>VDFB02000013.1:89165921-89293209 GCA_007258455.2 Sequoia sempervirens
TCCACATGCAAACACAAACCAATATGCATGTGATTCACCACCCCTATGCTGTCAGCCATACTATAATCAAAAATAATTTCACATCAAAAAACAGAACACTACAATCGAATCAAAGATTTAATCCTATTTGTCAGTCGAGGACATTAATCCGGGCAGTGAACATTGCCAATGAGCGTCATTTATAGTACTTTTTGACAGCTGTACTGATTCGTGATAACAGCGGACATTTTTTTTCTCAAAATTTCGAACCATTTCCAGTGGACTACACTCAATATAGGCAGCCTTTTGTAACGTGACAAGTACTATCTCAGAAACTTTTTGAGACCATATTTTTGTGTGTGAGATGCATTATAACTTGCAAAGGATCCAGAAAGAAGTTGGCTATTATTTGTGGATCGTGGTTACTGTAAAGGAAGAATGCGGGTTTTGCTTTTGCTGTATGGAATTGTTGGACTGGCTGTACTGTGCGAGGGGGCCTGCAACTTTCCTGCAATATTCAATTTTGGGGACTCTAGCTCTGATACAGGGGCCATTCATTTTGTCTTTCGTATAATATGCTTGCTGAGAATCGTCCCTATGGAAGAACATTCTTTGGACGGCCATCTAATAGGTACAGCGATGGGAGATTGTCCATAGATTTAATGGGTATGTATATTCATCTTGCTACAATCCAAATGTTTTTGTGTATCAGTTCTTAAAAAAAAAAAATTATGTGAAGTAAATTTTCAAAACCCATCTTTTTTGAGTATATGTTCCCAAGTCTTTCATGCACACTAACTGGTTTGTGATAAACCTGCCTTTTACCGCTAATTTTGATACTAGGAATCTATTCATCTGAAATGTGAAATAAAAAATATACACATTTCTTATGAATGTACCTACTTTTTCAAGTTCTATTTTGATTGTATATCAAATACCCACAACAAATTCAGAAATATATCTAGATAACAGCTTGTTTTCTACCATGCGTGACACAGTCAGATACAGAGCTGCACACAGCGAATTATTTGGGCTTTTGCACTCCAACAAAAATATATTTCAGTAAGTACCATTACTAACATGCACTACCACATTCTTGATGTTAGTAGAAACAGCCATTCACAGAGTTGTGATTATAAAGACCAACTATGACTTATGGCTTTGAAAACAGCTAAACCCAGAGTCCCAACTCCCACTACACTTCATAATCCAAGTAGAAAAAAGCTGCAGGTTATCCAGTTGTATCAGCATTGTCCAGAAGATGCCATTGCCCATACCTATAGCCCCTAAGAATATAATGGTTTACTGTTTTAAGTTAGGTATATCTACAAGTAAAACTTAGTCAATAAACCAGTCCAGAAATCACTAGGAGGTCACGGGTTCAACTAGCTTGGAATTAACTTACTGGTCTGCTAAAACATGCTAAGTCACCTTGGTTAATACAGTTTTAAAAAGGTACCATAAGTAACTTGTAGAATTCAAATGTCTTTTATCTTTCATTTATTTCTACCACTTACATGATTACATGTCTTTAAATTTGTAGGTTTTATCTTGGAGGTTATTGTTGATGGGATTGCTCTTTAGGGATAATATTCACCAATTGATTTGAAAAAGGAAAATTTGTTATAAAAATATTGGGCATTTCATTGAAGAATCGCCTCATTTTCTATATGTTTCTTTTCTTCAAGAATTTTGCAAATTGGTTTAATGAAATTCACAAAATTATAATCTTCTGTGATTAGAATTTTTCAAATTGGTTTAATAAAATTCACAAAATTATAATCTTCTGTGATTGGTTACACCAGCCTTGTGTTGCTCCTCTTAGCTATGAAATTCTTGTTCCTGAATCTTGTTTACCATTCATTAATGAATATAATATATTTGGAGTCAGAGCTACGTTGAACTATTTTGGTTATTTTGAGGACTTTAATATAATTTATTTCTTGTTTCTTACTTTAACTTTTCCTTAGATGTCATGTTCGAACTTATACCTGACCTAAATCCCAAAAGAATCCTAACAAAAATATACATATTACATACTTTTAATACAAAACAAAATCATTTCATTCATATATGTTTTATAGAAATTATAGATTCATTTCATTCATATATGTTTTATATTTCAATTTTATTTTCCCCCAAAAATATTAATCTCAACGAATCACCAAATGCAAAAAAAACTTTGAGATTTTTAAACAGGCTCACCAATGCACAACTACACTTGATCTTGTACCCTTGCTTTTGGTAAGTTTACAACTCTTTCAAAATTTAGAACCACCTGAACACTTTTTAAAGTCACATTGTTACATTTCTCAGTTTCAGTTCCATTATTCCCTCTTTAAGTCCTAGAAATTGTTTCTGTTAGGCTGCCAACTAATATGCACGTTTACATATTTTTCTTTTCATTCAAAAAAATTCAAAAAACTGTTGGATAGGAATAGAGAATTTTTTTAAGCATTCCAGCAAATGCTGAAATGTTTCATGTAGTTTTTGCCTTCTTCCCAGATGCTGGCTACAGTGCATTTCAACTTTTTGAAAGTTTACCGGTACTACATTTTAACTTTCCCAAAGTTTTCAAGAAGTATCTACTTGTTTAAATACCATTTTCTTTCATTTCCCTATTTCATGTCATTTCCTTAGGAAGTCTCTTCAAAGATTTCCATGGTTTCTTGACCTAGTCATCCCCACTTCAAGATTTACATTGACAATGTTATCAATTACCTGTGACTGGTTCTCAGTATAATATAAAATATATTTCTTTTGGGCATCCTGGCAGTATCGAACCATGACACATTTTTAATAATCACTTAACAGGTTAACACGTTAGTTTTAATGTTCTCTAATTACGTTGGATCAACTTTGAAAAGAATGTGAATTTATGATGTATATTTAATGACTGCCCAACAATAGAACTCAAAGCTAGCTTTGTATCCATTCTCATAAGAATGAGTCATAAATGGTACTCAACTCTCTTGGTACATGCATCTATTTGACATTTATCCCTTATATTTTAAATTTTCAATATTAGAAAATATAAGATTCTTTTAATGTACTTGGCCAAACTATACTTACCTGATCAGCAGGATTTCTAAATAGTTGGTAAACATTTTATTAGGAATCAATATGATCTCTAAGTAGTCAGCCTTTGATTGTTTATCCTTGATGATCCATCGGCTTACATATTATTACGTTTAACTATCATAATTTCTCAAAACCTCGTGTACATAATTCTTCATCGATTCATGTGCACATTAAGTATCATATATACACTATGATTCAGGGAGATAAAAAAAACATTCCTAAAGCCTACTCCACTGGCATAAATAAATATTATGATAGCTACTATGGTATACATTAATTGTGAGTGAAATGCATTCCAAACACTTTTGAACTATTGTTTTGTTATTTTTTATTGATGGTTTTAACATATATATTTTTAAGACTATTGTGGATAGCTACTATGGTATACATTAACTGTGAGTGAAATGCATTCCAAACACTTTTGAACTATTGTTTTTTTAATTTTTATTGAGGGTTTTAACATATATATTTTTAAGACTATTGTGTTTTTTTATTACATTATTATTTCAGATGTTCTATTTTTTTTTTTGTTGATTTTTCAAATAGATTTTTTTTCTCTTAATTTTGAAATATTGATTATGATGCTCAATGTTAATCATGGCAGAAGAAAATAGGTTCAAAGTCTAATTGATGTAAACAATATACTTTTTCATTCAATACAATATCCATATATAAATGATATTCATTCTGTTTTGTTTCATTCCTATTAATTTCTATGTACAAAAAAAAGTGTTTTTTTTTTTTTTTTTTAAATTTAAATATATCTATCTAAAATATTTATAATATACTCCAATCATATCATGATCTCTTCCAACTCAAGTTCCCTTCCTCTCCTCTCTAACACACCTTAACCCCTCTCACGTCAATCTATTGACAAGGGGAGGAAAAACTCGTTGTCAACCTTTCCAATGTTCGCTTGGATCAAGGAGCTTTCAACCTCCTCGATTTATCCCTCATCATGTTTTTCTTATTGAGATTGAAAATTCAATCCGCTCCCTCTCCTCTGTGGTTGCTGAAGAAGTCCGTCAAGACTGCGCTGTTGCTCTTAGAAATGCTAAACCTCCTAAATGCAGTATTTCGAAATCCGATCGCCTTGCTTTTTTCAATCTTTTAAATAATCGTGACAGTTATTACAAAAGCTTTTTTCAATCTTTTAAATAATCGTGACAGTCATTCCTTTGTTTTTAAGTTTCGTTGTTTTCTTTGTTTAATTTTTTTTTTCTTTGTTTTTTTTTCCTTGTTTTCTTTTTAAATCTTTTAGGTCTCTTTCCTTTGTTTTCTATTCTTCTCTTTTTAATATTAAATCTTTATGTTTAAGCTTAACCTAGCATTTCTCTTGAATTTATTTGTAATTCTTATTTAAATTTTATATTTGTAATTTTTAAATTCTTTGTTCTTGTAATTTGTAATTAATAATGAACTTTTAATGTAATTTCAAATTATAATTTGTAAAATCTTTGAATTTTATTTATTAAAAGAATAATCAAGAAAGGTTTTTCTTCTTATATAAGCTAAAAAACTTATTTAAAAAGAAAAGAAATTCTTAAAAATCTATTTTTTTGCAATTCTCTTTTAAATTTTATTTTATTCTTGAGGTTTTTTAAAATTTCTTTTTAAATTAGTTTTTTGTCTTTTGGTTTTATAAATTAACCTTTTTTTTCTAGTTTTTAGTTTTCTTTTTCTTAGATATTCTTTCTTTTCATTTCTTTTTTCTCTATTTCTTAAATAATCCATATAATTTATTTTTCTCTTTCTATTTTTTCTTTATTTTCTTGGTTTTCATATTTTGTTATTTTTAGAAGTTTTCTAAAGTTTCTTTTTAAATTAGTTGTTTGTCTTTTTATTTTATAAGTTAACTTTTATTTCTAATTTTTAGTTTTATTTCTCATAAATACCTATTCTTTCTTTTCTTTATGATTTATTGTGTTGTTAGTTCAATTTCTTTTTTCTTTATTTGTTTGATCCTTTTAGTAATTGTATTTTTCTTTGTTCATCTTATTTTTTATTTATTTTTTCTCTCTTCAAATCCTTAATTTATTTCTTTCTTAATTCTATGTAACCTCTCCTCTTCTCCTATCTCTTTATATCCTGGCTTGGTCTCTAATCTACCACTTTTATCTCTCAGCTCTCTTCATCCTGATGATGGATCACAAAGTGTGATCCGAAACTTGATGCAAATAAATTTCACGTAGTCAAATCTAAAAAACCACACTGATTCAATATAGACCGTGGAAATCTAATATCTTTAATAGTTTGAACTTTGAATTGTTAAAAATTAATATATTAATTCTGATTTTTCATTAAATTATTTTTTTTTGTTGTTTCAGCAAAGCAATGTCTCTTTACCGTTCTCATATTTCCTTCTAAACCCCCTATTTTTGATGCAGAGTAGAGAGAATGTTGGGACAAAGGCCGGTGAACTAAGGATAACATCTGCAGAATGCATTTGCTCAAATGTTTTGCAACCTTTTCAACAAATTCGTATTATGTATACCTGCAATCATGGTGACATTTCTTGAGGGTTTTATGTTAAACAATTCAAATGCTTAGTTCTCCATGTGTCTACATATCATGGATTTCATGGCAGATTCTGCAGAGAAGTAGCAATTTTGGTAATAATGTGAGGGATGAAAATGGGAGGAGTAATTCATTGAGTGGACTTCAGAAGTTCATAGGAAACTTAGAGAAGGTGAGGAGAATAAGAAATTAATTATAGCTGTTGTATCCATCATAGCTGGAATATATAGGTCAGAACTTGCTATTGATATTTTCTGGACTGAGTTAGCTTTATAATTTTCATTATCTGAGTTTCAAGCTTGCATTCTGATGTTTATATGTCTAACTAAGTTCTTTACTGAAAATTTTGTGTGGATTCAAACTCAAAAATAATTAATTCTAATTTCTGAATTTTTAATCCAAAATCATCAGTATTCAATGTAATTGGCTAGTTTCAATCCCATCTTTTTATCCCTATGAGTAGAATAAATATCAATTAGACCATTCATGAGATTGATCATTCACCAGTCATAGACTCCTGAGATGATATTTTATGTATCAAATTTTCTAATGCAATTATGCTTTATCGCTGAAGCTGATGAAAAAGTTGATGTTAACATGCAGGAGGCCAAAAATGTTGTTGAATAGGCATCAATAGGAGTAACTTCAGAGAATGGAGCTTCTGAGCTGAATGATAAGACTGCCCAGAGACTGATGCTAAGGTATGTTCTTTCCTCGTATGTACTTTTGAAGAATTTCATAACAGTATTATGTCTTATGTAAGGTAGGTGTAACTTAATAAAAAAAAATGAGTTGGCTTGAGCTAATAATTACATTCCAGGCTATATTTCATTTCTTTGCAAAATCTAGAAGATTGGAGAGTGTGGGCATGCTGACAAAATATTTCTAACTTAGAAAAATTGTTTAGAGCAATTAGGTTATAAATATTTTGTAGCTAACTACTTTGAGAAGCCTTTTGTACTATTGATTAGTGTAGAGCAGTTGTTTACAGAATAGTGGGGTGACATTGATAACTTGGAAAGGATGGCACAAAAATTAAAGGCAGAAAAATGGTGTTTCAAAATTTTATCTTTTTTTCATGTTTGTTTATGTTAGCACTGATGGTTCTCTTTATATTAACTTGTAAATTAGTTGCTAAAGTTGTGAAGGATGCAACTAACTTACAAAGTTGACAATTCTTGTCAAAATTCATTGTTTACTCGCTAGGACTTAACATGCTTGTTCAAATGTGTCTTTGTATTTTTTATGTGTCTATATTTACTGGGACATAATGACATGGCTGGGTTGAGTAATGTTTATTCAATATGGTTTATCGAGCAAATGACATGGCTGAGTTGAGTAATGTTTATTCAGTATGGTTTATCGGGCAAAGTGAAAAAAAAGAAGCAAAAAGCTTATCGTGTAAGTTTGAGAGTAGGAATATAACTTCATAGCAAGTTATTTCATTGACCACATGTCTGATGTTTATGTTTTTCCTTAATTCTTAATACCCTCTATTTTCATATGGAGGATTATTTTATCCTGATCGATGTTGATGGCTTTTTAGAGTGCAATGAATTTATAAGGGAGTTTTTTTTAATCTTTTTTATTTTTATTTTTCTTCAATGGCATTATGGTAAAATCTCAGGCATCTAATATCCAAGTGTGATATAACATTGCATTTTCTCAATTGAGATCATATGCTGCTATTTCATATGTTATGTATCGTATATTAGTTTCTAACTGCATGCTTCCTTCTAATCCTTGAGCTTACATTTTGGTAGTATAAAGAGTTCTGTGTAATATGGGTGTGGGATCTTTGTTATAAATATGCTAGGTTTAATGTAAGTTGCCATTGATTTTGAAGATTATTCTTTTTGAATAAACAAAAAGCATGGTCCTTCCAATCATGAGCATTTAGGAGCTTCAGTTGCTTCATTTGCTACTAGCTTTGAAAAATGTTGGTCCATTATTTTATTATTGATCATAATGTTCTATGACCACTTTTAACTTAAACTATCAAGCATCTAATACAAGTATGAAGTACACTTGATATGCAAGTGAAAGTGGGAAAAGGAAAAGACCAAAAAACCTGAATTGCTTGATGCAGAAATAATATTTGGTGGGCTGACACAAGCAAAAATGCAAAAAGCTGTAGAGAAAGAGTTTGAAATGGCCTTTACAAGACATAATTATGGAAGAGACCAAGGAAAAGAAAAATGCGGTGAAAGCATACGTTTATGATACACATAACAAGGTATCATTTTATTGAGATTTTTTTCATTTAATTGTTTGGTTATATATTTCATCAATTGATAATTTTTTACTTTATAAATTCATAGCTTAATATAATTTCCTAGGAGAGTATATATTTTTATATATGAGATTAAGATCAACTTTGCAATTGAAAAACAAAACAAAGAAATGGAATAATTTTATCATACATATGCTGGAAACTTACTGTATGATGTTCATATCTTGTATCTTTTTATGCTTCATTTTCTTATATTTCAGATTGAAGTTTTGGTATGCAGGAGTTTCTATTTGAAATAAGGATTTTGGTACCTATCTTGCTAAGGCATGGATGCATGTTTTGGTTTGCTTTAATAGATGTTAAGTTTGTTTCCTTCTACTTTGAACTATTTTCTCTATCGGGCAGTTTGGATGAATTGAAGATTCTCACCACATTGTCCAAATGAGTAGGAAAATTTTGTAATATATTTTGAAAGATGAAAAAAAAACCACGTATAGGTCTTGTGGGATTTTTATGTCTATGTGAACTTCACCTTTTAAATAGTCATTCAACTTACATGGTTTTTCTTTCTTTGTGGGAAATGTGTGCTCATGTGCATTTGTAGGATTTTTCATGCGGTCTTCCCTTGAACACATGTTGATACTTTTTTTTGCAAGTAACAAATTTTGAAATTGACTAAGGGAAGTATTTGCAGGTTGATGGGGTCCAACTTGCTACATTTGTACAATGATGATGTTAGGATGATTTCATCTCATATGAAGATCGCCAAATCCATTAATGACATCATGATGATGTCATGTTGATGCCATCATTTTTGACATCATCAAAAGAGTTTTCCATTTAAAACAAACATGCTCTGCAAACACTAAAGTTCACATGTAGATCATTTTTTTTGCAATAGGCAAATGATGATCATTTTTCTGCATAAGTCATATGTATGTTGAAAGTCCACACAGGCATTAAAGGAAAGATGGAATATTTTGTGGGGACTAGCATGTGAACCAAATAATGTTTCAAGTTGAATTTGACCTGATGGTGGTCATTTCCCTACAAGTTTGGATGATAGAAAAATCTTTTCAAGTGTTGGTCTTGTGGGAATTTTGGATGCATTGAGTATTGTGAGAATTTTTGTGCTTGATGGACCTGTCTTGATGGAGGTTATAGTTTTTCCTTGGCCCAATGGAGGTCAAATTCCCACATTTGGAGTTTTTAGGTTTTTGATGGTCATTTGGACATTGCAAAGAAAGTAGTAGGGTCTAGATATGTCCAATCACGACCGAATTCCCATAGTTGGAGTTTCAAGATTGATTCTTTTCTAATCAAGGTTGTGACTTCTTTCATGAGCTTATTCATTCATGCGACATCTTAATCCAGGTTAGATTTATGCATCTACATGGGGTCATATTTCCCTAACATGTAAAAGTGAGTTGAGTGATACTTAGCTACCTCTATTAATGCTCAACCACCATTTTAGTTTTCTCTGCTTCAATCAAATGACATTCCCTAACAATATTTATGGAGTTTTAGCATGGATTTAGCAGATTTGGTGGTGCCCATTTTTAGTGAATTTCATGGGCAACTTTGTTGTTTCTTGCACTCAACCCCATGAATAATCAATGTAGATGTATTGTGTGTTGATGTGTGTTTTATGCACTTTCAACACAAGGAAGTTGCACTTCCTCTCTTGAAAGACAATCTCCTACAATCAAATTGCAGAACACTATCCCAAGGTCTCTCAGATGTCAGGTCATGACAGTGCTTAGATACCTCAGTAGTTTGATGTGATTTGCTGGAATCACAAGGCGGTCTTACAGAAAATACAAAGTGTGGACATAAAGCATGAAGTTGGATTTTAGAATGGAGTCCCTAGGATGGGAAGTTGACATGCATCGGCTTAGGTTCAAACAAAGAGCCTTGAACTCCATTTTAATTGTTGGGTTTGGCTTTACAATGTGCAATGAACCTTGGTATTGTTCAGTTTCTAAAAAAGAGGGGAAAAGAGCGAAGGGGAAGAAAAGTTCCTAAGTTTGAAGCTTAATGAATAGTGACAATGGAGTTCCTGCAATGGACAATTCCTTAAAACAATATCCCACTTTCTTGCAACCAGTGGATTTCACAAGTATCATGGAAATTGTGCTATCTTCTAAGGGTTGCGTATTTCATCCTTCATCCACCACATACATGTATGAATTCAGCGATAAATGTTTGGGGCGTACTTCAAATCAAGCCCGTGCTAACTTTGCAATGCAGCCTATCTACCTTCTCAAAGAAACAGCAAAAAGTATTGACTAAGGATCATCAACAAAGTAGGAATTTTTACAATCAGCCAACTACATTCCTAAAATCTATCCAAAATAAAGTAAACAGCTAACTAAACAACCATGAGATCTAAGCTAAACATGTGAAATTGGATAATGAATCAAATGACAAGAGAGAAATCAAGGAAATACACCAAGTCAATGATATTTCTTATAAATTTCTGCAGCATGCCTTTACAACAACTCAACTCTCCCTTTGCAAATGAGGGGAGTGCTCTATTTATAGTTTTCCAAAAGTTAAATGAATGGCCAAGATTCATTACAATTGTGTGGCCAAGATTCATTACAAAATAGGGTTTCACCTACCCCCAAATAGATTTACAATTTAAAAACATCTTCTATCCCTTCCCTATTTCGTCATCTAGTGGGTGACACTATTGCTCTTTCGTCCTGTAGCTAATTGCTGTCCTCTTGGCTATAGCTACTATTCAGGGCGGTCTTCTTCCTTGGCTGGGCTGTCTTCTTGCTCCTCGGAAGCTGCGTGTTCTATATATTTGAGGATAACCGCTTGGAGCTTGTCGATCTCGAGGATCTCGCATCTTAACGCCTGATAGCTCCATTCTTTAGGGTTCTCTTCCAGCCACATCCAATCCTCGTCATACTTCGAGCCTTGGTCTCTGAAAAGCTCTAATCGATCGAAGGCGCGAGCAGCATAACTCAGGAACTCCGTTGTTATTTCTCTAGCTATCTCGTCCTTCATTTTTTCCTCAAAATATGACTTGACCTTCTCGGCATCCATTTGCACCGTGGGCATATCATAGCCCGCCATCAGCTTAAGATACTCGGTGCATTCCACCCGGATTTCCTTAATCCACTCAATGTCCGGATCCACTCTGCCCTAGATTTGCTCCAACTTGTCCTTCCGGTTGATGAGATCTCTGTGCCACACATTCACCAACCAATGATCTTCTTTCTTCATCCCTAGCTTCTCTTCCCACATGCTCTCGTCTGAAGAATGGCTTCAACCCTCGGGAAGGTGGAGTCGTAGATTGCAGGGAAATTGGTGCAGAGTTTCTTTGTGCTTTCCAGGGACTGGATCAGGTCCAGGAACTTATTGGCTATCTGCACAGCCAAGTTGATTCCCACATTTTCGATGCTTACAACCTGTTGGAACCAATCCTCAGTGGTCCTCTCCAATTTCTTTCTCCTCTCTAGTTTATCTATCTGTTGTTTGGAGAGTAATTGCGGTGCGGCTGTAGAGGTGGTGGGCAGGTCATCCACTGAGGACTACTAATGAATGTAGTCAGTTAGGGCAGCAACCTGTGCCTTGAGCTGATCCTTGGTGACCTTGTCCTGCTTGATCAGGTGCACCACTGTGGCCACCGATTCTTCCAGATGTTCAACCTTCTACTCTCTGGTTGTTGTCCCCAAGTCGATGGTGGAGATATTGTAACTCACCCCGGCCTGGCCAACAATTGGCATGGCTATTTGTACTGCTCGGGAGCTGGAAGCATCCATGGTTATCTTAGAACGGACCTTAGGCTTCTTCTCCTTCTTCGTTGTGGTCAGGGATTGAGCCAAGATGGCTTCCAATCTTGACCTTGGGTCTTTTAGCACTGGGGTTGCCCTTCCAAGCTGTTTCTCCAACCAGTCGGGCATGGCGGATTTATCCCTGGGTGCATCATGGCTGCCCTCACCCCCCTCCATCAAAGGTAAGACCTCAACCTCTTTCTCCTTTTGGGGCTCCTCTTTCTCTTTAGCAGTGTCCTCTTCCTCGTCAGAGTCTTGAATGAATATGAGGTGCCTGACGGGCAGCTTGGTGGACAATACCCGGGTGGGATGTTCTTCTTTTTCTGCCTCCTCTTCTTTCTTCTCTTTAGCAGCCGCGGCCTTGGCGCTCTTCACAACATGGGTCTCAGCCTCAGTGATATCCTTTTCAGGTTGCTCCTCTTACGGCCGTCCCTCTTCACCATGTGATGGTTTTTCTGCCTCCTCCCCAACATCCTTTGGCTGCTGAGCCGACTCCTCCTCAAGGTCCTCATCAAATGTTTAGATGATCTCCTTGTCACCCAAGCCATCCTCTTCATCCCCACTCTCGGAAGAGCCTGTCTCTTCTTCCTCATAAGCCACCTTGTCGATGGTTCGATGCTCGTACTCGGGATGCTCATGATATTCATCGACCTCTTCCTCCATAGACCCTGAGGCTTCCTGCTCTCGTTCCTCCAACTCTTTTGATATTTGCATTGTGGCCTCCATGGCTGGCGGCCCTGTGGGCAGTTGTGAAGGTTGAGCTGTTGTGAGGGGTTGGGCAAGGGCTGCTTGGAGAGCAGGGTCCATTAGGATCTGCGAGAGCTCGGGGGGAAGACTCTGTAGGTGCTGCGTAATAGCCTTGGGTATAGTGGAGAGGGGAATAGGTGATGCTATTGTTGCCAGAGGCAGGGAGGTAATGGGTGACATGGTGGTAGAGGAAAGAGAAGTGATCATGCCAGAAGAGGAATCAACGTTAATTATTGATCCGACCGGGGGCGAAGAGGCAAGATGGACAGAAATGTCTACCGCCTGTGGAGATGAGGCGATTGCGGCTTGAGAGGCGGGCAGCGCACCATTCGGGGGAGGAAGGAGCAAGGGAGGCTACACTTCTGTTGTAGTCACTGCTTGTTTGAGCCTCTTGGGAGATGAGCCTCCCGTGTCTTTCTTCGCTTGCTCCTTAGGGTCCGCAGATTGCATCGTCTCTATTCCTTTCCACTTTTGGGACCTGGTGACAGGAGGAGACTTGGAAGTCTCACCAGCTGATGTAGTGGCGGTGACATCCTCCGTGGTGCTTAGCTCGCTCTTGAGTGCCTCATATGTTAGGACCACCACTTGTTGTTTCAGTTGCGCCACCCGCCCATCAACCCACTCCTTAGTGCGAGCTATGATCGGCTGGGTGATGGTATCTAGGTCATTGACCTCTTGTTCATCCCAGTCAATGGAGGGGATTGCCAAGTTGGCAACCATAGGGTACCTTGGGTGCATGATTGTAGACTTATCTTCCTCGAGCTAGTCCGGCACCTAGAACAGTTGCACCCTCCTTAGGAACTGCACGGTCATGCACATGTAGTGTCTCATGCGAACCTCCTTGTCATCTTGGCAGTCCGCCCAGAAGTCTTCGACGTGGTATTGGTGAGCATATGCCGGCCCTAGCGCCTTCCTGACATGGCCATGTGGGTCCATTTGCGGGCGAGCCGTGTACCAGTCAAAGTTATATTCTTTAAGCTCTTTCTCAGAGTTGCCGACGCATTAGGATGTCTGCAGTCGATACAGGCCCTGGCCGAGGGTCATGGGATAGGGGATCCCTGCTACGTGCTTGTTGCCGAAGACTGTTTGAATGTGTTGGAGCTGTCGGGAAAGCTCTAGGAGAATGATCCAGTCGTTAGGGTATCTTGGCAACTTGTTTGGTCGTTCCGTGAATCCCTGGGCACGGATGTAGGTGAACTTGGGGAGCTGGATAAATAGGAAGGCATACTCCTTTACGAGTTCCCTAGCACTGTGGGAGACCCTTCTTTCGAAGTCCCCGGTGATCAATCTAATGATGTGGCCAATGAAGGCGTCATTGACCCGGTAGTACTCCTTCTTAAAGTTGCGGTATTGAAGCTGAGGGTACTTGTCGAACGGCTTGAGCCCTCGCCTATGCCTCTGGTCTGGCGCCACAAATAGCCCACTGTATTGTCTTTGTCCTGCCAGGGAGTATACCAGGTAGGAGGTCATGTAAAACTTGGAGCTTTTCTTAACGTTTACAAACTGCTCGTGGAAGTAGTTGCTGATGATGCCTCCCCAGTCGAATAAGGTCTTGGTGTTAACGTCTTCATTCCCTCGCAGGATTTGCTCAATGTAATAGGCATCCATTCCTGGAAATAGGCAGCTGCCGGGAGACCCATGACCCTGCTTAACATGGTTACCAGGTCGTGATAGTTTTCATGGAAGTCGCTACGAAACATTTCTTAGGGAACCGTTGCAGTGCTGCCCCGTTTCTCCTTAAGCCAGTATAGGTTAATTGATTTCTTGCAACCCAATGGATTGGCATCCCACGCCGCCTGACACTGTTCCAAAGTGGGGACCTCCATGTGTGGGAATGTGGGAATGTGGAATGTTTTTATGATTCCTTCTGGCGACATGTCAGCGAGGATGTTCCCCTCCTTGTCCACGATTGTCCTGGTGTCCGTTTGGTAGGCTTCTCAGCAAGCCATTACGAGTTCAGGTGCCACCAGAGAGGGAGGGAAGCCGACAGCCTTGGCGATTCCACTTTGACGTATTAATCTGACATTATTTGTTTTAGGGTCGACCTTGACCCTCTAGGTGAACTCATCTATGTCCACTTGGCCGATGTTAGTATATGAGATTTCTTTCCAGTCGGTCGAGACCTTCGACTGGAGCGGTTCACCCTGAAACTAAAACTTCATCTGATCTTTATCTTCCTTTCCCCGAGCGGCTCTCCCTAATTTCTTGCCCTTGTCCTTTTCGGCGAAGGCCCCTGAAATTCCTGCAGCCGATTCCATATATCCTGCAAGCAAAGGGCGAAGTCAGCACGACAAATCAACAAAAGCATTAATGTTAGTCCACATTTCAAAGACAACACCTAAATAATTAATCAAGTATATTAAAAATCTTGCTTCCAGATGTTATCAATTTCATTTCAGAGCATTTGGATAATTCGGGCCCGGAGGGCCGGACTTCCCTGGCAGGAATGCTGTCAAGAAGGGAAAATGTATCCAAAAGTTCCCGGGGACCCTTCTTGGCCAAATTTCAAAGTTCCGAAAGGCTCATGATGGAGAACAACATGATTTAGGACGTGGGTCGAAGTCAGATTGTGGTTTGAATTTGCTTGGATCGAATTAGGCGGCACCAGAGGTTTCAGGCTAGAAAGCCGGTAGGAGAAGGCACACGGAGATGGTCGATAGACAACGGAAACCCGGCAGTGGAAGTCCGGAACCCGGGGCCTGGCGGGCGAAAAGGCGGCCGATGTGATGTTTGAAATTCAGGCTCGACGACTTTCGGCAAGGCGGGGCCCGGTGGCCGGGAAGACGCAAGGTGACGGCCGCCAGACGATCCTCCGCTAATTTGAACGGCAGCGGCGAAAAGAGGCCCGGGGTCCGGATGGCGGGAAGCCGGCAGGGGTTCACCGCTAGAAGATTTGCACGTTATTCAGCGGCAAAGGCGAGGGTAATGTCGGGGCCCGGCGGCCGGGGCGACGCGAGGTGACGGCTGCCGCGAGATTTTGCAATGTTAGGGCGACTGCGGCGGGAGCTCCAAAACCCGGCGGGTGGGGAGCCGGCAAGGATTCGCCATCTGAAGGATTTTCGTACCGCCCAACGGCGACGGCGAGGACCTCCCCGGGGCCCGAAGGGTAGGGCGCCGGCAGGCTTCCGCCGTCGAGGTCGGCGGAACCGTCACGGAGTTCTGGGGACAGAACTCCGGACGGTTGGGCCCAGAAGGAATGAAGGACGTGAGCTAAGTCTCAAGCTTAAACGGCGGAGCAACCGCTGGGATCCGAGAACCGGGGAGGCAAAACGCTTTGGTAGTCCGCTCGGCGAAAAGCGGACGGAAGCCCGGTCAGGGAAATCCGACGGACCGGGTCCAGAGGGAAAGATTGCCGCCCGCGGGTTTTGACGCTTTAATCTTCGACGACGGAGATGAGCCTCGGACCCGGGGGAGCAGATTGCCCTGCCTGAAGAACAGCTGCGTGACCGAAAAGTTCTGGATCGGTGGCGAGGGCGTTTCCGAAAGGTTTGGGAGATTTTAACACATGGGTTATGGGTGCGATTTGTCATTTTTTGATTTTATGCCACTCTAACCGATTGTTCAATTATTTAACTCCTCCAAAATGACAAAAAAAGATGGGAGGGCAAACGGGGGTGGCCTACCTTGAATACACTAGAAGGTGAGGCGTGAAGGCTACCGGGGATCGTCGGAGCGAATTTGATGGTGACGATCGAGATGCTGCAGAAAGCGGTGGGCTCCAGTTGATTGCTGCCCCAATTCGCTTCAAATCGGACAATGAAAATGACTGCGGAGTTTGGGCATTATATACCCCAAGCGTCATCAATGCTGCATTAAATGCCGGTACAGCCGCGCCAAAAGGTATGTGAATTTCAAATTAGGTCGGGGGCAGCGGAGGAGACCCCGGGGCCCGGAGGCCGGGAGGACGCGCAACGACGACCGCCATGTGATTTCTGTGAACCTGCGGCGACGCGGCGGCGAGCATCCTGGGGCCCGAGGGGCGGGCGACCGCTGGAGGCTCACCGTCACGCACGGCGATCCCGGATGGAAGTCCGGACGGACTTGAGACCGGGTCAAGGGGCGCCGCCTGTGAAATCTCCAACGGTTCGAACGGAAAACGGTAGGTCGGGCCCCGAGGGGCGGAAAGACGCCCGGGGGACGGCACAAAGGGTGGCAAGCACAAAGGGGAAGCCCGAAAGGGGAACTCCGGAGGCCCGGCCCGGAGGGCCCCAGGGCCTCCCTAGAGCCCAAAATGCCAAAGGAACCTACGAGGCCCCGAAGGGCAGCAAAAAAAACCAAAAGGGAAAGCGTGGTTGATTTTAGGATGAAACCTTAGAGCAATATCGACCATGCAGAACATCAAAAAAGAGGGGCACGCAAAACGAGGCAACTTTGAAAGGCCCGACAAAGCGAAAGAAAAAAAGGGGGTCCCCATTCTGAACGGGGCGTGTGTGCTAAGGGCATAATAAATGGCGACTCTGCTGGAGAACGCTCTAGAGCGTTCTAAGGATAAATATTCATTGAGGACCCAGAATCTCTAGTTTCGCAAACCAGGAGCGACTTCCAAGGATGAATCCAAGAGAACGAGATACTTAATTGGGTTAACTTACATGGCATCTCAGAAGCGTGTGTGAAGTGAGTTCATTCCTTCCCTAGAGATAGTAACCAGGGTTATCACTTCAACCGAGTGAGCTACATAAGTTGCCTAACACCAAAAGTAACCTGGACATTGCCCCGCTGCTAGTCAGGCGTCCATAGCCCCAGCGGAGTTGTCGCTACAATCTCATGGATATTGCTCTACTGCCGGCTGGGCGTCCATAGCCCCGGTAGAGTTGTCCGAACGCCCATACGGTCATTTATTTTATTTTTTTTCAGATTTTTTTTTCTTCCCTTTTTGCCTTGATATTTCATTTCTCTTTTACCATTTAGTTTGACCGGGTAACCATTGAAGCTTACAATGGGTTTGAGACTGCAGTGGTCACTGGAGTAGACTTAAGATTTTTCACTCACTAGGGTGTCATAACAACCATAGTACGGTCCTTCATAATTTATGATTATGTAATTTGTGTAAGATCCGAGATGCAGGTAAGAAGATCCGGCAAAGGGTCAAGTCCTAGGTAGAGTTCAGACAAGGAAATCATTCGCAGACAGCTCTGCAAAGACCGATAGTCTAGAGTGAATGTTTAGCCAGAGAACACAAAGAATGGACATCAAAGTGGATCGCTTGTCAGGCAAGCACGGCCACCACAAAGGAGCAAGAAACATCTTCCGAAACAAAACTATCGGGAGGGAGAAAGCAAAAAGGCGACACGAACAGAAAGAAAACAAGCAAGAAAGCCACTATCCTAGCCTATGTACAGGTATTTACAACAAAGAGCTTGAAAGAGCTCAAGCCTAGAAGTAATGCTTCAAGTGCCGCCCGTTGACTGGCAACGAGATGTTTTCACTGGTTAAGCTCTTTAGGCGGAAGGCATTATCTCCCAAAATCTCAGCTATTTGAAAGGGGCCAAGCCAAAGCTTGTCGAATTTGTTGTGTCCCCCTTTCTTTTCATGGGCCTTGTCCCAATATAGGACCAAATATGAAATTCTAAAGGCCTTGATCTTGGCTCGGCGGTCGAACCATCTCTTAACTACGCCCTGATGCTTGGCAAAATTTTCTATTGCGCGATTTTGGACTTCCTCTAAATGTAAAAGCTCAGCTAACCAAGCTTCCCTACGATCTCCCTCATAAAAATTGTTAATGAACTGGAGAGTAGGAATCTTTAGGTGGATGGGGAATATAGGCTCAAGGCCATAGACAAGGTGGAACAGAGAATCACCAAGGGCAGCCTTGTGGCGGGTGCGATCAGCCCAAAGGGAAAAACGGAGCTGGGTATGCCAATCCTTGGGATTCCTATCTAGCAGCTTCTTGATCACAGTAATCAAATTTTTATTCATGGATTTGGCAAGGCCATTGCCCTGAGGGTAGTAATTGGATGAGAATTTGAGGGCAATCCCATAGTCAAATGCCCAGCTAGCAAATTTTAATGAAGGAAACACAGGTCCATTATCACATACCAAAGCATACGGACAACCAAAGCGATTTAAAATGAAACTTTCTAAGAAATTAGTAACTACTTCAGTTGTGCAATGCTTACATACTATTGCTTCCGTCCATCTAGTACAATAATTAGTAGTGGTAAGAATGTACCTGTGTCCCAAGCATCATCAATGCTGCAGTAAATGTCGGTATGGCTGCGCCAAAAGGTAGGTGAATTTCAAATTAGGTCAGCGGCGGCGAAGGAGACCCTGGGGCCTGGAGGCCAGGAGGACATTCAACGACGACCGCCGTGTGATTTCTGTGAACCTGGGCGACGGCAGTGGCGAGCATCCCGGGGCCCGAGGGGCGGGCGACCACCGGAGGCTCACCGTCACAGACGGCGATCCCGGGATGGAAGTCCGGGGACGGACTTCCAGAGATCGGGGCCCGAAGGGGCAGGCGCCGCCCGGGAAATCTCCAACGAAGTTCGAACGGAAAACGACAGGGCGGGCCCCGAGGGGCGGAAAGACGCCCGGGGGACGGCGCAAAGGGTGGCAAGCGCAAAGGGGAAGCCCAAAAGGGGAACTCCGGAGGCCCGGGCCCAGAGGGGCCTAGGGCCTCCCCAGAGCCCAAAATGCCAAAGGAACCTACGAGGCCCCGGAGGGCAGCAAAAAAAATCAAAAGGGAAAGCGTGGTTGATTTTAGGATGAAACCTTAGAGCAATATCGACCATGCGGAACATCAAAAAAGAGGGGCACGCAAAATGAGGCAGCCCCGAAAGACCTGACAAAGTGAAAGAAAAAAGGGGGTCCCCGTTCTGAATGGGGCGTGTGTGCTAAGGGCACTACAGGGCTTACCGGACCGATGAAGTCAAGACCCCATTGCGCAAATGGCCTTACCTCAAGCACAAGTTGCAGTGGGACAACAGTATTCTTTTCCCTGGTGGCAGCGGTCTGGCATGTGAGACATGAGCAAACATGACAATGAGCGTCCTTGAAGATAGTTGGGCAATAATACCCTACTCTCAATATCTGATGTGTTGTGGAAGAACCAAAACCATGGCTCATGCCAAATTTTTCATGGAACTCTTTTAAGACTCGATCCGCTTCCTCCTTACCCAGGCATCTTAAGTAAATACCTTCATGATTCTTCTTGTAGAGAATGGAACCTTGTAGCATGTAAGAATTGCTCTTCAATCTAAAGGCCCACTTTTGGACTCCTTGCAAGTACGGTGGACACTTGTGGTTCAACAGATAATAAACAACATTCTTATACCACTCTCCCGGGGAGACATCCTCAAGTTGGTACTGCTGCATAGTGAGTTCGGGTCTAGCCTCTGCTGCTACTTCAGCAATCGTGCGGGTGAGCACCTGTCCTCTCATATTCTTCATGTCATATTCTTCGAGCAGGGTGACCCATTTAGCTCTTCGTTCACCCAATTCATTTTGCATGAGCAGCGTTTTTACTGCTGGGTCTGGGACAATGGAAAATACCTTATTGCGCAGGATGTAGTGTCTAAATTTCTTCACCCATCTAAAAAGAGTGTACACTTGCTTTTCTACATTATGATATCAAAATTAAACATCCTTCAAGGGAGCACTCATGAAGGTGATCGGGTGCTCATTTCCTTCCTCATCCTTCTGGGTCAACATGCTAGCACAGGAACGCTTTGAAGCGAACAAGTAGATGTAGAATGGCTTCAAATAATCTGGACTGACTAACATAGGTGCCTCGGCGATGGCCTGTTTGATTTCTTGAAAAGCTTGTTTGGCTTCAGGTGTCCACTCAACTTTGGAATCTTGTTTCAACATAGCATTGAGAGGTTTAACAATCTCCATGAAACCTGTGATAAATTTCCTAACGAAATTAATTTTTCCAAAGAAGGATTTAATTCTTTCTTGCTGCCTGGGGGTGGAATTTTGAGTAAGGACTCGACACATTTAGGGTCTATAGAGATACCTTGTTCTGAAATGATGTGCCCGAGCAATCTGCCTTCAGTCACTCCAAAAATACACTTCTTGGGGTTAAGGGAAACCCTGAACTCCTTACATATCTGAAACACTTTGCACAAATTAGAGACATGATCACCTCTTTTTTTAGAAAACATAATTAAATCATCCATGTAGATGATTATGCACTTGCTAATCAGATCTTTGAAGGCAATATACATGGCACATTAGAAGGTGGTGCTGGCGTTGATGAGCCCAAAAGGCATTCTCCTATACACGAACGTCCCCCACTTGGTGGTGAATGCCATTTTATGACGATCTTCATACTATACCATCACCTGGTTATACCCGGAGTACCCGTCAAGGAAAGACATCATCTAGGAGCTGTTGACAATTTGCAACACCTCGTCCAATAAAGGGACTGGATAATTATCTTTCTCTAAAGCTCGGTTCAAATTGCGGAAGTCTACACACAATCTGATCTCCCCATTCTTTTTTCTAACTGGGACCAAATTGGCCACCCACGTAGAGTGTTTGACTGGGAAAATAATCCTTTCTGATAGCAATTTCTACACTTCTTTGTAAATGACGGGTTCCAACAAGGCATTGATAGGACGTTGCTGCTGACAGAATGGCCTCACCTCTGTCTTGAGAGGGATGGTGTGCGTAATGACAGAAGTGTCATATGTCTTTAAATCTTCGTAGCTCCATGCCACCACATCATGGTATTTTTGCAACACATCCATTATTCATTTCTTTTCCTCTGGCGTCCATACCTTGCCAATAAAAACATTCTTGATTTCTTCAGCTGTCCTGAGGTTGTGAGCATCGCATTGGTTGCTTATGGCTTCTTTCTTTATTTGCTGGTTCTGGTCTTTGATCTGGTCTAAGTCAAATACACATTCTAGCTGAACCATGCCTCTAGGGATTGTATTAGTCTTGAGGTTAATAACCCCTTCTATGTCTAGTTCGGCTTCCTGCAGATCAGCCTCATCAATTATTTGAGCTACGAAGACATCGGAACTTGTGATCAATTCAAGAATATGTTTGTCATCATTGAAAACCTATAAGTGGGTAACATTATCTGGGACCGATGGCATGGATTTCAGCTCAACCGTGAATTTCTTAAGCCCAGATAAAGAGAGGGGTTGTAAAGTGATGGCCGCTTGAGCCGAAGCATCAGCTATTCGATTCTGAGCACGAGAGATCAATTGTATATTGAATGTGTCTAAGCCCTCCAAGAGATCCCAAACCCTGTGCTTATAATTGGTGAGCTTTCTATCATGACAAGAATATAGCTTCCTGACCTGTTTAACCACTAGTTCAGAATTCCCAAAAACTTGTAGCACTTTCACATTTTTCGTCAAGGCCATGAGAAGGCCATGGACCAGGCCTCATATTTTGCTACGTTATTGGTGCAATAAAATTGAAATCTATGGGCAGCAAGAAAGGTCTTACCCATTGGACTAATGAGTTCAAACCCAGCTCCAACTCCTTGCTTGGACTTGGATCCATCAAATCGGAGTGTCCAACACATGAAAGGTTCTTTATCTTTGAGTTTGACTAAGTTCATGTTCTCTTTCAGCTGGGTGACTGGCTCTGTGATCTTATGGAAATTTTCTGGGTCAGTGTGGTGACCAGCGGGTGGTTCTGTTGGTGCCTCCTTTGGTATTTCAATCTGAGGAGCAACTGATCCTTTAACATGTTTGACTTCCATTTAACATAAGCAACAATCAAACTCAGAGTGGGCAGCATTGCGAACCCTGCACCAGCTTGGCAATAAGAGATCTTGGAAATTCATTCGGGCGCCCAAGATGAGTTGGTTGCTAACACACTTTTCCAAGAACACGTGAAAATCACTTAGTAATCCCCAGTCGTCATCTTCATCAGGCCTATCATCTGGTTCCACCAACCCTTCTCTACTTAGAGATATTTGAATGGAATCTGTCGGAGGATTGCACAACACTAGGAGTACTTCATCAGCACATTCCTCCTGGAGCTCGACCTTGTTTTGGTAGGAAAAAAGATGGTAATTCCCTAGGTCGGTCTCGACAAATAGCACCTCGTTAATATTATTGTACTTCGTGATCATGTATTTCATATGAGGTTCACGGTCAATACGGATTTGATTTGGCAGCCCCTTCCATGGTAGCCACATGTGAGAAAGGTCTGTGGCGGTATATCCATTCAGTGCCTTGGTGAATTCCCTTCCCAAGATGATTCCATATGCATCAGGAATGTCTGTCACTTGAATATTAATGACTTGTTGTATCCTTGGGTCTATGGAAATTTGCATTGGGATCTGATTTATTTCTCCTACGATGATAATCTTTGTTTTGTCCAGCTGGGTCACCTTCCTCCTTGAAGGCGTGGGGGTGATGCGAAGAGCCTTGCATACTACCAGGGGCATGACATTGGCAGATGCTCCTGAGTCAAGCAAGCAGTTATGCAGGTTCTTCCCAAAGATCCTAATGGTGGTCAGGAAATGGGGAGTTTCTAACCTCCCTTGGAAGATGCCCGTAGGCGTATCTATGTGAGCTACTTGGCCCTTGTTCTTATCACTACCTTTATCCTTGTTCTACCTAAACGGTAGGTCCTTGGAAAACTTCCTATTACTCTACTTTGTTTCCTTTTCAATTTGTTTACTTGCAGATTGATTTACAGAGATATCCTTCCTTTTCCCAGGATTATCCTGTATCTCTGTTTCTTTCCTAGGCTCTTCAAAGGTAACCCTCTTAGTTGGTGTTTCTTGCATTGTATTGGAAGATGGGGTTTCATTAAAGACCCTAAATAAGGCATGCTTTATAGCAGGGACTTTGAGTAATTCAAAGGTTGAAAAACTGGTTTTTACCTTTTTGAACTCTTCTGCCATGTACTCACTCATTTGCTTAATTTCTAAACTAAAAGTTTGGCCTATGGTAGAACTAGGAAGTTGGACTTTCATTTGAGTAGACAAATTTTGGGATTGGCCTTGAGGCTGATTTTGTGACTGGTTTTGAGACCCATTCTTGTTGAGGTATTGGGTAGGTATATAGGGAAGTCCAGGGTTGTTGCTGGTATTAGGATCAGGCGGAGTGGCAAAATTGTTTAGTGGGGTAGAAGTTGTAAAGGGTCCACCCGCCTGTCTATTCCTAAGGAAGTAGGGAGTCGACCTTTGATGGAGCATGTGGACCTCATCTTCAAATGGCTCCTCTTCATCTACTGAATCAAAAAGTTGAGCCAAAGTTTGCTAGTTACTTACCTCTTGCACTTCTTCACCCTCAACAGTAGCAGGCTCAACTTCAGGCTCATTACGATCGCCTTGCAGAAACGACGCTTAATTAACCATGAGATAGGAGGAATCATATGGCTCAGATGGGATGATGTCCCTATAGTTAGCATTATCTACTGCATTCTGCACTTCTACCTAGAATATTTTAGCGGCTGTCTAGAATTAAGGGCAATCCAACTTGGAATGTCTACTAGTTTTATGAATCCTACACCATCCGGACAAGGCTGCCTCAGCAAGGTATACTCCACTGGTCATTTTTTCGTTGTTTGTTGGTTGATCGAAAGGCGTAGGGACACCTCCGTTATTGGGCCTAGTATTCCATGTGTGATTCTGCCTTTAAGAAGGTTTCCTTTCTGAATTTTGATTGGCGTTTGGCCCCCTATCATAGTTCTACCCAGAGGAAGTGCTTGCTTCTCGATTATCCCTATTGTCCCTATTGTCCCAGTTGTCCCAATTATGATTGCCCTAAAAATTATGCTGGGAGGCCTGTAACTAATTATTCAAATTTTTTAGGTGCATCATTTCCGTGGACATTTTCTTTGTCATCTCAGTCAGTTCCTCTAACTTATCTTTCTTGGTCCCATTCCTAGGCGACAACACCGAATTTTAGAGAAAAGTGGGTGGGGCTATCGGTTAATTCTAATAAGCTGGAGGAAATTCTAGTCCCAATAGGTACAATGGCATCTAGGGCTGCTAGGAATATGCCTGCTATTGTGGAGTAGCCTGAGAATAGTTATACTTTGGTTGAGGCTACAAATAGGAAGGCGCAGGAGGCGCATAATTCAGTGGCTACCCCAGATGTGGGACAATGGGCAACTGAGACACTTAATTCATAAGAGGGATCTAATGAGTGAATGCCTGATTCAATCCTTAAATCTGCATCAGGTGAGCTACCGGCCCCAAAGAAGGCAGCGGACCAAAGATATTCTGCCCCAAATCTACACTGGTGACAACAACCTCGGTCACCAGGGTAGTGAGTGGTGGGTGCATCCTTTTCACCAAAGCTGACGTAAGGTTATCCAATGCTGCATAGTAGACCGGGAGAGCCGCAACATCATTATGAAGGTACAGGTCCTAAAGCCTTGTATAGGCCTGATGAAAACAATCATTGAAGGATCCAATAGGTTCGTTGACTTCCCTTTTGATAGACATAAACTGTTGGTAAAGTTCTCAAGGGCTGATGGGAATCTTATATTTCTGCAGGAAGGCATTCTTCATCAGATTCCATGAGGTAATGGATCCCCTCAGCAAATTGATGTACCAATAGAAGGCTTCTTCCCCCAATGAATGTGGAAAAAGGTGGCATGCGACATCCTCGTGGTCAACTTGCATTTCAATGATGGTCGTCTAAAATATATTGATATGTTCCTCAACTATTCTCTGTAGGTCGCGATGATGGAACTTTCAAACAAAAGCCCTTCGGATTCTTGGGCATATCATGATAAGCGGCGAAATGTATCGGCGAAGAGTTATGTGCTAACCAAGCCATGGAGGGTGGCGTAGGTGGTATCTGTTGTTGGAAAATGGCAAGTTGGGGTTGTACCTACAATAAAACAACAATATGGGACTTTACTTGAGCTACAGCTGATTGGACTGTGCCATGGGGTTGAAGGGCCGGGAGAGGAGCAATCCCCTGGCTACTGGAGATAGGAGGTGCAAATGCAGTTTGAGATGGTTGGGTGGAAGACAAAGATCAACTGACTGAATGTGAGGGTGGAATGGAAGTGGGTGGAATGGAGGAAGAGGAAGAGGGAACACTACTTCCCTTAACTCGCTTCGCCCTTGTAGTAGGCTGCAATTCTTCAAATTCTCCCTTATTTGGTGTTGACCGTAGGACTCTTTGAAATATTTCCCGGGAGAACGATCTAATTTGATCCACCTTCTCCCTTAATCTTTAGCTTTTTATTCCCAACGTGTCGCCCTCCTTCTAGCGCCAGTTCTGTTGATGTGTTTTTTATGCACTTCTCAACACAGGTAATGCGTAGATGCACTACCTCTCTTGAAAGACAATCTTCCACAATCAGATTATAGAACACTATCCTGAGGTCTCTAATGTCAGGTCTTGACAGTGCTTGGAATATCTTAGTTGTTTGATGTGATTTGCTAGAATCACAAGGCGGTTTTACGTAGGTATTACAAAGCATGGGAAGTTGGATATTGAAATAGAGTTTTTAAGATAGGGAAGTTATTGTGCATTCTGTTGTAGGTTCAAACAACATTTGTAAACTCCATGTTTATCCTTGGATTTAGTTTTACAATGTGCAATGATCCTTAGCATAGGTTACTCATTAAATAAAATGAAAAGGGGCAGGGAAGAGAGGAGGTTCCTGGATCTACAACTAATTATGAACAGTGATGATGGAGTTCCTACAATGGACAACTTCTTGAAACAATATTCCACTTAACCTAAAATATCACAGTCTCATGGAATTTGTGCTATCTTCTAAGGTCTGCAAATGTTTTGTCTGTCATTCACCATATGCATGCATTAAAAAAGATGAAAGTGTGGAGAAGCTTTGGATTTAAGTCCATATTAACTTTACATAGCTATCTACCATCAGCAAACAACAAAAAGTATGGACTAAGAAGTCATCAGCATGACAGGAATTTTCATGATCACAGGACAGCAATCCTAAAATTTACCAAAGAAAGGAAACATTTAAGTAGAACAAAAATAAAACCTAAGTTAAACATCTAACAATGGAGATTGAATCAAGCAACATGTGAGAAACTCAGAAAATGCACCAAGTCAATGTCTTTTCTTTATAAATTTCTGCAGCATACCTTTACAACAACTCAACTCTCTTTGCAAATGGGAGGAGAGCTCTATTTATAGTGCCCAAAAGATCTAATGAATGGCCAAGATCAATTCTTACTATGTGGCCAAGATTCATTACAAAATAGGGTTTCACCTAGCCCCCAATATATCACAATTTAAAATTGCCTTTTGTCATTTTCCCTATTTTGTCCTCTACTGACGCCACTGTAGCACTTTTGTCTTTTAGCCGATTGCTATTTTACTATAGCTACTCTTTAGGGAGTTCTTCATCTTTGACGGGGCTGTCCTCCTACCTCTTAGAAGCTGTGTATTCTATGAACTTGAGGATGACTGCTTGGAGTTTGTCTATTTCAACGATTTCATATCGCAGCACCTGGTAGCTCCATTCTTTCACGTTATCTTCAAACTTTTTCCAATCCTCATCATACTTTGCACCTTGGTCCCTGAATATCTCTAATTGATCGAAGGCACATGAGACAAAACTCATGAATTCCACTGTGATTTCACCAGACATTTCATCCTTCATCTTTTTCTGGAAGTAGGGTTTTATCTTCTCTGGATCCATTTGCACTGTGGGCATGTCATACTCCATCATCAGTTTGAGATAACGAGCACACTATGCCCTAATTTCCTTGATCCATTCAATGTCTGGATCCACCTTGCTCATGATTTGTTCCAGTTTTTCCCTCCGATTTTCATAGTCTCGTCGCCATACATCCATCAGCCAGTGATTGTCTTTCTTAAATGCAAGCTCCTTTTCCCACGTGGCTTCTGGCATCTAAAGGATAGCCTCGACCCGTGGAAAGGTGGAGTCGTAAGTCACAGGGAAGTTGGTGCAAAGCTTCCTTGTGCCCTCTAGAGACTGCAACAGGTCTCAGAATTTGTTGGTTGTTCGCACAGTCCGGGTAATTTCCATGTTTCTGACATATAAGACTTGTTGGAACCAGTCCTCCATGGTCTTTTCCAAGTTCTTCCTTCTTTCCATCTTATCAATCTGCTCTTTGGATAGCAGCTAGGGTGGGGCTATGGATGTGGTAGGCAGGTCATCCACTGAAGACCATTGTTGTATGTAATCCATTAAGGCTACGACCAGTGCCTTGAGCTCATCCTTTGAGATCTTATCCTATTTTATCAAATGCACCACTGTAGCCACTGACTGCACAAGGTGCCTGACTTTTTTCTCTCTGGTGGTGGTCCCCAAGTCGATGGTGGAGATATTGTAACTCACCCCAGCTTTGCCAATCATAGGCATTGTTATTTGTGCTACTCGAGACCCAGAAGCATCCATTGTCACCCTGGATCAGACTTTGGGCTTCTTCTCCTTCTTTGTCATGATTTGAGCTCGAGCCAAGATGGCCTCTAACCTTTCCCTTGGGTCCTTTAGTACAAGGGGTTTTTCTTTCGAGATGCCTCTCTAACCATTCAGGCACAACATATTTTCCCTTAGGTGAATCATGGCCAACCTCGCCCCTCCTGGTCAATGCCAAGGTTTCCGCTCCCTTTTCTTCTGGGGACTTTTCTTTCTTCTTGGCAGGATCTCCCTCTTCCTCGTCAGAATCTTGGATGAACACAAGGTGTTTGATAGGAAGCATGGTGGAAAGCTGCTGTATGGGGCTTCCTTTCTCTGCCATCTCTTCTTTCTTTTCCTTAGCATGTTCAATCTTGTGCACATGTTCTATGAATTGCCTGACTTCGAGGCTCTCGACAGTTTGGGTCCCACCCTCAGTTTTGTCTTCTTGCCGCCTTTCTTCTTCTTCAAGGGGTGGCCTTTCTACCTCTGATTCAGTGTCCTTTGGCTGCCGGGCTAGTTCTTCTTCAAGATCATCATTAAAGGCCTGCACGATTACCCTGCCACTAGTGCTACCTTCATCATCCCCGCTCTCTGAGGAACCAATTCCCTCCTCTTCATAGGCCACCCTGTCAATTGCTCGGTGTTCATATTCTGGGTGCTCGTGGTATTCATCAACCTCCTCCTTATAGGCCCCTGTGGCTTCTCATTCTCGTTAACAACAATCAATGATAATGCAATGCATGTGAGATGGATGAGATGGATGATTATGATATGCTATGATTATGAGATGCATGGATGCTAATGATTTGTGGATGCAAGATGGATGGAAGATGGATGCATTGGTGATGTTATGTTAGTGCGAAAAGAAGAAAGAAGAAATGAAGTTATGAAAAGAGGATCCAACAAGTCCATGATCTAACAAGACTTTATTAGAGATGATGATGATGATAGATGATGATTTGATTATCAAGGATTAGGATTTTAAAAGGGCTACTTACCTTATGTTTGATAATACACATAGATACGATGCATCAAGGTATAAAGAACCAAGATAGTGTTGTATCTAGTGTGATGGAATTTGACTCAGCAAATAGATAGGAGTATTCTTGTTCACACTTGACATACGAAAACCATGCTAGGACATACCTAACAAAGAAAGTATTCACCAAGTTATTTTACAAGAACATCCAACAAGCACAATAGACAAAAGACAATGATCATTTCCCCATTCCTATCTCTCTAAATCCTTCGTTCAGATATCATCGAGAGGTCCTTGGAATGAGCACAATAAGATAAATCAAAAGAAAAGATCAAGTATGAAAACAAGCCAATGTTCTTCATACCTCTAGCCAAAGGGATTTATTTTGATAGGATAAGAATCCAAGGTGATATCCAAAATGATGACCATTCTCGGAACGATATATCCTAGGACATACATTGTATAGGATGATGATGGGTTGATAAGTTGATTGACAGGATATTGATATAAGGTTGACTAAAATGTTTGAAAATGATCAAGAGTTTGTTTTTGTTTTAAAGGTTTGTTGTTTCGATTTTGATTTTATGATTGAAGCTTTCTTTTGCTGATTGTTGTAGTTGTTTCTATTTTTTTTGCCAAAGGATGAAGGTGACGATCAATTTATTGTGGATGATTGATTATTTTGAGTGAAAGCAAAATGGGATGGATGGATTTTTTCAAATATTTGGATGTTTTTGATGTTTTATAATGTTTTGAGGTTGTTTTTTATATTTTTTGACATTTTTACAAATGTTTTGATTTTCAAATTTTGCAATGTTTTGGGGTTTTCTAAGATTTTATGAATGTTTTTGGATTTTACATTTTTGAATGTTTTTGGATTTTCTTGCTTTTTTCAATTTTTTCAGATTTTGATGTTTTTTTTAATGTTTTTGGATTTTTTATTTTTCGAATGTTTTTGGATTTTGGTTTTTTTCGAATGTTTTTGGATTTTGATGTTTTAGGGGCTGATCAAATATTAGCCTTTCCTATGTTTAAGCTCAGAAACAACGTAGTTCAGATTTTAATTGTTTTTGATGTTTTTTTTATTTTATGAGTGTTTTTTGATTTTTCGATGTTTTGGATGTTTTTTGGATTTTTTGATGTTTTGGATGTTTTTGGATTTTTTGCATGATTTTGACAACTTGGATATGGATATGTGTGATGATATCAGTTCTCTATTTTGGATTTTTTTGGAGACCAAGCTAAGTTTGACTGATCAAATCAATGGATTGATGATGATGATGATAACATTGTTGAGGATACACAACAATGCAAAGATTTGATTGATTAGGATTGATGATGATAACATTGTTGAGGATGCACAACAATGTAAGGATTTATGATGATAACATTCTTGAGGATGCACAAAAATGCAAGGATAGTGTTAAGCAACACAATGATTGGGAATGATATCCCAAGATGATGATGGATTGATTGGATTCAATTGATCAAGATTATTGAAGCTGGGCTTGGAACAAAATATGTTTGGATGATTTGATGTGATGTTTGAAGTGCAACTTAGATGCAAAGTTGATAGTGATTACTTGGATTGATGTTCGATGAAAGATGAAGACTGATAAGGAATGTCTTCTCACCAAAATATGCCATGGGTTAGTGCTTTGGAATTTTTTCTCACAAGTGGTGGACCAATTTTTATTTCATGTTTTCCAATGTTTACCAATGTAGACATGCAAAATTGATCATGCATTTGATTAGCTCATATTCATCCATTCATCAAATAAATCAAGTTTATTTAACAATCTCCTAAAGTCATCAATTTAAATTAAATAGATCAACTTGATCCTAACATAAACCTCCTTGATTAAATAAATCAAACCTTTATTTAATTAATTCTGAAATCCCCTTCTATCCATTTTTTATTTAAATAAATTAAAGAAATCAAGTCAAATGGGTCAAAGCATCTAATCATCATCTAAGCTAATCTAATCCTGATTAATCTAATCTAACCACCCATCACATCCTCTAGCTTTTCCCACTTGCACCAATAAATCATTTTAATTCATTTATAAAATTAGCATTTTCCATCAACATGGCATCTTTGAGGAATATTCCCTCAAATTTGAATTCAAAAGAAAGTTGAAATGTGCATCCAACAAGGCATTTAATAGGTCTTAAATTTCTCTTACATGTCCCTTGCAAAGGTCAAAGTTAGCATTTAACTCTCAAATTCAAATTTGAAATCTCCCCCTCTTTGGCACCTTAACCAAAACTTGCACATTCCTCAACCACTCACAAGTTGACAAGTGGCCTCTTCTCATTGGCTTATCTTTAGTCCCACATCCTCCATGTTTGACATTCTTCTATCATTATATTCTATAAATAGAGAGCTTCTCTATTGTTCAAATCCTCCACAATCTTAGCATTTCATATCCACAAAGCTTATGCAAAGTCACTCTCTTCAATTGAGAATTGATTTTGTCCACTCCACCTTCATAGAATTTTCATATCATTTTCATATCATGGAGCTTAGCAAAGGATTGGGAAATGACTTATTTCCATAGAAGCACCAATCCACTATGAGATATAATTTACTCCATGTTTTATTGTATGCTTTCAATTTGTTTATCTAATCCTTTGTTGTTTTGATTGCATTATTAGGCATGTTGAGTTATTTCATAGGGATGTTGAAATTTTTCTTTGTTTTAACAACTAACCATGCTAATGTGTGTGTTAGATTAGAATCCATTTGCAAATTTTAGCATCCACAGAGTTAGAGTAATCAGTGATAACCTAAGTAATTAATTATGGGGTGGGTAGTTAAACATTAATAAGATAATTATGGATCCCTCATCTGCCTGTTAGTGTTATCATAGACTAAAGGTGGGCGGGTATGTGCAGGATCATGAGGGGCCAGAAAGTGGCAATATTATGGGTATTTGTAGGGTATGTGGCTGATGATTTTATTTTTATCCAAAATTAATGAAAAAAAAAGTTTTTTTAGAGGAGATTCTCAACTTTCCACCAATATAAATTATGCTTTAATTTGAATTTAATAAATAATTATTATTTATTTTCTATTAGAATTACGACTAAAGTCTTGCTCGATAGGCTAATTGAAAAACATCTATAAATTTCAAACGGTAGAACATTTTTGGAATCCAAAACATGTGTCACATTCTATGCTTCACATACTATAGGATTAAAAAAAGAAAAAATAAATTTCATGAAGTTTTGACCAAGTTAAGGTGGTTAGACATACGAGTTTTTATATTTTTTAAAACTTGTAATAAAAAAATCATAATTAATTATTTTCTTAGAAAAAAATTACAAAAAAATATGCATCACATCTGGACATGAGTCTTCTACTTACATATAAAATCTTATAAAAAAATATGATAATTTTATTATGGTTCGGGTGGTCATACAGACACCTAGTTCTTATTTTTTCCCTGAAATTTAAGTACTACTGCATTGATAACTTATTCAAATTTTTACATCAAGTTTCCTAACACTGATTTTTCTGAATTTTTTGCCACTTAAGGGCCTATTTTTTCCATGATGATCCTGCACATACCTGGGACAAGAAGGTCGTGGTTGGCATGATTATTACCTCATCCTCACGAGAGATTAACGGTTCCACATGAGTAACCCTATGGAGCGATGCCTTGAGATAGGATGCTAGGATAAACATAGATGGAGGTGGCACCTTGTGATAGGTTGTTTGTATAATCCATGTAAGGCCATGTGATGAAACTCTCCTCTAGTATTCCCTTTTGAGTTGTTTTATTGAAATCCCTTAGAAGTGGTCTATTGTTAAGTTTTGGAGATTCATTGTCATTATGAGATATTTCTTGTGTTCTCTTTCTTTTCGTGTCTGGAGTTTAGTCTTGCCTTACTATTTTGATGTGCTTGGTCGGGGATCCTTCCTTGTTTACTCCCAGCATGGGGGTGGTTGGGTGAAATGTGCTACGTACCCTGTTGGGTCCTCTTATGATGTAGTTGTACATTTCAGTGCAGAGTTTTGTTGATGCAGTTTGATATAGGATTCATATGTTACTAGATGTATATTTGTACTCCAGATGTAATTTATATATTGATGTATCATTCCCACATGCAATGGGAAGACCTATGATGTAATTTTGTATTTGTGTTCATTGAGATGTACTATCAAACTGATGTAATGTATTAACATACCATGTAATTCATTCTTAAACTACCATATGTAAATACTATTAATGTTATGTTGTATCTGTGGAAATATGTACTTTATATCTTCATGATTAATTTAATGTAATTTGTGTGTATGGTTTTATATGGATTATTATTATCATTTTGGATTATTGTTAATGAATGCTTTAAATGGTGATATGTGAATGAATGAATACGTAATTGGTAATTTAGTGTTTCATCTCTTAAATTTGTTATGGGATATTTTAGGTAATGTCACCTCGTGTACCCCAAGGGACTTAGATGTGCAACTTGAAACATTGGTTATGTTGGAATACTTAAAGTGCATTCTTTATGTTTTTCAAAAAAAAATGTTGCATTTTTAGTTGTTCCTTTGGGGTTTGCGCGACGGGGCCTTACATAAAAACTTGGAAAACAGGCGTCATGTATAGAATCAAGCATTTGCGTGTGCCATTTCAAGTGGAAGCATCTTATCTCATCCATAATAAAGTCCAAAATTCCATTCATCTCATCCATAATAAAATCCATTCATCCAAATAATTTTCCAATCCATTTGCATATATTTGCATCCATAGTCTGAGTTCTCTTGATCTTGATAAAAATTTGGTGCACACTTTACACTTGCTTATGTTAAACATGTTGACATGGGTAATTGTCATTAATCCTATCCTATGCAACATTATCTAAGCCATGAAGCATTATCCAATGACGCATTTCTCTGTTCGAACACCTTATCTTATCACAAGATAATCCTTGGCATCCTTTGCATGCTTACCATATCCATTTGTCCACAAACCTATCCAAGCATCCACCCATGACACTCCATACATTTCTAAAAACTGGGGTAGATATTTTCATCTTGCTTCAAGAATAAATCTTGATATATATCCTCCAACTTATGTGGTGATCTGAACATTAGAAAACATAAAATCAAATTGGCCAAAGCATTTGTGAGCCAAAATCCAAATCACTAGCCCATGGCATATTTTCATAAGAAGATTTTCCTTATCAAGTTTTATCTTTCATTGAACATCGATCCAAACAATCAATATTAGTCGCATCTAATTGGTACCTCAATATTTCATATCAAATCATCCAAAAATATCTTTTGTTTCAAACCAAGCTTCAAAATCCTGATCAATCAAATCGAATCAATCTGATATCATCTTGGGAGATCCTTCCCAATCATCATCAACCCTGATCAATCAAATCCTTGCATTGTTGTGCATCCTCAAGAATGTTATCATCATCAATCCCTTATCATCTTGGGATATCCATCCTAATCCTTGTGTTGCTTAACACTATTCTTGCATTGTTGTGTATCCTCAACAATGTTATCATCATCAATCCATTGATTCGATTAATCAACCTTAGCTTGGTTTTCAACAAAATCCCAAAAAATATCATCGATATCATCACACATCCATATCCAAATGGTCAAAATTGTGTGAAAAATCCAAAAAAATCAAACATAAAAAAAAATAAAAAATATCAAAACATCAAAAATCCAAAAAACATCAGAAAATCAAAAAATCCAAAAACATTCAAAAAACCAAGAAAATCCAAAAACATCCAAAATCATATCAAAAATCCAAAAAAAAGATCAAAAAGTCAGAAAACATCAACATGGTATCTGAACTACATCGTCTTTGAGCTTAAACGTAGGCAAGGCTAATCTTTGATTATCCCCCGAGACACAAAATCTAAAAACATTTAGAAAACAAAAAAGCACAAAAAATATTTAAAAAACACAAAAACATAAAAACATTCAAAAAACAAAAAATCCAAAAACATTCATAAAATCTCATAAAACCCCAAAACCATTTGAAATTTTTAAAATCAAAACATTTGTAAAATATTGAAAATACCAAAAATAGCCTCAAAACATTTCAAAAACTCAAAAACATCTAAATATTTGAAAAAAATCCACCCATCCCATTTTGCTTCACCCACAATAATCTCATCCATAATAAATCAATCATCACCTTCATCGTTTGGAAAAACAAACTGAAACAACCACAACAATTAGCAGAAGTAAACTTCAAATGCAAAATCAAAGTCAAAATCAAACTCTTGATCATTCACAAACATGTCAATCGAATTTATATCAAAAGCCTATCAAACAACTTATCAACCCTTCATCATCCTATACAATGGATTTCCTAGGATATATTGTTCCGACAATGAGCATCATTTTGCATCACTTTGAATTCTTATCCTAACCAAAACACATCCCATTGGCTTGCAGTATGAAGAAAATTGGGTTGTTTGTTTGCTTGGTATTTTCTTTTGATTTATCTTATTGTGCCCATTCTGATGACCTCTCGATGATGTCTAAACAAAATGATTTAGAGAGAAAGGAATGGGGCAACGATCATTATCTTTTTTCTGTTGGAATCAAGAAATCCAACTCACTATTGTCCCACCAACTATAAATACATAACTTGTGGTACTTTTCCTAGTATCTATATCCCCTACCAAATCTGAGTCAACATAGCCTTTAAAATAAGTATTAGAGCCCCCAAAATATAAACATTTATTGGATGTACCTCTCAAGTACCTGAGAATCCATTTTACCACATTCAAATGCTCAACTCTGGGATGACTTAAATACTTGCTAACAAATCCTATGGCATGTGCAATATCCGGTCTTGTGCATACCATGGAGTACATTAAACTACCTACAGCTAAAGAATATGGTACCTTGGACATTTTTTCTTCCTCCTCTTGTGTCTTTGGACACATCCTTAGTCAATTTAACAGGACTAGGCAAATGTGTGCTGACAGCTTTTGCATTCTCCATATGAAATCTCTGCAGCACCTCTTCAACATAATTAGCCTGAGATAAAAACAATTTTCTATTTTTCCTATCTCTACAAATTTTCATATCAAAGATTTGTTTTGCTGCCCCCAAATCCTTCATAGAAAAATATTTTGCTAACTATTATTTTAGCTCACTTATGTGATCCATGTTATACCCAGCTATAAGCATGTCATCAACATATAAACATAAAATAATGTAGTTTTCATTATTCAACCCCTTAAAATAAACACAATGGTCAGAATTACACCTGTTGTAGCCTTGCTCAGTCATAAAACTATCAAATTTCAAGTACCATTGCCGAGGTGCTTTCTTCAAGCCATATAAACTTTTATTCAATTTGCACACTAGTTTCTCCTTACCTTTGACGTCAAATCCTTGTGGTTGTTCCATATATATTTCCTCTTCCAAATCACCATGGAGAAAGGTTGTTTTAACATCAAGTTTTTATAAATGCAAATCTTCAGCAGCCACAATACTTAAAACAATACAAATAAAAATTATTTTAACAGCTGGAGAAAAAATCTCAGCAAAATAAATACCCTTTTTCTGTACAAATCCCTTTACAACTAATCTAGCTTTAAATCTCTTCTTACCTCCATCCTCCTCTTTCAGCCTATAAACCCATTTGTTTGGTAAAGCCTTTTTACCTGTAGACAACTTGCATAATTCCCAAGTCTAATTTTTCAGCAAGGAGTCCATTCATTCTTCCACTCCATGCTCCCATTGAACCTTGGTATCCACCTACATAGCTTCATCATAATATTATGGTTCACTAGCATCAGTTAACAAAATAGTATACAAAGAGGGAGATAATCTTTCTAGAGGTCTACTTATCCTTGAAAATTGTCTAACAAGAGTTTGTGGTATTTGTTATTGTTCTTGTTGTGGAGCATGAGAAACCACTGAAACATCATTGTTTGGAATATTATCCAACACTGTATAATCATTTTCTTTCTTCTCATGTTGTAGCAATAGATCTTTGTACAATACTTTCTCATTGAATATGACATCCCTGCTTCTCACAATTTTTTAATTTTCAAAATCCAAAAGCCTATAACTAAATTCATCAATGCCATATCCAACAAATATACATTTCTTTGATTTTGCATCAAACTTGGTTCTATTTTCAAAATCTACATGTGCAAATGCTTTACAACCGAAGGTTTTGAGAAAAGAATAACTCACCTTCTTACCTTTCCATGCTTCCTCCGGAATACCACAACCCAAAGGATTAGAGGGACCTTTATTAATTAAATAAACAACAGTGTTTATAGTCTCTGCCCACATTTTTAAAGGCAATCCAACATGTAATCTCATAGTTCGTGCACGTTCCATTATTGTTCTATTCATGCACTCAGCCACTCCATTTTCCTATGGAGTCCTTGGAACCATTTTCTGCCTACGAATACCATTAGAGGAACAATAATCCTCAAACTCTTTGCTACAATACTCACCACCATTATCAAATCTAAGACATTTTAGCTTTTTACCCATCTCATTCTCAACCAAGCTTCTCCATTTTTAAAAAGTTTCAAATACATCAAATTTCTACCTAAGGAAATAAATCCATACCTTCCTAATTACATCATCAATTAATGTAACATACTACAAAGAGCCACTAAGAGAAGATACCTGAGATGGTCCCCATACATTTGTATGCACAAGCTCCAATTTCTCATCTTTCTTTTGCTTCCCATCCTTGAGAAAACTTACTCTCTTTTGTTTTCCATACACACAACTTTCACATAAATCCATATTAATACATTTTAGACCTGGTAAAACATTATTTGAATGAAGTACTTTCATACCTTTTGCACTCATATGCCCAAGTCTATTATGCCACAGTGCTGATTCAGAGTCCACATCAATTGTATTATCTTCTACCTGCTGACTGCGACAACTATTCCTGAACATTGAATTTTTTATGTAACAATTAAAGTAGAAGGAACAATATGACCTATACAAAGATATAAGGTGCCTAATTTCACACATTTTGCTACCACTAAGGCACCCTTTGTGACCTTCCAATTTTTATCACTAAATGTAACAACACAGCCTTCATCATCTAGTTGCCTTGCTAAAATTAAATTTTAACTTAACTTTGGAACATGCCTTACCTCATGTAGTAGCCAATGATTCCCATTCTGCAACTTAATCTTGATTCTTCCCTTTCCAACAATCTGATAGGGTTCATTATCTCCTAAATAAACCAACCCAAAATCCCCTTAGACATAATCAAGAAAATAACTTCTATGGGGGGTAGCATGAAATGAAGCCCCTGAATCTAACACCCAAGAATCATCATCATTATCAAGGGAAAGAATCAAAGCACCCTCATCATATTTATTACTTACCAAATTTTTCTCTTTACTTCCTTCCTTTTTGTCTCCTTTATTTTTACAAGACCAACAATCTTTCTTTAAATGGCCCGACTTACCACAATACCAGCAATCCCTCTTGTCTCTAGATTGGGACCTTTTATCCTTTGATTTTCATCGTGACTTCCCATGATTTCCAGAATTGTTTCCTCTCTCCTTTTTTCTGCCCCTACTTTCTGCATTCAAAACACTGCCTGATGTGGATGTTCCACCTAAGCTTTTCCTACAAATTTTCTCACTCAAAATAACACCAACAACATCATCAAATTTCAATGTATTTGAACCATAAACATAATTGCTAACAACCATTACCAAGCTATTCCAGCTTTTAGGCAAAGAACACATAATCAAAAAAGCCCTAACTTCTTCATCAAAGTTTACTTTTACATAAGTTAATTGACTGGTGATCGTATTAAACTCATTTAAATGATCTATGACTGACCCACCTTCTACCATTTTCATATTAAATAAATGCTTCATAAGAAATACCTTATTCGAAGCAGAAGGCTTTTCCTATAACTTTGATAGGGTTTCAATTAACTATAGAGTTGTCTTTTCTTTTGTAATATTGAATGCCACCGATTATGTCAGGCATAAACAAATACTGCCAAGAGCCTTTCTATCCAAAATATCCCAATCCTCATTAGACATTGTTGAAGGTTTCTTAGTTTTCCCTTCCAATGGCTGCCATAAATCATTTTGATAGAGGTAGTCCTCCATCTGCATCTTCCATAACTGATAGTTTTTCCCATTAAACTTCTCAACCTTCTTACCCTCACTTGCCATTACTCCCACTCAGCCATGAGACCTTCCTACATATAATAATCAAAACACAACCTACTTTGATACCACTTGTTAGGGTTAGAGATGGCAGATATCTAACAATTAAATGAAAATTTAATTAATAAATAGAGAAAATAAATACACATAGAATAAATTATAACACAAAGAATTTAACGTGGTTCACCCAATCCGAGTTACATCCACCAAACCGTAGCCATCCAATTATTTTATTATCCAGTGCAAAAACTTATTACAATCTTATGAATAATCATGTTTTTCATCATATTGTAACCCCATCTAAACCCCTTTTTAACAAGCTTAGAAGCTTCCACATTAGGGTTCTGTAAAGTCAAATTTTTTCCTTTTTTTGTTATTTTTCCTTTTTCCAATGACGATGCGAAAAGGTAGGAGGAAATTTTTTATCGGGGGTTGCTACCCTTGAACCCCCACTTTTTAGGGTTTGTCACTCCTGAATCCCCACTCAAGGCCCAGCCCGGCCCGGACCCAAACCCCGCCAAGGATACATGTTGGGGTGTATAGTATAGCATGATCAGTTGCCACATACTAAAAGCCTAGAGTATGAACACCAAAAGATTGACAGGGTGGTCTGTGAAGAAGAAGAAATGTGGTCTTCTGAAAGTGGAGATGAAGAAGAGGGCGTTGGTGGAAAGGTTATTACATTTGATGATGATTTCAAGGAGGAAATTGCCTGACAATTAAAGGATGATGAAAAAGAGGTAGAAAGGTCACTTCCCAAATAAGAAGGGCAAGAAGGTGACAAGGCATCAAAAAATATATAACTCCCTACATGAGAATAGTAGGAGGATGTGCCATCTCCTCATAAAGAAGAAGAAAATGTAGAAGAAGACAAGCCCAAGGGTGAGGCTCAAGCTGACAAGGGCATAAAAATTGGACAACCCGAGGAGCATGTGCACAAGGATGAACAAACCGAAGAAAGGAAAGGGAAATAAATTGAGAAAGAAGAAAGTCCCTGAGAGTGATTTCCTTCTAAGCCTCCCAATACAATGTCTCAGATTCCCTGTTTAATTTCACTTTCATATTTTTTAGATTTAGGATAGCTATAGTTGGTATTTAGTTGGGCTCGTAACATATTTTTTCTGTAATCTGGTCTGTAAAGCTTTACCCATACAATTCCTTTCCAGCTGTTAATAAGATTCTTCACAAAAAACATCCCTTCTAGCTGGTAATAAGATTTTTCACAATAAACATCCCTTCTGGTTGGTAATAAGATTCTTCACAATAAACATTCTTTCTGTAAGGATGGTCCTATTATACAAGAGAGAATGGTTAAAAGATTGTAAACAAGATTAAACTTTGAGCTCTGATGAACAGTTACGAAAAATATTATGTCTTGGGTCCTTGTGGCTTATCTCTCATTTTAGGTACAGGGCTATGGTGGCCTTTGCTTGTTTCTCAGATTGTTAAATTCTGATTTGGTTCTATTTTCTATTAGAGGTTGTATGTTGCCTTTCACCTTTTGGTTCACATTTTATGTTGTTTTACTAGACATGTAGCATCTTGTAACTTGGTGGTAAGGTTATCAAAGGGGAGGGTGGGATTCCATCCTCTCCTTGTATGATGACAAATAGACATCTTTAATAAAGAAAAAGGGAAAGGGGAGGCATTCCCCTTGCCTAGTTGGTAGTCACATTTTCTAGAGACCTATCAGAAGCTGGTTAGTATTTTGTAACCTGTTATTTAGTTGATACCATGTTGAGTGAATGAGAAAGTGCCAGTTTACAATTGAGACTTATAAAAATATAGATGAGTTAAAATTGTAAGTCTGTTTATTTTTGCAAGACTGGAAGATAGGCATCGGTCTTTGAAAATGGTTGGTGGTTGATTATGTAGGTACAACTTGCTAATGAAAATGTTGACATTTATTTGTTGGATGTTTAGAACAAACCCAATAAGGGTCACATGAATAACCACCCTTCTTTAGGTTATGTGCCAAGGTCTAATGGTTGACATTAACCAACTTTGCATGGGATTGGCAACTGACCTCATTTGTTTTAGGTCCCAGGCCTTGCAATTAGTGGGAGGGATTCTTGGTAGGGGAGCCAAGGAACCTCAGTGGTGTTTCCAAGGCCCTTTGATGCAATTTTATCTTTGATTTTAATTTTCTTGTTATTTATCATTCCATAGCTGCTATGTGAGAAAGGCTTGCAGATTTATCTTTGTATTTATAGGGTTAATCATTTTTCATGCCAGATTGGATAGGTGTTGGCATCTGTTTTGAGTCTTTGACATGTTTAGAGATTACTAAACTTATGCATATTTTTGGTTGAGTCAGAACATCAGTTGCTTGATTATATTTGAGCATCAAGTAGATTATGAGAACATCCCTTTTAAATCATTCTTTTGCACCAGTATAGGTTAAGATTTTGATTCACCTTTTCAGTTCTAGGACAAATACATTTCAATTTGACAGGGAATACAGTGACCTTTATTGATGTGCTCAAAATCCATGGGCTTATTGTTGTTAGTGGCTAAATTATATTTTTTGTTGATTTTAGTTAACAAACAGTTGCCTTCCTCAATAATGGCTGATTGTAAACACTTGACATTTTTATGTTTGAACTTTAATATCATGACATTCGAGTATCACTAATATTTTAATATTTTACTATGAAAGTGGTGATGTATTTTTGGTATGTTATTTGACTATTAATATGGTGGTGTATTCTAAACTTAGTCACTGCTGCAAATATGTATATATTTCTAATTTTTATATGTTTTTTGCATTAACGTACCCAAACCATACCCAACCCCAATTTTTTTTTTTTGACCAAATCCCATACCAGATTTGTGTACCCATACCTGAATCCAAAAATGAATCAATAACTTAGCATAGAAGTACCGAAAATTATGTTCAGGAAATTTCATAAATTTAATTATGGCATATGATTTCTAGATTTGCAAGATTATTTTTTTAATGAATTTTCTTTGTTTGTTTAATATTATTAAAGTTTTTTTGAATAGTTTCCTGTAGTTCATTGTGAATTGGCATTGGAGTAAGTCTCCAATTTAATTTACAATCTATTTAATACATTGGCAGGTTAATCTACAAGCTGTTTAATATAGTGACATATTTGTTTCATGAAGTGGCGGTAAACCATGGGTTTGCGACTGCCCAAATTTCTTGACCATTTCTCAAATCACAATTAGAGTGCCGAAATGCACAAACTTCCCTTAAATCATAGTTTGAAAGTGCCCAAATTCCTTGTGTGTTTCTAAACCACATATTCATAATGTCCAAGCATAGAAGTTGTCTCCTACAATATATCTCTCATCTTATTTGGGGTGGTGTATATCATGTAAATTAGATTCAGGAAAAAGAAATACTGTTGAAACAATCTAAAATTTTATATGGATAAATGTTACAGTTTGCAATTGACTGACTCTGGTTGCTAGTTGTTATTGCTTTATCTGAGCTGAATATTGCCATCTTGCCTTGTTATTTGCAAGATGAATTCCTACTAATATATTCACTCGCGTCTTTGCTATTGGATCAATCCTGTTCTCTATATGCATAAATGTTACAATTTGCAATTGACCGCCTCTGGTTGCCAGCTGTTATTACTTTCTCTGAGCTAAATATTGCCATCTTGCCCTGTCATTTGCAAGATGAAGTCCTACTAATATATTCACTTGTGTCTTTGCTACTGGATCAAGCCTGTTAAAATATGGATCACTTACTCATTTGGTGAATGGGAGTTAGGGATGAAGGAGATTCAAGTAGTGGAAGACGCTGCCGAATTGAGGAGTGAATCTTCTGAATTCCCTTTTCAGGATATATAAACCCGAGTTTTTTGCTTTTGGAAAAAAATCATGATCAATCATAGTAAGATTCCATTGGTTTTCCAATTGTTAAAGCATACTGGCTAAATTACTGAATTGACAATCATAGGGTTTTGACATTTTCTCCTCCAAATCTTGACCAGGAAAATTTTCTTCTAGTAAAAAAATGTCAGGTCATGAATGTTGGAAAAAGTTGTTGAAGAATAAGGATTGTGGTGTGAGGAATGCTTGTCCATTTCTGAATGGTGAAGAGGAGCTTTAAAGGAAATTAAAAAAGTGGATTCAGTGTTTAATGCTTTTTGTAGTTTAAATTTGGGGATAAGGGCAGAAGGTTGGCAGCAGGGGAGACTTCCCATCCCTGCCCGAGAAACTTGACTATGGTAATGAAATGGTGAAATACTCCATCACCAGCAGTGAAAAATTATCATTCACCAGATTTCTCAAATTTATAAGCATTGAACTTGGTGAATTGAACATAATTATCAATAAGTTGGTTCTAGAACTTTGAAATGGTTCTCAGCTTTCCCAGTAACTTGGTAAAATGATGAATATATATGTATACTATGAATGTACAGTTGATGCTATTTTTTGTTCTGTCACTTACTACCTCTATTTTTATTGGCTTATTAAAAAAAAGCAACCGATATTTAAGAAATTGCCATCAAGTTGAATTCTTCAACTTTATTCTGTACATTAGATATAAACAAAATTATTGGGTTGCAATTTTGATGATACATGGGATAAAATCTGAATTATACTATAGACAAAGATGCTAAAAGCCTAAATGGTATATATCACATTTGTTCATGGTTCACATTTCCTGATTTAGTAAATATTATTTGTGTCTAATAGATATCCAGTTGTTCCAACTGTTTCAAACTGTCTTAATTGTCTCTTAATTCTCTTGTACAATATGGTCTAGAAATTCATCCAAAATCTTGTATCTCAAGTCAAATCAAAAGGTTATATGATGCGCACTCCTCTGTTATTAGTTCAAGATACACATCAAATTCATGAATATAAAACTGAGGATATAATAAAGGTGAACTTTCTCAAAATTTGACTGTAGAAAGTAGTCATTCCCCATGCAACTCTAAGGGGCTTACACATGCTACAACCAATTAAAGGCTAATGTTGTAAGCCTATTCTAGGAGATAGGCAATACAATGCTTCCTGTGAAATATTAGGTAATCTTCAACTTCTTAATTTTCCAAGCTAACAATTTTTTTCTTGCAGGAAACGTGTCTCATCTTACAGGCCATCTGGCCTCTAAGGGGGGTTTCAGACCATAATCAGTCAAAACTCAAAAATTGGTAGTAAAATTGATGAGAATAGAATGAAAGGGTACCTGCGCAACTAACTGTTGATGAGCCATGGAAGGAGGTACAATGAGCATTTGTCCATGGAAAACAAGAATCCATGGCCATTAAATCTGTGCCAAATGAAGATTTCTCCACCTTCTGTATTGTAGAAACCTCTGACGCTACCATAAAAAGAGCAAGAAAGAAACCCAAAAAGCCTGATCTGAAACAATCCATTGTAAAAAATAAAATTTTGGGCTCACAAAAAACACAAAAATTGCAAGCTAGCTGTCAGGCAGGACTGAAGGGCTCAACATTTACCTACTGCTATTGGTTTCAGCTCCTCCAAACTCTTCCTCGCTGGTATTGAGCTTTCACTTCTCCAATTTGGTGAGTTGCAGCCTAAAATCCTCCTGCCAAGATTTTCCACGATTAGGGTTTTAGATTATGTTTATTAAAACGTAAATTAGGGCCAAGATTTTACCGCATTTATATGCCGCTGAAAAAGAAATTCAAAATGGAATCAAAAGTATGTATTATAATATAATATAATACTAGCAATTACAACTTGTGTGTGCAATGGGTACGCTGAAGAGTTGTGGAAGGTCAATTAGGGAAAATTTTGGTCTATTTTTTGCATACATTTGTGTAATACATGAATCCAATTGGTAGGCCATTTAGAAGATGTTTCTTTTGGTGCAACAAAGGTCCCAATGGAGAAGTGATAGCTTCAAATCAACTATGCATCCACTTATAGGGATCCAAACATGACTAAAATAAAACCTCTCAATTAGGATGATAATCAAGTTCCATTACAATAGGCTCATGTTATGTTTGCAATAGGGAGAGAGGGAGAGAGAGAGAGAGATACAGATAGAAATAGGAAGATGTAAAGGGGGGAAGAGAAAGAGACAAGGAGATTGACAGGGTGGTCCGTGAAGAAGAAGAAATGTGGTCTTCTGAAAGTGGAGATGAAGAAGAGGGCGTTGGTGGAAAGGTTATTACATTTGATGATGATTTCAAGGAGGAAATTGCCTGACAATTAAAGGATGATGAAAAAGAGGTAGAAAGGTCACTTCCCAAATAAGAAGGGCAAGAAGGTGACAAGGCATCAAAAAATATATAACTCCCTACAGGAGAATAGTAGGAGGATGTGCCATCTCCTCATAAAGAAGAAGAAAATGTAGAAGAAGACAAGCCCAAGGGTGAGGCTCAAGCTGACAAGGGCATAAAAATTGGACAACCCGAGGAGCATGTGCACAAGGATGAACAAACCGAAGAAAGGAAAGGGAAAGAAATTGAGAAAGAAGAAAGTCCCTGAGAGTGATTTCCTTCTAAGCCTCCCATAAAACACCTCATGTTCATCAAACACTCTGATGACGAAGAAGGAGACAACACTAAAATGGAAGAAAGGGCTCCAACAAGTAAACAAATAGAAATCCAAATGAAGGAGGGTGAGGGTGATCGTGAATCACCTAAAGAAAAATATGCTATGCTAGAATGGCTAGAGAGGCAACTTGAAAAGAAGACTCTTGCTCCAAAGGATCCAAGAGCAAGACTGGAGGCTATCTTAGCCTGAGAAAAAATTACAACCAGAAAGAGAACAAGCCCAAAATCAGGTCCAGAGTAACGATGGACGCTTCTGGGTCCCGGACTATGCAAGTAGCAATGTCGGTGGTAGGCCAAGGAGTAATCTATAATATCTCCACCATTGACTTGGGAACTATTACCAGAGAGTAGAAGGTGGAGCACCTCAAGGATTCTATTGTTATGGTAGTGCATTTGATACAACAGGATAAAATTACAAAGGAGGAGCTTAAAGCACAGGTAACTGATTTGACAACTTACATTTGACAATGGTCCTCAGCTGAAGAAATACCTACCACGTCTGTAGCTCCACCACAAATATTTTTCAAGGAACAAATCGATAAACTAGAGAGGATAAATAATTTAGACAAGACTTCAGAAAGATGGTTTCGATAGGTTCTAGACGTCGAAAATATGGGCATCGATCGGGTTGTCTAGATAGCCAAAAACTTCTTGGACTTACAACAGTCTATTGAGAGCACAAGAAAGCTTTGTGCTGACTTCCCAGCAAGATAAGACTCCACTTATCCAAAAATTGAGGCTATCCTCAAGTTGTCAAGCGCGACATGGGAAAAGGAGCTCGCACTCAAAAGGGATGACCATTGGCTAATAGATATATGGAAGTGAGACTTTGATAACATAAAAGAAAGGCTGGAACAATTGATTGATAAAGTAGATCTTGATATTAAATGGGTCAAGGAGATTAGGGTGGATTGCTTATGATACTTGAAGTTAATTACAAGGTATGAAATTCCCATTGTGAAAATGGACCCAGATAAATTAAAGCCCCATTTCTAGAAAAGGATGGAGAATGGGATGTCAGATGAAATCACCACATATTTCATGAATTTTGTAGCCTAAGCCTTCACCCAGTCAAATCTGTTCTGGGACCACACCACCAAGTATGAGGAGGATTGGGAAAATCTCATTGAGCAATCCAAGGAGTGCATCTATCAAGTGTTGTGGTCCCAAATCATAGAAGTTGACAAAATCCAATAGGTAATCTTGAAATTCATGGATTATGCAGCTTTGAAGAAGCAGGAAGGCAACCCTATTGTCAGTGAAGATCTTCTAAAGGAATAGCTACAACAAAAGAGCAATCAACAAGAAGACAAAATGCTACAGTGTTGTCATTAGAGGACAAAATAGGGATGAAGAAAAAAATGTATTTTAAATTGTAATACATTGGGGGGTAGGTAAAACCCTACTTTGTAGTGAATCTTGGCCACACAATGAGGTTAAATCTTTGCCATTCATTCTAATTTTTGGGCACTATAAATAGCGGGTCTCTTCTCATTTTCAAGGGAGAGTTGAGGTAAAGACATGTTGCAGAAATTTCTAATGAAAATACATTGACTTGGTGCATTTTCTAAGTTCTTCACATGTTTCATGATTCAATCTCCATCGTTAGATGTTTTATTTAGATTTACATTGTTGTTCTAGTTAGCGTTAAACTTCTTAGATAGATTTTTTTAGATGTTATTTTGTGATTGTAGAAATTTCTGCTATGTTGATGCTTTCTAGTCCATACTTTTTGTTGTTTGCTACTGGTAAATGGTCTTGTAAAGTTAGTCTAGGCTGAAACTTGAAGTTGATTTTAGACTTTTATCTTTATCCGTGCATGTATGTGGTGGATGAATGATAAACTATTTGTAGAACTTTGAAGATAGCATAGATTCCATGATACTATAGTTTTCTTGGTTAAATGGGATCCTATTTGAAGGGAGTTGTCCATAGTAGAACCTCAATGATCACTATTCACAGCTAGTTGCAGATCCAAGAACCTTCCCTCTTCCCTGCTCTTTTTTACTTCTTTTTTTAGAAACAACCTATGCTAAGGTTCATTGCACATTGTAAAGCCAAAACTTAAGGAAAACATTGAATTATAAGATTTTTTTTTGAACCTACAACAAAGTGCACCTTAAATCCCTTCTCAGAAACTTCCAATTTTAAGATCCACTCCGCATCCAACTACGTAAGTCTACCTTGTGATCACCAACAAAATCAAATCAAACATCAACTAAGGAGTTCCATGGATGTCATGACCTAACATCTGAGAGACCTTGGGGCGATTTTTAGCAACTTGTTGTTGGAGATTTCCTTTCAAGAGAGGTAGTGCATATACACATTTTCTGTGTTGATAAAGTGTATAAAAACACCCATCAACATATACATATGCGAACATATATACGTGTATACATATACATACATTATACGTATACAACAACATACAATACATATACATACATATACATACATACATATACATACATACATATACATATAGGACTTAACAACCTCGCTAGAGGGGGGACTGGATAGTAAGTGTTTGCTCGTGCGAGGCTTAATGCATTCTACCATTGCTACACAATGGGAGAAAGCAAAAAAAAGTAAATGTGGGCAGATGGAGTAAATGCAAAATTGAATGTTGTAGTGTGAGAAAATATACTTTGATTAAGATGCATTTTCAAAAGAGTCATTTTGCCATTAATTTCATACTAAATGGCCAAAATTTGTTGTCTACATATCTAATCTATCATATTGTAGTATTTGTTTTTGCATATACATAGACATACACATATGTATATACATATGCATATATATAGACATGCATATACATACACATATACAAATACATATGCATACATACACATACATACATATACATATATAAGCATATACATACATATACACATACATATACATATATACATACATATACATACATATACATATATATATATACATAGACATATATACACATATACATACATACATATATACATATACATGAAAGGCATCCTTTTATATGCTGGAAAATAGGAATGTATATCTAGTTACACATCTATATGCTTTGTCAAGATGACCATGTACATATACACCTAAAAGTGAAGAAAACTGGAAACAATAATGCCAAATTTGCAACAAGTATAACAAAGAAGGAAATCGTACTTACGGAATCAAGGTCTGAAGGCCGCGGGATCACACCCTCAGAGTCAGACTCCTCAGGCGCACTAGTGGGTGCTGCCAACAAATCAATATTGGGGGGCTCTGTGAACCCATCCACAAAGCCTAGTTCTATAGACATGGTTCTACAAACTTATTTACAGCAAAAAAATGTTGGAATTTGAGGTCACTAATTCACAGCTCTATTTCACAATAATAAAAAAAAAAGATTTGTGTACTACAACATCCAAATGGTAATTGGTAGAAAACTTAGAAATATTAATTTATAACTATTCCACTTTTAATACTGTTGAAACAACATGAGATACAACAAAAAGAATGGAAATCCACTTTTAATGTTGTGTAAACACCAGGGGATACATCAACAAGAATAAAAATAATAAATGAAAATGCATAAACCTCTATATGTATCTCTCTATATTTGGGGCTGCTTATATGTGTATGGATGTAGGCTTTTATTATTCTATATATCTGTATTTGAGCAGATTTTTAATTTTTCTATGTTATGATAATAATCATATGGTGCAATAATTTGTCCAAATTGCATATAACATCATAGGGTTAATTGGAGGTTCGACCTACGCTACTTGGTATTCAATATTATGGACAAAACATTTATGCACAATACCTATGTAAAACGACTTATAGATTCCAGAGCACAATAGTTTGGGGAACCTCAATTTTGCTATAGAAGAGACTGAAGGAAGACAATTCTTACAATACTGTAATATTAAAGCAACACCGCTATGGCTCTTTTGACTATGCAACTTAATCAATATATTTTCCTGCCTTAATCACAAGAAAAACAACAATTACTAAAGAATCAGACATATGTTATAGCTGAGTGTTTTCCTAATAGTTCTTTTACGATTCACCTATTTTTCTATAATATTTAATGACAAATAATGGAGCTTGAATGTAGAATATATGCATGCATATATGTGTAGAAATAATTAAGTACATATATGCATTCAATTTCCCCTTTTTCAACACATTTATAAACACACACATATAAGTAGATATATCTATCCATATGTACATATGTATATATGTATTTATATACACAATACTATATCTAAATACATATGTATAGTATATTTATTTCTCACCATATAACTTCTGTGCTTGGAATTTATGAATGCAAGAAACATCCAAATTGTTTTTCCCTTGAATTAACCAACTGGAAAGACCACAAATTCAAAAAAATTTGGTTGCTTATACCATATTTTCTACCTTGAAGTTTGGCATTAGTATAGGCAGCTAAAGGGTTGAATTTCAAGCCTTCTTAGCTAGTCAATTGTGGGGAAATCTAGTATGGATGCTTACTTGCATTTTGAAATGGGCCACAAGCGGCTTGCTTTGTATATATGGATATGTATTTTCTGTGTACATGTATATTTTTAAATGCGAAATGGAAAATTATATATATATATACACCAATTTTAATACAATGGCACAATAGGAACTAAATGCAATATTGAATGTTGAATTGGGACGAATTTTACTACAAAATATGCAAGAAAATATATTGATTCAGTTGCATTCTCAAAAGAGTCATTCTAGCATTATGAATATGTTACACATACTGGACGATTAAATGATGGCTTCTCAAGAAATAGAAAATTGAAAGAAATAGCATATCAGCTAAAGATATAAAGTTGAACAGATAAAAGAACTATTACAAACACACTTAAAAGCCACCAAACTATATTTTCCTCCATGCCTATACAAAAATATTTTCAACTTCCTAAATAAAATATGTAAACCTAGCTCTTTATGACGTTACTTATTTTATTTAGGCTATGACAACAATTATATGGTGCAAAAATCTCTGCAAAATGTGTTTAACACCACATGCTTAATTGCAAATCGAGGAATGCAACTATCGCTATTTTTTGAAATTAAAGTTGTAAGCCCATTTAGACAACTATTACATACATTACTTTTGTTGTGTGAATATGATTTATGATATTCTTTCCTCCTGTTTCAAATCTCTATTTAATGTTTAGTTTTGATATTCTCTCATTTTTTGTGGTTCCTGAGTCTTCCTATTATTTATTTTACAATTTCCCCATTTCTCTATAATATTTAGCACCAAATAATGGAGCTTGAATTTAGAATATATGCATGTACATATGTAACCATTCAAAAACTTTTGATGTATTTCTTTTGGTGAAACTGCCACTAGTTTGTTGCAAATTGTAGCAAAAGACCTCTACATGGTGCAGGACAATTCCGAGTCTACAATAAATCCTGTTGATATTATCAAAAGCCTTGTTTACAAAGCTTGTCCTATACAAATATGTTTAGTATGGGTTTGCGATCATCTATGATGTATTAGGGTAGGAGAATAATTATATGAGGTGACCCTAAATCCTTCTATGTAAAAAAAACCTTGTCAATTTCTTTAAACTTATAGGAAAATAAAAAAATTTCAAACATATTCATAGAAGATTCAACCTACATCCTTTGTTGGTAAATATTGAAGACAAATAGAGAATTGTATAAGAGGTATTAGACATTATAATGGAAATTAGCTATAGGCATCTCCACCTATAATTATATCACTATCTAGACAAGGTGTAACACCAATTTCTATGTAACAATTGGTTTCTCAATTGAAAATTCAAGCTACATTATTTGACACTAAAGGGAAATTGTAAAACAACTATTAAAAGATCAGTTAAAAATCATAGCTAAATCACAAATGAGTTGGAACACACACTAAAAATATTCATAGAAGACCTATAGGCTATGTAAGACTTGCTTTGTCAATTCAAATTGGAAGCTACATTCTTTGGCATGAAGCCGATATTAAATAGAACTCATAAAGCCAATGAGTACCAATAATCTACACAACCTGCCCACAAGGGCATAGGATTAATAAAAAATTTGAGCTACATTGCCTTGGACTAAATTTTATAGACAAATAGATAATTTGGAAAAGATTTATTGCATGACAAACCCTCTTGTTGGGCAAGCTGATGGAGAACCCGCCAGAAAGTTCAAACAAATAAATTGAATAGATAAAAGAGATATTAGAAATAATAACACTTACCAGCTACCAAACTAACTTTATATCAAACATGTCCATAATCTACAAATGGTCCTATGTTAATGCGTCCAACAACACAAATGCAAATAGATAACCAAAACAATAAATGAATGATAATAGAAATACTAAGCCTAAGCATATTTATCCAGCAAAGAATAAGATTCAACTACAATTGCTCCTATGGTAATGGGTATAAGGCTAGAGATGGGCATAGATAAACTCACTCGCATCCCAACCAATGGCCTATCAAAAAATATGCACATTATGTGAAAGGTGGACATTGGGAAAAATAATATCACACAAAATATTGGTGCAAGAGAAGTAGTCTATGTAACAGTTGTAAGAGCTATTAGGATGATAGTTATGAATCAGATGTATGTCATTCTCCAGTGTTTTCCTTATATTTTTTTTACAATTTTCCTATTTGTTTATAATATTTAATACCAAATAATGCAAATCAAATTTACAATATATGCATGTATATATGTATATATATGTGTACATATATGTATAATATATATATCTATTACCATAGGAGCAATTCCAATTAAATGTTCTTTCTTTCGTTGTTGGTCTATTTTTTTCACTATCTGTGTATATCTATGGTGTTGCAACCATTACCATAGGAGGAATTGTAGCTATCTATGTGTAGGGTTTAGGGTTGTATGAAACCATTGACATATTGGGGATAAAATTACTCAGGTGGTTGTTTAGGGTTATTCTAATAGCTCTTTTACAATTTCTCTATTTCTATATAATATCTAGTGTCAAGTGATGTAGCTCAAATTTTCAATGGAGATTGTGGCGTTATACTAATATTTGCATGGGTGTTTTTGCATAGATGATTAATTTATTGTTAATGTCTTCATCTTATATGTTTCTATCTTTGGCGCTATACCCATTTTTGAGACTAGAAAGAGATTATTCCTTGTTGCGGGTGGAGAAATTACAATTAAATCTTCTTTCTTTTGTCAAAAAAATATGGTTGGGCTCAGTAATTTTTGTGGCCCTTGTTTATTGTTTGTATGTATATATATATCTATATATATCTATATATATATATATGTATATATATATATGTATGTATCTATGTATGTATGTATATATGTATGTATGTATGTATGTATGTATATGCATATGTATATATAATATATATATATACATATACATATATATTCATATATATGCATATATATATGCACACACAAACACACACACACACACACACACACACACACATATATATACATATATACGTAGACAAATATATATACTCTGTACATCTTTGTTGCTATACACATTTTGTAGAATTAGTCCCTTGCTATCTTTTTAATTGAGCTAACTTCAAGTGGTTTAAAAAAAAATGGTATAGATGGTGAGTAGATAAATAATTTATTCCTGTGTTTGAATATATACAATTAGGAAGAAATATCCAATTACAAGATAAAAAATAAACATCAATTTCTCCACCTTTGGAAGTCCCCAACCAACAACTTAAGCTCCTACAGAAGGATAAAAAATTCAAGGGATTTCCCACATGACACAAAACCAATAAAGAGAAAACCACAATAGATTCAACAAACAATCTCGAGAGTACACAATTATGTAAAACAATGCCATATAACACATTTCAGTACACAACACTTTCACCAAATAAATGAATTAATTACTTGAGAATAATCAATTTAATTTAAATCACAAATTTTATTTCTAATTTGCACGTTTACACCATAACATTGCAACTTTTAAAATCATCTAATAAATTCATAATCGTAGCATATATAAAACCATCTATATATATATATGCATACATATATATACGCTTTTTACGTGTATATACATATATACATATATACATATGTATATAAAATATATATATATATATTAAAATCATATATTTAAATAATATTATTAAAAAAAATTCCTTAATACCTCACTATTATTAACAATAGTGTATATATATATACATATATATTAATATTTATATATATATAGTCAAATAATCAAATTATAAGAAAAACAAAATTCACAGAAGATAGGAATTTTAATAAAGATGATCTGTAGGCTATGGTACTATGTACCATTTTGGAACACCCCATTCATTAAGCTCATGAAGATTGAAGGCACATTTGTCAACCCGAACGACATCACAGTGAACTCATAATGTCTGTATCGAGTGCAAAATGTTGTTTTATGAATATCTGGTTCAACAATCAGAAACTGATGATACCCTGATTTGAGATCAATCTTAGAAAATATCTTCGCTCCTTTTATTTGATTGAAAAGATCATCATTTCTGGGTAGGGGATATTGGTTCTTTACCATTACTTTGTTCAACTTCCTGTAATCAATACACAGATGGAGAGAACCATCCTTCTTCTTTACAAAAATTACGGGTGCTCCCCAAGGGGAGACACTCGGGCGAATAAGCCCCTTAGCCAACAGCTCCTCTAATTGCAAACAAAGTTCTTGAAGCTCCTGCATTGTCATCCAATACGAAGCCCGAGATATAGGCTCAGCTCCAGGTACTAGATCAATCCTAAAATCTATATCCTGCTTTGGCAGCATACCCGGTATCTCGCTCAAAAAAACATCGGAAAACCCCTTAAGGAGTGGGTAATCATCCAATGACACCCCTTGACTATCCTCTGTCTCAAGATCACTCACTACTAATACAAAAAGCTGACAACCCTACCGGAAATTCATTTTTAGTTGCATGGCAGAGATCATTCATAATGAAATGGGCCTCTGAATACCCACGATCTCCACCTCCTTTCCAGAATCATCAACACAACACACTACTTTATGGCAACAGTCTATCATGGCACAGCATGCACTCAACCAATCCATTCCCAAGATGACATCATATGAGCCAAGAGGTAGGATCTAGAGATCCACCTTAGTTGTCAATGCCCCTATATCCAGACTACAACCCTAAACAAGCTTCTTTACTACCACCTTTGACCCTGAGGCCAATTCGACCTACCATTTTATGCCTTGCCTAGATGCCACCAATCTACATTGCTCTACTACTGAAGGAGATATAAAAGAGTCAGATGCACCAAAATCAAAGAGTATGGAAATATTAGTGTCATGTAACACACCTGATGTATCGATCACAGTGACCTAATATTCTGCTTGATGATTGTCGACTACCACAAACACCTGATGTACTCTACCTGCATCACCCACTGTCAGCTCAGAAGTAGTTGGTCTCTGGCTAAAACCTAAAGTACTCCTTTGTGGACATTTTCTGGTAATATGTCCCTACTGCCCACATGAGAAACATCATGTGCCTCGCCCAAATTGTCTAACACCAAACGGTGCACTCAACTGCTGAAAAATGCCTCGTGAAGGTGTTGACTATGTGCTTTGTGCAGACTGCACAAAACGATCTAGTCTATTATGTTGCCAGCTTCGGTTCTTCCTATTTTGAGATTTGTCTCCCTGCTAAGACTGTGATTTGTTCTGTTTGGGCTATGACTGTTGTTGCTGTTGTGGACAACCCTTAGAGGGTGCCTAAAATTTCTTGGAAGACCCTGCAACTTGAGGCCGACCACCTCTAGAACCAAATCCTGATGCTAGAACACTACCAATCTAAACTCCTATGTTCCCTCGCAATGCCATTGCCAAATTTTCTTCTACTAGCCAAACCTTCTCAATCGCTACCTCTATTATCTTTGGCTCGAAGATTCTAACTCTAGCACTGATTCAGGTGTTTAATCCCTTAACGAAATGTTGAACCAACATTCCCTCATCATGACTGATTCCTGCATGTTGCTTCAATTCGTAGAATTGCCGCTCATATTGTTCAATGGACGTCGACATCTGCCTAAGGTCATGAAACTCATCTGCCCTGCATCGCCTCCAATGATCTAAAAGGAAGCAAGCCCTGAAACTATCCAAAAATAGCTCCCATGTGACCATGTTGATATCCAGATGTAACTTTTTCTCTTCTAGCCGCCACCAAGTCGACGCGAAGCCTTGCAGATGCATGAATGCACACCGATCTTTGGTATTGCTACCATAGGGGTGCATCACAAAGCATCGATCCCAATCAATTAACAATGTTTTCACTTCCAAACCCCCTCCAAAACCATTGAATGTAGGCGGGTGTGTTCGCATCAAGTCTTTCATATGACCAATTAGCACTACATCCTGATCTATCATTACTTCCCTCCGCCTCGGTGACCTTTCCCTTTCTCTCTCAACCCGCTACTCCTCCTCTGGCCTGGGTCCCAACTGATCAAGAATCTCCCCCAGAAGGTGTTGCAACTGTCCATCTAAACCAGGTTGTTCGAGGTTCTAACCAACACCTGATGAATTATTTTGAGAACTCTATCATTCCTCATGCTCTAAACCATGGGCACTTAGTGGTGATGGAGTTTGGCGGTTGGATCCATGGCCACCACCTCAGCCTCTTCCTTGGCCATGACCTCTACCTCAAGGCATCATCCTGCACAACAATTAGGGTTATATAAGATCAAGAGTTAACACAAAGCTTGCCTAATGGACACAAACTACCCAGAGAACCCAACATTAGCAACCTTCACTCTGCTACCAAGTTGTAAGGCCCCATCGTGCAAACACCAAAAGAACAACTAAAAACACAACAATTTTTTTAAAAAAACATAAAGAATGCACTTTAAGTATTCCAACATAACCAATGTTTCAAGTTGCACATCTAAGTACCTTGGGGTACACGAGGTGACATTACCTAAACTATCCCATAACAAAGTTAACTGATGAAACATTAAATTACCAATTACGTATCCATTCATTAACATATCACCATTTAAAAAATTCATTAATGATAACCCAAAATGATAAGAATAATCCATATAAAACCATACACACAAATTACATTAAATTAATCATGAAGATATAAAGTATATATTTCCACAAATACAACATAACATTAACAATATTTACATATGGTAGTTCAAGAATGAATCACATGGTATATTAATACATTACATCAGTTTGATAGTACATCTCAATGAACACATATTCAAAATTACATCTTAGGTCTTCCCAATGCACGTGGGAATGATACATCAATATATAAATTACATCTAGAGTACAAATATACATCTGGTAACATATGAATCCTAGATCAAACTGCATCAACAAAATGCTAAACTGAAAGGTACAACTGCATCATAAGGGGACCCAACGGGGTGCATAGCACGATACACCCAACCACCCCCGTGCTAGGAGTAAACAAGAAAAGATCCCCAACAAATTATATCCAAACAGTAAGGCAAGACTAAACTCTAGACATGAAAAGCAAGAGAACACAAGAAATATGTCATAACAAGAATGAATCTCCAAAACTTAACAATAGACCACTTCCAGAGGATTTCAATAAAACAACTCAATAGGGAATGCTAGATGAGAGTGTCATTGCATGGTCTTACATGGATTATCCAGACAACCTATCACAAGGTGTCGCCTCCATGTATGGTTATCCTGACAGCCTATCTCAAGGCGTCGCTCCATAGGGTTACTCATGCGGAACTGTTAACCTCTCATGAGGACAAGACAACAATCATGCCATCCATGGCCTTCTTGGCCCTCCTTTAGTCCATGATAGCACTAACAGGTGAACGGGGCATCCATAATTACATTATTAATGTCTAACAACCCACCCCCTAATTAATTACTTAGGTTATCACTGATTACTCTAACTCTAACCTGGGTTACCATGAAAAACCCTTTGTGCGCTTGCCCCCATGTAGAGCCACTCTCCCTAGAACCCAAAACATAAAATCCAACACCAAGGAGTTGTACCATAGGAACACTAAACCAACAAATGGAACATCCACGAGGAAAACCCATCTCACCAAAATCCTATGAAACAACATTCATAAAAATGGTACAACCCGTGTGTAAACTCGAGTCACAACTATATCCAAAACATAGGAAAAAATATCCAATTACAAGATAAAAAATAAACATCAATTTTCCCACCTCTGGATGTCCCTAAAAAACAACTTAAGCTCCTACAGAAGGATAAACAACTCAAGGGCTTTCCCACATGACAAAAAACCAATAAAGAGAAACCACAATAGATTCAACAAACAATCTCAAGAGTACACAATTATGTAAAACAACGCCATATAACACATTTCAATACACAACACTTTCACCAAATAAATAAATTAATTACTCGAGTATAATCAATTTAATTTAAATCACAAATTTTATTTCTAATTTGCATGATTACACCATAACATTGCAACTTTTAAAATCATCTAATAAATTCATAATCGCAGCATATATAAAACCTATGTATATATGCTTTTTACACGTATATAGATATATACACATATACGTATGTATATAAAATATATATATATCAAAATCATATATTTAAATAATCTTATAAAAAAAATTCATTAATACCTCATTGTTATTAATAGCAGTGCATATATATATATATAAATATATATATACATATATATTAATATTAATATTAATATTAATATATATATATTTATATAGTCACAAAATTAAATTATAAGAAAAAAAAATTCACATAAGGTAGGAGTTTTAATAAAGACCATGCATAGGCTATGGTACTACGTACCACAATTTGGGGAGGTTGCAGCCTCGGCTATTGTTTGTAGCCTATGGTGGCTGCGTACAACCACCACAGGGGTCGAGGGTGGTACGACCACTGCCGACCACTCTCCCCCTTAACAAAAATAAAATCTTTATTATATTTTATTTTATACTTCAAAACAAGAATGCGGAAACCAAGAAACACATATACAAATTTATTTTATGATATTTATTTTTCAAAAAAAAATCCCCATGTACACATATTTTTATAAAACCAACATAGGATTTCACATATAAATATATATATATATATATATATATATATCCATAAGTTATAAATAAATAATATGAACAATCTAATTTTTATCAGACACAATTTAAATCTAGGGATACAGATCCAACCCAATTAATAATATGATTTTCTCTTCAAAAAAAGCATTTTACAATTGGGTTTATTGAAGAAATTTAGAAGATTTTTCAATATTTTTCTACAAAAGAATTAAAAAAAACAAATTTCAACAGCAAGACCCCCTTTCAAACACAAATACCAATTTAACATAAGGCATACATGATTTTCTCTTCCTTTTCATAACTATCAAACAACTAAAGAATTAATTAGTCGAAAAGAACCTGGAGTCCTTCGTTCAATGACAAATCCAAATACGGTGACCCTTCTTCCTCCTTCAAAAATGAACTTCCTCTATAGTTCCTTCTCAAATTCCTTTCAGCTAACTTCTGAATCAATTTTCTATTCTTTTCTTATAGAATAATTTTTCCAAAGAAAATACAAAACCTCTATCTTCTTCTTTTTTTCATACAAAACAAAAAACCCTTTTTGTGTGTGTAGAAAACTTCCTTCTCTCACAATAAAATAAAGAAAAATAAATAAATCTCTTCTTTCTTTTCTTTTTATTTTCTCATAAATCCAACCCATCCATTGGTTCTTTTTCTTGCTTTAAAAGCTCACAGTTATCTCACAGATTTAATTAAAAATTCATTATTTTCACATGATATTATCCTCACAATATATTCTCTTCTAATTTTCAAATTTTAATATCTTGAAAAAGATAATTTATAACTATCTCCAACATTATTTATTTAAAATAATTACTTACACCTTTTTAATTAATTAAATAACTTTTAATTTACAACATTTAACTCCAAAATTACAATTACTCACAATTAATCATATCCACAAAATATCAATAATTTATTCCATATAAAGTAAAAATAAATTAAATAACAACTAACCATAATTAAAATAAATAAACAACAACCAATATAAAGACAAGGAAAAATCCAAAACCATGACACATCAAGACTCACAACAAGGTGATAGACTTGGGATGGGGACACTTCCTTGTCAATTCCCTTTTCCAACATCGTACCCATTGGGTTAATTTAATGCTCACCCTATCCTGTCGAAGTGGGTGGAATCGAGACTTTATTCCTGCAATTCCTGCATACAAACAAATGTCAAGTAACATGTAAATCTCCATTGCAGAAACACAGTGAAAGGAAATCGTGAGGTAGTAGGGCGCTCGCAAGCAAGTGATGCTACTTCATCCTTTCACCAAGACTCACTAGCAACACATCAGAAAACATAGCAACATAGAATCACAACATCGTCACATATAATATTAAAGAAAACCATAGCATAACCAAATAATATAACCACCACATAATGTATCATCAAACATCATAAGTAATGTCAAGTGCAGCAAACCAACCAAACAATGAATCCACACACAACCAAATCGGTGAACTAATCACCATCACAAACCAAGTATCAAAGCAACACATAAGAGTATCAAAGAGTATCAATAACATGAGGGGTATTACATTTTATCATGGTACCTGTCCAAAGTGCCACCATAGTGGTTTTCACTAGAGGATGATTTTTCTCTTTACTGTTTTCTATCCTTTTTTAATTTTTTTGGATTTTTATATTTTTTGATTGATTTTTATGTATTTTTCTATGAAAGATTCTATGCTAATGTTGAACCACCAAGTGGTGTTGATGTAGATGCTTCTATCATAATATGCCATTGACATCATTTTTGAAGAAGTTGCTTTGCTAAGATACGTGCACTTGAGTGCAACTTTTGAGATTCTTGATCTGCTTTGTTGATACTGGAGTTAACTTTGTCTTTGTGCTCACATCGCAATAGGATGCCTTTTGAATCCTTATGATGAAGGGTTGCTTCCAATGCATGGTCAATGTGAGAATTGTATATCATGCGTGATGGAGTGTGTTTAGGGATAAAAGATGGATTGGTTGATAGTTTGGAACCTTTGACACTCCAAACTTGGGAGGATGAGCAATGATGGTTGGTTATGAAAGTGTATGTGGAATTAGGACCAACTGCTTGATATACTTTGTACGTCACTTGAGAAGCATTTTTCTTTTGTGGACATCTTTAATGGATACTTTTCCCTTTTTTATTTTGCTCCATAGTTTCTTTGACTGATAAAGTTTTCTAGGGATAATCTTTCTTTGTATTCTTTGGTATCCATGTGTATTTGATTTGTCTGTTATGCTCCTTAGCTTCTTTTAATTTGATGACATTCTTCATGCTTTGATTCAAATATTTCTTTTGAAATTGGTCCCAATTCATGGATGGAATGATGGTTGGATGAAGATTCGTGACATGGTTGGTTGTAGTATTGGCATTGGTATCACCATAAGGATTCTTCATGCCCCCTATGTTGACATTTGCTTGAGATGAAGTTGCCCCCAGTATGGTGGTAGTAATATATTTTTTCTTTGATTCTCCCTATTTTGAGATGTCTTGTTTAGAATGCATTCTCTGATAAATTAGCACTATAGATGATGATATTTCACTTTGTTGCTCTGTTGACTCTAGAATATCTTGTTCTATCTAACCTATTTCCTTGAGTGGCTAATGCTGGATATCTCCATACATGATGTCCTCAGTCTGAATTTTGGATATATCTTATCCTGATGTTGACAATTTAGTTTGATTGTAGGAATTAGTAACCTACTCCTTTTGTGTGATCATGTCAGGACTAAAGGAATCTTGTTTTGAATGAAGATCATCTATGTGTCCATCCAAAGAAAGCATCTCATGGGTAGATGGAGGAGTATGTGCTATGTGGATGTGATCCTCATTTGTGACATCTTGTATAGATAGGAGAGTGTCCATTAGATCATTGTAGTAGCTTGGAGATACAAATTCTTGATCTTGATTAATCTTGGAATTTATTTCAACATGCTTTGGATAAAGTTCTTGACATGGGTCCATTTCAAAGGGTGGATTGCTTACAAAGGGTTCTTGGATATCCTCATTAGGCATGGGAAGTGGCTCAATATCCTCTTGATCTTTGAGTTCAAATGTTGTGTTGAGGATTACTTCAGTATTTATAACCATGAGGTCAAAGGATGTCAATATGTATTTGAAAGGCACATTGCTAGACTTTGGTGAAAGATGTTGATCATGTTTTGGAATAAATTCTTGAGATATGCTCTCTAACTCATTAGGTGATGAAGAGATATTTTCAACATGATCATTGGTCGATGGGTCATGGATTATGTCAATAGGATCAAATAACTCTAACATTCCTTGAAATAGATCACTAAAAAGTTGCTCTTGATGTATGGTGAGTTGATCATTGGATGGGGTAGAAACATCTTGAATGTGCTCATCGACGGATAGATCTTGATCATCATTTTCAACAATTGTGATGGAGGAATTTTCAATGCTATCGCTAGTGGTTGAATCCTAATCATTGTTCCCAATAGTTATTATTTTTTGATCAATAAGGTCTTGGATGAGATTTTTGAGTTGAATACAATCTGATGTTGCGTGTCCCTTTACTTTGTGAAAATCACAAAGGTGGTTCTCGTTATACCCTGGTGGTTTCGCTAGGGGCTCTTGATAGTTGTCATAGATGGGGATTTTGATGATATTTTCTTGTACCAACTATTGCATGATCAATTCGATGGGTCCCCCAAGCGGTGTGTATTTTTGTTTGTTACCTTGTGAGATTTGCACTTTAAATTGACCTTGTGGTGATTGATCTTGGCACAATGAATCAACCATTTTTGCAAGTGAAGAAATTTGATCTAGAAAAATTTGATCTTGACACCCTTGATATAGTTGGTTTGGCTTTTGTTCAAGCAGATTTGGAATGTACACTTTTGGTGCTTGTATGGGATCATCGACAAATTGATTTTGGACAATGTTCTCAATTGGGATGATGTTTGGATTTGACATGATAGGTTGAAATTGAACATTTTTGTGGTTGGGAATCACATTGCCTTGATTTAGGTAACTTTGATTTTGCATGGTGTTACCTTGTGTAACGCCCCGCCATGCAACCCTAGAGGAAGTTGCAAATAACTACTCAAACGCACATTTTTTTTTTGTTTAAGTACAATTAACATGCAAGTTCAGTACCCATTTCCAACAACCACTAAGGTTACAAGACTAAGATTACTTTAAAACCCAAACAACAAAAAACATGAATTGAAACCATAACATTTAATTACTTAAGGAATTAAGAACACATACATTCCATACATGATAAATTACATCAAAGAATAAGAGATACCACATGATTTCAAATAACATAATTTAACAATAATATTACAACTCTCATTCCCTAAATGAGGTAAATCCAATAAGCATGGTTACATATTACATCTTCCACCTTGATAAAAAATGAGGGGTAATAAATTACAAGATTCAACTGAAATAAATGAAACCTAAAAAGTAACTGGATCCCACGAGCTCTCCAACTGGAAATATCATCCACACAAACAAGAAGAAAACCCAACGGTGCACGTTCCACCCAACCAAGTGATACCCGAAGGCCCACCCCCCATGCTAGGAGATAGTAACATGGATTCCTAGACAAGACCATCTACCTCTAGACACAGGCTAATACATAACTCAACTAAATCAAATACAAATACAACATCACTTAACACAATGGTTACAATGCTTCTAGAGTTAAATAATCAATTTCATCACTAATACAAACATACTGCTAACTTAGGAGAAGTGTCATCACAATGTTACATGGGTTATCCTCGTAAGTCTTCCTAGGTCTCGGCCCCCTTCTCAAGATATCCTGGAAACCTCTAATGACTCCCAACCCCTCATGCAAACCAATGCGGAATCAGTTATCTCTCGTAAAGACAAGATAACGATCTTTCCATTCCATGCCTTCTCATCCCATCCCAAGTCTATACAAGCCCTTGCGTCCATGAGCGAGGAAAAATAATCTTATTAAGTGTTTTGTACTACCTATTCCTCTAATCAGTTTATTTACGTTATCACTGGATTAACTATCTTACAATGAGTTACCCTGGCACCACTTTGTGTGATGACCCTCATTGCAAGCCACTCCTCTAAGACAACATGTGGAATTAACTCCATAACCCAAGGGTACACAAGTGCGACCTAAGGATATTAAATCCCTATCCATGACATAAAGTCAACACATCCCATTCATGATAACTGGGTATCTAACTAGATACATTAAGACGCACTACCCAACATGAGTTACAATCCCCATCTCAAGAAAACATATTTGGAAGTCTAACATAAACAAATAACTCCATTTTCCCAACATCAAGAATGAGAGAGATAACATAACGAAAAAGAGAATTTGGCAATTTAATACCCTATTTTAGGATTTCCTCAATCCAAGCAAAGCAATGACATATTGTATGTACTCAATTAAAATAATTAACATTATTTGAAATAAAAAGCTTAAACTAATTGTTTCCTTCCAACTTCCTCGATTACAACAAATGTTAACAATTGATTTTTTTCTAATAACATTATTTTCTTATAAAACCGCCTTCACATTTATAATAAAAATCATTATAGAAAAAATATATTTAAATATAAATTAAACATATATAATTATATATTTAATATATAGAAAATTATATATTTTTATGTTTAAATTTTATTTTTTATTTAAAATAAATAAATAAACTATTTAAAATTCACATCCAAAAATATATTCTAATTATTTAAAATATATAATATATATATTATATATATTAAATAATTTAAAAAAAACATAATATAAATATAATATATATATTATATATATAATATAAATATTATATATATATAATATAATAAAATGAAATTTTATTAAAAAAACAAACCCCAACATAAAAGCATGCAGGTCAACCCTGCGATGGGTTGGGCTGCTACACAACCCTCCCCACAGGAGTTGTGACCTGTCTACAAGCGCTACACACAGTCCGCCTCCTCCATAGGGGTTGTGACCTATGTGCAGGCACTACACACAGTGCGCCTCCTATGTGGGGAGCGGCTGTGTAGCCCAGCCCACATTTTTTTTTAATTAATTTTTTTTTTTTCAAAAATAGATCTCCCCTGTTAACAAAAATTCATTTTTATAAAAGAGATTTTTAATATAATTTTTTTTACAAAAATATTTCCCATATATATACATAAATAAAATATATGTATGTATATATATATTAACAAAATATATATATACATAAATTTTCCAGTTTACAGCCAAATTGGACAAATTTTCTACAAAATAACTACAGTAAAAATAAATTTCAAACATAATTTCTTAATTTCAATTTCTGAGAATTTCCAAATCCAAAACAAAGGTTTCAAGGATTTTTTTTTTGTTTCCCTTTCAATTTTTCTATTGTTAAAATTTCATTTGCCAAAATTTCTATTGTTTTCTTTCGTTTTATCTATAGAAAATCTAAGATTTTCTCCATTTTTCTACAGAGGTTTTCTAAGAATTCACACAAAGTTTTACAAGCTCTAAAAAAATTAAAATCAAAGCATCTAAACAAAATAAAACCATTAAAGAACCTGTTTTGAAGCTTGAAGAAGAAAAGGATTGAAGTTGAGCTTCCCTGCAGAATTCCAATTTCTAGAAATTCTTCCAAAATCTTCACTCCAAATCCAAAATGTATCTCAACAAGAAATAAGCCTTCTTTCTTTTAACAACAAATTCTCCAAACAAAATTAAAATAAACAAAAATAAAAATATAATCTCTCATAAATTTTCCCCAAATTTAGTCAAATTTTCTAAAATATCCCATCCACCATAGTTATTTCTCCCTCTATCCATTTTGAAGATTTTTATTTTTTTTAAAATTTAAAACCAAAATTTCTTTTCAACAAGAATTTAATGCTTTTTATAAAAAAATCTTTCCAAAATAATTTAAAACCTTCAAAAATTTCTTTTCAAAAGAATTTAGAAGTTTTAAAATTTTCGTTTCAAAAAGAATTTAACACTTTTAATTCCATGCACTTTTCAAAACAACAATAACCATTTAACAATAACACTTTGTATTCATTCATTAGATCTTTTGGGCACTATAAATAGAGCTCTCCTCCCATTTTCAAAGAGAGTTGAGTTGTTGTAAAGGCATGCTGCAGAAATTTATAAAGAAAAGACACTGACTTGGTGCATTTTCTAAGTTTCTCACATGTTGCTTGATTCAATCTCCATTGTTAGATGTTTAACTTAGGTTTTATTGTTGTTCTAGTTAACTGTTTCCTTGCTTTGGTAAATTTTAGGATTGTTGTCCTGTGATCATGAAAAATTTTGTCGTGTTGATGACTTCTTAGTCCATACTTTTTGTTGTTTGCTAATGGTAGATAGTTGTGTAAAGTTAATCTGGACTTAAATCCAAAGCTGCTCCACACTTTCATCTTTGTTCATGCATGCATATGGTGAATGATAGATGAAACATTTGCAGACCTTAGAAGATAGCACAAATTCCATGAGACTGTGAGATTTCTGGTTAAGTGGAATATTGTTTGAAGAAGTTGTCCATTGCAGAAACTCCATCATCATTGTTCACAATTAGTTGCAGATCCAGGAACCTCCTCTCTTCCCTGCCCCTTTTCATTTTATTTAATGAGTAACCTATGCTAAGGTTCATTGCACATTGTAAAGCTAAATCCAATGATAAACATGGAGTTTATGAATGTTGTTTGAACCTACAACAGAATGCATAATAACTTCCCTATCTTAAAAACTCCATTTCAAGATCCAACTTCCCATGCTTTGTAATACCTACGTAAGACTGCCTTGTGATTCTAGCAAATCACATCAAACAACTGAGATATTTCAAGCACTTTCAAGACCTGACATTAGAGACCTTGGGATAGTGTTTTGCAATATGATTGTGGAAGATCATCTTTCAAGAGAGGTAGTGCATCTATGCATTACCTGTGTTGAGAAGTGCATAAAAAACACGTCAACAATCTTCATCCCCACAGAGGATCTTCTTAATAAAATATACCATCCATTGTTGGAAATATGTAGTAGTGGGAAGGCCCATCACCCTGCTGAACATGGTTACCAAGTCGTGGCAGTCCTCATAGAAGTCGTTGTGGAAGAGTTCTTGAGGCACCTTTGCAGTGTTGCCCCTTTTCTCTTTAAGCCAGTATGGATTTATTAGCTTCTTGTAGCCCATCGGGTCCTCATCCCATGTTTCCTTACACTCTTCTATGGTGGGCATCTCCATCTCTCCAAAGGTGGGGATGTGGAAGGTCTTCGTAATTGTCTCACCGGACATGTCAGCAAGGATGTTCATATCGTTATCATCAATGGTTCGTTTCTATGGTTGGTAGGTTTTCCATTAAGCCATGACCAATTTGGGGGCTATGAGGGATGGAGGGAAGCCTACAACTTTTGCAATCCCACTTTGTCTGATTAGTCTTGCATTTTCATTCTTCAGGTGAACTTTGTACCTTTGCTTAAATTCATCAATATAGACATGGTTGATATTTGTATTCGTGATTTCTTCTAGTCGGTGATGATTTTTGAATGTAGAGGTTCACCCTAGAATTGGTATTTCATTTGGTCTTTTTCCTCTTTTCCATGAGGAGTCTTGCCCACTTTCTTTCCTTTTTCTTTTTCTTCAGCTTCCCCCGAGGGTCCTGCACCTGATTCCATATATCCTACAAATAGAGACATAATGAGTACAACCAATTACAAAAGCATTTACCATTAGTTGAAATCCCATGGATGAAATTCTATTAGATAATTTATCATTCATGAAATCAAACTTTTACTTCAAGATGTCGTTAGTAATTTTTTTGAGGGATTTTAGACCATCCAGGCCTGGGGGGGCGAACTTCCCTGGAAGGAATGCTATTTCGAAAGGAAAACAAGGTAGGGCAACTCGAGTGATTTCTCCCAACTTCATATTTTGGTGGTTTGAAAGGCTCATGCAGGAGAGGGTTAAATTTGAGCACGTGGGTCGAGATTAGTTTTCAAATTAGAGGTCATTTGGATAATTTTTGGGGCACCTAGAGATACAAGGCCAGAAAGTTGTCAGGGCTTTTCTATTTAGAACAACTAGAAAGGAATGAAATTCTAGGGTCAGAATTCTAGGGTTTGTGACCCAGGGGCTGAAGGGTGGTCGATGTTGACTTTCTACTTGATAATGCTCGGGCCCGAAGGGGTAGGAAACCGTTAGGATTTCGCCGTTTGAAATGATGGTCAGGGCACAGAAATCCAACGGGAGCGGCCTGATGGTTCGAATGCGGCATCAAGTTTCGCTGCTAGATTTTCTTTGTTAAGTTTCTCGGCAAACAACAAGGCGGAACCTAGAGGTCATAAAGGTGGGCTTGTTTTCCTTTGCATACCAACTGAGATGGGATAGAAGCCTGCGGGACGGGGCCCGACGAGGGAAAGGATGCCAAAGTTCTATTGTCGGTTGTTTTCTAAGGAAAATGAAGGCTCGAGATATGGGAGGTAGAAATTCACCTTCAAATGGTTGTTTTAAAGGGGCGAAGTTTCCATAGAAGTTAGTGGATGAAAGTCTACGGACTGAGACCCAAAGATATGATGAACTAGTCTGTTTGAGTTCAACACTAGACGACAAAATGCAAGGTGGCCTCCAGAAGCCAAGAAGACGGGCCTGCTCTGCCGCTTGGGAAAGGGAAAAAGCAATGTAGCACCCCGGGGATAGAATCCTAGTGGCACAGACCCAGGAAGAACAAATAGAGGCTGGTCTTCAAGTTTCAAAGTTCTGCGGTAGTTTGCCAATGGAAATCCAAGATGGCAGGCTTGAGAAGGCATCCCGTCATTTGGTAAAATTTTGTTTCATTTTCTAAGTTCTCAATGATGATGGGCTGACATGGGCTCAGATGGCGTGAATGCCCTATGCGCAGAATGAAATCAGTGAGTTCTAGTTCTGAATTTCCTTTGGAGGATGATTTGGAGGTTTTTCAAAATTCAAACACATGGGTTTTTTAGGTGTTGTCGTCCTTTATCATCTTAATGCATTTTAACCCACGTTCGTTCATTGTTTTAAATGCAAAATTAAAAAAACCTTATAGGAGGGTGGATGAAAAACCTACCTTGAAAGTCTGATGAGGGAAGTTGTGAAATCCACTAAGGATACCCAAATGATGATCACGGACATGAGGGCGGCGGGCAACAGATGCATTGAACTCCTTAGAAAACAATTTGAACTCCTCTGGAAATCATGACAAATGAAAATGACAGGTCGAGCAAGGTATATATACCCAAACATGAATTCAATACCCTCATTTAATGTCTGTATGGACGACAGGAGGGTTGGTGAAGTTCAAGTTCATGGACAACGACTGGAGAACTGGAGCTTGGGGTCATTTCTAAATACATTTCAGAAGCCTTTGGAGAAGGGGATCTTGGGGCTCGGAGGGTGGAGCATCATTGTAGTTTTGTTGTTCGAAAATGGAAAATTTAATACGGAGTTCCGGGGGCAGAAGTCCAAATAGCCGAGCTCAACATGAGAAAAAACATGTGATTTTTATCACAAGTTCAAACCCGACAGAAAATAGGGATCCGAGTCCTGGGGTTCGGGAAGGCAGCAACCTTCCATTGCTCGGGACGATGAACACCTAGAAGAAACCCAGCAAGGGAAACTCAACAAGGGAAACTCAGCAGGGCGGGCTTGGCAGGCCCCTTAGCTGCTGGAAGAAGCAAAATTCTAGGAAAGATCTGCAAGGCACAAGGACTTAGTCGAAATGGAGTGGATGAAACACGGTCAACTTAAGATGAGACTTTGGAGGCACGTTAACCATTTAGGACACCAAAATAGGGGCAAGCAAAATGAGGCAGTCGAAAAATGACCCGACAAGGCGAAAGAAAAGAGGGTCCTCGTTCTAAACGGGGCGTGTGTGCTGAGGGCACAAGAAATGGTGACTCTGTTAGGGAACGCTCCCGAGCATTCTACGGATAAGCGTTCATTTTGAACCCAGAATCTCTTGTTTCACAGACCAGGGACAAATTTCCAAGAGTAAACTAGGAGAATATGGTCCTTAGATGGGTCAGTCTACAAGACATCTTAGAAGTGTGTGTGGTGAATTCATTCATTTCCATGGAACTGTGACAAGTGGCTGCTACTCCAACCGAGCAAGCTACAAAAACCATCCAACACCAAAATTAACCTAGACATTGCCCCGGTGCCAGTCAGGCATCCATAGCCCCAGCGGAGTTGTCGTTGCGATCCCACGAACATTTCTCTATTGTCAGCCGAGTATCCATAGCCCCAGTAGAGTTATCCGTACACCCATACAGTCGCTTGATTTCAGATTTTTCTTCCTCTTCTTTGTTTTCATATTTCTTTCAATGTTCTTTTTCACACTTATCTTTTGCTAGACTGCGTAAGCACCGAAGCCTACAATGGGTTTGGGAACCATAGTGGTCACTAGAGGAAACTTAAGATTTTCTCTTACTAAGATATCATAGCAGCCATTGTACAGTCCTTTAGAAATAATTAATATGCATTTTGTGCAAGATATGAGATGCGCATAAAAAGATCCAACCAAGGGTTGAGTTCTAAAGTAGAGTTCAAACAGGGAAACCATTCCTAGGAAACTTTCAAGGACCAATAGTCGAGAATGAATGTTTAGCCAAAGAACACCAAGGACAAAAAACAAAGCGAACCGTTTGTTGAACGAGCATGGCCAGTGCATTGGGACAAAGAACGTCCTCTTCGAAGAAAAATAGTCAGGGAACAAGTGAAATAGAGCAACTCAAAACATCAAAATGCAAGTGAATCAAAAGGTGACCTACTCTAACCTATGTATAGATATTTACAAGGAAGAGCTCGACAAAGCTCAGGCTTGGAAGTAATGCTTGAGGTGTTTCCCATTGACTAGCAACGAGATGTCTTCACCTATTAAGGTCTTTAGGCAGAAAGCATTGTCTCCCAAAATTTCAACTATTTGAAAGGGACCAAGCCAAAGCTTGTCGAATTTTTTGTGTCCCCCTTTCTTTTCATGGGCCTTATCCCAATACAGGACTAAATCTGCAATCCTAAAGGCCTTGATTTTGGCTCGACGGTTGAACCACCTCTTAACCATGCCCTGATGTTTGGCAAAATTTTCTATTGCATGGTCTCAGACTTCTTTTAAATGCAAGAGCTTAGCTAACCAAGCTTCTCTATGATCCCCTCCTTCATAGAAGTCGTGGATAAATTGGAGAGTGGGAATCTTTAGGTGGATAGGAAATATGGGCTCTAGGCCGTAAACAAGATGGAATGGGGAATCACCCAGTGTAGCCTTGTGGCGAGTGCAGTCTACCTAAAGGGAGAATCAGAGCTGGGTATGGCAGTCCTTAGGATTCCTATTGAGAAATTTCTTGATCACTATGATCAAGTTCTTGTTTGTGGACTCAATAAGGCTGTTGCCTTGAGGGTTGTAATTAGACAAAAATTTAAGGGAAATCCCATAGTCAAAGGCCCAACTAGCAAATTTTAATGAAGAAAATGCAGGTCCATTATCACACACCAATGCATAAAGATAATCGAAGCGATTTAAAATGAAACTTTCTAGAAAATTTGTAACTACCTCAGTTGTGCATTGCTTATATATAATTTCTTTTTTCATCTAGTGTAGTAATCAGTAGTAGTAAGAATGTACCTGTGTCCCACTAGAGGGCTTACTGAACCAATGAAATCGAGACCCCATTACTCCAACGACCTCACCTCCAACACGAGCTGCAATGGGACAACATCATTCTTTTCCTTGGTGGTAGTTGTCTGACATGTGTGACATGAGCAAACATGAAAATAAGCATCCTTGAAGACAGTTGGCCAATAATACCTCACTCTTAGTATTTGATGTGTAGTGGAAGTCCCAGATCCAGGACTAGTGTCGAACTTATCATGAAACTCCTTCAAGACTCGATCTGCTTCTTCCTTGCCAAGGCATCTCAAGTAAATGCCTTCATGATTTTTCTTGTATAAAATGGACCCTTGTAACATGTAACTACTTATTTTTAGTCTGAGAGCACATTTTTGGACTCCTTGTAAGTGGGGTGGACACTTGTGGTTGAGAAAATAATAAACGACATCCTTGTACCATTCTCCTGGGGAAACATCCTCGTGTTGGTATTGTTGTAGAGTGAGTTCAGGTCCTCCTTCTGCTGCTGCTTTAGCAATTGTGCGGGTAAGTTCCCATCCTCTCACCAACTTCATCAGTTGCATTTCCATATCATACTCCTAGAGAAATGTGACCCATTTAGCTCTCCGTTCACCCAATTCATTTTGTATGAGCAACATTTTCACTGCTGGGTCGGGGACAATGGTGAACACTTTATTGTGCAAGATATAATGCCTAAATTTTTTCACTCCCCTAACAAGGGTATATGCTTGCTTTTCTACGTTGTGGTAACATAATTCAACACCTTTCAAAGGACCACCCATGAAGGAGATTGGGTGCTCATTTCCTTCATCATCTCTCTAGGTCAGAATGCTAGCACATGAATGCTCTGAAGCAAATGAATAGATGTCGAACGACTTCATATAGTTTGGGCTGACGAGCACAGGTGCCCCAAAAATGGCCCATTTGATTTCTTCAAAATCATGTTTGGCTTCAGAGGTCCATTTGACTTTGGCATCCTGTTTTAACATGGCGTTGAGTGGTTTAACAATCTCAGCAAAACCTGTGATGAATTTCCTGAAAAAGTTGATCTTTTCGAAGAAAATTTTAATTCTTTCTTACTACCTGGCAGCGAGATATTTAGCAAAGATTGGATGCATTCAGGATCTATGGAGATTCTTTTCTCTAAAATAACATGTCAAAGCAATCAACCCTTAGTCACGCCGAAAATGCACATCTTTGGGTTAAGGGAAACTCCAAACTCCCTACACCTCTGAAACACCTTGCATAAATCAGAGACATGATCACTCCGTCTTTTATAGAACATAGTTAGATCATCCATGTGGATGATTATGCACTTCCTAATTAGATCTTTGGAGGCAATATCCATGGCACATTGGAAAGTGGCATCAGTGTTGATAAGCCCAAAAGGCATTCTCATGTAAGCGAAGGTCCCCCACTAAGTGGTGAACGCTATCTTATGGCAATATTTGTACTGCACCATAACTTGGTTATATCTAGAGTACCCATCGAGGAAAAAAATCATTTGGGAGTCGTTGATGATCTGCAACACCTCATACAATGAAGGCACTTGATATTTTTCCTTCTCCGAAGCTCTGGTCAAATTGCGGAAGTCTACACACAATCTAATTTCTCCATTATTTTTTTGACCGAGACCAAGTTGGCCACCCACATGGAATGCCTTATTGGGAAGATAATTCTAGTCAAAATTAGCTTCTGTACCTCTTTGTAAATGATGGGCTCTAGCAAGGCATTAATAGGATGTTGTCATTGGCGGAAGGGCCTAGCTTCTATCTTAAGAGGGATGGTGTGCATGATGATGGAGGTGTCATAATTATTTAAATCCTTGTAGCTCCATGCCACCATGTTATGATACCTCTGCAAAGCATTGATGATTCCCTTATTTTCCTCAGGTGTGCACACTTTTCCAATGAAAACATTTTCGATCTCCTCAACTGTCCCGAGGTTGTGAGCATCACACTAGTTGCTTATGGATTCCTTCTTTGTTTACTGATCCTAGTCTCTAATTTGGTCCAAATAAAATATACGTTCAAACTGAACCATGCCTCTAGGAATTGTGTTGGTTTTGAGGTTGATAACTCCTTCTATATCTAATTCGGTCTCTTCCAGATCAGCTTCATCAATTATTTGGGTGGAAAAGATGTCAGAACTCGTGATGAATTCAAGGATATGCTTATCGTCATTGAAGACCTGAAAATGAGTGACATTATCTAGGATAGATGGTGTGGATGTCAACTCAACTATAAATTTCTTAAGCTCAGACAAAGAGAGGGGTTGCAAATGCTAGCTTCCTGAGCCAAGGCATCGGTTGTATGGTTCCGAGCATGAGGGATAAATTGTATATTGAATGCATCTAAACCTTCTAAGAGGTCCCATACCCTATGCCTATAGTTTGTAGATAGATGGTGTGGATGTCAACTCAATTGTAAATTTCTTAAGCCCAGACAAAGAGAGGGGTTACAAAGTGCCAGCTGGCTGAGCTAAGGCATCAGCTGTATGGTTCTAAGCATGAGGGATAAATTGTATATTGAATGCATCTAAACCTTCTAAGAGGTCCCAAACCCTATGCCTATAGTTTGCAATTCTTCTATCATGGCAGGAATACAATTTTCTAACTTGTTTGACTATGAGTTTGGAATCCCTGAACACTTGTAGCATCTTGACATTTTTCTTTAAATCCATAAGAAGACCATGGACTAATGCCTTGTATTCTACTACATTATTGGTGCAATGAAACTACAACCTATGGGCAGCAAGAAAGGTCTTACCCATTGGGCTAATGATTTCAAACCTGACACCAGCTCCTTGTTTTGATTTAAATCCAACAAATTGAAGCATCCAAAACATAGAAAGCTCTTTGACTCCAGGCCCACTAGGCTCTCGTTTCGTTTAGGTTGGGTGGTTTCCCATGTGACCTTCAAGAAAATTTTCAACTTAGTGTGTTTAACAACAGCTAGTTCTTCTTGCACCTCCTTCGGTGTTTCCTTCTAAGGGATAGTTGATTTTTAGACATGCTCAACCACTATTTGGTACAAGTAGGAATCAAGCTCGGAGTGGGAAACATTGTGAATTTTGCACCAATTCGGTAGCAAGAGATCCTGGAAATCTATTCGGGCACCCAAGCTGAGTTAATCCTTTGCGGACTTTTCCATGAATTCCTGGAAACCATTGAGTAATCCCACATTCCCATCTTCATCAAGTTTATCATCTGATTCTACTAGCATCTCTGTACTTTGAGGCATTTGAGTGAAGTCAGTTGGAGGGCTATATTGCACCAAGACGACTTCAGCAACACACTCTTCTTAGGGCTCAAATTCGTCCTGGTAGGAAAAGGGACAGTAATTTCCCAATTCTGTCTCAACAAATAACACCTTATTTAGGTTGTACTATGTGGTAGGAAAAGGGATAGTGATTTGATTTGGCAGCCCTTTCCATGGCAGCCACATGTGAGAATGGTCTGTGGCAGCATATCCATTCAATGTTCTAGTGAACTCTCTTCCCAAAATAATCCCATATGCATCAGGAATGTCAGCCACTTGAATATCAATGACTTGTTGTATCCTTGGATCTGTAGCAATTTTCATTGGGATCCGATTCATTTCTCCCACAATATTGATCTATGTCTTGTCCAACTGGGTCACCTTCCTTCTTGAGGGTGTGGGAGTAATCCCAAGAGCCTTGCATACTGCCAGAGGCATAACATTGGCAGATGCTCCTGAATCGAGCAGGAAGTTTTCCAAGTTCTTCCGGAATATCCAGATGGTGGTGAGGAAAGGGGCAGTTTCAAATTTTTCTTGGAAGAGGCCCTTACATGTATCTATCTAAGCTACTTGCATCCTATTCTTATCAGTAGTTCTATCCTTGGCCTACCCAGATGGTTGATCCTTGGCAATATGCCTATTTTTACGATCTAGTTTCTTTTCTTGCTGCTTACCTGTAGATTGATTTGAGGGAACATCCTTCCTTTTCCCTGTGCTATCCTGAACCATAGGTTCTTGCCTAGGTTCTTTAAAGGTGACTCTCTGAGCAGATGCCTCCTATGTTGCTCTAGAGGATGGGGTCCCATTAAGTACTCTAAAGAAGGCATGCCTTATAGTAGGGACTTTGAGTAGTTCGAAGGAAGACAAACTAATTTTTACCTTCTTGAACTCTTTTGCCACATATTCACCCATTTGTTCAATCTTAGAGTCAAAGGCTTGAAGGGTGGAGTTAGAAGGTTGAGTTTTTGTTTGACTTGACTAGTTTTGTGATTGTCCTTGAGGTTGATTCTGCAACTGATTTTGGGGCCTATCCTTATTGAGATACTGAGTGGGTATATGGGGAAGGCCAAGGTTATTGTTAGCATTAGGGTCAGCCGGGGTAGTAAAATTGTTCGGTGGGGTAGAAGTTGTAAAGGGTCCACTCGCTTTCCTATTTCTAAGGAAGTAGGGATTTGTTCTTTGGTTGAACATGTGAACTTCATCTATATACGGTTCTTCCTCATCTAGTGGACCATTATCTACTGAATCAAAAATTTGAGCCAAGGTTTTCTCATTACTTACCTCTTGCACTTCTTCACTCTTAACGGGGGTGGGCTCGACCTCAGACTGATTGTGGTCACTTCGTAGAAATGGTGCTTGGTTTACCATGAGATAGGAAGTCATAAGGATCAGATGGAATGATGTCTATACAACCGACACTATCAACAACATTTTGGACCTCCACTTGGAAGATTTCAATAGCTGTCTGGAATTCAGGACAATCCAACTTAGAGTGTCTGTTGGTCTTGTGAATCCGGCACCATCCGGAAAAAAGTTGTCTCGGCGAGATACACCCCACTGGTCATCTTTTCATTGCTAGTCGGCTGATCAAAAGGGGTAGGGACACCTCCATTATTGGGCCTTGTATTCCACATGTGATTCTGCCTCTAAGAAGGTCTCCTCTCAAAGTTTTAATTTGAATTTTGTCCTCTATCATAGTTCTTCCTGGAAGAAGTGCTTGTTTCCAGTTGTCCCTACCATCCCTATTATCTCATATTTCTCGATTAATATTAGCCTGGAGGCTATGCTGGGATGTCTGTAACTGATTATTACGATTCTTTAAGTGCGTTATTTCCATAGACATTTTCCTTATCATCTCCATTAGCTCTTCAAGCTTGTCCTTCTCAGTGCTACTCGATTGCGGTACTAGATTTTTGAGAAAGACAAGTGGGGCAACTGATCGATTTTGAAGTGCTAGAGGGAATTTTGGTCCCGACAAGTACAATGGTGCTTGCGGCTACTGAGAGTACAATTTTTGTTGTTGAGGAGCCTAAGGATAGCTTTGTTGTTGTTGAGGTTGCAAATAAGAAGGCAAGGGAGGTGCATAATTCATTAGCTTTCCAAGGTGCAAACGATGGGCAATTGAGGCACCTGGTTCATACGAGGGGTCTAGTGAGCGAATGCTTGATTAAGCTCTTGGACTTGCATTGGGTGATCTATTGGTCCCAAAGAAGGCAGTGGACTAGATATTTTTTGTCCCAAATCTGCACTGGCAACAATACCTCTGCATAAGCAGTTGCTAGTGTGGTGAGCAACAGATGCATCCTTTTTACCAATGCTAACATGAGATTATCTAATGCGGTATAGTAGACGGGAAGGGCTGCAACATCATTATGTATGTATGGATCTTGAAGCCTCATGAAGGAATGATGAAAATGATCATTAAAGGATCCAATAGGTTCATTAACTTCTGTCTGGATTGACATAAAATGTCGATATAGCTTTGAAGGGCTGATTGGAATCTAATACTTTTGTAGGAAAGCATTCTTCATGAGGTCCCACGAAGTAATGGACCCCCTCAGCAAATCGATGTACCAATAGAAAGCCTCCTCGCCTAAGGATTCTGGAAAAAGGTGGCATGCAACATCTTCATAACCAACCTGCATATCTGTAATCGCTATTTGAAATATCTTGATATGTTCTTTTGTCGTTCTTTGCAGGTCACGAGGATTGAATTTTCAATAGAAGCTCTATGGGTTCTTGGCCATGTCGTGGTAAACGTCGAAGTACAATGGCAAGATATTTTTTTCCAACCAAGCCATGACGAGAAGCAGAGGTGGTATCTATTGTTGAGGGACAACAATCTGGAGCTACACCTGTAGTAAGACAATGGCCTGGGTCTATGCCTGGGCTGCAGCTGTTTGGACTGCGCCTTGAGCTTGAAGGGTAGGGAGAGAGGAAACTCCCTAGCTATTGGAAATGAAGGGTGAAAAGGAAGTTTGGTATGGTTGGGTTGAGGATGGACAAGAGTTTAATGGAGGTGAAGGTGGAAGGGAAGTGGGTGGGGCGAAGGAAGAGGAAGAAGTAGCGTCCCCTCCCTTAGTTCATTTTTCCATTGTGGGGGACTGCAACTCATGAAATTCTCCCTTGTTTGGTGTCAAATGTAGAACTCTTTGAAATCTTTCTAGGGAGAATGATCCAATTCGATCCAGCTTCATAACGCCCTCCTTCTAGCACCAGTTCTCTTGATGGGTGTTTTTGCACACTTTCTCAACACAGATAATGCATATGTACACTACCTCTCTTGAAGGGAAATCTCCAACAAGTTGCTTAAAATCACCACAAGGTCTCTCGAGTGTTAGGTCATGACTTGCATGGAACTCCTAAGTTGATGTTTGATGTGATTTTTTTGGTGATCACAGGGAAAAATTACATAGCTAGATGCAGAGTGGGTTTTAAAATTGGAATTTTTTGAGATGGGAGTTAAGCTACACTTTGTTCTAGGTTCGAACAATAATCTAAAACTTCAATTATTTCCTTAAGTTTTGGCTTTACAATGTGCAATGAATTTTAGCATAGGTTGTTTCTAAAAAAAAAGGAAAAAAGAGTAGGGAAGAGGGAAGGTTCCTGGATCTGCAACTAGCTGTGAACAGTGATCATGGAGGTTCTGCTATGGATAGCTCCCTTCAAACAGGATCCCATTTAACCAAGAAACCTACAGTATCATGGAATCTATGCTATCTTCAAAGATATGCAGATATTTTATCATTCATCCACCATATACATGCATGAATAAAGATAAAATTCTAAAAGAAGCTTCAAGTTTCAGCCTAGACTAACTTTACAAGACCATTTACTAGCAGCAAACAACAAAACGTATGGACTGGAAAGCATCAACATAGCATAAATTTATACAATCACATAACAACATCTAACAAAATATATCTAAGCAGTTTAAAGCTAATTAGAACAACAATGTAAATATAAATAAAGCATCTAACGATGGAGATTGATTCATGAAACATGTGAAGAACTCAAAAAATGTACCAAGTCAATGTATTTTCATTAGAAATTTTTGCAGCATGTTTTTACAACAACTCAAATCTCCCTTGAAAATGAGAGGAGACCCCCTATTTATAGTGCCCAAAAAGTAGAACAAATGGAAAAGATTTAACCTCATTGTGTGGCCAGGATTCACTACAATCTAGGGTTTTACCTATCCCCCCAATATATTATAATTTAAAATACAATTTTTTCTTCATCCCTATTTTGTCCTCTAGTGACAACAGTGTAGCATTTTGTCTTCTTGTTGAGTGCTCTTTTTCTGTAGCAATTCCTTTAGAAGATCTTCACTAACAATAGGGTTGCCTTCCTGCTTCTTCAAAGCTCCATACTCCATGAATTTCAAGATTACCTATTGGTGTTTGTCAACTTCTATGATCTTGGACTGCAGCACTTGATAGCTCCACTCCTTGGATTGCTCGGTGAGCTTTTCCCAATCCTCCTCATACTTGGTGGCATGGTCCTAGAACAACTCTGATTGGGAAAAGGCTCAGGCTACAAAATTCATGAAATCTATGGTGATTTCATCTGACATCCCATTCTCCATCCTTTTCTAGAAATGGGGCTTTACTTTATCTTGGTCCATTTGCACGATGGGAATTTCATACCTTGTAACTAACTTCAAGTATCAAGCGCAATCCACTGTAATCTCCTTGACCCATTCAATATCTGGATCTACTTTATCATTCACCTATTTTAGCCTTTCTTTTATGTTATCAAAGTCCTGCTTCCATATATCTATTAGCCAATGGTCGTCCCTTCTGAGTGTGAGCTCCTTTTCCCATGTCGCACTTGAAAAATTGAGGATAGCCTCGATCTTTGGATAAATCGACTCATATCTTGTTGGGAAGTCAGCACAGAGTTGTCTTGTGCTCTCAAGAGACTGTTGTAAGTCCAGGAACATGTTGGCTATCTAGACAGCCCGATCGATGCCCCTATTTCCTAAGTCTAGAACCTGTCGAAACCAACTTTCAATAATCTTGTCCAAATTCTTTCTCTTCTCTAGTTTATGGATTTTTTCCTTGGACAACAGTTGCACTGGAGCTACGGACATGGTAGGTATTTCTTCAGCTGAGGACCATTGTTGAATGTAAGCTATCAAATAAGTTACCTGTGCTTTAAGCTCGTCCTTTGAAATTTTATCCTCTTGTATCAACTGCACTACCGTAACAATAGACTCCTTGAGGTGCTCCACATTTTGCTCTCTGGTAGTAGTTCCCAAGTCAATGGTGGAGATAATATAGCTTACTCCTTCTTGGCCTACCACCGACGTTGCTACTTGCACAATTTGGGACCCATAAGCATCCATCGTTATGCTGGACCTGATTTTTGGATTTCTCTTTCCTAGTTGTAATATATGCTCGGGCTAAGATAGCCTCCAGTCTTGCTCTTAGATCCTTTGGGGTAGGAGTCTTCTTTTCAAGTTTCCTCTTTAGCCATTTGGCCATAGAAAATTTTTCTTTAGGTGATTAACGATCAACCTCACCCTCCTTCATTTAGATTTCTATTTGTTTATCTACTGGGGCCCTTTCTTCCATTTTAGTGTTGTCTCCTTCTTCCTCATGACAGTATTGGATGAACATGAGGCATTTGATGGGAGACTTAGTAGGAAATCGCTCCTAGGACTTTCTTCTTTCTCAATTTCTTTCCCTTTCCTTTCTTTAGTTTTTTCATCCTTATGCACATGCTCCTCAAGCTATCCAATTTCGATGCCCTTGTTAGCTTGAGCCTTTCCCTCAGGCTTTTCTTCTTCTACATTTTCTTCTTCTTTATGAGGAGATGACACATCGTCCTGTTGTTCTCGTACAAGGAGTTCTATATTTTTTTCTCTTGTCACCTTCTTTCCCCTCTTCTTTGGGAGGTGACCTTTCTACCTCTTTTTTATCATCCTTCAATTGTAAGGCCATTTCTTCCTCAAAATCATCATCAAATATAATAATCTTTCCACTAGCGCCCTCTTCTTCATCTCCACTTTCGGAAGACGTCGTTTCTTCTTCTTCATGGACCACCCTGTCAGTTTTCTGGTGTTCATACTTTGAGTGTTCATGGTGCTCATCGAATTTCTCCTCTATTTCTTTTGAAGCTTCTTTCTTTTGCTTCTACAATTCTTCTAAGATTAGCATCGTGGCCTCCATTGTTACCGGTCCCATTTGGGGGGTGCGAGGGCGTAGCACTGGTGAGGACCTGCGCTAAAGCATCTTGGATGGTGGGATCCAAAAATATTTGAGAAATCTCAGAGGGGATATTTTACATATGCCTCAAGAAATATTTTGGAAAAGTGAGTGCGCGCATTGGTATTGTTACTGCTGCCAGTGGAAGCGATGTAGTAGGTGGCATGGCGGCGGAGGAAAGTAGAAAAGTTGTGGTGGAGGAAGAGTCAACCACTATTATGGGCCCAGCCGGGGGAGAGGAAGCGAGATGGATTGAGATGTCCACCGTAGGTGGGGATGTAGTGACCATGGCCTAGGAAACAAATGGAAAGGTGATAGAAATAGGGAGAACTAGAGGAGGTTTGGGCTGATTTGTTTTCCCTTCCTCACCCTCCTAAAGGGGACCCTCTTGAATTGATGTCTACTCCACGATGCTTCCCATCCATTTGGGCCTCTTAGAGGGTGAGCCTCTTAAATCTTTTCTTGAATAAACCTTGGGATCTAAAGACTGTTCTACTTCAATCCCTTTCCTCTTCTTCGATCTTGTGAGAAGAGGAGATTTAGATGTCCCTCCTATTGAAGTTGTAGTAGTGACATCTTCCATAGCACAAAGCTTAGTCTTGAGCCCCTCGTATGTCAGGACAACCCCTTGTTGCTTCAATTGGGTTACTTGTCCATTAAACCATTCTTCAGTATGAGCCACAATTGGTTTGGGTATAATATCGAGGTCATCGACCTCCTGCTCATCCCAATCTATTGTTGGCAGTGGAAAATTAGCGACTACAGCGTACCTAGAGTCCATTACGGTGCTCTCATCTTCTTCAACCTGGTCTGGTATAGGAAATAGTTGCACTCTTCTTATGAAGATGCATTCATCCACATGTGATTTCTTCCACACACCTCCTTGTCATCTTGGCAATCTGGCTAGAAATCTTCAACATGATGCAAATGGGCATACCCCGGTCCTAGTGCCTTTCTTACATGCCCATGCGGGTCCATCCATGGGTGAGCAGTGTGTAGGCAGAAATGGTACTCCGCCAATTCCTTCTCAGAATTCCTAGCACACTAGGAAGTTTGCAATTTGTACATCCCTTGGCCAAAAGCTAAGGGATACGGGATCCTTGCCAAGTGTTTTCCGTTGAGGACTGAATGTATATGATGTAGCTGTCAGGAAATTTCTAACAAGATAATCTGGTCGTTGGGGTACCGGGATAACTTATTTGGCCTTTCTATGAAACCCTAGGCACGAATATACGTAAACTTGGGGTATTGTATAAATAAGAAGGTGTATTTCTTTAAGAACTCCCATGCCTTTTGAGAGACGCTTCTTCCTAAATCCCCTCCAAGCAACCTGATGATGTGGCCGATGAAGGCATCATTCACCCTGCAATATTCTTTCTTGAAGTTCCTAAACTAGAGCTTGGGATATTTGTCATAGACCTTCAATCTTTGACCCATTTCATCATCGAATGCAACAAACAATCCACTGTACTGCCTCCACTTGGCCAATGAGTACACGAGATAAGAGGTCATGTAGAACCTAGAGGTTTTCTTGACATTCATGAACTAATCGTGAAAGCAATCACTTATGATGCCTGCCTAGTAGAATGAGGCTTTTGTGGTGACATTTTCCTCCCCATAGAGGATCTGCTCAATGAAATAAACCATCCATTCTTGGAAATGCACAATAGTGAGGAGGCCCATTACTCTGCTCAACATGGTTACCAAGTCATGGTAGTCCTTATAGAAGTCACTATGGAAGAGTTCTTGAGGCACCTTTGCAACGTTGCCCCTTTTCTCTTTAAGCCAGTACCGATTTCTTAGCTTCTTGCAGCCCATCGGGTCCTCATCCCATGTTTCCTTACACTATTCTATTGTGGGCGTCTCCATCTCCCCAATGGTGGGGATATGAAAGGTCTTCGTAATTTTCTCACCTAACATGTCAGCAAGGATGTTCCCATCCTTATCAACAATGGTTCGTGTCTGTGGCTGGTAAGCCTGCCGACAAGCCATGACCACTTCGGGGGCTATGAGGGACAAAGAGAAGCTTTTAGCTTTTGCAATCCCAATTTTTTTTTATTTGTCTTGCAATGTTAGTCTTTGGGTGAACTATAACCATTTCCTTAAATTCATCAAAATCGACGTGGCCGATATTGCTATTCATGATTTCCTTCCAGTCGATGATGATTTTTGAATGTAGAGGTTCACCCTGGAACTTGTACTTCATTTGGTCTTTGTCCTCTTTTCCACGAGGAGTCTTTCCTGATTTCTTTCCTTTGTCTTTTTTTGTAGCTTCCCCTGAGGGTCCTGCACCTGATTCCATATATCCTGCAAAAAAGAGACGTAATGAGTACAACCAATTATGAAAGCATTTACCATTAGTTGAAATCCCATGGATGATATCCAATCAGACAATTTATGATTCATGAAATCAAACTTTTACTTCAAGATACCATTAGTCATTTATTGGAGGGATTTTGGAAAATTCGTGCCCAGGGGGTGGCGGACTTCCTTGGCAAGAATGTTGTTTTGAAAGGAAAACAAGGTAGGGCAACCTGGGTGATTTCTCCCAACTTCATATTTTGGTGGTTTGAAAGGCTCATGAAGGAGAGGGTTAAATTTGAGCACGTTGGTCGAGATTAGTTTTCAAATCGGAGGTCATTTGGATCATTTTTGGGGCACCCAGAGATATAAGGCCGGAAAGTTGTCAAGGCTTTTCTTTTTAGAACAACCATCAAGGAACAAAATTCTTAGGTCAAAAATCACTAGTAGAATTTGGCAAATAAATGACTACGTGACTAAAACTTTTAGTCACATGACTAAAACTTTTAGTCACATGACTAAAACTTTTAGTCATGTGACTAACACTAGCAGTATTTGAAAAATAAATGACTAATTTGGTCATTTATAAGTGATTGATTTGGTCATGGGGTAAAATCACAACTAAATGACTAAATAAATGACTAAATAAATAACTAATATCAGACAAATAAAAATGACTAAATAAATAACTAAATAAATATGCTAATTATTAATATTTATATATTATTTATTATACTTATATTTATATTATATATTATATTGTATAATATATAAATTCATAAATATACATATATGTATATGTATGTTATATTTAATATAATGTAAATTTATTTTCAAAATAATAGTATAATTATATTTATTATTATATAAATTAATATATAAAAATCTAATAGTTTAATTGATAGTTTTAGAGAAAGCAAGAGAGAGGAGGAAAAAGAAAGAGAGATAGAGGGGAAGACAATTTTAAATAGAGAGGTGGATATATATAGAGAGAGAAGCTCAAAAGATAGAGAATTATTGAATAACCACAAATTTGAAGCTAAATGTGTTATTTAAATTAAATATATTTATTTATTATTATATATCCTATTTTAATTTTATATAATCTAACTTATTAAATATATTTTTAAAATTTTATAAAATTATGTATTTATTGATGAACTTTTCTTTATTTATTAATAGTGATAGTGAGTCTATATAATTAAATAAACATAATTAGTATTATTTTTATTTAGTTATTTATTAACTTAATAGGCTTACTTTATTATTAAATTTTAAATCTTGAAATTATTATTTTTATTAACGATAAGATTTTATATATTTTGACTTTGCATTTTTTTTGCTCTATTTTAATTTTTAATTTAGATTTAAATTTAGAATTATTTGAATTATTTATGTCTATTTGTCAAATTAAAATAATAATAAAAGCTACTAGAAGATGTCCAATTTATAATTATTTCTATTCTATTCAAATTTGAGCTATTACAAGTAGAAAAATTATATTTTTAACTTTAATCTTAATTTCTAAGATATTTATTTATTTTTTTTGACTTATTTTATAATTTTTAATAATATTATATATTTATGTTTTAAGTTTTTTAACAAGATTTGTATTATATTTTTTAAAATTATTTTATAATCATAGAAATAATTCTCCTTATATGTATAAATTTGTGAGAATTAATTAAGTTATATTTGATTTATAACTTGAATCATTGATTCACTTAAATAAATGACTAAACCATGATTAAATAAATGACTACTATGACTCAAATAAATGAATACAATGACTAAATATATGACTACAATAATTAAATATATGACTACCATGTGATTAAAGTAATGACTAAATTAATGAATAAAATAATAATTAAATTAATGACTAAATATATGATTAAAATAATGACTAAATATATGATTAAAGTAATGACTACCATGACTAAATAAATGACTAAATATATGACTAAATAAATCACTACTATGACTAAATAAATGACTAGTTAACAACAATCAATGATTAAACTAATGACTAAATATATGACTAAATGAATGACTAAATATATGACTAAATAAATCACTACTATGACTAAATAAATGATCAGTTAACAACAATCAATGACTAAATTAATGACTAAATCGATGACCAAATCAATGAATAGATAAATGATTAAAATAGTTTAGTCATAAATTTGGTCATGTTATAAATGACCAGCAATAAACTACTAATGGTCACGTGACTAAAATTAGTCATTTATATGCAATTTTTAGTAGTTTATTTAGTCTATATTGTTATTTTTGCACTAGTGAATGTAGGGTCTAGGACCCAGGGTGCTGAAGAGAGGTTGATGTTCACTTTCTACTTCAAGGTGGTCAGGCTCCAAGGGGCAGGAAACCGTCAGGATTTCACTGTTTCAAATAGCAGTCAGAGCATAGAAATCCAGTGGGAGCGGCCCAACGATCTAAATGCGGCATCGAGTTTGGTCGCTGGATTTTCTTTGTTAAGTTTCTTGGCAAATAGCAGGGAAAAACTTGGAGGTCAGAAAGGCGAGATTTTTTTCTTTTGCATACTAGCTAAGATGGGATGGAAGCCCAAGGGCTGGGGCCTGACGACGGCAAAGATGCCAAAGTTCTATTGTCAGTTTTTCTCCACAACAAATGAAGGCCCAGGATCTGGGATGTGTAAGGTCACCGTTAGATGGCTGTTTCCAAGGGGCCAAGTTGCCACGGAAGTCCGCGGATGGAAGTCCCCAGACTGGGACCTAGGGACATGACAGATCAGTGGGTTTGAGTTCAACACTGGATGGCGAAAGGTGATGCGGGCTATGGAGGTAGGGAAGATAGCCCTGCTCTGCCACTTGGGAAAGGGAAAAATCAATGCAACACCCTAGCGACAGAATCCTGGTAGAACAGACTTAGGAAGTAGAAATGGAGGCTGGACTTCAAGTTTCAAAGTTCTACAACAGTTTTTCGATGAAAATCTAAGGTGGCGGGCCTAAGGCATCCTGCTGTTTGGAAAAAGTTTGTTTCATTTGCTAAGTTCTCAATAGCGACAGGTTGAGACGAGCTCAGAGGGCATGAATGCTCTGTGCGCAAAATGGCAACCGCAAGGTCCAATTCTAGATTTACTTTGGAGGATGATTTGCAGGTTTTTCAGATTTTGAACACATGGATTTTTTACGTGTTGTCTTCCTTTATCATTTTAATGCATTTTAACCCACATTTTTTCATTGTTTTAAACGCAAAATTACAAAATATCTCATGGGAGGGTGGACGGAAAACCTACCTCGAATGTCCAATGAGGGAAGTTGAGAAATCCACTAAGGACAACCAAATGATGATCATAGATGTTTCTAGGAAAACTATTTTGAATTCTATTTCTAAATATGTGGCTAAATCTAAGAAAAAATTTTAAAATTATCTACATATGTTGAAAAGACTGTCAAATACAAATATTGTTGAGGATAGAGCACTGGTTGAATATAAAAAATTCATTATGAATATTCTTGTGGAACGTGACATTTTTGCATAGGAGACATTGCATATGTTACAAAATTTTCCTCTTCTTACTTCAAGCCGACAATATGTTTGCTTGAATGTTGGAAAAAAGATATAGTTTTGTATAAACAAAGATGATACTGATGAAGAGTTTCCAACAAACTATATTCACTACTATATGCAGAGGCCTCCAGAGTTAGGTGCTTTATCTCTGATTGACTTAGTCTGCCTATATAAACACTCACAGAAACACAAAAAGGCTAAATGGAAACCAATACACCAACTTGTAGTTTTCCTTGTTTACTCATTATTCAAGATTACTCCTATTGAAGATATAGAGATATTTGAGACATTTTGTTGGACTAAACTTATGTTATACAAACCTTTTTGGGACATACAAACATATATAGGTCTTCTCAAACAAGAGATCATAGAAAATTGAAAACCTTTCAAAATGGTTGGTTATCAGCCTTGGCATGTTAATAGGGGTATGTGCAAGATCATCATGGAAGAAACAGGCCCTTAAGTGGCAAACAAATAAAAAAAATCAGAGTTAGGCAACTTGATGTAAAAATTTGAATAAGTTATCTATATTATTTTAAAAATATGTAAGAATAGAATTTGTAGCAAATTTAATGTAGTTTCTAAACTACCAGGTTTATTTTATTTTTTAAATCTATTTGGTGAAAAATTAAAATTTCAATGCAGTACTTAAATTTTAGGGAAAAATAACAAGTAGGTGTCTGTTTGACCACCCTAACCACAATAAAATGATAATAATTTTTAATAAGATTTTAGATATAAGTAGACGAATCATGTCTTGATATGATGCATCTTTTTTTTGTAATTTTTTTCTAAGTAAATAATTAATTATGAATTTTTTATTACAACTTTTAAAAAATATAAAAAAATCGTATGTCTAACTACCTTAACTTGGTCAAAACTTCATGAAATTCATTTTTTATTTTTTTAATCCTATAGTATGAAAAACATAGAATGTGATGCATGTTTTGGATTCAAAAAATGTGATACCATTTGAAAGCTATAGATTTTTTTCAATCAGCCTATCAATCAGGACTTTAGTCGTAATTTGAATAGAAAATGAATAATAATTACTAATTAAATTAAAAGTAAAGAATATTTTATATTGGTGGAAAGCTGAGAATCTCCTCTAAAAACCCTTTTCGTTTCATCAATTTTGAGTAAAAAAAAGTCATCAACCACATACCCATCATATTGCCACTTTTTGGCCCATCATGATCCTGCACATACCCATAGACTCCCAGTTACATCCAAAATTGAAGAGGAGGATGATAGTGATACTGATGATTTGAAGCATTCACCTTCTATGGATGAATATGAATGGGAATTTTTCTATCGGGTTGGTGCTACTACTAACTTTAGTATAAATCAACTTCAACTATTGGGTAGGTGGGATTTTGATATGAACCATCCATGGAATGCAAACCATTTTCCTAAAGAACTCCATAATATTGCTTTGCAATTCATCTCATTAGTCAAGGTACAACGTGAGCAAGCGATGGTTCAATTTTTTCCTGTAGATATGTCAGCCCATCAAATCTCACCAAAACAGTAATTGGCTCTTCAAATAATCTAAACCCATCACATGCAAACTTTACCAAAAGCCCCTCTTCGCATGATCATTCAAGGAAAAGCTAAAACTAAAAAATCCTTCTTGATAAATTGTATTCAACAACAAATGAACACCTCTTTTGTTGGACCCAACAACTACTTGCTCACATTGTCTCCTACAAGTGTTTTTGCGTACAACATATGTGTGTCTACAATCCATACAATACTTTGGATTCCCATAACGGATATGAATCCTTTGCAAGGGAAGAAATTTACATTATTCCAAGAATAATTTAAGTATATTCAATACATTTTGATCGATGAAATGAGTTTTCTAGGCCCAAAGTTACTATTGAAAATAGATAGTTGGTTGGGCCAAGCATTCCTAGATAACTAGACAGAGCCATTTGGCGGTGTTTCTATGATCCTTGTTGGCACTCTTTCCTAGTTGCCACTTGCCATGGATATGCCTATTTATGATTCATGCTCATCAGCTATCACCCTATGGCACACTTTCACAGTCTCAATAACCCTAGACACTATCTTTCTCCAAAAAGGAGATAGTCATTTGCAATGAAAGTTTCGGGAAATCCTGCTCCATATAAGAAATGTTGAGGTTTTCCATGATGATTGGGAAGAGCTTCTGAAAAAAACTAATAAAATTCTCTTAGCCATAGAAAGAGAACAATTAGATATTGCTACACATTTGTTTGCCACAAATGACTTGGTCGCATTCCACAACAAAAAAAATGATCAAATAGTTAAATCTACCCATAGCCATTAGCATTGCTCGAGTGGCACAACAACAAGCATCTGATCATGGAGATGATGACCAACTTCTCCCAAAATTGTTGCTTTGTGTTTGTGAATAGGTGATGCCAAAAAAAAATTTGTGGATTCAAGCTGGCCTAGTGAATGGATCCCTTGGTGTTGTTACAACTATTGTGTACTATCCACATTCTAAACTGCCAAACACACCTGACGATGTTGTTGTTCGCTTTCAAAATTACATTGGTCCACCATGGGACCTAGAAAATCTGAGAGACATCCCCATCCTAACTATAAGTCAGGGAATTTGAACACAAATTCCACTCACTATGGCATGGGAAATCACAATACATAAAGCACAAGGCTTAACATTAGATAGAGCAACAATAAACATAGGCAACAAAGAGATGCAAGGGTTGACTTTTACAGCTATTTCATGTGTAAAATCAATTGAAAGACTCTATATTGATCCACCTTTCTCATTTGAGAGATACTCTAGGCTTGGCACCAAAAAATATGCTGCTCCTCATCGCAGTGAAGAGACACGGTTGGAACAACTGTAACCCTTACCAAATGCTTCTAGTTGCACCCCATAGGCCAACTTACAAAAAAGGCTCCAAGATAATTATTATTGCATCTGCCTCAGCCTGTGTACCATCACCTTCTCAAGCATTTCCCAAGTTGAATCTTTAAAAAACATACCATCTAATAATTTCTACACAATGGGTACAATACCAAAGATGCACAAAGATACTATGCATAAATAACTAGAGGGTATAGCTTGTATAGGCTAGTTCCATGTTTTGATGATTCTATTTTATTAATCTGCTGACTTCTTGTTCTAAGATTTTGTTATGTGATGCTTTTACTATATGGCATTCAAAACAATACACTCTTTTCTATATTCCATTTTCCCATCTTTGTTTAAGTAATATAAAATTGCATGATGCCAACTGTTTATTGGCATACCTAGAATTATCTTCCAACTAATTTTAATATATAGTGGTCTAAACATACAATTACACTTCTTACACATTAATACATATGCAGATACAAACAACTTCAGTTGTCAAAGATGCAAGGAGAATGGAAGAAACAATAACTAGAACGCTAAAGTTCTATAAATCAATAATGTCTTTAAAACATTCCAATATATTGAACTATATATACACATTTTGTAGATGCATTCTCAAAAAAAAAATACTTCCATTTCACTAATAAGTTTAAAATCCTGCAAACATATTGTGTTTACTATTCTCATAGCCTAGTATATGTGTTGACTTCTCACATGTCTCCTCTATGATTTCCTTCCACAAATTTTAATGTCTTGTTGTTACCTTTTCTATTACCTTTATTTGATTCAAATAGCTATAATTTTTTGTCTACAAAATTGATGTAGGAGCATCCAGTGGTGTAAGGGAAATCCTGAATCACCCAAAAATATGTTTTCCTTTATTTTTCTTTTTGTTAGGATTTTGTAGATTTTTTTGCATTTTTGCATACCCTTTTTGTTGAATAAGAGTTCCCAACTTTCAGAATTGTATTTTTGTTTTTTCTGCTCAATTTCTATTTTTAGCAGTTTTGAATTTGAAGGCGTGATGAGGCACAAATTTATGTGAAGCTTTAGGACAGAAAAAAAGCACTTTGGCAAAATAATCAGGTCAAGATCATTCTTAGATTGAAAGTTATTCAAGTTTTAATTTCTATTTTTTGCTCTGAAAAATATTTGGAGTGTAGTTTGAGGCACTAAACAATTTTGTACAGCCCAAAAATTGCTGGAACTAGAAGAGTGGGTTCTTGGTGCATTCTTCACTCCGAGACCTTTCCAACAATTCAAACGGTTTGAAAAAAAGAGTCTCAGATCAAAAGTTATGGCTTCCGGAAGTTGGTCAATTTTTGGAAAATTGCCAATTTTTTAATTAGGACTCAAATTTTGAAATTGTAAGTTTTGGTGCCAAACCACCAAAAAACATAATTGGAATGTTATTTTTGGCTCAAAAATTGAAAATATTGCATACTCTTAAAAGGTGAATTTTTGTTTTTGGGTTATTTATGGGCGGGTTTTTGATTTTTGGGTAGCTTTTTTGGGGAAAAGATCGCATACTATGAAAAGGGGAATTTTTGTAGTTTTTGTAACTTGCATGTATTGCAGAACTCGAGGATTTGAGATGCTCTACATGTAATATTTTCATATTCACAATAATAAGAAAATTCTCTAGTTATGTGTGTTATTTTTTGTGTCTCAGGTTAGCACCCTCATCAGGTGGTATCAGAGCGGGTTTTCTTGAGCATGTGGACAGATTGTCGATCATGAGGAAGTTCACACCATGACCATGGTTGTGAGTTCGAGATATTCAAGATGCCTCCAAGAGTGATGTCTTGTAGGCATGGTGGTGCTAGAGGTGGCAGAGGTGGTAGAAATGCTGGTAGAAGAGATCCATTGGTGAGAGAGGGTTTTAGAGCCCTCAAGAGATAAATTGATGCATTGCAAGAACAAATGAGAAGAGGGATAAACCTGAGAAAGAGAGAAGAAAGTGAGGATGAAGAAGAGGTGGAAGATTTATATGTAGAAGAGGAAGAAGAAGTGATTGATCAAGATCAAATGTGGCTAATAAGGGCCATTTTGAAGATCAGAAAAAGACCCACAATAGAAGTTCCCAGTTATTCTGAAAGCCTAAACCCGGAAGAGTTGCTCAAATGGATCAATGAGCTAGAAGAGTATTTCAATTATGAATAAATGGAGGAACTAGATCAAGTTAAGTTTGCAAAAATGAAGTTGAAGGGCCATACAAGTATTTGGTGGAAAGAGGTCCAATTGGAGAGAAATAAAAGAGGAAAAGGAAAGATTTATAGTTGGGATCAGATGGTGGAGAAGCTGAAGAAGTAGTTCATACCAATGGACTACGAGTTAGATCTGCTGAAGAAATTACAAGGGTTGAAGAAAGGAAATAGATTTGTGAAAGAATGCACAAAATATTTTCACAAGATGATCATCAGAATGGGCCATGCAGAGGCCAACAAGGAGAAGGTAGCCTGTTATCTTAATGGTTTACAACCAAGCATTCAAGAGGAGCTAAGCCTAGACAAAATGACCACCATTGAGGATGTGTACTAGTATGCTCTAAAATTTGAAGAGAAGCTGAACAAAAGATTTGACAACAAGCAAAAATGATGAGGAGGTCAAAGTGGAAGGGGTAGTGGAAGATCTTTTGGAAGCCAGAATGAGGATGAGAAGAAAAATGAAGATGTGGGTACCAGCCAAAGCTAGAAGAATGATAACTTCTACTACCCTCATGATCAAAATAGTGGTGATCAAAGAGGTAGATGATGATGAATATCTGGACAAGGATCAAGAAGAGGTGGTTTTAGAGGAACTTGTTTCTAGTGTGCTGAAGAAGGGCATCAAGCCTATGAATGTCCACAACACCAAGGAAGGACAGATAGAAGGCCAGAAGGTCATGGAAGGGTTGCGCATGTAGATGAGGAGGCTCAATCTGAGCATTCAAATGATACTAAAAGGGGAGAATCCCTAGTGGTTAGAAGAGCCCTGGTGACTAAAGAGAAGGAGCCAGAATAGAGGAAGAATTTGTTCTACACAAGGTGCAAGTGTGAAGGTAAATGTTGTGATGTCATTATTGACAGTGGGAGCATTGATAATATGGTGTCAAAAGAAATGGTTACGAATTTGAAGATGAAGAGGAAAAGACATCCACATCCATATCAGATTGCCTGGTTGTAGAAAGACCATAAAGTTCTGGTCAATGAGCAGTGCCTGGTGAAGTTCAAGATTGGGAGATATCGTGATGAGTTACTCTATGATATCATTCCCATGGATGTATGTCACATGTTAGGGAGGTTGTGGTAATTTGACAGGTGAGCTATACATGATGGCCATGCAAACACTTATTCCCTAATGAAAGATGAAGTTTTCCATAAGTTGAAACCCCTGAAGGTGGCTGAAGAAAAGGTATGTAGTAGTGCTAATTTTTTTTATGTTGATGGAAGGAAAGTTTTAGAAGGCATGAAGCATGAGCATATGTGATATGCATTGATTCCTAGAATGGATAAGGAAAATAGTGAGGGGGTTCCAATCGAAGTTTTTGGAATATTGAATGAGTTTCAGGATATTGTTTCTGATAATGTACCTGAGGGTTTACCACCAGTGAGGAAGATTAGTCATCAGATCGACCTGATCCCTGGAGCCAGTTTTCCAAATAAGGTAGCTCACATAATGACTCCTGTAGAAAATGAGGAGTTGAACAGACAAGTTCAGGAGTTGTTGAGAAAGTGTTTGATTTGAGAGAGTCTGATTCCATGTGCAGTACCTATAGTACCAACACCGAAGAAGGATGGGTAGTGGAGGATGTGTACAAAATCCCTAGCTAAAAACAAGATAACAATCAAGTACACATTTCCCCTGCCAAGGATGGATGACATGATGGACTATTTGAGTGACACTTAGTACTTCACAAAGATTGATCTGAAGAGTGGATATCATCATATTCGTATTCGAGAGGGAAATGAATGGAAGACTACCTTCAAGACCAAGGAGGGCCTGTATGAGTGGTTAGTCATGCCTTTTGGGCTAACTAATGCACCGAGCACATTTATGCGGCTCATGAATGAGCTGCTGAAAGAGTTTCTGGGAAGTTTTGTTATTGTGTATCTAGATGATATTTTTATTTCTAGTAAGAATTTGGATGAGAATTTAATGCATATTCATGGAGCCTTTGAGAAGTTAAGAGAGGAGAAATTGTTGATTAACTTGAAGAAGTGTAGTTTTGTGAAGGAGTTAGTGTACTTGGTGCTTGTTGTCTCAGCAGAAGGTCTCAAAATGGACCCAAAGAAGGTGAAGGCTATTCTGGAATGGCCTATCCCAAGAATTTCTACTAAGGTGAGATATTTCCAAGGTTTGGACAACTTTTACAAAAAGTTTATTAGAAACTTCAGTAGTATTTGTGCACCCCTGACTGAAACAATGAGAGGGGATAGAAAAGAGTTCAAGTGGAGCACTAGAGCATCGAAGAGTTTTGACCTATTGAAGAAAAAGGTGACAGAGCAACTAGTTTTATCCCTCCTCGATTTCAATAAGGTGTTTTTAGGTGGATTGTGATGCCAGTGGTTGTGCTATTGGAGAAGTGTTAAGCCAAGAGGGTAAGCCCATTTCCTATTTCAGTGAAAAGTTAAATGATGCAAAGAGAAAGCATTTTGTATATGATCAAGAATTTTATGCAATAGCTCAAGCATTAAATAAATGGAGGCATTATCTGTTGTCGAAGGAGTTTGTTTTGTATACTGATCATCAAGCATTATAGTACTTGAATACTGAGGGAAAACTAAATCAGAGGCATATGAAATGGGTAGAATTTTTGTAGAGTTATACCTTTGTTTTAAAGAATAGGAGTGGGCGGTTGAATAGGGTTGCAGATGCCTTAAGTAGGAGGCAAACATTGTTGATGGAGATGCAAATTGAAGTGGTTGGGTTCAATGAACTTAAGACATTGTATCCCAAAGACCTTGATTTTGTAGAGGCTTGGAAGCTTGCAAGGAGCCTATTACAGTTGACAGGATGAAGTGATTGAATTTCATAATCCAGGATGGTATGTTGTTTAAGGGAAGTCAATTGTGTATTCCAAGGAGTTCCATGAGGGAGAACCTAATAAAAGAGAAGCACAGTGGAGGAATGGAAGGACATTTTGGCTGGGATAAGACCATTTCCATTATCAGTGAGAATTATTATTAGTCTCAGTTATCACAAGATATGAAGAATTTTGTGCAAAGTTACAAGGTATGTCAGATGGCTAATGGAGTGAGCCAAATATAGGGTTGTATCAACCCTTACCTGTACCAGAAAGGCCATGGGAGGATATAAGTATGGACTTTTTTCTTGGTTTTCCAAGGACACAGAGAGGGAATGATTCAGTATTTGTGGTAGTTGACAAATTTTTTAAGATGTCACATTTCATTCCATGCCAGAAGACCCATGATGTAGTCCACATTGCTAACTTGTTCTTCAAAGAAGTGGTTAGGCTACATGGTCTACCAAAGAGTGTAGTTTTAGATTGTGAAACCAAGTTTGTTGGATAATTTTGGAGGACCTTGTGGAAGAAGTTGAAAATAGAGTTGAAGTTCAGTTCTGCACACCATCCACAGACTGATGGGAAAACTGAGGTTGTCAACATAAGTCTAGGAAACTACTAAGATGATTGGTAGGAGATAAACCCAAGGGATGGGACTTGATCTTACCCTTTGAAGTAGAATTCGCTAACAACAATTATGACAACAGAAGCAATGGTAGATCACCATTCCAAATTGTGTATGGAGGTTGTCCAATAACTAATCCAGAATTGAGAAAGATAGACCAAGAGAAGAAGACAAGTGTCGAAGCCAAAGAATTTGTAGAGAACATCAAGAATATACATGAGAAGGTAAGAGAACATATTAACAAGATGAATATGTAGTATAAGGCTAAGGAAGATCAGAAGAGGAGGAATAAGCAGTTTCAAATTGGTGATGAGTTGATGGTCTAGTTGAGGAAAGAAAGATTTCCAATGGGAACCTATAACAAATTGAAGATGAAGAAGTTTGGTCTCTGTAAGATTTTGAAGAGGCAATATTCAGGGAATGTTTATGAGGAAGAGTTGTTGGATGTATTCAATATTTCATTTTTGATAGAGTATCATGAAGGTGGCATAGAGGAAGTACCAGCAATAGAACAATGTGGCATTCTAGCACCTTCTTCAAAGAAGGAGGAGATTGAAGCAATCTTGGATAGCCATGTTGGAAGAAGTATAAAAAATAGGTAGTATGAAGAATATCTGGTGAAGTGTAGATGAAGGCCTATGGAAGATTCATTATGGCTGTCTAAGGCAGAGGTTCACCATTTGAATTTTCCTCAATCATCTGAGACGTGATGCGGTCACTTCTCAAATTACCCTGGGTGTCTGATGCAAGAGCATCTAGTGGTTTAAGGGCAATCATGCATCACCAAAAAAATGCTTTCCTTTATGTTTCCTTTTGTTAGCTTTTTGTAGATTTTTTTGCATTTCTAGATACCTTTTTCGTCAAATAAGAGTTCCCAACTTTCAAAATTGTATTTTTCTTTTTTCTGTTCAATTTCTATTTTTAGCAATTTTAAATTTGAAGGTTGTTGTGCATGTTTTGCACACACGCCCCATTTGGAACGGGGCCCCCTCTTCCTGTTTCCTAGAAGGGTCATTTTGTATTGTTTCCTCCTTTTGCATGCCCCATATTTTGGTGTCTAAAATGGTCAGTGAGCCTTATAGTATCATTTCAAGTCGACCATGTTTCACCCCACAAATTTTCTATGTCCTTCGAGTCCTCCAGGTCCACCCTACCGGATTTCCTTGGTTGGATTTCCCTGCTTGCACAATTCACTTTTTTCTTCATTTTTGACTTTGGGGACAAGTTTCATATGGATTTGGGATGTTTTAGTGGTGCCTAAGTGAACAACCAAAGTTTCGTTAAGTTTTGGGAAGTTGCAAAAATTTCATTCCAGGACCCGACCCCTCTGTGGTCATTTCCAGGACTCTGCCCCTCTGTGACTATATTGAACATCCACCGCCCCTCGGCTATCTAGCCTCTGGAACCTTGCCCCTCTGTGGCTATTTCTGGGACTCTACCCCTCTGTGGCCATTTTGAACATCCGTCGACCCCTAGTGACTCGACCTCCAGAACCCAATCCCTCCATGGCCGTTTCTGGGACTTCGTCCCTCCTTGGCTGTTTTGAACATCCGCCAACCCACGACAACCCGACCTCTAGAACCCGGCCCCTTTGTGGTCATTTCCAGGACTCTGCCCCTCTGTGCCCGTTTTGAACATCCACCGGCCCTCGGTGACCCAACCTTCAAAACCCAGCCCCTCCACACCGTTTAAGACTTTCCTTCCGAGCCATCGTGTGCTCATTACCATTTCAAAGGGCGGAAACCCTTCGACTTTCCCCTTCTAAGCGTCTGCTTTTTTTAAACAAGCCCAATCTTGAGGAAGTTTGTCTTTGCACTCTTCCTTCCCCTTTTCCCATGCGCTAGAATTGAAAAATATTGGTTTTGCTAAGTTTTGTGAGCTCTGGGAACTTCCCTTCCAATTTGTTGTCCCACGTTCGCTGGCCGCCCCCTTGAGCCCGCATTAATGTTTATGGTCCAAATGAGCTCCAAATATGAATATTATGATCTTTTGATGATGCATGGATGGATCTAACAAGGAGTTACAGGATTTGACTAACGTTTGTCTTGATTTTTGTATGAAAGCACTTACGACACTTCATGTACGTAGGATTCAAGGAGCTTACTATGGGTCTGTTAGGAGACCCATTGAGAAAGCTGAACAAGGAAAAGCGCATAGCTCCTGTCACCATTCATTTCATGTTCGCCTCTTCCCCTAGCACCCACCAATAGGGTTGGTGTTAGAAGAAGGCCCATGCCAAGGAAGTCAATGACAAAAATGGAAGGGGGTGGCCTTGAAGAAAGCACGAGGGAGTTGTCCACCCAAATCAGGGGCAACCAATCAATTGATGCCAATCGTCGACAGGATCATTTGATCTAATGAAAAATGATGCAAGTCCATCAAGAAAAGGTACCTTTTAGGTAGGTTTAGCTATAACGAAAAGGGCAATCAGCTAAATGACAAAATTGCTACAGCACTTGAGCACTAGATGACAAAACAAGGGAAGACAAAATTTTATTTTAACATTACTAGATAATGGGGGGTAGGTGAAACCCTAATGTAATCAAATTTGAGCCACACAATGTAATTCAATCCTAGCCATTCATTTGGGCTTTGGAAAACTATAAATAGGGGCTTGGCCCTCATTTGTAAAGGGTTGGAGAGTTGTTGTAAAAAGCATTTGCAGCAATAGAAGACAACATTGCTTGATTTTATGGATGTTCTCTTTAAGTTTTCTCATCTTGCATGCGTGGTTCTACCTTCCATAGTAGTTTTAGTTGTATATTCTTGAATGGAAGTGATAATGGAAATTATTGTTATGGTATTTGATGAACTTTCAGCCCATACTTTTAGCACTTGTTGATGACAAACTGCTATGTAAAGTTAGCCTGGGCTTCTTGATTTCAATGCTGCAACTTAGTTCAATTGCATATGCATGATGTGCATGTACAATTTAAAAATCTGTAGTCCTTAGAAGATTGCACTAGTTTTGTGTAACTGTAGGTTCCTCTTGGCCAAGTAAAACCTAGTTCAGGGAGTTTCTCTACTGTAGTAGCCACCATTGTTGCTATTCATTTGTAGCTTAGGATTAGAACAACTTTCTTAACCCTTCTCCTTTTGCTATTTATTTTAGTCCTTGCTTAGATTAGGATCCCAAGCATCACCATGAAGCTAAATCAGATGAATTTGGTGGTTTTATCTTGTTGTTTGGAGTGGGTAGCCACTGTTTATTCACTTCCAGCACTTTAAAACTGCATTTGCATACCCAACTTCCCACACTTTGTAACTCATCTGTAAGTCTTCCTTGTGATTCCAGAAAATCACATAAATCAACTAAGATATTCCAAGCACTGTCAAGACTTGACATTAGAGACCTTGGGATAGTGTTCTACAATTTTATTGTGGAAGATTGTCTTTCAAGAGAGGTGATGCACCTATGCATTGCCTTTATTGAGAAGTGCATAAAAAAACATCAACAAAGGTGTGAGGAAAAAAATTATGGGAAGCTTCAGGACAAAAACATAAGTACTTTGGTGAAAGAATCAAGTCGAGATCCCAGTTTGAAAGTTATTCAAGTTTCAATTTCTATTATTTACCTTGAAAAATCTTCTGAGTCTAGTTTGAGGCACTAAATTGTCTCATATAGGCCCAAAAATCACTAGAAATAGAAAATAAGGTTTTTAGCACATTCTTCACTTTGAGACCTTTTCAACGATTCAAATGGTTTGAAAAACAGAGTCCCAGATCAAAAGTTATGGCTTCCAGAAGTTGGTAATTTTTTGGATAATTGCCAACTTTCGAATTAGGACTCAAATTTTGAAATTCAAATTGTACTTTTTAGTGCCAAACTGCCAAAACTCATAATTGGAATGTTGTTTTGGCTCCAAAACTAAAAAGGGGTTATTTATGGGCGAGTTTTTTAATTTTTGGGTAGCTTTTTTAGGGAAAAGATCACATACTGCGAAAAGGGGAATTTCTGTAGTTTTTGTAACTTGAATGTATTACAAAACTCAAGGATTTGAGATCCTCTACATGTAAAATTTTCATATTCAGAATAATAAGAAAATTCTCTGGTTGTATGTGTTATTTTTTGTGTCTTAGGTTAGCACCCTCGTGAATTTTTTTTTTTTTTGTCGTTTCATTATTTCACTATTCCTATATATTACATTCATAGATATATAGTCTTATCTACATTAGTTTTCTTTTCCATGATACATGATAACATTCCATGCTATTTTTCATCGCTTGATCAAGCATCTCCACAACAATCATGAGGTTTATTAGCTTCATGGCTTCCTGATCGTGCCTCACTCAACAGACATAAAATGGTAGGTTCTTGCTCATGTGACAATTGATACATCCTCGCATTGTTGCAGAATGCCATACAAATGAGTACATCTAATATACTTTGCTCTAATATAAGGATGTCAATTGTTTTGGTTCCCTTGTGAAATGAGATACTATTATGTTTATTTTATAGCAGACTAGTCAAAGAAATTGCTATGCGCCTCCCTTATGTGCCAGTTTGGAGAGCTTTGCAGCTGTCCTCCTCCGCAAGCTACAACATCTTTGCTCCTGTTCTTATGGTAAGCCATTCTACAATGTGTTTTCCCCATTCCATACTTATCTAATTTTAGACATGTATTTTGATATAACAATACAAAATGTTGCTTTGTAGTTGTATCATGTTGCACTCAATGCAAAGATACATGAACAACCAAAAATGCAACTCGTGTATTTGAAAATTGGTCCTAGAAAGACACCCAGAGTTGTAAGTGTAACCAAGGTTTGTTTTACATATTCATATTTTCTTGATTTATACATGCAATTTTTCCCTCCCTCCATGGCTAGATACCCTCTATATATTTGTTGCTTTATATAAACATTCATGCACATATTTTTAAATGTACTTGACTACAATAACTATAATTTGTTGTTCAAATTAGATTTTCCCATGGTCATAGACTTTCCTTTTATGCAAACCCAAATGGAAATTTCAAACAAATAGCTGATAGGAAAATGCAAACTGTTGCATCAATTGGTTCTTTTGTATTAATATGTTTCATGATATTTTGTTTCCCTTATCTCTTTGAAGCTCCTTGTATTTTGTATTAATATGTTTCATGTTATTCTCTTTCTCTTATGTCTTAAAACCCACTTTAAACATATTAATACAAGATAAGCAATTTGGGTAAGAGTTGAGCTATTAATTAAAAATTTGAGTTATACTCTTTTGTAGTCAACCCAAGCGAATAGAGATATTCTAAAAGAGCTATTAGAATAATACTTCACAACCATAAAATTACTTTTAATATGAAATTGCTCCTATGCTAATGGTTGTAATGCCAAAAGTGCACAGAGATACCTACAAACAATAAATGAACAACGTGAAAACAACTATTCCTGACCATAATTTTTGGCAACAACAAGAATTTTTAATCATAATATCTCCATCTATATAGAGGTATAATCTCTTTCAGCTCTCCAAAATGCGTAAAATTTGAAAGATACAACCATATAACAAGGAATAATAAGCACATAGCAAAAGAAATGAATATTAAATGAATCACTCTAACAGCTCTTATATAATTTCTCTACTTGTGTTCAATATTTGTTACCAATACAATACATATAACATGTTCCAACGATGGTATTAAAACCACAGCAAAGATTCCAAATTTTTAAAACTTAATAACAAACCTTTTTACAAGAACAATATAATAATATGTCATAGGAAACTTCAAATAGATGGGTGGAAAATTATTGAAACTCAAATAGATGAGGGGAAAAAAATATCATCAACCATATTAACACAAGAGAACCAACAACAATTACTTGACCAGGTTTTTTTGTGCTAATAATGGCCTTGGTAATTACATGGGTTGGTCATGGTGGAGTCGGTGTCCTTGATACAAGGAACCTCAATGGTAAGTGTTCTCTCACACAAATTGAATATATGAATTATATATATATATATTATAGACAAATAGCGAAAGTATAAAACTGTTATTCAAAAGAGATCTGCTATGTAAAAGCCACCAAACTAATTTCATATATATACACATGTGTATACATGTGTGTGTGTGTGTGTATATATATATGTATGTATGTATGTATGTATGTATGTATGTATACATGTATATATGAATATATGTATGTATATGTTTACATGTATATATGTATACATATGTATACATGTATATACACGTATATATTTACACTAGGTATTTTTCATAAATGATTAATTTAATGTTCATACCTTTTGGTCTCTCCTTATTGTTCTTTTTGATAGCAGGTTGGAGGGTTTTAACACTAATACGCTCCAACATGTGTGAGGAAATATATTGATTAAATTGCATTGTCGAAAGACCCATTTCAAACAATATTCTCTTAATGCTATGGGAACAAATATATCATAGCACAATATCTGTAAAATGTGTTTGGTGGCTTTTAAGTGTTATTGTAATAGTTTTTGAATCTATTCAAATTTATATCTTTAGTTGATACAGTGTTTGTTTGAAATTTCTATTTGTTAAGAACAAAGCATTTAATTGTGTAGTATGTGTAAGATATTCATAATGCCAAAATGCCTATTGTGAGAATGCAACTCAATAAACCTATTTTCTTGCATATTTTGGAGCACATTTTCATAATGCTAGAATGGCTATTCTGACAATGGAATTGAATTAAAAATATTTTGTTACTTATTCTGGTGTATACTTTCCTACACTACAACATTTTGTGCTATGTTCATCTTTCGAGTTATAAACATTCTCTACATTTAGTCCCTTTGTATCCTTCTAATTTATTTAAGTGGAAATCCTTACAAATAGGATGTTGTAGATTGTCAATGGATAGGTAATTTATTCTTGTGTTTGCATATATACATTTGCACATTCATTGAGTTGCTTCTTTGTACCCTCCTAAAAAATATAGTAATTGTATATGCTAAGTGTTTGCTCACCCAATGCTTAATGCATTATGTGGTTGTTGTACTATGGCGGTGGATGAAGTAAATGCAATATTGAATGTAGCAGTGTGGGAAATTATATTTTGATTAAGTTGCATTGTCCAAACAACCATTATATATATATATATATATATAAGTACATTAAACTACTTACACATTTTAGAGAACAACAGTTTTCAATCGAGCATAAAATGGTTTGTAAATAGTTTGCTATCAAAACACCTACCTTGCATAAATAGACCCACGCAGTTCGTTCGACCGATCTTCAAGCAGGCCAGGAAAAAAAGGATATCATCAAACATATTGATACAAGGTTCAACGTATGTTATTCCCTAGTAGATATTAAATATATGTAGACAAACCGTATAAAAGGTGTTATGCAGAAATGCAATGTATGAAGTAGACTCTCTTTTTCCAAGTCAAGTCTATGATTCTTTTGCCACAAAGAAATTAGTTTCCTATTTTGGTTCTTGGTTATTATATGTTAACATGATTCACATGCACATATCTACATATACATCCTACTCATGGAATGCAAACATAAAAAATTGCAAGATAAAATTTATACTGATATATATGTTTGTTAAATCTATATGATTTCTTCTATAATGTTGCACAAATACAATAGACATCCAACAAACTTTCTATAGTCTAAATTGCCTATTTCAAATTGTTTGATGCTCCAACAACTCAATTCAATGCTCATTGCACTTGTCCAACATTGTCAACAATACATGTAAGTGCAAAACTTCTCCATTATCAATAAATAGATTCGGTGACCCACTTGAAAATATTATTCGCCATTTCTACTTTCTGGTTGCCTTTATTGATTTTGGCTATATATTTACTAATTTTTTATGCTTCCTTTCTCATATTATTTTCCTATCCACTAACATACCTCTCTCTTCTATTTGAAGGCGCTAGGCTAAAACGTACATGACAATTCCAAAAAATGGAACTCCACAAAATTTCCGGTGGAGGTTTCATATTGCCTTTTTCCTAGGGGTTTGGCTAGGGTCCCCGAGGCTCCATGATGCCAATATGGTAGGGTGGATAACGAGCATGGGTTTTCTATTTTGTATTTTTCATGCCATACATCTTTTCTCACATTGATACATGTATAGAAAACATGGTTTGTAACAACATGATTCTTATGTAGTACCAAGTAGTAGCAATGAACTAGACACTTTTATTGGCTCGCCCTGAAACAACACCCATCTGTTATTTATCTATTTTGAATCTCCAATTTCACTATGAAATCATTCACTAGAAATTCAATTTCTTATTCTAAATTGCATTGTAATTTGCTACTTTCTAACCTTTTAGATTTATCTTTCCAAAAAACACTTGCATACTAAAACTTTAATTTTCATAAATATGGAAAAATACTAATTCTAAAAAGTATTCAATATTGAACATCTTTCTTTGATGGAAAAAATGTGCCTTTTTTACCCAATTTAAATCATTGCATGCATGGGTGATGACCCTTACAAAAAACTTCCACTTACTTCAAAATTAAATAATTAATTGATTGAATAACCTACACAAAAAGTGATAATATACATACATATATAGAAAACATGGTTTATAATAACATGATTCTCATGTAGTACAAAGTGGTAGCAACAAACTAGAGACTTTTATTGTCTCGCCCTAAAACAATGCCCATTTTTATTTATCTATTTTGACTCTCCAATTGCACTATGAAATCATTCATTAGAAAATTGATTTCTTATTCTAAATTGTGTTGTAATTCACTACTTTCTAACTTTTAAGATTTATCTCGCCAAAAAACACTTACATACTAAAACTTTAATTTCCAAAACTATGGAGAAATACTAATTATAAAAAGTATTCAATATTGAACATCTTTCTTTGATTGAAAAAATGTATACGTTTTTTATCCAATTTAAATAATTGCATGCATGGGTGGTGCCCCTTACAAAAAACTTCCATTTACTTCATAATTAAATAATTAATTGATTGAATAACCTACACAAAAAATAACAATATACATGTCCATCTATTGATAATAAATATAAAACTGAAATATTGTTGCTAGAAGAAACAATTATTTTAAATTTTATATTTAATTTATTTTTTTAGTTCCCACTTTTAAACAAATTTAAAAATTGATTTTCTATATTTTTAATATTATTAAAATAAAATTTAATTTCTTATATTTTTTAACAGTATTAAAAAAAAATCTTCCACCCTCCCCCCTACCAAGATAGCCCATCGCGGAAGACCCCTATCGACTGATTGTTGCATGCATGTGCATGCGACTGCTAGTTATATAAGGTATGCTATTTAGAACATCCAAATTAAGGGGATACCAATAATATTCTGAAGGGTATACACTTCAATGCTCATGGAATGCCATGATTGTAGAATATGCACAAAAAGCTTTCAAGAAAATGCCATTGGGAAGTGTAAAGCCAAAGTCCACAAGTTTTGTTAATGTCCTGCCTTCCTATGCCACAATGGGAGGTTTGGAAGAGGGGATGGAATTACCCCAAACTACACAAATACATATGATTGAATGAAGTCCTCAATATAGATTTGATAAATGAAGTTGTGGAACACAAATTGAACACCTGAGATGAAAAAAATTGAACATAGCACCATGGAGAGAAGTGATTGATAGTTAGCATATTAATTTCTTTTGAAATATAAATGTTAACAATGAAAACCAAAAAGTATATTAAAATGTTAGAGAAGCACCTCTAGACCTAGAATTAAAAATGAATAATCAAAATAGAAAATGTTCATTTCTAATTAGATTATACACCATTAACAAAATATGTGGCTGAAGCCTATGAGCCTTGCTAGTTTATCTATTGTAAGAATATTTTGGTGCTCTCTGACTTAAGCTACTTTTAACCAACAAATATAATATAAAACCTTTTTTATATTGATATTACTTCATGCAAGGGAACTCACTAGAAATTACTAAAGCTTTTGACTCCCTCTATTCTTATGAACTCAGATAGGTCTACTAGTTAAAGACAAGTTGATTGACCCAATTAAACTTTGGTTCATTTGCATTTTACCTTTAGCCATCCAATTCTAGCTTGCAAAGAAGACAAAGTAAAATATATATCGTAAGTTCTTAACAATAACCATATAGTTGTTAGTGAACATGTTTTAACATAATCCCATGCTCATACCATCTCATTTCATTGAAATATCAAGCACACTATCTAGAAATCTAGAAAAATGAATTGAAATCTGGTAAGGAAGTTGTATGAAGGTGATAGCTTGAAACCATAACTAATTTGTATTCAACATATGTATCATTTAGTTCCCTTGCTAGATTGAAGAACCTACCCAATAAGAAAAATCAAGAATGATGCGAAAGTATTGAAATTAGATGCTTTTCTATCACCCAAATAAAGACTCCAATTTATGATAGCATGACTATTTCAATAAAAAATTTACGTGGCAACAAAATTCAAAATGATTTTGATATTAAATTGATCATTTGCCTCATTTCCCCCTAGACTAGAGTTCAGAATCATAGGCCCCACAACCCTATTGATTCTTGCTTGGCTTTGTATCTTTAGCATGCCACGTGCAGTGATATGTGCATATGTAAGCACATGGGTAGAATTCCACCACCTATTATGAGAAAGTAATTGTGGTCTACAAACAACAATTGTATGGACCCAGAGTCTTCTGTAGTCTGCTTTGAAATATATCTATTGTATTTGTCTTCAATCACCCTTAAGCTCTTTTATAAAATCCATCACCAAATAAATTTACTCGTGAACTTTTCAGTGATGAGAAGCCTTTGCATAACATATTTTAAGAAACCTTAACCACAAATCACAAAAGACATGGTTACCTCATAGTACAAGTGAAAATGAGGGCTCTTTTTTTTTTTTATATTCAAGGGGTAAACGCTTTTGACCGGAGCTATGAACTGGATACAACCATTCAACAATACCACCCCAACGGGGTTTGAACCTTGGTGGCAAGAACAACAATGCCACCTATAAACCATCATACCATGCCAATACCAGTAGAAAATGAGGGCTCTTAATTGACTCAAACTAATTTGAATAATTTCTTCGCAAATACAAGAAATAACTAGGGCTCTTAATTGACTCAAACTAATTTGAATAATTTCTTCGCAAATACAAGAAATAACTATCATATCCCACTCAACTCAATTAGATTGTCTAGAATTCTTCAACAAAATTGGGAAAAAAATTGTATCATATACCTTTGTCCTAACTATTGTCCTTGCTACCATTTTTAACATCCCCTTATCTAGTGTTTCTTCAATGATTACCAAAGTTAAGAACTTCTCAAGAAAATCCAATGTGGCTCTTTTTGCAATTTCAATTTCATCAACAAGCACTCGAGGATGCATTCTTGAAAAGTGGTTTAAATTTCCAAGTTACATTTAAAAATTCAATATAATGGCTTCATATATTAATGAAGTCCAAAATTATTATATGATGATATGTGTTTGATGTCCAGGCTATATTTGGTCAGTTAAGATATTATAATACAAGTATGGCACAAACACCTTCAATAATAAGAACCAAACTTTAAACAATGTCACCATACTCTGGCCAGAAGTAAAAATGTGTTCATCACATTTTAATCAAAATCATCAACCAATTATACAAAATAGCAAGATAGAAATGCCCTAAACAACGTGGGATGGAAGAATTGATAAGACACATCAAATACCATTTAAATGCATGGACATACCAAACTCCAAGGACACATTTATTTTGTAAGGTGCTTGCTCAGGAAATACAAAATTAAATGCTCCTCAAACATAAAACTTAATGAGACATTCACCCTGAATTGATTTAAATGTATTTGCACAAAACTGTAGAAATGAATAACTCCAAACTGAAGCAAAATTTGAACAATGCACAGAAAGTAATTGAGTTTTACTTCGAATTATAAAAATTAGAGATACCGAATTTATGATGCAATCTGGAACTGGGAACTAGATGATATAGTCAGATGGCATAGTACAATAGAAAGACAATCGATAGCCTATTCCAGGATCTTTACTAGTTTGAGCCACAGTAACTAGCTTTCGACACACTCGTTGTTCAGATAGGAGTGCTCGCGGCAACCAGATTTCCTACTCCCGATGGAATCGTCGCCCAGAAGCGATGATAGCTACACTGTTGGAGATAATCGTGTTAGTGCAGGAACCCGATCGGGTATCACGTTGTGGTAGACCTCCCATTCATGAATAATTCCAATGCAATGACAAAATGCAGCTACTCAGGTTATGAGCGCCACCCTAGAAGGAAATACTCACACAATGTAGGTGGCGTAGGAATGAAACATCCTCCAATGACTGATTCCTTGTTTAGTCCATTCCCGTGCCACATGGATGTCGATTAACCTCCAGATGAAATCTGATTATATGTAGTACCTCTGATCACACCCTTAATAGTGGGACATTACCCTACTTGGTTGTTGTTTCCTATTGTATCTTCAGTGCCAGGTCCATCCTTGTAGGGATGCATTGAGTGAGGTGCATGCTAATCTCCAGGAATGGATGGATGATTCGATTGTGTAAGTACTAACTAGAACTAGCGTGAATATGATTGAAATGTTGTGCGCTCTGATTGACCCAACACGCTTAGCTAAGCTGGAATGGTGTTTACCATATTATTAATGCACTCCCTGTAAATGGTGTAAGAACTCAGATAGAAGCTGGGATAAATGTGATCAAGTGAAGGAATTGGATATAATAAGAAGCATGAATTCATAGGCCAGGTTTTCGTCCAAACCTATGTGCAAAATGCAAGGGGCAACGTCCTCACATATCACATGCAAAAAATATCCAAATTCATGATACCCGAATGAGGATAACAAGCTGGTATAAAATACATGTTGAAGAGCCTTCCAAAAGAGGTCGACCAGACATCAAAACATGAAATTCAAATGATAAGGTGCCAACAGAACAGGTCGGCCAGAGAGATGCATAAATTTAAATCCTAGCAGTCGAATGCACAAGCATTCGATGATCATCCGATAGGGGTCCACCACAAAGCGCTATTGAGTGAGAAGCAAGGAAGGAAGTTGTTAATACTTGCAAGTATTAGAGAAAGTCAAAAAAAGGAAAACATGTTAATAATTCAATATGGAATAAGAGGATGTGAATGAGAATAATATTTTGTGAATATCAAGCAATTAAACATGAATACTTTTAATTACAATAATTCTTTTAAAGTGATTTTAATTAATTAAATTGGGTAAATTAAATACAATTTATATTTTCAAATAAGTAGTTCTGGTAATAATAATAATTTCTCTCCAAAAATTAAGGTATGATATAATTTTATGTGTATTTTAGTTTAATAGTTGGTAGGCCTAGATGCACATGTATATTTAACATTTTTCTCTAGGTTAATCAATCAATTGATTAATTATTATTTAATTTTCTTAAGATAAGGCATTGCATTTGAAGACTAAGAACCATTTGCATAAAAGAGGAAATTCATGTTTGATATGCTTTTCAACGTTAATTAGTAAATTGATTGATTATTATTTAATTATCTTTAAATAATGCAGTCCACAAGAGATTAAGAACTATTTGTATAGAGCGGGAAATTAGTTGTGGAAAATTAAATAGAATTTAAATTTTGAAATAATTAGTTTTGTTACTAATAATCATTTTTTGTCAAAAATCGAAGCTATCATATTATTTTATATGTATTATACTATAATAGTTCTTAGGCCTAGATGCACATCTATATTTGATATTTTTGTCTATTTAATGAATCAATTGATTGATTATGATTTAATTATCATAAGGTAAATATGAATACTAATACATGGAAAACTTTAAGGTGTGGATTAAATAATATAAACACCAGATTTTGTCATTTCACAAGGAATCCAAAATAGTTGTTATCGTTATATTAGAAGAATGAATATTATCAACTGGCATATGAGCAATCACCTACCATTTTGTGTCTGTTGAGCGAGGAATGATGAGGAAACCATGAAGCCAGTAAACTCTATGGTCATTGTGGAGATGATCGAGCAAGCCATGAAAAATAACATGGAATTCTATCATGTATCATGGACAAGAATATCAATGTACACAACACTATATATCTATGAATGTAATATATAGGAATAGTGAAATAGGGGAATGACGGGAGAAGGATTTTGTAGAAAAACATTTGTAGCAATTTCAATCAAATAAAAAGTTATTAGTGATCCCCATAAGTACTAGAAATGAATAAAAAAAAATTCTTGTGCGGTCCTGGATGATTTATTGCTTTCATGACTCAATAATTTTGTAAGTAAAAGCATTATTATCCATGTGGTTTTATTGAATTAAATGGTATCCCTTGTTTTTTGGGAAGACAATGATTTATTGGACTTCCAAAAAGATCTTGTACTCAACCTGTTGGAATAAAAAAGGAAGCATTAAAAGTAACTAAGTATATGTGCAAAACCATCAAAGACAATGGCAAAGTAAAAATAATTAATGGTATTTATGGTCGGTCGATTGAATCTATTTATTGACATGCTAGCATTATATAGTTGGGAGTGGTGAACATTTTTTTGTGGAGCACCTATGCTGAAGCAAATGTATATGTAGCATTGAATTGAAATAATCACCACGTGGAAAATCTGACATGTACACACCAAAGAAATTTTGGCCTACAGGGTATGCAGTTAGAAATGTTATAAACTCCATGGAAAATAGCATAACTTATAATTTCATGACGAACGTCATGAATTTTAAAGTCATGAAAAATACCACGGATTTTATAACACTTGCCTGCATACCTTGCAGGGAAAAATCGTTGCTTTTTGGTTCTTCATCTCCACCATTTTAAATGAAATATGTGCTACACTAATATGTATCCAATGAACAACATATCTAATGATTATAATTATGTAGATTTCCACCTACAAAAGGAAGATGGTCATTGCAAAAGAATAGTTTCATGTTTTTCAATTACATAACATGTCATTGAGTACGCTTAATTGCCTACGTGGAAAGCTAGATTCTTGGCAGAATCACTTTTCATTGCAAAAAAAAGCAAGCGAAATAATTAATAATATTTATAGTTGGTGAATGAAATCTATTTATTGATAATAGGAAATTTTTGTACTTGCATGTCATGTTTGTGGTGTTCAACAAGAGTGATCAGCATTGGATCAACTTTTTAGAGTAGGAAAGAATATGAAATAGGAAATTAACAATATAGTAATTCCCTTGTGTTCCTATTGCTTCTATGCAATATTATAAAGGAAAAAATATAGATATAGAATAAAATAGGTTAGCATTGTTGTAAATAAGAAGAGATAAAATAGGAGATTTTGAATACATGGGATAGTGACAAACAATTGTGTATAAGTAATGTACTAAAAATGTTGAAAGGAGAGTTGTGGAAACAATGACAAATACAGTGAATAGAATAGAGTATGTTTTTTTGATGGGCAAGTGCATGTGAGAATTTGTGTGTCTATGTATATAAGCAACAAAAAATATACGATGATAGAATCTAAAAGCACTAAACCCACACTCATTTTCCTCCATACCATATTGGAATCATGAAGCCTCATGGCCTCCAGCCAAATCCCCGAGCAAAAGGGCAAGTAAGGTCCGTGGAAAATCTCAAGGTCTCTTATCATATATCACACAGAAACAAAAACAAAGAAATTCTAAAACAACTATTGGGAGAGCACTTAACAATAACAAGTAACTTGACATACAAAATTTACAATAGACTAATTTGCTTGAATGCCTACTGTATTCTTGCAACATTAGAAAGGGGAAAATATAAATATAGAATAAAATAGGTTAGCGTTATTTTTTGTAAATAGAAAAAGAAAAAATAGAAGATTTTGAATACATGGGATACTAGAAAACAATTGTGTATAAGTAATCTATTGAGGAAGTTAGAAAGACATCTGTGGAAACAATGACAAAAATTATGGATAAAATAGAGTATATTTTTGGTGGATAAGTGGATGTGAGAATTTGTGTTTCCATGTATATAAGGAGCAACAAATATATCACGATAAAATTCAAAAGCAGTAAACCCACGCTCATTGTCCTCCCTACCATATTGGCATCATGAAGCCTCATGGGCTATAGCCAAACCCCTGAGCAAGAAAGGCAGGTAAGGTCCATGGAAAATCTTAAGGACTCTTACCATATATCACACAACAAGAAAAATAGAGACATTTAGTTCAACAACTATTAGGAAAACACTTAAGAATTACAAGTAAATGATGGTTGGGCCAAGTTGCTGGAGCATGGAAGGATGTGGAATAGAGAATTTACAACATAGTAATTTTCTTGAATGTCTATTGTATCTATGTAACATTATAAAGTAAATAATATAGATATAGAGTTAAAGAGGTTAGCAATATTTGTTATAAAAAGTAAGAGATAAAATGAAATATTTTGAATACATGGCATGTTGGCAAAAAATTGTGTGTAAGAAATATTCATTGTTATTTGTTTGTATCTTTGTCATTATACCCATTTTGGAGACTTGAAAGAGATAATCATTCTCTATACATGGTTTTATTACAGTTAAATCTTTTTCCTTGTCAACATATATATTCAGCGAATTGACCTGCATTTTTAATGGTGACGTGGAGTAGGGTAATTACATGGGTTTCCAGTGGTGTGGTTTGGTTCAATAGCAGAATATTGTAAAAATTGATCGCTTTAGTGGAATGGAAAAGCAAACACCACTCTCATGTGCTTTCGGGGATAAACAGTGTGATGCTATCAATAATTTGTTTGTGCGCTCAGAAGCACATGACAACAGTGTCTAATTACTATTCATAACCACATAAATCGATGCCTTTTTTCCTCCCTACCATATTGGCATCATGAAGCCTCACAGGCTCTAGCTAGACCCCCAAGCCAAAGGAGTTAAGGTCCATGGAAAATCCCATGGAGTGTTACCATAAACCATGGGGAAAAGGAATGTATAGAAAGATTAGTGTTTTGAACAAAATTCTATAACATTGTAGTGTTTTTTATGGGTTAAGAAGTACATGAAAAGGAGATATCCTAGTAAAGAAAAAGCATAATGGAATTTGGTTAGAAGAAGATTGGTAAGTGGAATATATAGAATAATTGATAATAAAGGAAATAATATAATAAAACATATTCACACAACACAAGTAATGTATGTAATAGTTGGCTAGATGTGATTGCAACTTTAACTGCAAAAGATAGAAATAGTTACATTCTCTCTTATCTATTGAACTTTAAATCTTTAGCTAATAGGATATTTGTTTGAATTTTTATTTCCTAAGAAGACAACATTTAATCATGCAATATCTGTAAAGCTTGAAAAAAATGAGGGGAAAAGGATATCATGAAACATATTGATATGAATTTCAAGCTGCATTATTTCATAGTAGCTATTGAAAAAAAATGGAGGAATTATATAATAGGTATTAGAATAACACATGTTTGGTAGTAAATATCACAGAAAAGAGAAAAATTGTATTGAGTATTCTCGAAGATAGACAAATACATATGCACATATATATATGTACTCAATTCCCTAATTGATATATAAAAATACCCGTATAGGAAAATATACATATGCATATATCTAGACAAAGATACACATATATATGTATATCTAAATAGGTTTGTATATTATGTTTATGTGTAATTATGTAGACTATGATTTTAAGTAGAGTTTAAAGTAGCATGTATAAGTGTTGTCTATGCTCTATAAAAATCATGACTATATAGTTATAGCATTGAGTCGTATAGTATTGACATGTTGATAAGAACAGAGCATTTAATTGTGCAATATGTGTAACATATTGATAATGCTAGAATGGCTCTTTTGGCAATGCAAGTAAATCAATATATTTTCTTGCATATTTTGCAGTACACTTCCCCACACTGTAACATTGAATATTGCATTTACTTCCTGTTGCGTGATTACAACAAAATACATAAATATAAATAGATATACATATATATATATAGATATACATATATGGAAACATATATATACATGTACATATATAAATATACATCTATACACATATATATATACATGTACATATATAGATACATATATATGCATATATATATACATATATATATACATGCATATATTGTAAAGTTGGGCTCCACTATTTACCATTAGATAATATAGAGAAATAGGAAAATTGTAAAAGAACTATCAAGGAAACACTCAAGAGTGGCATACATCTGAATCTTAAGTATCATCTTAATACCTCTTACAACTGTTACATAGATTGCTTGGCTTCTACCAATATGTTGCATAATACTCTTTTTTTGTTGTCTATTCAAAGCTTTCTATAACAAACTATTATTTGTCATTGTTCTTTTTCTTTGTAAGGAAAGAAAATGTATTGGTTAAGTTGCATTGTTGAAAGAACCATTGTGGTGTTGCATGTGTATGTGGCTATTGTAAGAATAGTCATCCTTTAGTCTATTCTATAACACATGTTAGATTTTTGAAATTGTTGTCCTGTGAACTCTATAAGTCATTTTACATGGGTATTTTGAATAAATATTTTGTCTATCATATTGAATACCAAACAATGCAGCTTACATTTCCAATTAATCCTGTGGTGCTATATGAATTTTTCATAGATCATTGCATCATATAATTGTTGCAAAACATAGAGAAAATATGTACTACCTTGGAGAACTGGGTTTGAATAATTGATTTGGGAAGTTGGAAGGATAGATGCATTTGTTGATGTCTATACAGTTCTATTACAATTTCTCATGTTTTGTATATGTAAAGATGGGTTGGGGGTAGTGGAGTTGGTGTCTTCGATACGTGGAAGCTGATTCGTAAGTGTTTTTTCACATGAGGATGGAGCTTAGAAATTACATGGGTTGGGGGTGGTGGAGTTGGTATCCTCAAACAATTTAAATACTATATTCAATTTTAAAATATGGGAAAGTATACTTTGATGAAATTATGTTGTTGAAAGAGCAATCCTAGTGTTGGTTTGGTAGCAGACTATTGTTAAAATCGCTGCATATGGCTCCATTTTTTAGCAGATTGGAGGGCTTTGAAAGTGTGGTGGTGCAGAATCTGTAAGTGATTTCACATCGGTATTTTTAAAAATCAGTTTTGCATGGGTGTTTGGCATTATGCTTCTATATGGATGAAGAAATAGGAGTTATGTCTTGTTCCTTTTTCCTAAAAAATATCTGTCACCAGGAAGACAAGAAGGTAATTGTGGGAATATAGACTAATGTACTATGGAGAGCAGTCTATGGGTTGTGCATTTTTGTTGTGCCCACTGCAAAGGTTATGGAATAGCTCTTTTGCAAATTCTCTATTTGATTGCTAAATCTACTCCTAGGAAATCTAGCTTGAATTTCTGATTAAGCCAATATGGGTTTCATGGCAAAGAATGTAGCTGAAAATTTTCTAGTGGGGAGGGTACCAATTTTTTCTTTTGTAGTGGTATGGGCACTCGTAAGTACGTGGGTTGGCGGCGGTGGAGAATGGTGTCATTGTAAAGGGGAAGGTGAATGGCAAGTGTTTGTTGGAACAAGTGTGAATGCATCTTCCCATCGGCGTACGAGGGTACAGGTGGAAATAAATGCTATATTTAATGTTTCCATGTGGGAAAACATACTTTGATTAAGTTGTATTTTCAAAAGAGCCATTGTGGTGTGGGTGAATTGGATTTTCCAACGTCGGGAACATCGCAGCTGATGGGAACTTGTGCGGTTTTTTTTTTCTGAGGCGACATGGAGATTGGTAATTATGTGCATTGGCAATGTTGCAACTGGTCGACTCAATATGCAGTAACTGAATTCTTGTGTATAATATTTAATAACAAATAAGTGTTATTCTAATACTTTTCATACAATTCCTCTATTAGAGTTGAATATTAATATGTGTAAGAAATGAAAATTTCATGGTTCCTCACTTGCCCATGACATTGCCATCATGAAGCCTCATGGGCCTCTAGCAAACTATAAGCTAGGTAAACCATGAAACCCCGAGCACAAATGTGATGGTGTTTCATTATATATTAGAGAATAGTTATAAATAAATTCTATGTTCTGATACATGTATTTATTTTCCTAGAGTTCTTTTAGCTCCAATAACTTTCTAGGAAAAGAGAATGCCTCATAAAGAGCTGTAGAAAATGGAATTCCGCAAATGAAATACAAAAAAATCTGTTTAAAGGAAGATAATAAAGAAACAACAAAGGTTTTGTTTCAAAGCATACAATGTATAGGAATAACTCTATAGACATACCTAATTTTGGTATGTTTTGGAATGTATGTAACCATGCAAAAAAAAAAGGGGAAAGCATACAACTTTTCTTTGCACTGAAGGATGTCTAGCCATGTAATAAGAGAAGGGTTAAATCCATAAGCTAGTAAATTATAAATTTACAAAACAAAAATATCAAAATATATGTGTGTGTGTGTGTGTGTGTGGTTAGGTGTTTATGAAATGGCCAAAAAGGTAGAGGACAAACAAATTACAACAACAATATGTCTACGACATAGTGTTCGGATTGTAGAACACAACACTTGTGGAACATCCAATCGGCGAACCAATGGAAGTGAAGCGAAGGTTTTGACCATTCTGCACCCATCGAGCAATGCAACCAAAGGAAAAGATGGAATATACATAAGACTATATATGTCTAAAATGAATACAAACAGAGAGATGTAGATATCAACATTATACATATAGATATACACATACATATACATATACATATACATATACATACACATACACATACATATACATATACATATACATATGCATACATAGACATATATATACACATACACATATACATACATGTAGATATACATATAAATATACATATACATATACATATACCTACAAACATACTTTTCGCCCTTCGTTTATCGCTTCTAGTTATCTCTGTGTAGCATTGGCATTATACTTATTACCATATGACCAGTTCTAGTTAAATGTTCTTTGTTTCTTCAAAAAAATATGGTAGGGTCACTAATCTTTTCACCTCTTCCATTCTTCATGTACCTGGCACTAAATATTATAGAAAAATAGAGAACACTTCTCGAGGGCTTTTACTCACAGCCTGGAGCTTACCTCTTAAACAGAGGATTCCTAAGTGTTCCTCATTGGTGAATAAGCTTCGCAAAGAAATCATAAATTTACAATTGTGAAGCCAGCTATTATATAGTAAACATCTTTTTAATAGGTTTTTGACAGTTTCCTTTCTCAAATAGTAAATTTCTTTATAATAGCTTGAATATTAAATTGAGAAGCGAACTATTATATAGATTGGTTCAGGCACGAGATAAGTTTATCTCTGACCTAATTTTCATATTCATTAGACCTGGAAGCACATTTATAAAAAAAAATTATTAAATTTTTATGTGAATGGCAACCAAGAACCAAGAGTGATTAGCATTCAAAGAAACTTTAAATCAAATACAATCTCATTAAACTAATGGAATAAATAATTTGACTCCTGATTTGCATAATGAAAAAACTTATAACATTCATGCAAATTTTAAATGTGACATAAAGAAGTTTATTCTCAATGATTATCCATATAAAAAATATTTAATATATATTAAAATATGTTGTCAAGTATTGTCTGTATATAAAATATTTGAAATATATGTGGAAATAAATTGTTCAGTTGTCTTTGAAATTGTAATCTGTGTAAACATATTATATAACCATCCAATTGATTTGAAATATTTGAAAGCAAGAATGACAACAAAATTGATGCACCATGTTATAATCAAAAAGATGGCAGGTCAATAAATGTGCAAATATGTAGATGCAAACATGGGTATGTGTAGGATCATCATGGAAAAAATAGGCCCTTAAGTGGCAATTTTTTTAGAAAAATCAGAGTTAGGAAACTTGACGTAAAAATTTGAATAAGTTATCTATATTATCTAAAAAATATGTAAGAATAGAATCTGTAGCAAATTGAATGTAGTTTCTAAACTACTAGGATTGTTTAAAAAAATAAAAAATCTATTTGGTGAAAATTTCAAATTTCAATGCAGTAGTACTAAAATTTCAGGGAAAAAATAAATAGGTGTTTGTCTGACCACCCTAACCACAATAAAATGATAATATTTTTTTATAATATTTTAGATATAAGTAAACGACTCATTTCCTCACATGATGCATATTTTTTTGTAATTTTTTTCCAAGTAAATAATTAATTATGAATATTTTATTACAACTTTTAAAAAATATAAAAAGTTGTATGTCTGAGCACCTTAACTTGGTCAAAACTTCATGAAATTCAATTTTTCTTTTTCTAATCCTATAGTATGCAAAGCATAGAATGTGACACATGTTTTGGATTCAAAAAATATGATACCATTTGAAAGTTGTAGATGTTTTTCCATCAGCCTATCAATCAGGACTTTAGTCATAATTCGAATAGAAAATGAATAATAATTACTTATTAAATTCAAAGTAAAGCATAATTTATATTGGTGGAAAACTGAGAATCTCCTTTAAAAACCCTTTTCGTTTCATCAATTTTGGGTAAAAAAAAGGTCGTCAACCACATACCCATCATATTGCCACTTTTTGGCCCATCATGATCCTACACATATCCACATAGGTATAAATTATGTCCATATTTCTTAAACAAAAGTCTTACAATGTCGTAGTCAGCATTTAAAAGTCAAAGATATGAGAAATGATAAGAAGTACAAAAGAGAAGTCAAAGTGTAGGCTCGCTAGTGGAGCCTTTTTCTAGAGCAAGAGTAGATATCTTCATTATGTCTGCAAGCAATAGTTTACACTCTGTTTCGAAATCAACTTTCATTGCTTTGACAATCATTGTTTTCAGCCATTCCTTTGAATTATACGTTTATGTTCTAATCAAAGCAGTAAAGATATATGCTTTAAAAACAAGGCCTTTAATAAGAACAACAAGATTTGTTGTAGAGTTAGAGATGTCTTGCAATGTGTAGAGGTCTTTTGCTAGGATCTGCAACAAACTAGTGGTAGCTTCATCAAAAGAAACACACCGAAGGCTACCTGAATGGTCTTCCAGCTTTCACTACAAAAGATAGCAATAGTTGCATTCCTCAATTTCCATCTGGCAATGATCACAAAACCAAACATCAACATGGGGGCATGTGCATTTCCTTTTAAATTCTTTACCATTAACCAACAAGGGGAAAATAGGGTAACAAAAAGACTCAGTTTTTGTAATTTGAATGGTTGCTTTCAAAATGGCTTCAACAGTTTCTACCAAATGGAGGCAATTGTTTAAGATAAATGCAATAGTAACTCTATCATTTGAAGGATGCAACCTTCGACGTGTAGAAGAAGTTGAAGCTACTTGGTCTACTTTAATTGGCCCCTTGGATCTAAGAGTGTTTTCCTTAGGAATAGAAGGGTTAATCTCAAGGATTGTTCCTATTGATGTGTTGATAAATTTTCCATTAAAGTAGCCTACACGGCCACTACGGACAACAAAAATGACTATTTCACTAGAAAGGTACATTCGCTCCAAGGTATCACCTTTTTCTTGCCAACTTGGACCCCACAAATTAACATCAATGAAAGAAGCTGAGACATCATATAGTTTAATGGTTCCTTGAATTGTTTCAGTTCCATTTCTCCTCCGAACAGTTGAAATGTACCCAATATGCACTACAATGCTAATAATATCAACAAAGTTGTTATCACTATAGTTGCTTATTTCACTAACCAACACAAAAGCGATTTTTTTTGGGGACAGGAATCTCATCTTCACATCGTTTTATTGTTGATTTTTTATCCAAAACAGTCTCAAGATTACTATTTAATTTATTGAATATTTTATTGGCTTCCTTGACCAATCCCCTCGAGATTAAATAAGCAAATCCCACCTCAACTCGACCATAATGCAATTTAGTAATATCATCAAAACAAGTAATATGTATTTCTACCCCCTCCACATCTATAATGTCAAAACTAAACAGTTTCCCTTCACCTCTTTGTTTTTTGAAATGATGCACCTTCGTAATATGTGTTACATGCCCTTTCACTGTCCAAACATTTTGATAAATGTTAAAATATTTAATAGGGCTGACCTTTGGAGGGCTATTTTTTTTTAGGGGACAGTTGTAGACCAAATTTAGGAGCCCATTTAGAAGGAGAAGGTGAGTCAAGCACCAACATTTTCTCTTCTTGCTGCTTGAACAAATACCTAGGGGTCCCAGTAATTTGACAATCATGCATAATTACAACTAAGTTGGATATGATTAAGGCCCTAGAAAAGAAGAAAAAAAAATGTATTGGACACATTATATGTGGCAGAAACAAAAGAGAGAATTTTTTAAGATATACAACAAACAACACAACCAACCTTAAATATTGGATATTCCTACAGATGTAGTCTTTTAAACATACAAGGGACCCTATTTTCAAGGCACCTATAAACAACATATCATTTAATTTGGAAGGGAGATTTCCTATTTTCAAATGGTGGCCATTAGACAAGATAATCTTGTATCGCTCAACTTGCCCTTCATCATCGCCAAATTTTTTGAAGGACAAAAGTTTAAGGACCAGAGAGGAAACACCATCATTGAAATTGATGGAACAAATTGCAAATGGACTCAAAGTCGGATGTTTCTTTGCAGCCTACAAACACAAGTGTAATCAAGAAAAATGCACATCATCACACCAAATGGATAAAACAAGCAAGAAAAATGAAGGTTGGAAAGAGATACATTTTTATGTGTTCTAAAATATCAATGCATGTCTACTTTCATATCTATATCCTCTACTAAGGCCAACTATTTATGTATACACCTAAATGCCAATCAAGCAACAACAAGAAAGGTAGGAAACAATAAGAGCAAGTTTACATCAGGCACAATGAAAAATCAAGGAAAACCTACGTAATCAGAGTCTGTAGGTTGGTGGATGGCATCCTCAGAGCCAGAGTCTGCAACATTAGGTGTACAATTTGACAACAAATCAATCACCAAATCAATTTTTGGGGGCTCTAGAGACCCATCCACAAACCCTGACTCTGTAGACATAGTTCTAGAACCCTTTAAAGGAAAGGAATCTTTCAACCATAGTAAAAAATAAAAGATTAAGGTATTCCAACATTCAATACCAACTGGTGGAGAACTTAGAATGCATACAATCTTCTTGCTATATTTGTATAAACACCTATATGCAAACATTTGTATATATTGCTACTTGTTGCTTCATCTTTCTTAATAGAAACAATGGAATATAGAACAACAAGAATGGAAATCCTTAAGTACATATATGGGTTCAATTTTTCCTCTATTTAAATTTTTTGGAAAACACAAATAAGAAGATATATATATCTATATGTACACATGTATCTATTCATCTATAAATACAATAATATATCTAAATGATGACATTTTCCATCCAAACAAATTAAGCACATTAAAGATTACAAAATTTTAAAGATTACAAAACAATCCTTGTTACAAGAACAATAGAATACTTTGCTACAGGTAGCTTCAAATAGATGAGTGGAAAACAATATCATGAAAGTTATTGATAGTTAAAAAGATGAGGGTAGAAGAATATCATGAAACATGTTAATAGAAGACAACCAGTCTATGTAACAACTAGCTTGTAAATTCTAGTTCCATAATTTTTTGTGCAATACTTATTCACCAATGAGCAACATTTACAAATATCTTTTGTTGAAGAGACAAGCTCCACATTGTCATTATCAACTGTGGGAAACTATTTTATATTTCAAGAATTTTACAATAGTCTACTATCAAAGCAACACCACAATGGCTATTTCAAAAAATCAACCCAGCCAATATATTTTCTCACACATTTTGTAGTATACTTTCCCATACACATATATATGTACATTCATACATATACACGTATATATACATATATACATATTATAGAGAAAAACAAAAATTCTAGCAAGATTGTTAGGGAAACACTGAAGAACCACACAAATTAAGAGAGGAGGGATTGTATATATGGATATGTAGAGGGTTTCTTATATGTTTGAAGTTTCCAATGTGATTTTCGTCAACCAAACCGTGAATAGGATTTGTTGTACAATAGTTGTTCCACAATTTCTCTGTTGCTCTATAATATTTAATTACACCCTATGCAACTCACATTTTTTGCATAATGTGCAAGGATGTATATTTATTAAGTTGCATTGTCAAAAGAGCCATTGTGGCTACAATCTACTATTAAACCAGTAGGGACCACGTATATCAGGAAGTGCTCTGCTAGGAAACCAACACACCAATACTGCTTTCAACAATGCAACCTAGTCAATATATTATCCTCACAAAACTTTTTTCAAATGGATAATAGAAGGTGCAAGATACCATAATCAAGAGTTTCTTATGGTAGGAGTTGAAACAAATGAGAAAGAAAGAATACATAAACACACACACACACACACACATATAACACTACAATGGTTGTTTGAACAATGCAACTTAATCAAAGTATACTTTGTCACACTTCAACATTCAATATTGCATTTACTTCATTGGCCCCCATCGGACAACAATGACAAAATGCATTAACCCCCGTAGAAGAAAACACTTACCTTTCACCTTCTATGTATCAAGGTCACCACCTCCAAAGCCACCAAACCACGTAATACACACACACACACACACACACACACACACACACACACACACACATATATATATATATATATCTACATAGACATATACATATATGCACACATATACATATACATATATATACACATACGTACACACACACACACACACACACACACATATACACACACACACACACACACACACACACATATACACACACACACACACATATACATATATACATATGTAGACACATATATACACTGTGTGCATCTTTGGTGCTATACACATTTTGTACAATTAGCCCCTTCAAATCCCTCTAATTGATTTCACTTCAAATCCTTACAAAGAGGACAGTGTAGATTGTGAATGGCTATGTAATTTATTCTTCCTTTTCCCTATATAGATTTGCACATTCATTGAGCTACCATGGTTTTCATTTTACCTTGATTCCCACCATCTTTGTAGTCTGCTAACAAATAGAGGAATTGTATAACAACAACTGCATTATCTACCATTGAGTATTATAGAAAAATGGGGAAATTGTAACAAAACTATTAGTAAAACATACATACATATATTTATCCATACATACACATATATAGAGGTGGAAGTAGTCATGCATTGATCTTTTTAAAGACTTCAAAATTTTGTTTCCTTAATCATTATATCCATGTGTTGTGATGATGTGCATTTTCCTTCATTGCACTTGTTTAACAAAAAAATAAAATATAGACATGCTTCTAGCGCTAATAAATATAAAAGTAGGAGAGAGATAAAATTATATCGTACCTAGACCAATCTATATAATAGTTCACTTGCCAATTCAAAATCCAAGCTACATTATTTGGCACTGAATATTATAGGCAAATACTGAAAGTATAAAAGATCTATCAAAAAGACATTTACTATGTAACACCAGACAAACTAATTTCATCTATATACAGTTGTGTATGTATATGTATATATATGTTTACATGTATATATGTATGCATATGTCCACATATTTGTATGTATATGTTTACATGTATATATGCATGCATATCTATACATGTATATGTACGTATATATGTATACATGTATATATATGTCCATATGTTTACATGTATATATATGTGCATGTTTTACATGGGTATTTTTACATAAATGATTAATTTATTGTTCATGCCTTTTGGGCTCTGCTTATTGTTCCTTTTGATAGAAGTTGGAGGGTTTTAACACTGGTGTGTTGCAAAACCTATGAGAAAGTATATGTATATGCACGTGTGTGTGTATATATATATGTATACATGTATATATATGTGTATATGTTTACATGTATATATGTATTCATACGTAGACATGCATATACACATGTATGCACACGTATATATGTATACATGTATATATATGTCTATATGTTTACATGTATATATATATCTCTATGTTTACATTGGTAGTTTGCATAAATGATTAATTTATTGTTCATGTCTTTGGTTCTCTGTTTATTGTTGCTTTTGATACCAGGTTGAAGGGATTTAACACTGATGCACTATGAAATGTGCAAGAAAGTATATTTATTAAGTTGCATTGCCAAGAGAGCCATTGGGGTGTTGGTTTGATAGGACATTATTTATTGTTCATGTCTTTCATTTGGTGCTTATTGTTCCCATTGATAGCAGGTTATAGGGTTTTATATTGATTAAGATGCATTGTGAAAATAGTGAGTGTGGTGTTGGTTTGGTAGCATACCATTGTTAAAATCATCGTGCTCTACTCCATCCTATAGTATCTTGGGGGGAGTTAAGGTTGTTGTGCCATGGAATCTGTAAGTGGTTTTACATGGTAATTTTGTGTCAATGATTAATTTATTGTTCATGTGTATATATATATATCTCTATGTCTACATGTATATATATATATATATATATATATATATATATATATATATATATATATATATATATATTTGTATGTTGCATGTATATATATGCATATGTATACATGTATATATTTGTGTATATCTTTACACATATATATGTATGCATATGTAGACATGTATATATACACGTATATATACATATATATGTATACATGTATATATATATGTCTATATGTTTACATGTATATATATCTTTTTGTCTACTTGGGTATTTTGCATAAATGATTAATTTATTATTCATGTGACTTGGCCTCTGCTAATTGTTCCTTTCGATAGCAAGCTCGATAGTTTTAACATTGATGTGCTGCAAAAGGTGTGAGAAAGTATATTGATTAAATCGCATTGTCGAAAGAGCCTTCTTATATATATATACACACATATACACACTTAATCAAGACTCCAATATACACTAGTGTTATTCTAATACCTCTTTTATAATTTCTCTATTTCTCTATAATATTTAGTGTGAGGTGATGCAACTCAATTTTTTTGATAAAATTAAGAAGATTTAACTATAGTTACCCCTATAGCAACAACTATCAAGAAAAAAATGTAGAGAAATAACTACAAAAAATGAACAAGGGCCAAAAAAATTACTCACCCCAACCATTATTTTTTCACGGAAGGAAGAATATTTAACTACAATTTCCCTAAACCCACATTAAATAGAGCTCCCAACGTCAAAGATATTGATGTAGAGCTAGGAGGATTACAATTCAACTCAACCAATCATTCAAAGCAATGATACAAAATTCTTGCTCTTAGGAATTCTTGGATTACTTTGCAATAACACAACTAAGAAATCCTCAACAATGAAAAAAATACAACAAACTTGATTCATCTCAAACAATGATTAAGTGCATTCTAGATCACATTGGAAATATTTTCATGGCAACCCACAATTTAATGCAACAAACTATCATTAATAACTTCCACAAAAAAAATAATGAAGCCAAGCTCTTCTATGTGATTGAAGATAGCATAATTATATAATTTTCCTCCAAATTTTATGAAGATCCAACAGTGGAAAAGAAAGTTATTGCATTTTTCCCAAAACTGCAAACTCTAGGTAGGGTTCAAAACTTCCCTCACTACAATGGTCATAACTTATTCAAATCTTAATAAAATTTGATGAGAATTGAAGAAAATGAAAGTAGATTCACATGGAAACAAAATTTATTTTTTCAGATCAAAATGTGGATTATACAATCCGTGCCATCACATTTTTTAGACTGAAATGTCTGAACAATATTGTTAGAATAAGGCAGTCTCACCAAAATAGTCATATCTCCCACAAAAATAAATAAATTCAATGAGACAAAAATAATTGTAAACTAGAAACAAATATACTTCCATCCATATATTATAATCTATGATATGGTTCCATACAAAGCCATACAATGCACAATTTTAGCCTGAAAACAATGTAAGAATCAAAAAATGCTCACAAAATTTGAGGTTTCCATTCATCAAACTTCAAAAATTATGTCTCCAAGTTTTTGATGGTTTCTTTATACATTTCCAACCAAAAATAACTATTTGCAACCACCTTAATGAAACTTTTTGACAAGTTGCTTGACAACATTCTTGAGCAACTTTTACAATTTTTTACAATATTTGCCTAAATTTCACCAAATGACCAAAAAGTGTCCTACACCACTTAGGATGGTCTCAAATGACCTTATGTACATCAATAAATTCAAAACAAAGAAAAAACCAAATTTTCACAATATAACTTAAAATTACATCAAGGGTGCTCCTGCATCATACTCCTGGAGAAAAGAAATTTCAAGTCCTCTTGAAAGTTGGTTTGTTCCTTCTTCCTAGTCTTCCAATTATTTTGAAGTTTTTCCTTCACCTTGGAAATTATCCTTGGTTCCTTCTTCCTCTTCCTCTTATACCATCTCCTTTCTAGCAACCTTTCAATTTTCATGGTCCAAAAGTCCACTTCTTGTGTATATACCTCTATGTCTTCATTCTCATCATTAAAGTACCACATAACAACATTTTCGCCATTACCACAACCTACACCATATTCTGGAAAATATGCATACACCTCACTAGCAAACAAATCTGCAACATCTTTATTATCAACATCATCTTGATTATCAATACCAACTTCATCAACTAAAATATTCTATACTTGTTCATCAACAAAAATTTCATCAACTACTTGATTACAAACAAAAACCAGTCATCTATCTCAACATCTTTATGTTCATCAACAAACAAAGAAGTTTTTTCATCTTCAAACACAATTGGAATATCATGCATCTCAACTTGTAACGTACTTTGCTCAACAAAATTTACCTCTGCCTCATTTTCTACCACCCTTTCTTGTCTCTTTCTTCTTTGAATAATATTTTTGATGGGCCACACAACTCTCTCCTTCACTATCAAATGCCATCTTGTAGCCTTCATATACAACTTCTTCAACTCAACCTCCTATCTTTCTATCTTCTTACTGAGTTCCTCTAGTGCTTGCATAAATTTTTCGGGTTCCTTCTTTTGCTTTGTCTTGTCATCTTTTCTTTTCCTCTCTTCTTGTTTCTTCTTCATTATTTGTGAATCCTCAGCCTGCAAACATCTTTCCAATCTTCTCAACAAATCCATCTTCACAAGCAAGTCTCTCCTTTCTTCCTCTTCACTTTGCCACACCTAGGCAATCAGGTTCCTTCCTCAACCTACACACACACAACCATAACCATAAACTCAAACTCTTCCTCTACCCAAACCTTACAAGGCACTAATACCAATTTGATGCAGAGCTAGGAGGATCGCAATTCAACTCAACCAATCATACAAAGCAATGATACAAAATTCTTTCTCTTAGGCATTCTTGGATTAATTTGCAATGACACAAATGAGAAACCTTAAACAATGACAAAAATAAAACAAACTTGATTCACTTGACAACTTTCATAAATTGATTCATCTCAAACAATGATTAAGTGTATTCTAGATCACATTGGAAACATTGTCATGGCAGGCCACAATTTAATGCAACGAATTGTCATTAATAACTTCCACAAAACTAAGGAGAATATTAGGTTCCCTAGGAAAGATAAGGAGAAGAATAAGCTGATAAGAGTCTCCAATAGCCACTTTGAAGTTGATCCGATTAAGTTGTCATGGAGAAAAGTACTCAGAATCATCATGGAATACATTACCCTAGATGATAGATTCACCAGGGTCTACGACTACCACTTCACCCTTCTCAATAACTTTCGTCACAAGGAAAGGGTTTTATTTCCTTACTATCTATATTGTTCAATGAGAAATAGGCTGGAAGATCATAAGAATCCTAAGAAGTACCTAATTTTGCATATTGGCCTTAGTAGGATTATTTATGAACATTTTCAAAATATGTCGACCTTATCCAACCCTGTCTCGGCCTCGTCTTCTGAAGATGATGAAATAGAAAATAGTGTGTCGGAGGATAAAAGCAAGCCTGGCATTGAGCGGATTGAAGAATATCCTCCTTCCCCTAACAATTTTGGTAAGAAAACCCTACAATGTAAACCCCCGCTTAAGAAAAAAAGCACTATCAAAAACCCTAGTAGCTCTGTTATGAAAGAGAAGTCCATTCAAAAGGGTTCCCCTGCTAATAAATTTGTCTCTTACTTTGAGGATACCCCGAAGGATAATTCTGAGGTCCCTGATTCCAACAAGGAATCTTTCTTGTCCTATCCTACCATAGACAAAGAAAACAGACCTAGATTCCCTAGTGACCTTAACCCTAAAGATCATTATTTTAAGCAGGATCGTGAATTTCTTGGGGATATCTTGGCCATTGATAGAAATTGTGTTGTTGATTACTTCAGAATTATGAAGTGGGCCTTCCATGAAATTAAGGACCTTAACTTTAGAAATAGGGCCCTCAACAACAAGCTAGAGGATTTGGAAGTTAAAGTTAGCTCCCTTAATACTACAGAGGGTAGGAGGAATAAGGATAAAATGAGGATGGTGGTTGAGGATAATGAAGGTAAGGTTAAG
>VDFB02000013.1:89293309-89441888 GCA_007258455.2 Sequoia sempervirens
TTTGTTTTACATATTCATATTTTCTTGATTTATACATGAAAATTTTCCCTCCCTCCATGGCTAGATACCCTCTATATATTTGTTGCTTTATATAAACATTCATGCACAGATTTTTACATGTACTTGACTACAATAACTATAATTTCTTGTTCACATTAGATTTTCCCATGGTCATATACTTTCCTTATTTAAACCCCAATGGAAATTTCAAACAAATAGCTGATAGGAAAATGTGAACTGTTGCATCAATTGGTTCTTTTGTATTAATATGCTTCATGATATTTTGTTTCCCTTATCTCTTTGAAGCTCCTTGTATTTTTTATTAATATGTTTCATGCTATTCTCTTTCTCTTATGTCTTAAAACCCACATTAAACATATTAATACAAGATAAGCAATTTGGGTAAGAGTTGAGCTATGAAATAAAATTTTGAGTTATACTCTTTTGTAGTCAACCCAAGCAAATAGAGAAATTCTAAAAGAGCTATTAGAATAATACTTCACAACCATAAAATTACTCTTAATATGCAATTGCTCCTATGTCAATGGCTGTAACACCAAAAGTGCACAGAGATACCTACAAACAATAAATGAACAACATGAAAACCACTATTCTTGACCATAATTTTTGGCAACAACAAGAATTTTTAATCATAATATCTCCATCTATATAGAGGTATAATCTCTTTCAGCTCTCCAAAATGTGTAAAATATCAAAGATACAACCATATAACAAGGAATAATAAGCACATAGCAAAAGAAATGAACAGTAAATGAATCGCTCTAACACCTCTTATATAGTTTCTCTACTTGTGTTCAATATTTGTTACCAATACAATACATATAACATGTTCCAATGATGGTATAAAAACCACGACAAAGATTCCAAATTTTTAAAACTTAATAACAAACCTTTTTACAAGAACAATATAATAATATGTCATAGGAAACTTCAAATAGATGGGTGGAAAACAATATCATGACACTTATTGAAACTCAAATAGATGAGGGGAAAAGAATATCATCAACCATATTAACACAAGAGAACCAACGACAATTACTTGACCAAGTTTTTTTGTGCTAATAATGGCCTTGGTAATTACATGGGTTGGTCATGGTGGAGTTGGTGTCCTTGATACAAGGAACCTCAATGGTAAGTGTTTTCTTGCACAAATTGAATGTATGAATTATATATATATATATATATATAGACAAATAGCGGAAGTATAAAACTGTTATTCAAAAGAGATCTACTATGTAAAAGCCACCAAACTAATTCCATATATATACACGTGTATACATGTGTGTGTGTGTATATATATATGTATGTATGTATGTATACATGTATATATGAATATATGTATGTATATGTTTACATGTATATATGTATACATATGTATACATGTATATACACATATATATTTACATTGGGTATTTTTCATAAATGATTAATTTAATGTTCATACCTTTTGGTCTCTCCTTACTATTCCTTTTGATAGCAGGTTGGAGGCTTTTAACACTAATATGCTGCAAAATGTGTGAGGAAATATATTGATTAAATTGCATTGTCGAAAGACCCATTTCAAACAATATTCTCTTAATGCTATGGGAACAATTATATCATAGCACAATATCTGCAAAATGTGTTTGGTGGATTTTAAGTGTTATTGTAATAGTTTTTGAATCTATTCAAATTTATATCTTTAGTTGATACAGTGTTTGTTTGAAATTTCTATTTGTTAAGAACAAAGCATTTAATTGTGTAGTATGTGTAAGATATTCATAATGCCAAAATGCCTATTTTGAGAATGCAACTCAATAAACCTATTTTCTTGCATATTTTGGAGCACATTTTCATACCAGAATGGCTATTCTAACAATGGAATTGAATTAAAAATATTTTGTTGTACTTTCCTGCACTGCAACATTTTGTGCTCTGTTCATCTTTCAAGTTATACACATTCTCTACATTTAGTCCCTTTGTATCCTTCTAATTTATTTAAGTGGAAATCCTTACAAATAGGATGTTGTAGGTTGTCAATGGATAGGTAATTTATTCTTGTGTTTGCATATATACATTTGCACATTCATTGAGTTGCTTCTTTGTACCCTCCTAAAAAATATAGTAATTGTATATGCTAAGTGTTTGCTCACCCAAGGCTTAATGCATTATGTGGTTGTTGTACTATGGCAGTGGATGAAGTAAATGCAATATTGAATGTAGCAATGTGGGAAATTATATTTTGATTAAGTTGCATTGTCCAAACAACCATTATATATGGGCGGGGGCCCTAGCTCAGTTGGCTAAGTAATTCCATTGCGGCTCTGCTGGTCACGAGTTCTAGTCTCCCCCGTCCCATGGTACCAGAGGGCTTGTTGTGCCAGCACCGCCGGTCATGTTAAAAAGTTTACCAGGCACACTGCAGTTTATAGGGGGTCGTGCTACCCGATTCCTGTAGTCTAAAAAAAAAAAAAAACAACCATTATATATATATATATATAAGTACATTAAACTACTTACACATTTTAGAGAACAACAGTTTTCAATCGAGCATAAAACGGTTTGTAAATAGTTTGCTATCAAAACACCTACCTTGCATAAATAGACCCACGCAAATCGTTCAACCTATCTTCAAGCAGGCAAGACAAAAAAGGATATCATCAAACATATTGATACAAGGTTCAAGGTATGTTATTTCCTAGTAGATATTAAATATATGTAGACAAACCGTATAAAAGGTGCTATGCAGAAATGCAATGTATGAAGTAGACTCTCTTTTTCCAAGTCAATTCTATGATTCTTTTGCCACAAAGAAATTAGTTACCTATTTTGGTTCTTGTTTATTATATGTTAACATGATTCACATGCACATATCTACATATACATCCTACTCATGGAATGCAAACATAAAAACTTGCAAGATAAAATTTATACCGATATATATGTTTGTTAAATCTATATGATTTCTTCTATAATGTTGCACAAATGCAATAGACATCCAACAAACTTACTATAGTATAAATTTCCTATTTCAAATTGTTTGATGCTCCAACAACTCAATTCAATGCTCCTTGCACTTGTCCAACATCGTCAACAATACATGTAAGTGCAAAACTTCTCCATTACCAATAAATAGATTCAGTGACCCACTTGTAAATATTACTCGCCATTTCTACTTTCTGGCTGTCTTTATTGATTTTGGCTATATATTTACTAATTTTTTATGCTTCCTTCCTCATATTTTTTTCCTATCCACTAACATACCTCTCTCTTCTATTTGAAGGTGCAAGGCTAAAGCATACATGACAATTCCAAAAAATGGAACTCCACAAAATTTCCAGTGGAGGTTTCATATTGCTTTTTTCCCATGGGTTTGGCTAGGGTCCTCGAGGCTCCATGATGCCAATATGGTAGGGTGGATAACGAGCATGTGTTTTCTATTTTTTCTTTTTCATGCCATACATATTTTCTCACATCGATACATGTATAGAAAACATGGTTTGTAACAACATGATTCTTATGTAGTACCAAGTAGTAGCAACAAACTAGACACTTTTATCGGCTCGCCCTGAAACAACACCCATTTGTTATTTATCTATTTTGAATGAAATCATTCATTATAAATTCAATTTCTTATTCTAAATTGCATTGTAATTTGCTACTTTCTAACCTTTTATATTTATCCTTCCAAAAAACACTTGCATACTAAAACTTTAATTTCCATAACTATGGAAAAATACTAATTATAAAAAGTATTAAATATTGAACTTCTTTCTTTGATAGAAAAAATGTGCTTTTTTTACCCAATTTAAATCATTGCATGCATGGATGATGACCCTTACAAAAAGCTTCCACTTCTAAATTAAGTAATTAATTGATTGAATAACCTACACAAAAAGCAACAATATACATACATATATAGAAAACATGGTTTATAATAACATGATTCTCATGTAGTACAAAGTGGTAGCAACAAACTAGAGACTTTTATTCTCTCTCCCTAAAACAACACCCATCTTTTATTTATCTATTTTGACTCTCTAATTGCACTATGAAATCATTCATTAGAAAGTTGATTTCTTATTCTAAATTGTGTTGTAATTCACTACTTTCTAACTTTTAAGATTTATCTCGCCAAAAAACACTTACATACTAAAACTTTAATTTCCAAAACTATGGAGAAATACCTATTATAAAAAGTATTCAATATTGAACATCTTTCTTTGATTGAAAAAATGTATACGTTTTTTATCCAATTTAAATAATTGCATGCATGGGTGGTGCCCCTTACAAAAAACTTCCATTTACATCATAATTAAATAATTAATTGACTGAATAACCTACACAAAAAATAAAAATATGCATGTCCATCTATTGATAATAAATATAAAACTGAAATATTGTTGCTAGAAGAAACAATTATTTTAAATTTTATATTTAATTTATTTTTTTAGTTCCCACTTTTAAACAAATTTAAAAATTGATTTCCTATATTTTTAATATTATTAAAATAAAATTTAATTTCATTTTTAACAAAGATTAAAAAAAAAAATCTTCCACCACTGGAAAGATCCTGAACACTGATGATGGCTGGCACCAACAGATGAGACACAGCCAAACCAGACACACACCACACAGTTTGACAGGCTGAAACATGGGATTTGATAAATAAACACCAACAGCACACTGGCACTGAACACACCAGAAAGACGAATGAACATGAAATGAAAAGTATATTAAAATGTTAGAGAAGCACCTCTGGACCTAGAATTAGAAACCAATAATCAAAATAGAAAATGTTCATTTCTATTGAGCTTATACACCATTAACAAAATATGTGGCTGAAGGGTATGTGCAGGATCATCATGGAAAAAATAGGCCCTTACGTGGCAAAAAATTCAGAAAAATCAATGTTAGGCAACTTGACGTAAAAATTTGAATAAGTTATCTATATTATTTCAAAAATATGTAAAACTAGAATTTGTAGAAAATTGAATGTAGTTTCTAAACTACTAGGTTTATTTAAAAATAAATAAAATCTATTTGGTGAAAATTTGAAATTTCAATGCAATAGTACTTAAATTTCAGGGAAAAATAAGTAGGTGTCTGTCTGACCACCCTAACCATAATAAAATGATAATATTTTTTTATAATATTTTATATATAAGTATAGGACTCATATCCGGATGTGATGCATATTTTTTTGTAATTTTTTTCCAAGTAAATAATTAATTATGAATTTTCTATTACAACTTTTAAAAATAATAAAAGCTTGTATGTTTGACCACCTTAACTTGGTCAAAAGCTCATGAAATTTAATTTTTCTTTTTTTAATCCTATAGTATGTGAAGCATAGAATGTGACACATGTTTCGGATTCAAAAAATTTGATACCATTTGAAAGTTATTGATGTTTTTCAATCAGCCTATTGATCAGGACTTTAGTCGTAATTCTAATAGAAAATAAATAATAATTACTTATTAAATTCAAATTAAAGAATAATTTATATTTGTGGAAATCTAAGAATCTCCTCTAAAAACCCTTTTCGTTTCATCAATTTTGGGTAAAAAAAAGTTGTCAGCCACATACCCTACAAATACTCATAATATTACCACTTTTTGGCCCATCATGATCCTGCACATACCCTAAAGCCTACGAGCCTTGCTAGTTTATCTATTGTAAGAATATTTTGGTGCTATTTGACTTAAGCTACTTTTAACCAACAAATAAAATATTAAACCTTTTTGATATTGATATTACTTCATGTAAGGGAACTCACTAGAAATTACTAAAGCTTTTGACTCCCTCTATTCTTATGAACTCAGATAGGTCTACTGGTTAAAGACAAGTTGATTGACCCAATTAAACTTTGGCTCATTTGCATTTTACCTTTAGCCATCCAATTCTAGCTTGCAAAGAAGACAAAGTAAAATATATATGGTAAGTTCTTAACAATAACCATATAGTTGTTAGTGAACATGTTTTAACATAATCCCATGCTCATACCATCTCATTTGATTGAAATATCAAGCACACTATCTAGAAATCTAGAAAAATGAATTGAAATCTGGTAAGGAAGTTGTATGAAGGTGATAGCTTGAAACCATAACTAATTTGCAGTCAACATATGTATCATTCAGTTCCCCTGCTAGATTGAAGAACCTACCCAATAAGAAAAATCAAGAATGATGTGAACGTATTGAATTAGATGCTTTTCTATCACCTAAATAAAGACTCCAATTTATGATAGCATGACTATTTCAATAAAAAAATTTACGTGGCAAAAAAATTCAAAATGATTTTGATATTAAATTGATCATTTGCCTCATTTCCCCCTAGACTAGAGTTCAGAATCATAGGCCCCACTACCCTATTGATTTTTGCTTGGCTTTGTATCTTTAGCATGCCACATGCAGTGACATGTGCATATGTAAGCATGTGGGTAGAATTCCACCACCTATTATGAGAAAGTAATTGTGGTCTACAAACAACAATTGTATGGACCCAGAGTCTTCTGTAGTTTGCTTTGAAATATATCTATTGTGTTTGTCTTCAATCACCCTTAAGCTCTTTTATAAAATCCATCACCAAATAAATTTACTCGTGAAATTTTCAGTGATGAGAAGCCTTTGCATAACATATTTTAAGAAACCTTAACCACAAATCACAGAAGACATGGTTACCTCATAGTACAAGTGAAAATGAGGGCTCTTTTTTTTTTTTTATTCAAGGGGTATACGCTTTTGACCGGAGCTATGAACCGGATACAACCATTCAACAATACCATCCCAACGGGGTTTGAACCTTGGTGGCAAGAACAACAATGCCACCTATAAACCATCATACCATGCCAATACCGGCAGAAAATGAAGGCTCTTAATTGACTCAAACTAATTTGAATAATTTCTTCGCAAATACAAGCGATTCCTATCATATCCCACTCAACTCAATTAGATTGTCTAAAATTCTTCAACAAAATTGGGAAAAAAAATGTATCATATACCTTTGTCCTAACTATTGTCCTTGCTACCATTTTTAACATCCCCTTATCTGGTGTTTCTTCAATGATTACCAAAGTTAAGAACTTCTCAAGAAAATCCAATGTGGCTCTTTTTGCAATTTCAATTTCATCAACAAGCACTCGAGGATGCATTCTTGAAAAGTGGTTTAAATTTCCAAGTTACATTTAAAAATTCAATATAATGGCTTCATATATTAATGAAGTCCAAAATTATTATATGATGATATGTGTTTGATGTCCAGGCTATATTTGGTCAGTTAAGATATTATAATACAAGTATGGCACAAACACCTTCAATGATAAGAACCAAACTTTAAACAATGTCACCATACTCTGGCCAGAAGTAAAAATGTGTTCATCACATTTTAATCAAAATCATCAACCAATTATACAAAATGGGAAGATAGAAATGCCCTAAACAACGTGGGATGGAAGAATTGATAAGACACATCAAATACCATTTAAATGCATGGACATACCAAACTCCAAGGACACATTTATTTTGTAAGGTGCTTGCTCAGGAAATACAAAATTAAATGCTCCTCAAACATAAAACTTAATGAGACATTCACCCTGAATTGATTTAAATGTATTTGCACAAAACTGTAGAAATAAATAACTCCAAACTGAAGCAAAATTTGAACAATGCACAGAAAGTAATTGACTTTTACTTCGAATTATAAAAATTAGAGATACCAAATTTATGATGCAATCTGGAACTGGGAACTAGATGATATAGTCAGATGGCATAGTACAATAGAAAGACAATCGATAGCCTATTCCAGGATCTTTACTAGTTTGAGCCACAGTAACTAGCTTTCGACACACTCGTTGTTCAGATAGGAGTGCTCGCGGCAACCAGATTTCCTACTCCTGATGGAATCGTCGCCCAGAAGCGATGATAGCTACACTGTTGGAGATAATCGTGTTAGTGCAGGAACCCGATCGGGTATCACGTTGTGGTAGACCTCCCATTCATGAATAATTCCAATGTAATGACAAAATGCAGCTACTCAGGTTATGAGCACCACCCTAGAAGGAAATACTCACACAATGTAAGTGGCGTAGGAATGAAACATCCTCCAATGACAGATTCCTTGTTTAGTCCATTCCCGTGCCACATGGATGTCGATTAACCTCTAGATGAAATCTGATTATATGTAAAACCTCTGATCACACCCTTAATAGTGGGACATTACCCTACTTGGTTGTTGTTTCCTATTGTATCTTCAGTGCCAGGTCCATCCTTGTAGGGATGCATTGAGTGAGGTGCATGCTAATCTCCAGGAATGGATGGATGATTCGATTGTGTAAGTACTAACTAGAACTAGCGTGAATATGATTGAAATGTTGTGCGCTCTGATTGACCCAACACGCTTAGCTAAGCTGGAATGGTGTTCACCATATTATTAATGCACTCCCTGTAAATGGTGTAAGAACTCAGATAGAAGCTGGGATAAATGTCATCAAGTGAAGGAATTGGATATAATAAGAAGCATGAATTCATAGGCCAGGTTTTCGTCCAAACCTATGTGCAAAATGCAAGGGGCAACGTCCTCACATATCACATGCAAAAAATATCCAAATTCATGATACCCGAATGAGGATAACAAGCTGGTATAAAATACATGTTGAAGAGCCTTCCAAAAGAGGTCGACCAGACATCAAAACATGACATTCAAATGATAAGGTGCCAACAGAAAAGGTCGGCCAGAGAGATGCATAAATTTAAATCTTAGCAGTCGAATGCACAAGCATTCGATGATCATCCGATAGGGGTCCACCACAAAGCGCTATTGAGTGAGAAGCAAGGAAGGAAGTTGTTAATACTTGCAAGTATTAGAGAAAGTCAAAAAAAGGAAAACATATTAATAATTCAATATGGAATAAGAGGAGGTGAATGAGAATAATATTTTTTGAATATCAAGCAATTAAACATGAATACTTTTAATTACAATAATTCTTTTAAAGTGATTTTAATTAATTAAATTTGGTAAACTAAATACAATTTATATTTTCAAATAAGTAGTTTTGGTAATAATAATAATTTCTCTCCAAAAATTAAGGTATGATATAATTTTAGTGTATTTAGTTTAATAGTTGGTAGGCCTAGATGCACATGTATATTTAACATTTTTCTCTAGGTTAATCAATCAATTGATTAATTATTATTTAATTTTCTTAAGATAAGGCATTGCATTCGAAGACTAAGAACCATTTGCATAAAAGAGGAAATTCATGTTTGATATGCTTTTCAACGTTAATTAGTAAATTGATTGATTATTATTTAATTATAATCTTTAAATAATGCAGTCCACAAGAGATTAAGAACTATTTGTATAGAGTGGGAAATTAGTTGTGGAAAATTAAATAGAATTTAAATTTTGAAATAATTAGTTTTGTTACTAATAATCATTTTTGTCAAAAATCTAAGCTATCATATAATTTTATATGTATTATAGTATAATAGTTCTTAGGCCTAGATGCACATCTATATTTGATATTTTTGTCTATTTGATGAATCAATTGATTGATTATGATTTAATTATCATAAGGTAAAGATGAATACTAATGCATGGAAAACTATAAGGTGTGGATTAAATAATATAAACACTAGATTTTGTCATTTCACAAGGAATCCAAAACAGTTGATATCGTTATATTAGAACAATGAATATTATCAACTGGCATATGAGCAATCAACTACCATTCTGTGTCTTTTGAGCGAGGAATGATGAGGAAACCATGAAGCCAATAAACTCTATGGTCGTTGTGGAGATGATCGAGCAAGCCATGAAAAATAACATGGAATTCTATCATGTATCATGGAAAAGAAAATCAATGTACACAACACTATATATCTATGAATGTAATATATAGGAATAGTGAAATAGGGAAATGACGGGAGAAGGATTTTGTAGAAAAACATTTGTAGCAATTTCAATCAAATAAAAAGTTATTAGTGATCCCCATAAGTACTAGAAATGAATAAAAAAAATTCTTGTGTGGTCCTGGATGATTTATTGCTTTCATGACTTGATAATTTTGTAAGTAAAAGCATTATTATCCATGTGGTTTTATTGAATTAAATGGTATCCCTTGTTTTGTGGGAAAACAATGATTTATTTGACTTCCAAAAAGATCTTGTACTCAACCCGTTGGAATAAAAAAGGAAGCATTAAAAGTAACTAAGTATATGTGCAAAACCATCAAAGACAATGGCAAAGTAAAAATAATTAATGGTATTTATGGCCAGTCGATTGAATCTATTTATTGACATGCTAGCATTATATAGTTGGGAGTGGTGAACATTTTTTTGTAGAGCACCTGTGCTGAAGCAAATGTATATGTAGCATTGAATTGAAATAATCGCCACGTGGAAAATATGACATGTACACACCAAAGAAATTTTGGCCTACAGGGTATGCAGTTAGAAATGTTATAAACTCCATGGCAAATAGCATAACTTATAATTTCATGATGAACGTCATGAATTTTAAAGTCATGAAAAATACCACAGATTTTATAACACTTGCCTGCATACCTTGCAGGGAAAAATCGTTGCTTTTTGGTTCTTCATCTCCACCATTTTAAATGAAATATGTGCTACACTAATATGTATCCATGAACAACATATCTAATGATTATAATTATGTAGATTTCCACCTACAAAAGGAAGATGGCCATTGGAAAAGAATAGTTTCATGTTTTTCAATTACATAGCATGTCATTGAGTACGCTTAATTGCCTACGTGGAAAGCTAGATTCTTGGCAGAATCACTTTTCATTGCAAAAACAAGCAAGTGAAATAATTAATAATATTTACAGTTGGTGAATGAAATCTATTTATTGATAATAGGAAATTTTTGTACTTGCATGTCATGTTGGTGGTGTTCAACAAGAGTGGTCAGCATTGGATCAAATTTTTGGAGTAGGAAAGAATATGAAATAGGAAATTTACAATATAGTAATTCCCTTGTATTCCTATTTTCTATGCAATACTATAAAGGAAAAAATATAGATATAGAATAAAATAGGTTAGCATTGTTGTAAATAAGAAGAGATAAAATAGGAGATTTTGAATACATGGGATAGTGACAAACAATTGTGTATAAGTAATGTACTAAAAAAGTTGAAAAGAGAGTTGTGGAAACAATGACAAATACAGTGAATAGAATAGAGTATGTTTTTTTCATGGGAAAGTGCATGTGACAATTTGTGTGTCTATGTATGTAAGCAACAAAAAATATACGATGATAGAATCTAAAAGCACTAAACCCACACTCATTTTCCTCCATACCATATTGGCATCATGAAGCCTCATGGCCTCTAGCCAAATCCCCAAGCAAAAGGGCAAGTAAGGTCCATGGAAAATCTCAAGGTCTCTTATCATATATCACACAGAAACAAAAACAAAGAAATTATAAAACACCTATTGGGAGAGCACTTAACAATAACAAGTAACTTGACATACAAAATTTACAATAGACTAATTTGCTTGAATGCCTACTGTATTCTTGCAACATTAGAAAGGGGAAAATATAAATATAGAATAAAATAGGTTAGCATTATTTGTTGTAAATAGAAAAAGAAAAAATAGAAGATTTTGAATACAATGGATACTAGAAAATAATTGTGTATAAGTAATCTATTGAGGAAGTTAGAGAGACATCTATGTAAACAATGACAAAAATTATGGATAAAATAGAGTATATTTTTGGTGGATAAGTGGATGTGAGAATTTGTGTTTCCATGTATATTAGGAGCAACAAATATATCACGATAAAATTCAAAAGCAGTAAACCCACGCTCATTGTCCTCCCTACCATATTGGCATCATGAACCTCATGGGCTCTAGCCAAATCCTTGAGCAAGAAAGGCAGGTAAGGTCCATGGAAAATCTTAAGGACTCTTACCATATATCACACAACAAGAAAAATAGAGACATTTAGTTCAACAACTATTAGGAAAACACTTAAGAATTACAAGTAAACGATGGTTGGGCCAAGTTGTTGGAGCATGAAAGGATGTGGAATAGAGAATTTACAACATAGTAATTTTCTTGAATGTCTATTGTATCTGTGTAACATTATAAAGTAAATAATATAGATATAGAGTAAAAGAGGTTAGCAATATTTGTTATAAAAAGTAAGAGATAAAATGAAACATTTTGAATACATGGCATGTTGGCAAAAATTTGTGTGTAAGAAATATTCATTGTTATTTGTTTGTATCTTTGTCGTTATACCCATTTTGGAGACTTGAAAGAGATAATCATTATCTATGCATGGTTTTATTGCAGTTAAATCTGTTTCCCTGTCAACATATATATGCAGTGACTTGCCCTACATTTTTAATGGCGACGTGGAGCAAGGTAATTATGTGGGTTTCCAATGGTGTGGTGTTGGTTCAATAGCAGAATATTGTAAAAATTGCTCGCTTTAGTGGAATGGAGCAGCAAACACCACTCTCATGTGCTTTCGGGGATAAACAGTGTGATGCTATCAATAATTTGTTTGTGCGCTCAAAAGCACATGACAATAGTGTCTAATTACTATTCATAACCACATAAATCGATGCCTTTTTTCCTCCCTACCATATTGGCATCATGAAGCCTCATGGGCTCTAGCCAGATCACCAAGCCAAAGGAGTTAAGGTCCATGGAAAATCCCATGGAGTGTTACCATAAACCATGGGGACAAGGAATGTATAGAAAGATTGGTGTTTTGAACAAAATTCTATAACATTGTAGTGTTTTTTATGGGTTAAGAAGTACATGGAAAAGAGATATCCTAGTAAAGAAAAAGCATAATGGCATTTGAAGATGGTTAGAAGAAGATTGGTAAGTGGAATATATATAATAATTGATAATAAAGGAAATAATATAATAAAACATATTCACACAACACATGTAATGTATGTAACAGTTGACTAGATGTGCTTGCAACTTTAACTGCGAAAGATAGAAATAGTTACATTCTCTCTTATCTATTGAACTTTAAATCTTTAGCTAATAGGATATTTTTTTTAATTTTCTATTTCCTAAGAAGACAACATTTAATCGTGCAATATCTGTAAAGCTTGAAAAAAATGAGGGGAAAAGGATATCATGAAACATATTGATATAAATTTCAAGCTGCATTATTTCATAGTAGCTATTGAAAACAAATGGAGGAATTATATAATAGGTATTAGAATAACACATGTTTGGTAGTAAATATCACAGAAAAAGAGAAAAATTGTATTGAGTGTTCTCGAAGATAGACAGATACATATGCACATATATATATGTACTCAATTCCCTAATTGATATATAAAAATACCTGTATAGGAAAATATACATATGCATATATCTAGACAAAGATATACATATATATGTATATCTATATACGTTTGTATATTATGTTTATGTGTAATTATGTAGACTACGATTTTAAGTAGAGTTTAAAGTAGCATGTATAAGTGTTGTCTATGCTCTATAAAAATCATGACTATATAGTTATAGCATTGAGTCGTATAGTATTGACATGTTGATAAGAACAGAGCATTTAATTGTGCAGTATGTGTAACATATTGATAATGCCAGAATGGCTCTTCTAGCAATGCAACTGAATCAATATATTTTCTTGCATATTTTGCAGTACACTTCCCCACACTGTAATATTGAATATTGCATTTACTTCCTGTTGTGCAATTACAACAAAATACATATATATAAATAGATATACATATATATATAGATATACATATATGGAAACATATATATACATGTATATATATATACATCTATACACATACATATATACACATACATATATAGATACATATATATGCATATATATACATATATATATATACATGCATATATTGTAAAGTTGGGCTCCACTATTTACCATTAGATAATATAGAGAAATAGGAAAATTGTAAAAGAACTATCAAGGAAACACTCAAGAGTGGCATACATCTGAATCTTAAGTATCATCTTAATACCTCTTACAACTGTTACATAGATTGCTTGGCTTCTACCAATATGTTGCATAATACTCTTTTTTTGTTGTCTATTCAAAGCTTTCTATAACAAACTATTATTTGTCATTGTTCTTTTTCTTTGTAAGGAAAGAAAATGTATTGGTTAAGTTGCATTGTTGAAAGAACCATTGTGGTGTTGCATGTGTATGTGGCTATTGTAAGAATAGTCATCCTTTAGTCTATTCTATAACACATGTTAGATTTTTGAAATTGTTGTCCTGTGAACTCTATAAGTCATTTTACATGGGTATTTTGAATAAATATTTTGTCTATCATATTGAATACCAAACAATGCAGCTTACATTTCCAATTAATCCTGTGGTGCTATATGAATTTTTCATAGATCATTGCATCATATAATTGTTGCAAAACATAGAGAAAATATGTACTACCTTGGAGAACTGGGTTTGAATAATTGATTTGGGAAGTTGGAAGGATAGATGCATTTGTTGATGTCTATACAGTTCTATTACAATTTCTCATGTTTTGTATATGTAAAGATGGGTTGGGGGTAGTGGAGTTGGTGTCTTCGATACGTGGAAGCTGATTCGTAAGTGTTTTTTCACATGAGGATGGAGCTTAGAAATTACATGGGTTGGGGGTGGTGGAGTTGGTATCCTCAAACAATTTAAATACTATATTCAATTTTAAAATATGGGAAAGTATACTTTGATGAAATTATGTTGTTGAAAGAGCAATCCTAGTGTTGGTTTGGTAGCAGACTATTGTTAAAATCGCTGCATATGGCTCCATTTTTTAGCAGATTGGAGGGCTTTGAAAGTGTGGTGGTGCAGAATCTGTAAGTGATTTCACATCGGTATTTTTAAAAATCAGTTTTGCATGGGTGTTTGGCATTATGCTTCTATATGGATGAAGAAATAGGAGTTATGTCTTGTTCCTTTTTCCTAAAAAATATCTGTCACCAGGAAGACAAGAAGGTAATTGTGGGAATATAGACTAATGTACTATGGAGAGCAGTCTATGGGTTGTGCATTTTTGTTGTGCCCACTGCAAAGGTTATGGAATAGCTCTTTTGCAAATTCTCTATTTGATTGCTAAATCTACTCCTAGGAAATCTAGCTTGAATTTCTGATTAAGCCAATATGGGTTTCATGGCAAAGAATGTAGCTGAAAATTTTCTAGTGGGGAGGGTACCAATTTTTTCTTTTGTAGTGGTATGGGCACTCGTAAGTACGTGGGTTGGCGGCGGTGGAGAATGGTGTCATTGTAAAGGGGAAGGTGAATGGCAAGTGTTTGTTGGAACAAGTGTGAATGCATCTTCCCATCGGCGTACGAGGGTACAGGTGGAAATAAATGCTATATTTAATGTTTCCATGTGGGAAAACATACTTTGATTAAGTTGTATTTTCAAAAGAGCCATTGTGGTGTGGGTGAATTGGATTTTCCAACGTCGGGAACATCGCAGCTGATGGGAACTTGTGCGGTTTTTTTTTTCTGAGGCGACATGGAGATTGGTAATTATGTGCATTGGCAATGTTGCAACTGGTCGACTCAATATGCAGTAACTGAATTCTTGTGTATAATATTTAATAACAAATAAGTGTTATTCTAATACTTTTCATACAATTCCTCTATTAGAGTTGAATATTAATATGTGTAAGAAATGAAAATTTCATGGTTCCTCACTTGCCCATGACATTGCCATCATGAAGCCTCATGGGCCTCTAGCAAACTATAAGCTAGGTAAACCATGAAACCCCGAGCACAAATGTGATGGTGTTTCATTATATATTAGAGAATAGTTATAAATAAATTCTATGTTCTGATACATGTATTTATTTTCCTAGAGTTCTTTTAGCTCCAATAACTTTCTAGGAAAAGAGAATGCCTCATAAAGAGCTGTAGAAAATGGAATTCCGCAAATGAAATACAAAAAAATCTGTTTAAAGGAAGATAATAAAGAAACAACAAAGGTTTTGTTTCAAAGCATACAATGTATAGGAATAACTCTATAGACATACCTAATTTTGGTATGTTTTGGAATGTATGTAACCATGCAAAAAAAAAAGGGGAAAGCATACAACTTTTCTTTGCACTGAAGGATGTCTAGCCATGTAATAAGAGAAGGGTTAAATCCATAAGCTAGTAAATTATAAATTTACAAAACAAAAATATCAAAATATATGTGTGTGTGTGTGTGTGTGTGTGTGGTTAGGTGTTTATGAAATGGCCAAAAAGGTAGAGGACAAACAAATTACAACAACAATATGTCTACGACATAGTGTTCGGATTGTAGAACACAACACTTGTGGAACATCCAATCGGCGAACCAATGGAAGTGAAGCGAAGGTTTTGACCATTCTGCACCCATCGAGCAATGCAACCAAAGGAAAAGATGGAATATACATAAGACTATATATGTCTAAAATGAATACAAACAGAGAGATGTAGATATCAACATTATACATATAGATATACACATACATATACATATACATATACATATACATACACATACACATACATATACATATACATATACATATGCATACATAGACATATATATACACATACACATATACATACATGTAGATATACATATAAATATACATATACATATACATATACCTACAAACATACTTTTCGCCCTTCGTTTATCGCTTCTAGTTATCTCTGTGTAGCATTGGCATTATACTTATTACCATATGACCAGTTCTAGTTAAATGTTCTTTGTTTCTTCAAAAAAATATGGTAGGGTCACTAATCTTTTCACCTCTTCCATTCTTCATGTACCTGGCACTAAATATTATAGAAAAATAGAGAACACTTCTCGAGGGCTTTTACTCACAGCCTGGAGCTTACCTCTTAAACAGAGGATTCCTAAGTGTTCCTCATTGGTGAATAAGCTTCGCAAAGAAATCATAAATTTACAATTGTGAAGCCAGCTATTATATAGTAAACATCTTTTTAATAGGTTTTTGACAGTTTCCTTTCTCAAATAGTAAATGTCTTTATAATAGCTTGAATATTAAATTGAGAAGCGAACTATTATATAGATTGGTTCAGGCACGAGATAAGTTTATCTCTGACCTAATTTTCATATTCATTAGACCTGGAAGCACATTTATAAAAAAAAATTATTAAATTTTTATGTGAATGGCAACCAAGAACCAAGAGTGATTAGCATTCAAAGAAACTTTAAATCAAATACAATCTCATTAAACTAATGGAATAAATAATTTGACTCCTGATTTGCATAATGAAAAAACTTATAACATTCATGCAAATTTTAAATGTGACATAAAGAAGTTTATTCTCAATGATTATCCATATAAAAAATATTTAATATATATTAAAATATGTTGTCAAGTATTGTCTGTATATAAAATATTTGAAATATATGTGGAAATAAATTGTTCAGTTGTCTTTGAAATTGTAATCTGTGTAAACATATTATATAACCATCCAATTGATTTGAAATATTTGAAAGCAAGAATGACAACAAAATTGATGCACCATGTTATAATCAAAAAGATGGCAGGTCAATAAATGTGCAAATATGTAGATGCAAACATGGGTATGTGTAGGATCATCATGGAAAAAATAGGCCCTTAAGTGGCAATTTTTTTAGAAAAATCAGAGTTAGGAAACTTGACGTAAAAATTTGAATAAGTTATCTATATTATCTAAAAAATATGTAAGAATAGAATCTGTAGCAAATTGAATGTAGTTTCTAAACTACTAGGATTGTTTAAAAAAATAAAAAATCTATTTGGTGAAAATTTCAAATTTCAATGCAGTAGTACTAAAATTTCAGGGAAAAAATAAATAGGTGTTTGTCTGACCACCCTAACCACAATAAAATGATAATATTTTTTTATAATATTTTAGATATAAGTAAACGACTCATTTCCTCACATGATGCATATTTTTTTGTAATTTTTTTCCAAGTAAATAATTAATTATGAATATTTTATTACAACTTTTAAAAAATATAAAAAGTTGTATGTCTGAGCACCTTAACTTGGTCAAAACTTCATGAAATTCAATTTTTCTTTTTCTAATCCTATAGTATGCAAAGCATAGAATGTGACACATGTTTTGGATTCAAAAAATATGATACCATTTGAAAGTTGTAGATGTTTTTCCATCAGCCTATCAATCAGGACTTTAGTCATAATTCGAATAGAAAATGAATAATAATTACTTATTAAATTCAAAGTAAAGCATAATTTATATTGGTGGAAAACTGAGAATCTCCTTTAAAAACCCTTTTCGTTTCATCAATTTTGGGTAAAAAAAAGGTCGTCAACCACATACCCATCATATTGCCACTTTTTGGCCCATCATGATCCTACACATATCCACATAGGTATAAATTATGTCCATATTTCTTAAACAAAAGTCTTACAATGTCGTAGTCAGCATTTAAAAGTCAAAGATATGAGAAATGATAAGAAGTACAAAAGAGAAGTCAAAGTGTAGGCTCGCTAGTGGAGCCTTTTTCTAGAGCAAGAGTAGATATCTTCATTATGTCTGCAAGCAATAGTTTACACTCTGTTTCGAAATCAACTTTCATTGCTTTGACAATCATTGTTTTCAGCCATTCCTTTGAATTATACGTTTATGTTCTAATCAAAGCAGTAAAGATATATGCTTTAAAAACAAGGCCTTTAATAAGAACAACAAGATTTGTTGTAGAGTTAGAGATGTCTTGCAATGTGTAGAGGTCTTTTGCTAGGATCTGCAACAAACTAGTGGTAGCTTCATCAAAAGAAACACACCGAAGGCTACCTGAATGGTCTTCCAGCTTTCACTACAAAAGATAGCAATAGTTGCATTCCTCAATTTCCATCTGGCAATGATCACAAAACCAAACATCAACATGGGGGCATGTGCATTTCCTTTTAAATTCTTTACCATTAACCAACAAGGGGAAAATAGGGTAACAAAAAGACTCAGTTTTTGTAATTTGAATGGTTGCTTTCAAAATGGCTTCAACAGTTTCTACCAAATGGAGGCAATTGTTTAAGATAAATGCAATAGTAACTCTATCATTTGAAGGATGCAACCTTCGACGTGTAGAAGAAGTTGAAGCTACTTGGTCTACTTTAATTGGCCCCTTGGATCTAAGAGTGTTTTCCTTAGGAATAGAAGGGTTAATCTCAAGGATTGTTCCTATTGATGTGTTGATAAATTTTCCATTAAAGTAGCCTACACGGCCACTACGGACAACAAAAATGACTATTTCACTAGAAAGGTACATTCGCTCCAAGGTATCACCTTTTTCTTGCCAACTTGGACCCCACAAATTAACATCAATGAAAGAAGCTGAGACATCATATAGTTTAATGGTTCCTTGAATTGTTTCAGTTCCATTTCTCCTCCGAACAGTTGAAATGTACCCAATATGCACTACAATGCTAATAATATCAACAAAGTTGTTATCACTATAGTTGCTTATTTCACTAACCAACACAAAAGCGATTTTTTTTGGGGACAGGAATCTCATCTTCACATCGTTTTATTGTTGATTTTTTATCCAAAACAGTCTCAAGATTACTATTTAATTTATTGAATATTTTATTGGCTTCCTTGACCAATCCCCTCGAGATTAAATAAGCAAATCCCACCTCAACTCGACCATAATGCAATTTAGTAATATCATCAAAACAAGTAATATGTATTTCTACCCCCTCCACATCTATAATGTCAAAACTAAACAGTTTCCCTTCACCTCTTTGTTTTTTGAAATGATGCACCTTCGTAATATGTGTTACATGCCCTTTCACTGTCCAAACATTTTGATAAATGTTAAAATATTTAATAGGGCTGACCTTTGGAGGGCTATTTTTTTTTAGGGGACAGTTGTAGACCAAATTTAGGAGCCCATTTAGAAGGAGAAGGTGAGTCAAGCACCAACATTTTCTCTTCTTGCTGCTTGAACAAATACCTAGGGGTCCCAGTAATTTGACAATCATGCATAATTACAACTAAGTTGGATATGATTAAGGCCCTAGAAAAGAAGAAAAAAAAATGTATTGGACACATTATATGTGGCAGAAACAAAAGAGAGAATTTTTTAAGATATACAACAAACAACACAACCAACCTTAAATATTGGATATTCCTACAGATGTAGTCTTTTAAACATACAAGGGACCCTATTTTCAAGGCACCTATAAACAACATATCATTTAATTTGGAAGGGAGATTTCCTATTTTCAAATGGTGGCCATTAGACAAGATAATCTTGTATCGCTCAACTTGCCCTTCATCATCGCCAAATTTTTTGAAGGACAAAAGTTTAAGGACCAGAGAGGAAACACCATCATTGAAATTGATGGAACAAATTGCAAATGGACTCAAAGTCGGATGTTTCTTTGCAGCCTACAAACACAAGTGTAATCAAGAAAAATGCACATCATCACACCAAATGGATAAAACAAGCAAGAAAAATGAAGGTTGGAAAGAGATACATTTTTATGTGTTCTAAAATATCAATGCATGTCTACTTTCATATCTATATCCTCTACTAAGGCCAACTATTTATGTATACACCTAAATGCCAATCAAGCAACAACAAGAAAGGTAGGAAACAATAAGAGCAAGTTTACATCAGGCACAATGAAAAATCAAGGAAAACCTACGTAATCAGAGTCTGTAGGTTGGTGGATGGCATCCTCAGAGCCAGAGTCTGCAACATTAGGTGTACAATTTGACAACAAATCAATCACCAAATCAATTTTTGGGGGCTCTAGAGACCCATCCACAAACCCTGACTCTGTAGACATAGTTCTAGAACCCTTTAAAGGAAAGGAATCTTTCAACCATAGTAAAAAATAAAAGATTAAGGTATTCCAACATTCAATACCAACTGGTGGAGAACTTAGAATGCATACAATCTTCTTGCTATATTTGTATAAACACCTATATGCAAACATTTGTATATATTGCTACTTGTTGCTTCATCTTTCTTAATAGAAACAATGGAATATAGAACAACAAGAATGGAAATCCTTAAGTACATATATGGGTTCAATTTTTCCTCTATTTAAATTTTTTGGAAAACACAAATAAGAAGATATATATATCTATATGTACACATGTATCTATTCATCTATAAATACAATAATATATCTAAATGATGACATTTTCCATCCAAACAAATTAAGCACATTAAAGATTACAAAATTTTAAAGATTACAAAACAATCCTTGTTACAAGAACAATAGAATACTTTGCTACAGGTAGCTTCAAATAGATGAGTGGAAAACAATATCATGAAAGTTATTGATAGTTAAAAAGATGAGGGTAGAAGAATATCATGAAACATGTTAATAGAAGACAACCAGTCTATGTAACAACTAGCTTGTAAATTCTAGTTCCATAATTTTTTGTGCAATACTTATTCACCAATGAGCAACATTTACAAATATCTTTTGTTGAAGAGACAAGCTCCACATTGTCATTATCAACTGTGGGAAACTATTTTATATTTCAAGAATTTTACAATAGTCTACTATCAAAGCAACACCACAATGGCTATTTCAAAAAATCAACCCAGCCAATATATTTTCTCACACATTTTGTAGTATACTTTCCCATACACATATATATGTACATTCATACATATACACGTATATATACATATATACATATTATAGAGAAAAACAAAAATTCTAGCAAGATTGTTAGGGAAACACTGAAGAACCACACAAATTAAGAGAGGAGGGATTGTATATATGGATATGTAGAGGGTTTCTTATATGTTTGAAGTTTCCAATGTGATTTTCGTCAACCAAACCGTGAATAGGATTTGTTGTACAATAGTTGTTCCACAATTTCTCTGTTGCTCTATAATATTTAATTACACCCTATGCAACTCACATTTTTTGCATAATGTGCAAGGATGTATATTTATTAAGTTGCATTGTCAAAAGAGCCATTGTGGCTACAATCTACTATTAAACCAGTAGGGACCACGTATATCAGGAAGTGCTCTGCTAGGAAACCAACACACCAATACTGCTTTCAACAATGCAACCTAGTCAATATATTATCCTCACAAAACTTTTTTCAAATGGATAATAGAAGGTGCAAGATACCATAATCAAGAGTTTCTTATGGTAGGAGTTGAAACAAATGAGAAAGAAAGAATACATAAACACACACACACACACACACATATAACACTACAATGGTTGTTTGAACAATGCAACTTAATCAAAGTATACTTTGTCACACTTCAACATTCAATATTGCATTTACTTCATTGGCCCCCATCGGACAACAATGACAAAATGCATTAACCCCCGTAGAAGAAAACACTTACCTTTCACCTTCTATGTATCAAGGTCACCACCTCCAAAGCCACCAAACCACGTAATACACACACACACACACACACACACACACACACACACACACACACATATATATATATATATATCTACATAGACATATACATATATGCACACATATACATATACATATATATACACATACGTACACACACACACACACACACACACACATATACACACACACACACACACACACACACACATATACACACACACACACACATATACATATATACATATGTAGACACATATATACACTGTGTGCATCTTTGGTGCTATACACATTTTGTACAATTAGCCCCTTCAAATCCCTCTAATTGATTTCACTTCAAATCCTTACAAAGAGGACAGTGTAGATTGTGAATGGCTATGTAATTTATTCTTCCTTTTCCCTATATAGATTTGCACATTCATTGAGCTACCATGGTTTTCATTTTACCTTGATTCCCACCATCTTTGTAGTCTGCTAACAAATAGAGGAATTGTATAACAACAACTGCATTATCTACCATTGAGTATTATAGAAAAATGGGGAAATTGTAACAAAACTATTAGTAAAACATACATACATATATTTATCCATACATACACATATATAGAGGTGGAAGTAGTCATGCATTGATCTTTTTAAAGACTTCAAAATTTTGTTTCCTTAATCATTATATCCATGTGTTGTGATGATGTGCATTTTCCTTCATTGCACTTGTTTAACAAAAAAATAAAATATAGACATGCTTCTAGCGCTAATAAATATAAAAGTAGGAGAGAGATAAAATTATATCGTACCTAGACCAATCTATATAATAGTTCACTTGCCAATTCAAAATCCAAGCTACATTATTTGGCACTGAATATTATAGGCAAATACTGAAAGTATAAAAGATCTATCAAAAAGACATTTACTATGTAACACCAGACAAACTAATTTCATCTATATACAGTTGTGTATGTATATGTATATATATGTTTACATGTATATATGTATGCATATGTCCACATATTTGTATGTATATGTTTACATGTATATATGCATGCATATCTATACATGTATATGTACGTATATATGTATACATGTATATATATGTCCATATGTTTACATGTATATATATGTGCATGTTTTACATGGGTATTTTTACATAAATGATTAATTTATTGTTCATGCCTTTTGGGCTCTGCTTATTGTTCCTTTTGATAGAAGTTGGAGGGTTTTAACACTGGTGTGTTGCAAAACCTATGAGAAAGTATATGTATATACACGTGTGTGTGTATATATATATGTATACATGTATATATATGTGTATATGTTTACATGTATATATGTATTCATGTATGACATGTATATCTACATGTATACATATGTATATATGTATACATGTATATATATGTCTATATGTTTACATGTATATATATATCTATGTTTACATGGGTATTTTGCATAAATGATTAATTTATTGTTCATGTCTTTGGTTCTCTGTTTATTGTTGCTTTTGATACCAGGTTGAAGGGGTTTAACACTGATGCACTATGAAATGTGTGAGAAATTATATTGATTAAGTTGCATTGTCGAGAGAGCCATTGTGGTGTTGGTTTGATACACATTATTTATTGTTCATGCCTTTCATTTGGTGCTTATTGTTCCTATTGATAGCAGGTTGATAGGGTTTTATATTGATTAAGATGCATTGTGAAAATAGTGAGTGTGGTGTTGGTTTAGTAGCAGACCATTGTTAAAATCATCGTGCTCTACTCCATCCTATAGTATCTTGGGGGGAGTTAAGGTTGTTGTGCCATGGAATCTGTAAGTGGTTTTACATGGTAATTTTGTGTCAATGATTAATTTATTGTTCATGTGTATATATATATATCTCTATGTCTACATGTATGCACATATATATATATATATATATATATATATATATATATATATATATATATATATATATATATTTGTATGTTGCATGTATATATATGCATATGTATACATGTATATATTTGTGTATATCTTTACACATATATATGTATGCATATGTAGACATGTATATATACACGTATATATACATATATATGTATACATGTATATATATATGTCTATATGTTTACATGTATATATATCTTTTTGTCTACTTGGGTATTTTGCATAAATGATTAATTTATTATTCATGTGACTTGGCCTCTGCTAATTGTTCCTTTCGATAGCAAGCTCGATAGTTTTAACATTGATGTGCTGCAAAAGGTGTGAGAAAGTATATTGATTAAATCGCATTGTCGAAAGAGCCTTCTTATATATATATACACACATATACACACTTAATCAAGACTCCAATATACACTAGTGTTATTCTAATACCTCTTTTATAATTTCTCTATTTCTCTATAATATTTAGTGTGAGGTGATGCAACTCAATTTTTTTGATAAAATTAAGAAGATTTAACTATAGTTACCCCTATAGCAACAACTATCAAGAAAAAAATGTAGAGAAATAACTACAAAAAATGAACAAGGGCCAAAAAAATTACTCACCCCAACCATTATTTTTTCACGGAAGGAAGAATATTTAACTACAATTTCCCTAAACCCACATTAAATAGAGCTCCCAACGTCAAAGATATTGATGTAGAGCTAGGAGGATTACAATTCAACTCAACCAATCATTCAAAGCAATGATACAAAATTCTTGCTCTTAGGAATTCTTGGATTACTTTGCAATAACACAACTAAGAAATCCTCAACAATGAAAAAAATACAACAAACTTGATTCATCTCAAACAATGATTAAGTGCATTCTAGATCACATTGGAAATATTTTCATGGCAACCCACAATTTAATGCAACAAACTATCATTAATAACTTCCACAAAAAAAATAATGAAGCCAAGCTCTTCTATGTGATTGAAGATAGCATAATTATATAATTTTCCTCCAAATTTTATGAAGATCCAACAGTGGAAAAGAAAGTTATTGCATTTTTCCCAAAACTGCAAACTCTAGGTAGGGTTCAAAACTTCCCTCACTACAATGGTCATAACTTATTCAAATCTTAATAAAATTTGATGAGAATTGAAGAAAATGAAAGTAGATTCACATGGAAACAAAATTTATTTTTTCAGATCAAAATGTGGATTATACAATCCGTGCCATCACATTTTTTAGACTGAAATGTCTGAACAATATTGTTAGAATAAGGCAGTCTCACCAAAATAGTCATATCTCCCACAAAAATAAATAAATTCAATGAGACAAAAATAATTGTAAACTAGAAACAAATATACTTCCATCCATATATTATAATCTATGATATGGTTCCATACAAAGCCATACAATGCACAATTTTAGCCTGAAAACAATGTAAGAATCAAAAAATGCTCACAAAATTTGAGGTTTCCATTCATCAAACTTCAAAAATTATGTCTCCAAGTTTTTGATGGTTTCTTTATACATTTCCAACCAAAAATAACTATTTGCAACCACCTTAATGAAACTTTTTGACAAGTTGCTTGACAACATTCTTGAGCAACTTTTACAATTTTTTACAATATTTGCCTAAATTTCACCAAATGACCAAAAAGTGTCCTACACCACTTAGGATGGTCTCAAATGACCTTATGTACATCAATAAATTCAAAACAAAGAAAAAACCAAATTTTCACAATATAACTTAAAATTACATCAAGGGTGCTCCTGCATCATACTCCTGGAGAAAAGAAATTTCAAGTCCTCTTGAAAGTTGGTTTGTTCCTTCTTCCTAGTCTTCCAATTATTTTGAAGTTTTTCCTTCACCTTGGAAATTATCCTTGGTTCCTTCTTCCTCTTCCTCTTATACCATCTCCTTTCTAGCAACCTTTCAATTTTCATGGTCCAAAAGTCCACTTCTTGTGTATATACCTCTATGTCTTCATTCTCATCATTAAAGTACCACATAACAACATTTTCGCCATTACCACAACCTACACCATATTCTGGAAAATATGCATACACCTCACTAGCAAACAAATCTGCAACATCTTTATTATCAACATCATCTTGATTATCAATACCAACTTCATCAACTAAAATATTCTATACTTGTTCATCAACAAAAATTTCATCAACTACTTGATTACAAACAAAAACCAGTCATCTATCTCAACATCTTTATGTTCATCAACAAACAAAGAAGTTTTTTCATCTTCAAACACAATTGGAATATCATGCATCTCAACTTGTAACGTACTTTGCTCAACAAAATTTACCTCTGCCTCATTTTCTACCACCCTTTCTTGTCTCTTTCTTCTTTGAATAATATTTTTGATGGGCCACACAACTCTCTCCTTCACTATCAAATGCCATCTTGTAGCCTTCATATACAACTTCTTCAACTCAACCTCCTATCTTTCTATCTTCTTACTGAGTTCCTCTAGTGCTTGCATAAATTTTTCGGGTTCCTTCTTTTGCTTTGTCTTGTCATCTTTTCTTTTCCTCTCTTCTTGTTTCTTCTTCATTATTTGTGAATCCTCAGCCTGCAAACATCTTTCCAATCTTCTCAACAAATCCATCTTCACAAGCAAGTCTCTCCTTTCTTCCTCTTCACTTTGCCACACCTAGGCAATCAGGTTCCTTCCTCAACCTACACACACACAACCATAACCATAAACTCAAACTCTTCCTCTACCCAAACCTTACAAGGCACTAATACCAATTTGATGCAGAGCTAGGAGGATCGCAATTCAACTCAACCAATCATACAAAGCAATGATACAAAATTCTTTCTCTTAGGCATTCTTGGATTAATTTGCAATGACACAAATGAGAAACCTTAAACAATGACAAAAATAAAACAAACTTGATTCACTTGACAACTTTCATAAATTGATTCATCTCAAACAATGATTAAGTGTATTCTAGATCACATTGGAAACATTGTCATGGCAGGCCACAATTTAATGCAACGAATTGTCATTAATAACTTCCACAAAACTAAGGAGAATATTAGGTTCCCTAGGAAAGATAAGGAGAAGAATAAGCTGATAAGAGTCTCCAATAGCCACTTTGAAGTTGATCCGATTAAGTTGTCATGGAGAAAAGTACTCAGAATCATCATGGAATACATTACCCTAGATGATAGATTCACCAGGGTCTACGACTACCACTTCACCCTTCTCAATAACTTTCGTCACAAGGAAAGGGTTTTATTTCCTTACTATCTATATTGTTCAATGAGAAATAGGCTGGAAGATCATAAGAATCCTAAGAAGTACCTAATTTTGCATATTGGCCTTAGTAGGATTATTTATGAACATTTTCAAAATATGTCGACCTTATCCAACCCTGTCTCGGCCTCGTCTTCTGAAGATGATGAAATAGAAAATAGTGTGTCGGAGGATAAAAGCAAGCCTGGCATTGAGCGGATTGAAGAATATCCTCCTTCCCCTAACAATTTTGGTAAGAAAACCCTACAATGTAAACCCCCGCTTAAGAAAAAAAGCACTATCAAAAACCCTAGTAGCTCTGTTATGAAAGAGAAGTCCATTCAAAAGGGTTCCCCTGCTAATAAATTTGTCTCTTACTTTGAGGATACCCCGAAGGATAATTCTGAGGTCCCTGATTCCAACAAGGAATCTTTCTTGTCCTATCCTACCATAGACAAAGAAAACAGACCTAGATTCCCTAGTGACCTTAACCCTAAAGATCATTATTTTAAGCAGGATCGTGAATTTCTTGGGGATATCTTGGCCATTGATAGAAATTGTGTTGTTGATTACTTCAGAATTATGAAGTGGGCCTTCCATGAAATTAAGGACCTTAACTTTAGAAATAGGGCCCTCAACAACAAGCTAGAGGATTTGGAAGTTAAAGTTAGCTCCCTTAATACTACAGAGGGTAGGAGGAATAAGGATAAAATGAGGATGGTGGTTGAGGATAATGAAGGTAAGGTTAAGTGCTTGGAAGCATAAATTGGTAAAATAAAAGACACCATGAAAACTATTATGGATCACAACCATAGAATGACAAAACATAATGCCATTATCATCAATGCTATGACTGAGAAAATAGAAAACACACAATAAGGATCTCTGATTGTGGATTTGGAAGCTGAAAAGGGAAAAAGTAGGACTGGGGATGCTAGAATTTTGAAGAGGACGAGAGATAATTTGAAGAGGAAGGTTCCTCCTACACCCCAGATGGTTCAGGCCCTTAAAAAGTGTACCCGAGACATGCACACTCTCGAAGCTGAGGCTATTGATGCTCTAAACTCCTTAGGATAGCTGGGGGTTGTTTGTGTTGCTGGTTTTTTTGGTTGGGCTTTTCTAGTGGCCCTTGCTATCCTTGGGTTGGGGGTTGTTGTGCTTTCTTGGATCTTTTCTTTTCAAATTATTTTTTTTTGGATTCTTTAATGCTTGATCTTTTTATTTTCTATAAACTTTGTGGTTTCAGGTCCCTGTAAAAAACCCATTTTTTTCCTTTATCAAAAACTTCCACAAAACAAATAATGAAGCCAATCACTTCAGTGATATTGAAGATAATATAATTATAGAGTTTTCCTCCACTTTTTTTATGAATATCCAATGGTGGAAAATAAATTTATTACATTTTCCCCAAAACTGCAAACCGTAGGTAGGGTTTAGACCTGCCCTCACTAAAATGGTCATAACTTATTCAAATCTTAATGAAATTTGATAAAACTTGAAGAAAATGAAATTATATTCACATGGAAACAAAATAGATTTTTTTTTAGATCAAAATGTGGACTGTACAATCTATACCATCATGTTTTCAGACTGAAATTTCTACACAATATTGTTAGAATAGGGCAGTCTCACCAAAATAGTCATATCTCCCACAAAACTCAATAAAATTAAATGAGACAAAAATAATTAAAAAATAAAAACAAATAAATTTCCATCCATATATTATAATCCATGATATGACTCCATACCAGGTCATACAATGTACAACTTCAGCTTGAAAATAATGTAAGAATAAAAAAATGCACACAAAATTTAAGGTTTCCATTCATCAAACTTCAAAAATGGTGTCTTCAACCCCCAATTCGAGTTTTTTAGGGTGTATTTATACATTTACAACCAAAAATAACTATTTGTAACCACCTTTTGATTATTTTGTTGACAAAAAACCTTAATGACACTTTTTGACAAGTTGCTTAACAATTTTCTTGAGCAACTTTTACAATTTTTTACAATCTTTGCCTAAATTTCACCAAATGACCAAAAATGGTCCTAAACCACTTAGGATGGTCTCAAATGACCTTATTTATATCAATAAACCCAAAACAAAGAAAAAAAAAAAGTTTCACAATATAACTTAAAATTGGGTGCTCTTGCACCAGATATACACAGATAATCAAAACAGTAGACCAACAGTGAGAGAAACAAGATATAACTACAAAAATCCAAAGTTGCACAACCATAACTATAAAAAATAAAGAAGGGCCACAAAATCACTCAACCCAACCATATCTCCTTGACAATAGGAAGAAATACAGAAATTGTAAAAGAGCTATTAGCATAATACTCAATAGCCAAATATTAGTAACCCTAACCGTATTTTTCCCATGAAAGGAAGAAAATTTAACTACAATTTCTCCACCTACAAAGAGCAGTAATCTCTTTCATGTTTCAAAAATCGCTATAACACCAAAGATAGAAACATATAAGAACACATTAACAATAAATTAATTATGTATGCAAAACACCCATGCAAACATCAGTATAAGGCCACAACCTACATTAAAAATTTGAGCTACATCACCTAACACTAAATATTATATAGAAATAGATAAATTACAAAAAGAGCTATTAGGATAATAGTAAACACCCACGAACACAATTTTATCTCCAATATGTCAATCGTTTCATACAACCCTAAACCCTACACATAAATAGCTACAATTTCTCCTATGTTAATAGTTGCAACGCCAAAGATATACACAGATAATCAAAACAATAGACCAACAATGAGAGAAATTATATTTAACTACAATTTCTCCTATGGTAACAGGTATAAAGCCAAAGAAACATATAACAAGACATTAACAATAAATTAATCATTTATGCAAACCACCCATGTATAATATAGTATAACACCACAAGCTTCATTGAAAATGAAAACCAAACCATGCATATGGCAACAAAGATGCACATAGTATATATATTGAATAAATCCAAGATCATGAATTAGCTTCAAACACATGAATGTAATGCAATCAACCTAATTTATTAGATAGCCAGGGGTCTCCTTATAAAGGAGAAATATCCAACCGTGAGGTGTTGAGGTGTTTCAACACCTCAACAGTCTACAAACTAGCTAATGAAAATATCAAGAAAATATCATGAACACAATAAATACCATGCCTAAGTAGGCTTAGGTCAAGATATGCGTAGGAAAGCATTAAATACAGTAACATATATGTGTCTACATATGTATGAATAAACAAGGGCCACAAAAATCACTCAACCCAACCATATCCTTTTATGATAGGAAGAAGATTTAACTCCAATTTCCCTGAAACCACATTAAATACAACTCATAAACCTAATACGTATCAATAATCTCTAAAAAATTAGTACAACCCTGCACTTCACTAAATATTATAGAGAAATCGAGAAATTCTAAAAGAGGTATTAGAATAGCACTCACCAACCAAAAATTAGTAACCCTATCCATAGTTTTTTGATGAAAGAAAGAAGATTTAACCATAGTCTCTCCACCCCCAAAGACCGATAATCTCCTTCAAGTATCGAAAATGGGTATAATGAAAAAGATAGAAACATAAAATAATAATGCATTGACAATACATTAATTATCTATGCAAAGCACCCATGTAAAAATCAGTATAACCCCACAAGCTTGTAAAAGACCTGCTAGAATAATATAAGACAACCACCAAAGTAATTTTATCTCCAATATGATAATGCTTTCATACAACCCTAAGCCCTACACACGGATCAATACAATTGGTCCGATGGTAATGGATACAACACCAAAGATACACACATAAAACCAAAACAATAGACCAACAATGTGCAAATAACCAACCCCAACCATATTTTTTGATGGAAGAAAGAGATTTAAGTTCAATTTCTCCATCCATAGAGAACAATAATCTCTTTCAAATATTCAAAATGGGTATACACACAGACAACCAAAAGAATAGAAAAAGAGTGAACAAATAACTAACCCTAACCATATTTTTTGAAGAAAGAAAGAAGATTTTTGTGCAATTTCGCCATCCATAGAGAATGATAATATCTTTCAAAACTCCAAAATGGGTATAAGACCAAAGATACAAACATATAATAAGAATACATCAACAATAAATGAACTGTCTATGTAAACTACCCATGTAAAAGGACTTACAGATTATGGAGCACAAGAGTTTTCAATGTGGCATAAAACGGTTTGCAAATAACCTGCTATCAAACTAGCGACGGAGCCAAAGGACATGGTTTTTTACAATAGTCTGCTATTAGTCCACCGAAAAAGTCGTAGGAAAGGATTTTTACAATGGCCTCCTATGAAACAAATACCACAATGGTTGTTTCGACAATGCAACTTAATTAAAATTGCTCCTATCGTGATGGCTGCAACATGAAAGATACACATAGATAACCAAAATTGTAAACAAATGGCGAAAAAATTAGTAGCCTTAAGCATATTTTTTTATGAAAGAAGAACATTCAACTACAATTCCTCCATCGATACAGAATGATACTCTCTTTCAAATCATCACAATGGGTATAACACCAAAAATACAAACATTGGCAAGAAGACATAGACAATAAATTAACCATCCATGCAAACCACCCATGTAAAACAACTTACAGATTCTAGAGAACACTAGTTTTCAATCTGGCATAAGATGCTTTCTGAACAATCTGGTATCAAACTAGTGACAGAGCGAAAGCCAATGATTTTTTCCACATTTGTTTGCCATGAAACAAACAACACAATTGATGTTTTAACAATGCAACTTAATCAAAGTATACTTTCCCAGATTGTGACATTCAATATTGCATTTACTTCATCTGTTTACATTTACTTTGTTCGCCTCCATCGTATAACAACCACAAAATGCATTAACCATCTGGCAAGTAAGCACTTACCATTCACCTTCCACCTTTTAAGGAGACCACCTCCACTCCCGCCAACCCATGTATTTGCAAAGGTCCACATCGAACACTTATCACTCACCTTCCTCATTATGAAGAAAACATTCTCCACCTCCACCAACCCATGTAATAACCAACACCCGTGTCACCACAAAAAAAAAGGTTCCCTCCCCACCGACCGGTAGACCCCCAATTCTGGAAAATCCAATTTGCAGCTGGGCTGACAAAAATCCTGGTTGAAACTTCAAACAAAATAGCCTATTAGCTAATTATCTTATTAATAATTTATATTTTTTTATTTAATATATAAAGGGAGTGGTTAAAAACAGTTTTTTCAATATTTATTTTTCCCCAAAAATCAATTGGCGAAGTTTGGGACATGATATATTTACTCCACAAGAAAAAAAAATTGAAGTACAAAATATTCATAAAATATATGGAACTTCTACATGCTTAGCAACTGAATTTATAATGTATCTAAAGAAATAAACTAAAAAGTTAGTATAAAGAATGCTAAATTTTTATTCACATTTGCATAACATGAGATAACAAAAGAAAATATAGAAAGGATAGGAACTAGCCTATGGAAAAAAAAATGGTGTTGAGTTCATTTGGTGCTATTCCACATAATAAAGTACATACAAACATTGTTGACACATGATATAGCTAGTACTAAATTGAATTTGTGTTATGCATTATAAAGACAAAAAAACATTTATCTCACAACTAAATTGAGAGACAAATTGCACCTAAGGAAAATGAAAGATTCTCATTTAATGTTTTTTCTTACTGGCTTTCCTAGAATAAAAAGCATAAAGAACATTGTAATCAAATCATGCAGATATGATGAGGATGGATTTTTATTGAGCATCACTAAGAGATTTTTGAGACATAATGCACATTGTAAGATAAATAATGTGAGGAGATTGTTGGAAGAGAAGATGGTTATAGAACGAGTTAGGTGCAATATTAGGGTGGCCCTTTATTAGAGCCATAAAAACCAACTACAAAATAGTAAAATAGAGATCTGCATTATCCAATATTTAGAAAAAATTAGATTAGTTTAGTTTCTTTCAGAGAACCTAATCAAGTATACATTTGAACTCAATGGCTCTATACGAAATTTGTTAGAAATCAAAAACTCACCAAGCTTTAGAAAAAGTTAATAGAAAACATTCTTTTATAATATTATATACAAGCACTTTGGATAAAAGGGTAAGAATGAATTAGACATTGAAAAAAGCATCACATTGAACTCTACCCCAATAGGTTCTACAAACCTTGGACCTGATGAACTTGAAAAGGATAATTTCAAACTAGATAGAGTGGAGTCATCTTTAGCATTGAAAAGTAAAACATGTTTAGGAAAGATTCTAATGATGTATGTAGACAATGCAACTTTAGTATTGGAAATTAAAGGGTGTGCGGTCATTATCCTACAAAAATGTTTTCAAAGTAGATCATAATATAGTACAGATGATGTAAGTGTACAAATTTTAAACACAACAAAATTTCTTATTGACATGTACAAAATTTGTAGTCCCATATGGTAGATTGTTTGTGAAAGCACAATTTATGGTTCAACAATAAGATAGTCATTGTTGAACAATTTTGACAATGAAATTGTTAACAGATAATGTAAAAGTTCCTTGCAATTGGAATCTGCATAACAAGAACACTGTAGGAAAAATTTCATCTTTGTATTGCTTGTATGTGATTTCTACAAGCTTTGGAAAACTTTGTTTAAAGACCTCTCCATTTAAACAGTAGTCAATTTTTTCTTCTTTCCTATGCAATGTGCAAGCTAGATTGTGATGATAGGAAAGTTGGGTGGTTCTTTTGCAATACATGTAATTGACAGATCCCTTTTCAAGAGACTTGTCAAATAGTATAGAGCAATGGAATGTGCTAAAAAAATCTTTGAAGGGGAGCAAGTTGACATTCATTAGCTTGAATATGTTGAGTACATGTGAATAAAAATAACTTGTTATGTATTTTGTAGGGAATTAAAATAATTTAATAGATATATGTCATATAAATCTAAAATAGAATTATTATTTTTTGTGCTCTTTCCTGAATGTTGCATCTCACAAGAGTTTGTAACTGTGCTCTTGTGCATGCATCGTTGAGCTCCTTAAAAAATGTTGATTGTGTTATGCACATTATGTTTTCTAACAACATTGTCGGCACGGGTAGCGCGGTTGGCTTGAGGCTGTGGGATGGCTCCTCATGGTCTCGGGTTCGACTCGCTCTCGGGTTTTCCAGGGGTATGGGTTGGCCAGCTGTTGCGTACCCCCCAGAGGATTAGTCTCGCCCCCGCTCGCCAGAATGTCGCTGGGCCGGGTTAATCGCGGGGACACCTCTTGGTTACAAAAAAAAAATAAAAATGTTTTCTAACAACATTTTTGAAATGGAGGAGTGACATGTTTGTTCTTGACAACATTTGTTGTAAATATGCACAAAAAATTGTGTTGATATTTGGGATAACAACCTACAAAATAAAATTGTTAGTGAATTTAAGAAGTTCATAAGAAAAGTTGAATATGAAAATAAAATATAGATGGTTAAATATATACAGTTTCCATGTCTTCTTGGAGATCATCATCTTTGACATGCACTTCAAACTATTTTTTGTTCAGATGATAAGATGTTCCTATTGCTCCAAATGAACCAACAAAATAGTTGCAACCTACTTCTATTAGTTGGGAGATAGTGATGTTTGGAGTTAATCTATGTTCTTTGAAAACAATTGACACACTTTCAACTATGCTTCTACTAGTCAAGACTAGGCAACAATCTGCATCACCTCTTTCATGTTGAGTTTTAGACTTAATTAAAAAGTTGGTGATGCAAATGCTAGACCCAATAGACATACAGGGCAAGAATATATTTATCAAATTATTTCCAATGATAACAATTATAGTCATTTGACCATTACAATATACAAGGTCAACATGTACTATTTTTTCTTTGCTTTGGACGTTGGTGTACTTGGTAGAAGCAGGACCATATACAACAAGGACATCTCCTTCAAATATGAAATTGGTTCATTTTGTGCAAACCTCCAATATTGTACTAGTCTTTAGGCTTCTTGAAATTAGACTGTAAAAATGGATTGTGTAGTTTTTGAAAGAGGAAAAAATGGGTTTTATAGGGACCCAAAAACACAAAGTTTATAAAAAAAAGATAATATTGTCCAAGTCACCATTAACAGAAAGGCTGTAAAGAAAACAAAAAAATGACAAAGCCACAACCATCAAAAAAGCAAGCAAGGGCCACAGAAAAGACCCAAAAAGACCAGAAAAAATGCTAGTAGCAACTAAACTCAAGATTTTAATGTTTCCACAGTCTCAGCTTCCAAGTCGTTCATTTCTTGAACCCCCCTCTTTAAGATCTGGACCATCTGGGTAGTAGGAGGCACTTTCCTCTTAAGGTTGGCACAGGTTCTTTTGGATATACCTTGGTCCTTGTTCTTGCTTTTATCCTTGTCCTCTTCTAGATCAATAACTAGTGGGCCCTATTGCAACTTCTCCAAATTTTCAGACATTGCATTGATGATTATGGCATTGTGCCTAGCCATTTTATGGTTTTGTTCCACAACATTTTTCATGTTATTTTTTATTTTGACTTTATTAGCTTCCAGAGTCTTGTACTTGTCCTCAATGTCATCTTCTCCCGTTCCAATATTGTTCTTTTTTTGTTTTCCTTCTTCATTGCTAAGAGTGGAAAGCTTCAATTCTAGTTCCTCCAACTTGCTATTAAGAATCCTATTTGTGTGATTAAGATCATTAATTTCTTGATAGGCCCATTTAAAAACCTTGAAAATGTCACCAATGCCACTTCTGGCAAAGGCAAGAATATCTCCAGACTGAACCTGGTCTAAAATGAGTTTAACATCATCCAGATTTGGGGAGCTAGGAAATCTGGTATCATCAACTCTGAAAGAAAATAGATTTTTTAGTTAATTATGTGTTGTAAACATGTATTATACTTGTTAACAATGAAGAATAGAAAATGCATGTTATTCTTAATTCTACGAATATAAAATAAATATTTTCCACTATGTATGTTGGTGTTTGTAGAAATCTATGGAAAGTGCAGAAGCATATACATAACTTTTTAACTAACTTTGGTATAAAAGAAGAATATTAAAAATTAATACCTTTCTTCATTGCTTTGTGTAGTCATTCTGGTAGGAGACATGTTATTTAGCTCGATGCTTTCCAAACAGTTGTAGTAAGAAAAGAAATTACTAGTCATTAAATTTGTTAAAAGTACTATTTAACTTTTAATTAATTTGGAAGAATTGACATGTCTTGAACCATTTTGTTATGTGTTCTTGTATGGGTACAAACAAAGATGCATCAAGATCTTTTTCACTAATTTTCATGTCTTCGAGAAAACTGCAAAATAGAGTGTTTTTTACTTCTCTAGTAATCTACTATAAAAATAGTATTTTTCCTATTACATTAAAATATATATCTTATACATTTGAAAGTTTTTTTGTAATAGATTCTTGAATAGTATAAAGACCTTTTGTCTGGTGTAATATTGATTGTATCGACAGTCACTAATGGAGTGTTGTTAATTTTATTCATGTCCAATTGCCTTTAACAAAACAAATGTGTTAGTCAATTATGGCCTTTCAAGAGGATATTTTGTTAAATAAAATAAATTATGTTTGTTTTCCATGTAATTTGCTCTTTTTTTTGTGTGTTTTGTTGTGATTTTATAGATACTAAAGTAGATGATGTTTTTTTCCCAATATTCATTATTTTAAGTCACCTACAAAATAATATTTCTATTATTTTTCATTATATGTGTAGACACACAAAATATGCATATAGGTCAATCCAATGGTTTAATCAAATAATAACATTTCATCTCTCATAAATCATTCAACCTATATCTTGCATCATCCATTTAATTAAATAAACCAGGACTTTATTTAATTGAAATCCAATTCATATTTCTCTCTTTGATTTAATTTAATTCCCTAAATCAAGTCAAATTGGTCAAATCGTCCTAATCATCATTAATTTAATCTAACCATGATTAAATGATAATCTCACTCACTTGCATTCTCTAGATTATGCCACTTGCACAAATAAATCAATTTATTGATTTATTAAAACCAATATTTTCACTCAACATGGCCCTCAAGTTTGAAAATCATGACAAGTTGATTTGTCCCTCCAAAATTGCATTCATTTCTCTTTTTCTTGTCCCCCTCTCTAAATTTATTGCAAAATTTGAATTCAAATTTCCCCCCTCTTGGTCACATTTCCCAAATCTTGCACATGCATCAACCACTCACCACTTGACAAGTGTCTTCCTCTCATTTGTCCAATCTTAGTCCCACATCCTCCATGTTTGGCAATCTTAGCATTTGAAAATCTTTAAATAGAGGCTTCATCCTCAAGCAAATCCTCCACAATTTGATCCTCAAATCATATGCAAAGTCACTCTTCATTTGAAGAATTGATTTTTCCCATCCATCACTCCATCATCTTCAAAGCATTTTATCATTTAGCTTATCAAAAAGGGGTTGGGAAAGGGCTATTTTCCACATCAAAATAGCACCAATCCCCCCATAAGATCAAGTGTTTGCTTCGTTTTAGAATAGGAATAGTTGTTGCTTATATTTGCTCATTCATTTCATCTTTTTCCTAGTTCTCTAACAATGCAAATCGATTTTTTGGGGGATTCTTATTCTATCTTGCATTTTAAGCTAACAATGTGATTTGATTGTTGCAAGTTTGGATTAGGGGTTCACATAATGGTGCTAGAAGGAGCGCACCCTTAGCTTTTTTGTTGAAAATTTTTAACATGTCTACAAATTTTCAATGTTTTGTTTGCAAGTTGTTTGAAAATTACATAAAATATGGGTGTTTACATTGATGTGTGAGATTCATATCCACATATTCACATCCATTTTTCTTTGCATGTTCCCATTTTAAATATGATATTTTGCAAAAATAAAAAATAAAAACTTTGCATACATGGATTATATGGTGTGTTCATGACTATGTGAGTTTACGATAAAAAATAATGCCTGTGTAGGTTTCTGACTTGTCTCTCGAAATACACAAGTTTAATCACGGTGTTATTTGAATTCGATAAATAATGAACATGATTTACCATATGATATGTCTCTGCATTTGGTAAGTATATAAATTTGATATGCAAGCTCATCTCTATGCTGACAAACGATTTCTCTATATGCCTCTGATATGCTTGTGATGAATATGATATGATTTTCCTGCTGCGGATGATTTCTTATACAAGATCTTTCAGCACCTCCTTTAAGAAATATCAAAGTTGCAACAAAGTATTTCTTTTAGTTAAAATTTCTACTAGTAAGCATTTCATCTGAAATTTCTTCTGAGCAATGGCCTCTTCAAATTTTGAAATCTAGTATTGTTGCCAATTGATAGATTAGCAGCTTTCTCTCTTCTTGTTTTGAACGTTTTCTATCGGCTCTACTGACGCCCTTATCTCTGTTATGGAGAACAATCTCCTTCCATCATGGACGGATAGGGTATTTGAAGCAAATAAGTGGGTAATGTCTTGTAGAGGGTGCCTCTTCCAACATACACCCATTTTGGCGTAGGCAGAGACTACTGGTCAAAGGTCTGTGTATCCTGATCAACTTTACACCTGCTAATAATGCATTCTCTTGAAATTTTATAAAGCCCTTCGAACGAATCCAATCTGCGCATACCCTGCAATCATAATATTATGCATTAAAGAATGCACAATTCACTTTTACACTTGCAAGTTGCATTTGGCTTAAAAGTTCCTAAAAGTCTTTTCAAAAATCATCTGGCGCATGTCCTATCTCTTGTTGATATTCTGCCCAACGGTCAGTGTGTTGTCTCTTTGTGTTCTTTCTCATGTAGTGAGTGCTTTTGTCAAAAAATAGTTTACGTGTCTTGTCCATGCTTGTATTTGCATGTAGGTTTCTAAAGCCTTTTCAACGAATCCATTCTATATCCACCTTGCAAACATCGCAGCCATTTTACCAAGTCTTTGAAGTAGTCTATCGCGCCCTTTCTATGTGTCCATCTTGCTCAATGGCTCTCCACCTGTAACTCGCATCTACCTAAAAGTTTCTTATGCCTTTTAATAAACTAATTTTGGCGAGTTTCTTATGGTTTACATTCTTCTTGTCACACAACGCCTTTCTGAGTGTGCCATAAGTCATTGATTCTTTGAGGTATTCTGTCAAAAAGTTCACATACCTTGCTGGCGCGCCACATTCTTTCCACAAATCTATTTTGGATTTCTTTAAATGCTACTGATGTCTTGTGTTAAAAGCTTCTTATGCCTTTTCAAACATGTCATTTTCATGCAGGTCAGGTAATCATTCCGTGCTGCAAGCGGTTTCATCTTTCTTTTCACAAATTCTACTTAACATGGCTGTAGCTATTTTGTCACCACTGAAAAGGCTTATGCACTAGTTAGTGGGGTTGCACCCAACTGCAATGCATTGTCCTTGGTCTTTATTTTCATTTTGTCTTCAATGAGCAACCAGTAGCAAAGCAATCTGTCTTCAATATGCGGCCAACAATAGTATGCTAAGAGAACCACGCTAAGGGTATGTGCAGGATCATCATGGAAAAAACAGGCCCTTAAGTGGCAAAAAAATCAGAAAAATCAGTGTTAGGCAACTTGACGTAAAAATTTGAATAAGTTATCTATATTATTTTAAAAATATGTAAGAATAGAATCTATAGAAAATTTAATTTAGTTTCTAAACTACTAGGTTTATTTAAAAATAAATAAAATCTATTTGGTGAAAATTTGAAATTTCAATGTAGTAGTACTTAAATTTCAGGGAAAAAAATAAGAAGTAGGTGTCTGTCTGACCACCCTAACCATAATAAAATGATAATATTTTCTTATAAGATTTTATATATAAGTAGAGGACTCATGTCCGGATGTGATGCATATTTTTTTGTAATTTTTCCAAGTAAATAATTAATTATGAATTTTTATTACAACTTTTAAAAATATAAAAACTCGTATGTCTAACCACCTTAACTTGGTCAAAACTTCATGAAATTTATTTTTTCTTTTTTTAATCCTATAGTATGTGAAGCATAGAATGTGACGCATGTTTCAGATTCAAAAATTGTGATACCCTTTGAAAGTTATAGATGTTTTTCAATCAGCCTATTGATAAAGACTTTAGTCGTAATTCTAATAGAAAATGAATAATAATTATTTATTAAATTCAAATTAAAGAATAATTTATATTGGTAGAAAGCTGAGAATCTCCTCTAAAAACCCTTTTTGTTTCATCAATTTTGGGTAAAAAGAAAGTCGTCAGCCACATACCCTACAAATACCCATAATATTGCCACTTTTTGGCCCATCATGATCCTGCACATACCCCTAATATCAAATTCCTTTTGCATCTGACAAACATTGAATGAAAGGGCAATATATTTAATCGTTGCCCTTGTGAATTGAATGTCTGACTACAAACAGAAGGGAACGAATTGATTGCCTAAATATCAAATAGCTGCATGTGAGATTCATAAATCTGAGTACCAAGTTCATTATACGCACAAGTATAAGAAAGGTTCTTAGTTTGTATACCTCTTAGTTTTCCAAATGCAGCATGTGAAAGTTATTTCAGAAAAATCTAAAGTCTCCAAGCATAGCTCGTTGTAGATTTGTCAATAGTAAATGTCAAATGATGCTCTGATCTGGTAAATCATTTTGATTATAGGAGAAAAGTTAGGTAGGATGTGAAAAAGGCTAATCTTTACTCCTGCGCAATAAAAGAAGTCTCTAAAAGAGCCTTAAAGGCTGTAGAATCTGGCTTTTATGTTAAACAACAAGATAACATTTTTCTCTGAGTGGTTTTGAATAGAGTTCTCATTGTCTAGATGGAGCAATTTATGCAATGAATAGGCCTGATATGACAAGTTTGATAGATTGGAAATCAGAATCTACCCGCACTTCCACCAAGATTGTGCAGCTATGAATATAGGATTGTGTCCTCCCTAAAGTCAACACACTCTAGGCATTTGGGTGGCAAGTCTTCCTGCGAGGTAGGTAGCATAGGGAAACAATAAGTGCAGGCGTGTGCTTTCTTTAAAGCTTGTTTTTTTTTTTTGCTTGAAAGTTTCTTTATTTGCTAGTGATAATATCTTTCCATACCTCTGATGTCATTCTCTAGAACACAGTCATTATCATTGATAGTCTTAGTTTCTAAAATTGACCTATTGTGCTGCTTAGCGCCTAGCTCAAGGAAGGTATAGTACTAAGTGTTTAATCTGAACCTACCAACCCATCGTCATAAACACTACCTTTTTTGAATGGCATAAGATGTAATTTCTATGTTCTTTGTTGTTGTGGGAGATCTTTCATGACTGATAAATCCTCTTACCTGATTAAGTTGCAACATTTAAAATGCAATATGGAATAAGCCTTTTTTTTTTTAATGTGTGACGTATAAAATGCAATGTTGATAATCAAAGTGCAGGGGGTTGATTTAATACAGATCTAAAGCATTAAATACAAAGTCTATTGTTTCTATGAAGGCTTTAAAATCATCAATGACTTATTCAAATGACAACTAGTTCATTCATTGGTGATTTGAATTTGAGTTTCTAAATTAGCTTTCTAACGTGCCTCCAAAGGGATGCATACTTTATTATTTACATCAAGTTTGATTTTTAGGGGAACATATGATCTGATTTCTAGTGTTACTTTTGTAATAGCCATAGAATCGTTGAAAGAAATTTTATTTTTAATTGTTTTATTGTAGGTTGACATCAAGAGATAACGATGGTTTTTTTTCTCACATTGAGATAAAAGAACACAAAGAGGTTGGAGTTGAAGAATTGAACATTAAATTTGAAGTTGGAAAAGAATTTTTTAATGCTTAAGGCTTACATTATACGCTATAGTTTTCTTATTTAGAACAACTCACTTCAAATTTGGGTATAACATCAATCATTGTTGGATTCTTTTTGAAAGTTGTGCTAAAATCGAACCTTAGAAACTGACTAAACTTTACTTTTGGGCTAAAATTTAACAAAGCAACTTCAAACATTTCATTTTGGTGCTTAAAACGAATTCATCATTTCTTTGAGGCTTAAAATGAACATGTGCTTTCCGTGTTTTGTAATCTCTTATTCAAAGTAATCTCATCTAAAAAGGAATATGCACTTCTCTCGTGCTTCACAGGGATCTTGAGAATAAAAATCCTTTTTGGTGACATTAAATTGCATAAAATATTTCCCCCACACTTCATTTGGGCTTAAAATTGAACAAAATATTGTGCGAGTGTGAGTGGGGGCATCATCGCATATATTCTCTTTCTTTGAGTCATCAAAGATTGATCAAGTTACGGATTTTTTCTTTGCTTGGTTTTTTTTATCCTAGAGGGCATGCCTTGGGGAAAAAGTACAAACCCAAGGGAACGACTCAACCGGTAACACTCTAAAGCCAAGAGTATTTCCAACCGGGATATAAATGTGGGTATTGGAGTAAACGCCAGTATCACACGGTTGGCTCCAATGAGATGAATCCAAAAGGGGACTCTCGTCATATGGGTCAATCTCCATGAACGGAAAGTCTGAAATAAAACCCTTATTTGTAGTGGCCTATTAATCCATTGAGAAAGTTTATCGAAGTGGTGCTTTGGAACTTAGATTCCAAGAAGTTACTTGCCATGTCCGATCTTGGTTGAAGTATAGAGGTTAAGACTTCATTCTTAACATACCTTTATACTCTTTCCTTGGTTGCATGTAAAATCATCTCTTCTACAAAGGGCATGAGGCAAGCCCACTAAGAAAAACATACCGATTGAGCTAGGATGTCATATTGCTTATGGTTTGAAAACACAGTGCTTTTATCAAAAACATTGGAAAACCAACATTCAACGAATCATCAAAATTGTAAACCCTTTAGGAGAGGAAAATATCCTTGAAAAAATTCACATGTTATTGATTTCACTTGGGATTCGTGTCCTTAGAGGCATCTAAACATTTGGATTTCATCTCAATTTGTTTCTACTAAAGTCAACTTTAGGTAACTCTTGCCTCAAATTTCGTTGGTTTCTGCATAATACACTCTGTGGGATAAGGGAAAAGTTGAGACATTAGACATCTAGATTCAAAATCTAACCAAGAGTGTGTTTGTGGTAAAAATAATCCATTAAGCAAAGAATAAATCTATTGGACCCCACACATGTGCTTGGCATCTTTTGGTCATATGGTTTTCATGCAAACATTGGTCTTTTGATTTTGAATTACTCTTAGAGAAAGGCATGTTCTTCACTATCTTGGCCTAGTAAACAAGTCCTTCCTAGGTTCATTTAGGGTCACATCAAACACTTTATCCATCCAAACATTTATCATCCCATCCCACCAAACAACTTTAGAGATTTTGAAAATATCAACTAGACTTGGGTAAATCATCACAATCAAAATCACCTTGTTTAGTTAGGTGTATGGGAATGCATCCTTTCTCGTACATTTAATTGAATTAGCACCCCTTTGAACAAGTTCATCCTAAGATCACATCCAACATCTTAGGGTTTACAAGATCATTATCCAAATCAAACCAATCAAAATCAAACCCTAAGTCTAGCATTGATCCAAAGATCCTAAACATTCAACACTCATATCATTTACCCCCTTTCATCTTTCATCTCGTCATTAGTCCTAAGAACCTTAGAAGTCACTTTTGCAACAAGGTCAAAACACAAGGAGAACATGGAATACAAACTTGATCCATACATCATGAGTAATCCAAATCTATTGAACGCTCAAAGCCTTACAATGCCTATTGATTATCAAAACTCACACTTATACAATCCAAACATGGGATCATTGCCTTCGAAAAACATCAATGGTACAAAAAGTGTGAGTATTCCCAAATCAATGATTGGAACACATTTCCCGATGCTAAATCTAAATCCAAACCTACAAGTTTTTCAACCAAACAATCAAAACATGAGCCTTCAAATGAACAACATCATCCCATCAAATCCCTACAAGCCAAATGAGAATGTACCAAGTACAAGTGTTCGAAACATGAATCCAAAAAACTTTGGGATGGATACATTTGCAAATCATACGAATATTCCAAACATGAACAATGGTCAATTTCAACCTATCATGACAAATCTGAGTGTCATCCCAAATCAAAACATTGTCCAAAATCAAACATAAGTACACACCCCAAACTTGCTTGAACAAAATCCCAATCAAATATATCAAGGGAGTCAAGATCAAAATAAAAAACAAATTTGGCGAGATCAAATTGCTACACTTACCAAAATAGTTGAGTCATTGCACCAAGGGAAATCTCCACCACCATTACCTACATCATTCCTTGGTTTAGGGCTTCCCCCTTTACCTAGCACCAATCACTGCATCCAAATCAATCCACCTAACACCAATCAAACCATCACATCAAATCCTTTGAATATACCATCGACATCGCACCAACAGATGGTATCCAATCAAGCAACAATGATGATCCCAACCAATCAAAATATGGTCTCCCAAGAGCCTATCACCTCGTTCATCCCAATCATCCCTATCACTTCGATCATTCCAAAAACCACCCCCATGATCGCTCCAAGCGTATCTCAACAACTTGGAACTACATCCAACGCAATTCCAAATACACCACCACTACTGCCAAAACCAAGTGCAATAAGTCGATATTGTAGCATCACACTAAAAGCACATCAAGCTTACCAACAAGCACTTCAACAATCTCAAGCTGCCCAAGCCTCTCAAGCTTCCCAACCAACACAAGCATAAACACAAAAAATGACAACTATTGAGAACAATGATCAAGATCAATCCACCACTAAAACTATGCCTTCTTCATCCAATGATCAAGTCAACATATGTCAGGAGCCACTTTTCAATCATGATCAAAATCTACCAACCAACAATGATCGAATTCAAGAAATGTCAACATTGTTTGACCCTATGGTTGAAGACATTGGAAATTCCTCCATCACAATTGTTGAAAACAATGATCAATATTTCTCCATCGATGAGCACATTGAAGATGTTTCTACCCCATCTAATGATCAACTCACCATACATCAAGAGCCACTTTTTAGTGATCTATTTCAAGGAGTGTTAAGATTATTTGATCACCTTGACATAATGTATGATCCATTGACCAATGATCATGTTGAAAATGTCTCTACATTGCCTTATGAGTTAGAGGAAATATCTGAATAATTTATTCCAAAGCATGATCAAAATCTTTCACCAAGGTCTAGCAATGGTCCTTTCCAAGACATATTGACATCCTTCAACCCCATGGTTATAGATACTGAAGGAACCTTGAACTCAACACTTGAGGTTATTGAACCACTTACCATGTCTAATGATGACATCATAAAACCTTTAATAAGCAATCCATCCTTTAAAACTGACCCATGTCAAGAACTTGATCCAAAGCATGTCGAAAGCAACTCCAAAACCATTCAAGATCAAGAATTTGTATCTTCAAGATACTACAATAATCTAATGGACACTCTCCTATCTATGCAAGATGATCATATCCATGTAGCTCATACTCCCCCATCTACCCATGACATGCTTTCTATGGATGGACACGTAGATGATCTTCATCTAGAACAAGATTTTGTTACACAAAAAGAGCAGATTATTAACTCCTATAGACAAATAGAATTATCAACATCAGGATCAAATATGTCCCAAACTCGGACTAAGGACATCATGAATAAAGATATTGAACATTATCTACTCAAGGAAGCAAGTCAGATAGAGCAGTATAATCCAGAGTTAGCAGAGTGGCAAATTGAAACTATGTCATCTACAATGGTCATTTGTCAGAGCATGTTTACTGAACAAGACATCTCAGAACAACTAGAATCAAAGCATGAAGTACTACTTCTACCATACTGGGGGCAACTTTGTCTCAAGTAAATGTCAACATAGGGAGCACGGAGAGTCCTTATGATGAAACTAGTGTCAATACTACAATCAGCCACGTCACGAATCTTCATCCACCCATCACCTCATCCATGAATTGGGACCAATGTCAAAAGAAAGAATTGAATCAAAGTATGAAGAAATTTATCAAATCAAAAGAAACTGAGAAGCATGAAAGACAAATCAAATACAAGTGGATACCAAAAAATACAAATAAATATTATCCCTATCAAACTCCATCAGTCAAAGAAACTATGGGGAAAAATAAAAAAGGAAAAGTATCCATCAAGGACATCCACAAAAGCAAAAGTAGTCTTTTCAAGCGACGTACAAAGTGTAGACATGCAAAATTAGTATTATGCATTCATCAAGTAAATCAGGCTTCACGTGCATCCACTCATTCAATTAATCAGGTTCACCTTCATCCATTCATCAGGTAATCTCATTAATCTCCTAAGGTCATTTATTTAAAATCAAATAAACATTATCATCAACCTTTTAATAAATCAAATGGCCATTTAATCAAATCCCAAATCATATTCCATCATTTTCTAATTCAAATAAATCAAATATCAAAGTCCTAAAAGTCAAACTCACCTAATCATCATTAAACTAACATAATCATCGTTTATTTAATCTAACCATGATTAAATACTAATCTCACCCACTTGCATTCTCTAGATTTAGCCACTTGCACAAATAAATCAATTTATTGATTTATTAAAACCAATATTTTCACTCAACATGGCCCTCAAGTTTGAAAAACATGATAAGTTGATTTGTCCCTCCAACATTGCATTTATTGCTCATTTTCTTGTCCCCCTCTCAAAATTTGAATTCAAATTCTCCCTCTCATGGGCACACTTCCCAAATCTTGCACATCCATTGGCCTATCACCACTTGACAAGTGGCATTCTTTCATTGGTCTACATTTAGTCCCACATTCACCCATTTGGCCAATCTCTCATCAAGAAAATCTTTAAATAGAGGCTTCATCCTCAAGCAAATCCTCCACAACTTTTATGCAAGGTTACTCTCTTAATTTGAGAACTCATCTTGCTCATCATCTACATTGCATTTACATCATCTTAAGCTTTGATCAAGGATTGGGAAAGGGTCACTAGCACATGTGACACCAATCCACTATGGAATAGGTAACTTGTGGTTGCTTTTATAATTATTTTAGTTTTATTTCATCCTTTGTTGTATTTTTAAAGCATTTGCAAGGTATTTCATAGGAGTGTTTCTTGAGGGATTTGTAGGTGCTAACCCTTGTTTGAAGTTAGTGTTTGCAGATTTCAAAAGCACACTCAAATCATCACCTTTGATCCCCAAAAAGCATCCTAAAACTTTCACTTTGGGACATAGAATAGAGATTAATCCAAAGAATCAAGAGATTCATCTCCCATATTCTCAAAGATTGATCCTTGTTTTATGGTTCTCACTAGATACAAGAAGAGTATGGAAGCCAACAAAGAAACACCCGCTTCAAGTGATCTTAGCCAAACCAACGCAGAAATGAATCCAATAGAATCAAGCAATCCATTGACCCTCTCATCATCCCCAAATCCACAAGAAGAAAACCAAGGAGAGGACCCTACTTTTGGAATGTCTCGTGAGGAAATGACAGAAATGCTCCAAAATCCGGATAATCATCGAATTGTCAACGTCACGATGAGACTCAACCCTTCGTTGTACATGATTGAATTAGCAAAACAAGGGGCCAAGTTGCCTTCGGATTTTGATGTGAGTACCATAGTGGAGACATCATTTCCACCAATCCCATCCACCCCTATCACACCCATCATATCTCAACCACCTGTCATCGCATCCAACATGATTCCAAATCTGCCACCACTACCACCAAAACCAAACTTAGTGAAACAATATGACATTGTGCTAAAGGCTCACCAAGCCTACCAAAAGGCTATCTGACAATAACTAGCCACACAACAAGCAAGAAAATCTCAACAAGCCTCTCAAGCTACCCAACAAACAACAACTATTGAGAACAAGGATCAAAATCAATCCATCATTGAGCACCTTGAAGTTGTGTCTACTCCATCCTTGATGATCAAATGAACATATGTCAAAAGTTACTTCTCAATCATGATCAAAATCCACCAACAATACCCAACAATGATCCAATTCAAGAAATGTCAACATCATTTGACCCTATGGTTGAAGACATTAGAAATCTCTCTACCGCAATTATTGAAAACATTGTTCAAGATCTATCCATCAATAAAGATATTTTCACTTCATCCAACGAGGCATCAACCAATGATCATGTTGAAAATGTATCTACATCACCTAATGACGTAGAGGGAATATCTCAAGAATTTATTCTAAAGCATGATCAATTTCTTTCACCAAAGTATAGCAATGGTCCTTTCCAAGACATATTGACATCCTTCAATCTCATGATTGCTGATTTTGAAGGAATCTTCAACTCGACACCTGATCCAAGTCCACTCAAAGATCATGAAGATATTAAGCCACTTTCCATGCATAATGAAGATATGCAAGAGCCATTTGTAAGCAATCCATCCTTTGAAACTGACCCATGTCAAGAACTTGATCCAAAGCATGTTGAAAGCAACTTCAAAATCATTCAAGATCAAGAATTTGTATCTTCAAGATACTATAATGATCTAATGGACACTCTCCTATCTATGCAATATGCATATACTCCTCCATCTACCCATGAGATGCTTTCTATAGATGGACACGTAGATGATCTTCATCTAGAACAAGATTTTTTCACACAAAAAGAGCAGACTATTAACTCCTACAGTCAAACGGAGTTATCAACATTAGGATCAGATATATCCCAAACTCATATTGAGGAAATCATGAATAACGATATTAAACATTATCCACTCAAGGAAGAAAATTAGATAGAACGGTATAATCTAGAGTTAGCAGAGCGGCGAATTGAAACAATGTCATCTATAGTGGTCATTTGTCAAAGCATGTTTATTGAACAAGATATCTCAAAACAAGCAGAATCAAGAAATGAAGGTGATACTATCACCATACTAGGGGCAACTTCATCTCAAGCAAACGTCAACATAAGGAGCATGAAGAATCCTTATGATGAAACTGATGTCAATACTACAACTAGTCACGCCATGAATCTTCATCCACCGATTACCCCATCCACGAATTGGGACCAACGTCAAAAGAAATATTTGAATCAAAGTACGAAGAAAATTATCAAATCAAAAGAAACTAAGAAGCATAATGGAAAAATCAAATACAAGTGGATACCAAAGAATACAAAGAAAGATCATCCCTATCAAACTCCATCAGTCAAAGAAACTATGGGGAAAAATTAAAAAGGGAAAAGTATCTATCAAAGATGTCCAAAAAAGAAAAAGCAGGCTTTTCAAGCAACATACAAAGTGTATCAAGCATTTGGTCCTAATTCCGCATACACTTCTGTATCCACCCATCATTGCTCATCTTCCTAAGTTTGGAGAGTCAAAGATTCTGAACTTTCAACCAATCCATCTTTTATCCCTAAACACACTCCATCCACGCCTCCATGCATGATATCCAATTCTCATATTGACCATGTATTGGCAACAACCCTTCATCATAAGGATTCAGAAGGAACTCTATTGCGATGTATGCACAGAGACAGAGTTAACCTCAGTATCAACAAAGCAGATCAGGAATCCCAAAAGTTATATACAAGTGCACGTGTCTTAGTAAAGCAGCTCCTTCAAGCAGGATATTGATGGCACATTATGACAGGGGCATCTACATTAGCAACACCTTGTTATTCAGCATGAGTTTAAAATCATTCAAAAAAAAATAAAAAATCAAAAAGCAAAAAATCCAAAAAAGTCAGAAAAAGGATTAAAAACAGTAAAGATAAAAATCATCCTCTAGTGAAAACCGCATGGGTAGCACTTTGGGCAAGACCATGATGAAAAATTGGTAAACAGGCATCATGTGTAGAATTGAATATCTACATGCGCCAGTTTAGTTGAAAGCATCTCATCCCATCCATAATAAATCTAGCGTTCCATCCATATTATCCATAATAAATCCATTCATCCATAAACCATTGATCCAATCCATATTTTTCATCCATCTGCATCCATAGTCCAAGTTATCTTGATCTTGATGAAATTTTGTGGAACACTTTACGCCTACTTACGGTAAAACATCTTCACATGGTTCATTTTCATTGGTCATATCCTATTCAGCATTATTTGAGCCATGAAGCATTATACATTGAAGCATTCCTTCGTTATCCGAACACCTTATCCTATTGCAAGATAATCCTTGAAATCCTTTGCATGCATACCATATCCATCCATCCATAAACTTATCCAAGGATCCATCCATCACATTCCATACATTGCTAGACACTAGGGGCAGATATCTACATCTTGCTTTGGGAATAAATCTTGATCTATATCCTCAAAATTATGTGGTGATCCGGTCATTGGTAAACGTGAAACCAAATTGATCAAATCATTTGTGATCTAGAATCCAAATCACTAGCCCATGACATATTTTGATGAGAAGAGAATCCCTTATTAGTATTCATCTTTCATCTTTCATCGATCAAAACAATCACTATTAGTCTCATCTAATTTGTACTTCAAACGTCACATCAAATCATTTGAACATCTTTTGTTCCAAACCAAGCTTCAACAATCATGATCAATCGAATTCAATCAAGACATCATCAATCCATCATCATCTTGGAGATATCTTTCCTAATCCTTGTGTTGCTTAACACTATCCTTGCATTGTTGTGCATCCTCAACAATGTTATCATCATCAATCCATCCACTTGACCTATCAACCTTAGCTTGGTTTTCAACAAAATCCAAAACAGAGCACTGATATCATCACACACATCCATATCCAGTTCGTCAAAATCATGTGAAAATCCAAAAACATCAGAAAATCAGAAAATCCAAAAACATTCAAAAAACATCAAAATCCAAAAACATTCAAAAACATCAAAATCCAAAAATAGCCTCAAAACATTCCAAAAAAATGTCAAAAACATCCAAATATTTGAAAAAAATCCATCCGTCTCATTTCGCTTTCACCCGCGATAATCAATCATCCATAATAAACTGATCGTCATCTTCATCCTTTGACAACATAAATAGAAACAATCACAACAGTCAGCAAAAGAAAACTTCAATCATAAAATCAAAATTGAAACAACAAACTTTTAAAACAAAATCAAACTCTTGATCAATCGCAAACATGTCAGTCAACTTTGTATCAACAGCCTATCAATCAACTTATCAAACCATCATCATCCTATACAATGCATGTCCTAGGATATATCGTTCCGACAATGGGCATCATTTTGGATATCACCCTGGATTCTTATCCTATCAAAACACATCCCTTTGGCTAGATGTATGAAGAACATTGACTTGTTTGCGTACTTGATCTTTTATTTTGATTTATCTTATTGTGCTCATTCCAAGGACCTCTCGATGATATCTGAACGAAGGATTTAGAGAGATAGGAATGGGGCAACGAACATTTTTTTTCTGTTGTGCTTGTTGGACGTTCTTGTAAAATCACTTGGTGAATACTTGCTTTGTTAGGTACGCCCTAGCAATGTTTCCGTATGTCAAGTGTGAACAAGAATACTCCTATCAGCTTGTTGAGTCAAAGTCCATTGCACTAGGTACAACACCATCCTGGTTCTTTATATACCTTGATGCATCATACCTATGTGTGTAATCAAACATAAGGTAAGTAGCCCTTTGAAAATCTCAATCCTTGATAAGCAAATCATCATCTATCATCATCATCTCTAATAAAGTCTCGTCAGATCATGGACTTGTTGGATCCTCTTGTCATCATCTCATTTTCGTGCTAACATAACATCACCAATGCATCCATCATGCATCCATCCTGCATCCACAAATCGTCAGCATACCACATATCATTCATATCATACATAATAGGAAACATCAATCATTTTGCATGCATTGCATTTGCATCATCTTCATAATATAGATCTGTTAGTCTAAGCATCTACATAAATCATATGTTGCATAATCACAGCATATCACATCATCAATCTCATCCATCTCACATCATATAATCATTTAAGTTGTTTAGGATAATATAGATTTGTTATTCTAAGCATCTTAAAACCATCTCATTTGCATTATTGTCCATAACCACTCATTTTGAACCTCTTTATCGCAAGATCAACCTTCAAATTGAATCTTTTCACTCAATCTCTCGATTGGGCAACAATGTACTAATGTACTTCTTTCCGCTAGGGCATCCGAAAAATCAGAATTTTTTTGAATTTTGATCGTGGCAAGTTATTCTTTGAACCAACGTAACAAGTACATTGCTTCAAAGAGGGGAAAAATGTAGACATGCAAAATTAGCATTATGCATTCATCAAGTAAATCAGGCTTCACGTGCATCCACTCATTCAGTTAATCAGGTTCACCTTCATCCATTCATCAGGTAATCTCATTAATCTCCTAAGGTCATTTATTTAAAATCAAATAAACATTATCATCAACCTTTTAATAAATCAAATGGCCATTTAATCAAATCCCAAATCATATTCCATCATTTTCTAATTCAAATAAATCAAATATCAAAGTCCTAAAAGTCAAACTCACCTAATCATCATTAAACTAACATAATCATCATTTATTTAATCTAACCATGATTAAATACTAATCTCACCCACTTGCATTCTCTAGATTTAGCCACTTGCACAAATAAATCAATTTATTGATTTATTAAAACCAATATTTTCACTCAACATGGCCCTCAAGTTTGAAAAACATGACAAGTTGATTTGTCCCTCCAACATTGCATTTATTGCTCATTTTCTTGTTCCCCTCTCAAAATTTATTAAAAAATTTGAATTCAAATTCTCCCTCTCATGGGCACACTTCCCAAATCTTGCACATCCATTGGCCTATCACCACTTGACAAGTGGCACTACTACATATAGCCCCCGTTTAAGACATTAATTTAAGACAAAATATTAGTTTTGTCTTAAATTATTAATTTTGTCTTAAATTAAGACAATAAAAAAAAGTCCTTTTCTAAAATATATATTTTATTTCTCTCCTAATTTTCCAATTTCCTCCCAATTTTCATTTTCCCTCCAACATTGGACATTACTTTCAATCGTATCATATGCAGCTTTAATGAATATGCGTTAATTTCATTTGGCTTTCAGAACAAAGAACAGAGGAACAAATGCACCAAAAGTGCTTTTTCATTAGAAACGATCAGGGGTTTTCAGCAAATCAAAAGGACGTGAAGCTTAGAGCAAAAGGTCACAACCACGTGGGTCTAGGTTCTTCAGCAAGCAACAGGGCCTTCTAGCAACAGACTAGGTGTGCCCCACCTGTCTTTTTTTCCTTTTGTTTCTTGTCTCTTTTCCTGGCAATGCATGAGTGTATGTATGCTGGTTTTTGTGGCACTAAATAATATTTGGCAGCGATTCTTTGACTATTGTGCCTTTTAAGGTTTTTTTATTGGACCTATTAATGGCTTTCCCTATTAAAATGGCTTTCAACCTTCATTTTTATCATGCTTGTTAACAATGGTGCCGTTTAGACGGTTAAAGCTCAGGTCTAGCTTAACCAACCTAACAAGCCTGGAAATCTATAATGGCATGGCTCCTTCTAGCTGATTGTGGCTTAGATCCATGATGACCAGCTCCCTTAGCTCCCCCATAGAAAAAGGAATCCTTTCGCTAAAAGCATTATCGCTCAAAACAAGCTATTAAAGGTTCTTCAGATTCCCAAGCTCTACAAGAATGGTAGAATAAACGACAGAGGATAGTAAGTGTGACCATTTCTGGAGGCAGAGTTCCTTCCATTGATGTATTGTCCTGAAATACAAACTCCTCAATTTTTTGATGTAAAGGCCCAATGTAGTCAGGAATGGTCACCTTAGCATTGATGAAGCATTTGTAGAAGAAAAGCTTGTGTATATGGCAGAGGTCGGCTAGATATGGAGTAAACCCTGTGTTGGCAGCACAGGGAGGGTTGTTTGCCGAATCCACCACCCACCCGAGGCTTTAAACATGACCTTGGAAACAAATATTTAAGTTTTCAAGAACCTTTGATTAAGTGAGGAATGTCTGACTGCAAGCATGTATCTATTTAGTAGTATATTTTTTTTTAATAATGAGACTCAAGTTAATAAACTGAAAACAAATCAGTCAATCAATGGACAATTTTTCCCTGCAAACGTGAACTTTGACAGGATATACCACTACTTGAAGCACATTATTATTATGATTATAAGGGTAATTTTGATGGCTTCCATACCATCTGTTGACTACAAAACAACTTAATCTTTGGTGAACTATCACTTAAAATAAGTCAATCTGTGTGATCCTTTGATTCTTGGAATCATTTGGGAGCTAAGGCAGATAATGTTCTGTGTCCAAATTCCAAGCAATCAAATCTCTTTTTGATGCTCCTTGTTCCCCTCTAGTGCCTTCTCTCCCTGACGTGCAACAACCATTTCCATTGGAGATTGATGGGCCCCAATTTTCCATAGGTCTGGTACTCAAGTAAGCGGGGCATTCACTGACTTATCATACAAAGGACTAGTCGCAAGACAATATAATTATGGCTTTCAACCTTTGGTGCCTTATGAACTATTGGTAGCTCTTCCAGCTCTAGATATGCACCACCAACAAAGGTGCAAGACAAAACTGTTCCCTTTGTGCAGACTTGAGTCAAGCTTCATGCCCAGATTCAAAACATTCTCTATAGTAGAAATAGGATGAATTCAAGGTAGCATGCCTCCCCTATTTATATCATCCAAGTTGGTGATCATGTTTGGATTCATTTGGATGATAAGGGATTTCAGAACTAACATCACAAACTAAAACCCTTCAGATATGGGCTTTACACTATTCTGCAAGCATTTGGATCCATTGCTCTTTGCTTAGGTCTTCTAGTTAATTTATGATCTTCAACCTTGAATTTCTTCCCTTTTAAACTTTGAAGACTATTAAAAATTTATCAGTCAATTTTAAACTCTGATCAGAAGTATTGTAGTGTTCATTAGAAATTACACCATCTAGAATAATCCTGACTAGATTTAGAGGCTTTGGCCAATATTGCTCTGGAAAATAAAATTAAGATGTAAAAAGTGCTACTGGCAATTGAAGCAAAACATACACCTTTTGCAAATATATAACTCATATAATTCATCTGTCCATATTTCTTCTTTTTTTATTGATGATGCTAGTGTTGATGATTTAGAAAATCCTTATGACACTGAAAATTGAATGTTGAACTTGAAGTTTGAATAATGGATATTTTATAATATTTATTATTTATGTTTTAAATGACATTAAAGTTTATGGTGGTTTTGTTGATTATATTATGGTATGTGGTATTCTAAACTTAATTCTTGTTTTTAGTCTGCATATATATATATATAAATTTTACATTGTTTTTGTATGGACAAACTTGCCAAATCCATGAACCAGATCAATAAACCTAAACAAAGATTCATATCAGAACTGACATCTTAGATCTTGGGCTTTAACTAATGATGTATGTTGTGAGAGTGATGTGTTCTGTAAGAATATTGGTTGTGAAATTCAAAGTACCCAATTAACTTCACATCCCTTCTTTTTAATTAGCCAAACTATGAGATGTCGCATGCCTGCCACTGAATGGTAATATGGTGGACAAATCCCCTGTAACCATGACACCATAAAGTTGAAAATAAATGAGTGGAAAGACTAGTACAAGGTTCAAATCCTGCCAGTTTGAGTTGAAAAAAAGATTGAAGTTTTTATGACTGCCATCTCCATCATTTTTATGTTAGTTGTTCCTTTGAAAAAGCATAGCATTCATTGTGCATGTTTGTTGAGGACACTCCCCTACCGACCATCCCAACAAGTTTTCCATAGGTACTAGATCATATTTGTGGCAGCCCACACTTGGTAACGCTATGCCATGGCAGTGGGTAATCAATCACGTCTCTTATCCTTGACTTTTGGTATTGAATATGAGTATAGAACCAAAAGGTTTTTATAGAATGCTTTCAATTTTTGGATTGATGATCCCTCTTTGCAGTCATATGGTTGGTCAAGTCAGTTAAAGAAAGTTGAAGATTTCATAAGTTGGTCAATGTGTTCTATGATCCTATCCCTTGTTCTGGAAAAAACATAAGAACCAAGCAAATTAATACAACTTCCTGCATCGGGAATTTATTTTTCTTCAGCAGGTAAATATTGTTGAACTAGGCAGATCAACATGAAGACTGGAAATATTTTTGGAAATAATACGCAAGTAGAGATCATTCTCATGACTGTAAAGTGTACAGAAACATTACATTTTGTTGTATGTATTCTGACTCATGTTCATTTTGTTAACAATGTCAAGAATAGATGAACTGAGTCCAAAGCAATTTAGATGCTTTGATTACAAGGGATAAATTATTGATCATACAAATCTAGTAGACAAGATTGTGTCCATCAAGAAACAAATTGGCAAACTTGACCCATTTTTGTGCTCAATTATTTGCAGTAAGAAGACATAGGAGATCCTGAATCTATACATCCCAATCATGTCTTAGGTGGCTGATTTTCTTGATAGTGTCATCAAACAGGCTACAAGGTTATACCTTTTAAAAGAAAGAGTGCAACTTGTCCTACATTCACTAGATGATAAGTATTCCATTCATTTATGGATTCTTTTATATTTGAAACCTACCTTTTTAGTGACATCATCATTTCTGCCAGGGAAGAAGAAATCACAAAGTGTCACCAGACTTCGAGCTAAATTTAGGAGATGTGTCAAAGAAAAATCTGTGTCAAAATATAGAAATATCTTTGGAGCTTCTGTTCATGGAAAGAAAATTGACTATCACCAGCGATAAAAAAAGAAATCAGCTTCATTTAGGATGATCCAGAATGTGACACATGTTTCTAATGCCATATACCCTAGTGACCAAAAGTGTTATAAGTGTTGTTCAGAATGAAGTCAAAAGAAAATGTGACAGAGTAACAAAAAAAATATCTCCGACAGGTAAAGCTAGCCAAGTGTTGATGCTAGGCCTCAGAAAGAAAAACACATATCCAAACTACAAAAATCTCTTTACAACTCTAGTTCCTTTAAAAGATAAAATGACTGGCATTGGGCCTACACAAAGAAAGAAGCATTTGGGATAATCTAAAATGTTGTAAATGTGTCTAGTGCTGCACAACACAGTAACAAGGTTTGACCAAACCTCAATTTTATTTTCCAAACATTAATTTTTTAAGAGAGTTGAACCTATTAGACCGAACCTCTCAGTTTTAGATTAACACATTGGCTGGGACATCAACCGTTATTTTTTCTACATACTTTAGGAACCATGTTAGACATAGTGAATATTGTATTTTTAGTGCAGATGTATTGGATCAGGTAATTGGCACTAATTGTATTAATGATCATGAATTGGATCTTGCACATAATTATATATTTTTAGATACTGGCCACAGGGCCAAGACTATAGACATTGGAGAGGGATCATGTGATGTATTTAATTTTGAAATGCTATATATAGTAGTTGATTTTTTTTTATATTGTTATGCATGTGATTATACATAATTTTGTAATCTATATAGGTTTGAAACTTTTGGAATGCTTTTTAAATTCATGTGTACAATTTTTTAATTTTGTATGCTACCAAACTTTTGAATCTTGGTACCTTGTTGCACACCCCAGTGACCAAAAGTCACTAATTGTTACCAAGGACTCAATCAAGTTAAGTTAAATGAAAATGTGATGTGCTAACATAAATTCCTCCAAAACCTTAGTTCCCTACAAGACAAGATTGCTTAGTGGTTTTATAGGGCATCATAAAGAAAATATGCAAAGAAAAAATGACTAACGTATACAAATTTCATTGGATTCTTGAAGTGCAACAACTTAAAATTGTTAAGTCCTACATTTGGTTGGGCACAAAACAAGGAATGTGCATGACCAAAGCCTATTATGTCCAATAACCGAAAATTCCCTGGTGCTCAAGTATTGATTGAAAACAAAATCTCGATGTGAAATTTTGTTCAAAGGCCAAAAATTATGAACTACTACACACATGGTTCTTGTGTCTTGTGCCTCAATATATAATAAAAAGCATGTCACATATTCTTCAGAGCACGTTGGACACAACTTTTAAGGTTCATTTAATATACTTTCCTAACATAGAGCTCAGACATGTGAATTTGCTGAATGTTTCAAGCAGATGAAATAGGATCATTTTTCATAAAGATCATTTTTCTTGAGCACTCTAGTTTTGGGTCTTTTTCTCCTGCAGAATAATTCCAAGATTGGAAGACATATTAAGATCATGTGGATCGAATTATTTTATGTAAAAAGTTGGTAAATGATTTTTTTTTCCTTAAACTTTTTCTTGAATAGATTGCATTTACTGTTTTTGTAATTGTGATATTCTTATGTTTATCTTTAAAAAAATTCTAATGTATTTTTAGTTAAGTAGTCTAAGTGGCTCATCCCTCATTTTCTTTTGCATTTTATATGGACTATTAGTAAAACTATCAATCATAAATGCAATCTTCAATGCATGAGATAAGATTCATGCATAAAATATCAGAGCATAAACAGTGATTGGTAGGAAAAGAAAAAAATTATAAGTATTAGATGGTAATTGCAAGTTATCTATTATTCCTACATTGTATTGAGTGATTTATTTCTAACATTACATTAACCAGCTGCACAAATTCTGGGATATTAAAAAAATGAGACACATGGAGTGATCTGAGCCATTCATTTGCAAATGGATAGTTAAAATTCTTTCTTTCTGTGAACTCATTACAAAATGGTTTCAAAACAACTACTTTTTAATTTTATAACACTTGAGAGAAAGATATTTAATTACTCTCTCTAGGGCAATCAAAGCCATACATTTACATTATCAAAGATTTGGTGTTTTATCACCCGTGAGGGGTTTTCTCCCAAATTTTTGTGTTTATTTAAGTTATTTTGTGTATGATGCCTATGAGGGTTTACTCTATGAAATATTTTGTGAATGCTAATTAGTTTCTGAATCTATTAAGGAAATTTCAATGTTTCATAAATAAATGAACAGATTTTAGCTAAATTAAAGATCTTAAAAGAAAACACTTAGAAAATGAATTTATAGAAGATTTGAAAACTTTGTGTAGGGCTAAAAAGAGGAGATATCAAGTATTCTAACTTTATGAAGTCCTTTTGGGATTGGTACCTAGGAGTTTACAGCCTAACCATGTATTTAAGGAAATGCCATAGTGTAGTGTGAAACCACAGAAACTTGAGTATGATAGTTACTAATTCATTCATTTGTTGAGTTATAGTTGTAAGGTACCTTGTCCTTGATTGGAGGGAGAATATCACGAGGGAGGATGATTCCATAAATAAACATCATAGACAAATGGTATGGTAATTTTTCAGTTAGTGATCTTTCACCATCTTTGTGCTTAGCCACTACTTTTTGAGTCATCTCCCTTAGTCAATGATGTTTTCCAATCATTATTGAGTTGTTGATGTATGATTTTGACAATATATTATTTCTAGTAAAGTATATATATATATATATATATATATACTAATGTCATTGGCCAATCATTGTTGAAATGTCATTGTATGGTTTTGTTATTGTAGTATTTTGAGTGAATTGAGACTTTGGTTGATATTTAAGGTAGTATTGATTGTGTGTGTGTGTGTTTTCTTAGGCCATGTCATATGTCCTAAGGTGCTTAATCATCCTAACCTATCTTACAAATAATACTCCATCTCAATCATCATTAAATCAACAATAGAGTTGACTTTGTCATCGATTTGGAGGGAACACATGTTACAAATTACGGAGTAATCGATGGTTGGATATGTTTGTTGAAAAAATATAAACATTAGGGCATAATATAATAAATTGTATCAAGAATGGAGGTGTGGTATTCATATGAGGATGTGATGCTATCATCATGACCTCTATATTTAGCCTCTATATGTGCAAAGTTTCTCATTTCTTGGGATTGGTAGGCACAACAAATCACCATCATCTTGCCCAAACTTAGCAGTCATCTTTGGTTATTGTGGCTGACTGCAGTCCATAGGTTGTCTTCATGAAGCGGTTGTCATGCTATGCCATCCTCATATTATGTTGTTTGTGCACTATTCTTGACTAGCTTGTCTTTCCTCATGCAGGTCAATAACTGTCTACCATAACACATCTCCAATATCAATATGTTGTCTTCCACCTTAGTTACCATGCCTGCCTTCATGCTATCTATACATCCATCCCCTTGTAGATCATTTATGCAGTAAAGTTATCTGCCTTGTCTTTAGGTTGTCTTGAACAGTTAGATCACCCTCCTTAGATAACCTCTTTTCCTCTTACACAACATTTATCTCACAAGAGTTGCAAATAGAAGTGGAAAGTTGGGAGTCAGTCCTTCACTCATAATGTATATATCAACCAAATTGATATTTATTATAAGGAAGGTTCCAAGTCTGCAAAACACATCCACGTTTACCTTGATATTTCTGTCTTTTCACAAACCAAATTAGATTGTCTTCTTTCCATCCCTGATATTTCAATGATTACAAAAACCAATTTTCTTCCATCTCCACTACAAAAGCCTTGAAATTTTCAATAGGGACATTGATTCAAAGAATTAATCAATTTGTTTTCAATCGATGAATGCCATCAATTGTACCTCTCTCCATGTACATCTTCATTCCTTTCCTTTTTACTACCTTTGTTCTTGATATAGTTGATATATTTTTGGATGTGGTATCAGCATCCTCCTTTTCCTTGGACTAGATAGGTAGTGGTGATTGCCTTTTGATGTGGAATTCACATCTTTTCTCACTCTAGATATGTTGTGTGCATTGCTCTTTGGGATAGAGGGGTAGATACTTTGCATATCTTGGAGATCTAAACAAGTACAAATTACCAGCTTCTTCTCTACTTCTGGAGGATAAATGATATGTGGATGCTAGGAGAGTTGCTAAGAGCCATTCCTTGTGCCCCCAATACTCACCTAGTCCAAGACTGACTTATTTGATTTGAGGGTGGCTTGTTCATGGTGGTGGACATCTTTGTCTCATTGCATTTAGATGTAGATAGGGGTCAACTTTTTGTCTCCAAACAAGTACTCCCTTACCTTTATCTTCTTTGGTAACACCTCTTTTCACATGGCTTGTAATGTTTGTAATGCTTGCTATTGTATTTACTGACATGTTTAGAATTGTTTTGGGTTCACCTACACATTTAGTTAGAATATTTTATTGTTGTGCTTCTAGCTTTTAGCATGTTGAGTCTGTTTCTTTTAGATGTTGGAGCTTAGTTTCGATGACTTTGCACTTACTACTAGAAATTTTGGTCATTTATGGACATTATTATACTTTCTTTGTAGTTTCTTGAAAAAACCTATAGCTATTGTTGATCCATGATGTAAAATGTAGACTCAGTTGCCACTGTCCTCCAACCCACACCACTCAATATCTGATTTATATTTAGCAATGTTCAGGTTACAAAGGAGTGTCCAAACTGGTTAAAATGATTATATTCTAGGGTTCTAGTTGCAAGGTATATTTTATTATTTTAAAAACTAGTTGTTTAGTGATGGATTCTTAGAGTGCTTTGGCTTTGTCCACTAGTAAAAGCTCTTTGGTGTCACCGAGGATTACAATTTAGGGTCCCCATTGCTATTCTCTAGAAGATATTTTCAAATAAACACTTGTTGGGTTAATAGTTCATACTTGTGGGAATGAGGAAGTTCAGATCTTTCCTTTTCACATGTTTGGCTGCAACTGTGTATAATTCTCAGATGTTTATTTTGGATGAAGTGTCTTTAGAATTTGTTGTTGGCATTCTTGTAGATGCACTCTAGTCCCATTGAACTATTTAGATCCTTTCCCAACACTATTATAATTTGAATAGAGATTTTCTTATGGTGGGAGGAAAAATTTATTTAGTCATTACTAAGCCATTTGATGTACTCACTTTTATAAAGGTATTGCTATATGGATCTAATACATGACACATTCTTTTCAAAAGAGAAAAAAGATAGAGAAAAAGGTGGGAAAGCATAGTTTTTCTGATTCTTCACATTTCTTGGGTTTGAACTACCTCTTCTTTTGCAGGTCTCATTACAATGTTAACTTGAAAATAATAGATATTGATGGTACAAATTTGGGAATTGACCCAAAGATGTTTGAAACTATTGACAAGCAAGGCACAATTATAGATAGTGGTACAAATCTTGCCTATATAATAGAACAGTCTTTCAAGCCCTTAATAACTGCGGTATGTGTAATGATTTTTATTGTTTTCTTTGTTGATAGAGTGGATAATTACTAATAACCTTAATCTACAGATCATGTTGGCAGAACCAAATTTGGAGTATTTATTGCAAGATATCCCACATATTCATTTGTTTATGATAGTAGGTAGTTCTTTAGGCCCTTACCCTTTATTGAAAAATTTTACCGTGGTAGCATGCTTAGTTGAAGTGTCTATCCCTTTTATCAACTTAGTCTTGATTTTCATGGTCTCTACGAGAATGAGATCCTTGACCATTTTGAGGGAGGTAGCAATCACTTGATACATCATTCTTGTATTTCATGCATGTTCATTTAAATGATAGTAATGGGCAATGTAGTAACTTGTCAAGGGAGTTTCATGAGGATTAGACTCTGAATAATACCATTATGGTGCTTTTTCCCTATCACATTCAAATAGAATCTAAGCTTCATGGCTTTTGTCTCATTGTTGAGGCAGACTTTCTTCATTGTCATTGTATTAAGGAGTAGTGTTTTGAATTTTTGAACAGTGTACAATGATTTTTTGCAAAGTCTGAATGCAGGGACAGTCAAGTAATACTAGGTGGCAGTTTCATTAAATCATGAAGACGTTATGCCTGGGTGACAGTCCTTTTGGTCAAAACTGGGGTAGTGCTTTAAGGATGTGAGGTTCTTGTGCAATGTTCAAGGGGGTAACTAGTATGGATATAAATGATGTTAGTATGATTGTGAACCTCAATGAGACCTAAATGCTAATGACAGTCTGCTGCCTGACACAGTCATCACTGTCATGAGGGAAAGTAGTCACCTCCTTAGAGGTGAGAAGATAGTGAAAGAACAACAATGTAAGAAAGTCTGATATCAAGCTTCTAACAACAAATTACAAGGTAGTGTAGACCGTATCCTATTTAGTGATAGAGAGTGCAGTGGCAGCTAGATCAAGGAGTAGTTGTAGATTTTCATAAAGGAGTGAGTTAAACAGTATCATAATGAGATCAAATTAGTCACTCTGTGAATACATAATCAAATCAAACAAAGGATGACACTCCTATTAAGGCACAATGGTCATTAATCTGAAGAGGGCAGCAGATCAGATTTTTGGAAAAGGTGCAGTCTCATTTCAAAGTATGACAATCTTCATGAGATTCAAATACACCATATGGAGGTGTTTGTCCTAACACCATGACTTTAGTGCAATACGGGGCAGAAGATTTTCTTGGTGGCAGTGTTTTGAGCATTGAGAAGACAAGGTTTTTGTGACAAGTTTCTAAGGTATATTCACCGTGCAATAGTCCTAATAGGTAAAGAGTGTCATGGTTGATATGGTTGATTTCCCATCATGGTGAAATCACAACTTTGCTACTTGAGCAATCCATTAAGAGAGATATGAGAGTGTTTTCCTCTGTAGGGTTATCAGTGTTTGTGCAAGGATTGCAAATGCTTTTAGATTTCTTATTTTCAGGATGTGATTACTCTTCACACCAATTATTTTATCCTTAAAAGTTTCATTTTGAGTTATTTCTTTACTATTTTAATCAGAAATCATATGTGAAGTTTGAGGAGATTTTTTTTAAGGGAGTAATTGCTTGTCTTGGAAGGCAGATATCAGAGTTTGATGACAAGGTCATTTTTTCTGCCAAGGCAACCTTTTCAAGATTGGAAACTCTGCTCAAAGGTCTTGATTTTTGGGGATTTTTGCACACATTTTGGCCAGAGCAGGTTTCAGAATTCATTTTGGAAACAAGTCAGTTTGTTTACAGTAGCAAATGAAGGTGTCTAAATTTCTCTCTTGATGCGCGGTAGTTTCTCTTTAGGTTATATTAGAATTGGAGAATGTTGGGTATCATTTATTATTGTTGGATAGGAAGTGGTCTTGATTTACTAATTAATGTTGTGCAAAGGCTGCTAGGTGCTTAGGTTTGGCTATTAATCTCTTCATGGAGATAAGAAGATTGTCGATTGTTGCAAAACACTGCAAGGTAATTCAATGTTTGAACTAGTTGTGGGATAACCTAATCTTTTGAGGTTGTTAACATTTGACTTTGAACTAGTTTAAGGATTCTTATTCTTATGATAATATGTTTTGATATGTTGTTAAGACTACAAATTTCTTGGTTGGATGTGATGTACAAGGAATTCTTTGTAGAAGCTGTATGGTAATTTTGTAAATATCTTTATGATAATTAGGTTATGAGTAAATTTACCTATTTGTTTTAGACAGGGATTTTTATTGAAATTCAATATATTGTTTTCTACAGGAAATAGGTGAAATATTTGAAGCTGAAGAAAATTTGGAATTGGCTTTGGAATATTTTGAGCGAGTTGCAGAGCTCTATTGAGGTGAATAAGTTACTAGTATAGCTAACTAGTGCCAACATAAAGTTGCACAGTTTGCAGCCCAACTTGAGCAGTAAGTTAATATGAAAGAAAAGTTTTTTGGGATCACATATTTTCACTTTTGACCTATCAATGACCATAGTGTAGTGGCTACTTATAATTGGATTTTTTTGGGGTTTGATTTGTAGATTTATCATTTTCAGTTCATGTGTAGAGACTTGTGGATTTGTGGTTCTTTAAATGAATAATGCAAATGGATTTACTTGTTAAATCTAATATTGTTTTCCTGCAGGAAAATTTTTCTTTCACCCTATTGATTATCTTAAAGGAAGAGTTCAACTCTTTCCAAAATCATATCAAAATCTTAAAAGGATGTGCTATGCTCAAAGATGATTTGGAAATCATATCATTCATCAATAAGAAAGTACATGATTTGGTGGATTGTTATAATGAAAGGTTATCAGCCTTTGAGAGGACCAGACACAGGCATGCAAGAAGAAAGTTCTCACTCTAAAACAAAATTGTCCAGTCCAGACAATTGAGTCAACTTTTTGTCAAGCTACCTTGCCATGCTCGAAAGAGTTATGCCGGTAGTTGGGTATATTCCACTGGCTTTTAGGAAAATATTAACATTTTCTCTTTCCTAGAAATGAATCATTTTCTCACGCCATGTTATGATGTACGTGTTGCTCATGATTGTATGAACAGTTTTATAAACAATAAATAAAAAAATACTTCTTGGCATTGACTTTTTGAATTCGGATTATGATGCATTATTTTCTTTGTTTTTTTATGAACATTATGCTTTGTGTATTTGATAATTGTTCATTGCTCCCAACTTCAAAATCCTTGATAATTTTTGTCATAATTTTCCATCGCATTTGGAAAAATAAAAATAAAAACTCCAACAAATAGGAGGACGACGAGAATTTGAAAACATTGAATGTTGAAAACAACACTAAAAAATTATTTAAAATAAATTATTTATTTTTTTAATACATTTTTACATATTGTTTCTGTAGAGACAATGTCTTTAATCCTAGCTATTGTCTCTAAAGAGACAAAAGTGAAATCATCTCTAAAGAGACAAAAATACTTATATTTCATATTGTCTTTATAGAGACAATTTTTAAGACAATAATTTAAGACACCCGCTTAAAGACAATACTTGAGACAATACACAATTTTTTTTTTGTCTCAAGTCAAGACAATTTACTCAAAAATTGTCTTAAAAATTGTCTTAAACCGCCCCTCTATGTAGTAGTCTGCCCTTCTTTCATTGGTCTACAATTAGTCCCACATTCACCCATTTGGCCAATCTCTCATCAAGAAAATCTTTAAATAGAGGCTTCATCCTCAAGCAAATCCTCCACAACTTTTATGCAAGGTTACTCTCTTAATTTGAGAACCCATCTTGCTCATCATCTCCATTGCATTTACATCATCTTGAGCTTTGATCAAGGATTGGGAAAGGGTCACTAGCACATGTGACACCAATCCACTATGGAATAGGTAACTTGTGGTTGCTTTTATAATGCTTTTAGTTTTATTTCATCCTTTGTTTCATTTTTAAAGCATTTGCAAGTTATTTCATAAGAGTGTTTCTTGAGGGATTTGTAGGTTCTAACCCTTGTTTGAAGTTAGTGTTTGCAGATTTCAAAAGTACACTCACACAAAGTATATCAAGCAGTTGGTCCTAATTCCACGCACACTTCCATATCCACCCATCATTGCTCATCTTCCCAAGTTTGGAGAGTCAAAGAATCCAAGCTGTCAACCAATCCATCTCATATCCCTAAACACACTCCATCCACGCCTCCACGCATAATATCCAATTTTTACATTGACCGTGTATTGGCAACGACCCTTCATCATAAGGATTTTGAAGGCACTCTATTACGATGTGCACATAGAGACGAAGTTAACCTTGGTATCAATAAAGAAAATTAAGAATTCCAAAAGTTGCATTCAAGTGCATGTATCTTAGCAAAGAAACTTCTTCAAGCAGGATATCGATAGCACGTTATGATAGGGGCATCTACATCAACAACGCCTTGTGATTCAACATGAGCTTAAAATCTTTCAGAAAAATACAAAAACATCAAAAAAATATGAAAATCCAAAAAAAATTAGAAAAAGGATTGAAAACAGTAAAAAGAAAAAGTTGTCCTCTAGTGAAAACTGCATGTGCGGCACTTTGGGCAAAACCATGATGAAAACCAAGAAAATAGGCATCATGTGTAGAATCGAGCATCTACGTGTGCTACTTCAAGAGAAAGCATCTCATCCCATCCGTAATAAATCGAGCATTCCATCTAATTTGTCCATAATAAATCCATTCATTCATGAACCATTTATCCAATCCATTTTCATCCATCTTCATCCACAATCCAAGTTATCTTGATCTTGATGAAATTTTGGGGCACGCTTTACACTTGCTTATGGTAAACATCTTGACATGAGTCATTTTCATTGATCCCATCCTATGCAACGTTATCTGAGCCATGAAGCACTATCCAAATGAGGTTTCTTTATCCAAACACCTTATCTTATCGCAAGATAATCCTTTGCATCCTTTGTGTGCTTATCCACGTCCATCCATACACCTATCTGAACATCCATCCATGGCATTCCATACATTGCTAGACATTGGGGGTAGATATGTACATCTTGCTTCAAGAATAAATCTTGATCTACATCCTCCATCTTATGTGGTGATTTGAACATTGACAAATGTGAAATAAAATTGGTCCACCACTCATGGATGGCATTCCATACATTGCTAGACATTGGGGGCAGATATGTACATCTTGCTTCAAGAATAAATCTTCATCTACATCCTCCATCTTATGTGGTGATTTGAACATTGACAAATGTGAAATAAAATTGGTCCACCACTTGTGAGAAAAATTTGAAATCACAAGCCCATGGCATATTTTGATGAGAAGAAATCCCTTATCAATTCTTCATCTTTCATTGAACATCAATCCAAATAATCACTATCAATTGTATCTAATTTGCACGTCAAACATCACATCAAATCATTCAAACAAATTTTGTTCCAAAACAAGCTTCATCAAACATGATTGATCAAATCCAATCAAAAAATCAACACCTCAGGATATCATTGTGTTGCTTGACACTATCCTTGCATTGTTATGCATCCTTAACAATGTTATCATCATCAATCTTGATCAATCAAATCCTTGCATTGTTGTGTATCCTCGACAATGTTATCATCATCATCAATCCATCGATCTGATCAATCAACCTTAGCTTGGTCTTCAACAAAATCCTAAACAGAGCACTGATATCATCACACATGTCCATATCCAAATCATCAAAATCATGCAAAAATCCAAAAAACATCCAAAACATCAGAAAATCCAGAAACATCCAAAACATCAAAAAATCCAAAAACAAGTCAAAAACACAAAACATCAAAAACATTAGAATCTAAACTACGTCGTCTCTGAGCTTAAACGTAGGCAAGGCTAATCTTGGATCAACCCCTGAGACATCAAAATCCAAAAACATTCAAAAAACATCAAAATCCAAAAACATTCGAAAAACATCAAAATCCAAAAACATTCAAAAAACATCAAAATCCAAAAACATTCAGAAAATCAAAAATCAAAACATTTGTAAAATCTTGAAAATACCAAAAACAGCCTCAAAACATTTCAAAACGTCAAAAACATCCAAATATTTGAAAAAATCCATCTGTCTCATCTCACATTCAATCGAAATAATCAATCATACATAATAAACTGATTGTCACCTTCATCCTTTGGCAACACAAACAGAAACAACCACAACAATCAGCAAAAGAAAACTCCAATCATAAAATCTAAATCGAAGCAACAAACAATTAAAACAAAATCAAACTCTTGATCATTCACAAACATGTCAGTCAACCTTATATCAATAGCCTATCAATCAACTTATCAAATCATCATCATCCTATGCAATGCATGTCCTAGGATATATCATTCCGACAATGGGCATCATTTTGGATATCACTTTGGATTCTTATCCTATCAAAACAAATCCCTTTGGCTGAAGGTATGAAGAACATTGGCTTGTTTGTGTACTTGATCTTTTCTTTTGATTTATCTTATTGCGCTCATTCCAAGGACCTCTCGATGATATCTGAATGAAGGATTTAAAGAGATAGGAATGGGGCAATGATCATTATCTTTTGTCTGCTGTGCTTGTTGGACATTCTTGTAAAATAACTTGGCAAATATTTGCTTTGTTAGGTACATCCTAGCAAGGTTTCCGTATGTCAAGAGTGAACAAGAATACTCCTATCTATTTGTTGAGTCAAAGTCCATCGCACTAGGTACAACACCATCCTGGTTCTTTATACCTTGATGCATCGTATCTACATGTGTAATCAAACATAAGGTAAGTAGCCCTTTTAAAATCCCAATCCTTGATAAGCAAATCGTAGTCATTTATCATCATCATCATCATCTATCATCATCATCATCTCTAATAAAGTATCATCAAATCATGGACTTGTTGGATCCTCTTGTCATCATCTCACTTCCACATTAACATCACATCATGAATAGTCCATCATGCATCCATCCATCCTGCATCCATCTTGCATCCATCATGCATCCATCTTGCATCCACAAAACTATCAGCATACCACATATCATCCATATCATACATCATAGGAGACATCGATCATTTCACATGCATTGCATAATCATCATCATAATATAGATGCGTTAGTCTAAGCATTTGCATAAATCATCCATTGCATAATCATAGCATATCACATCATCCATGTCATCCATCATCACATCATATCATCATTTAAGTTGTTTAAAATAATATAGATTTGTTATTCTAAGCATCTTAAAATCATCTCATTTGCATCATCATCCATAACCATCCATTTTGAACCTCTTTATCGTGAGATCAACCCTCAAATTGAATCTTTTCACTCGATCTCTCAAGGGGGCAATGTACCAATGTACTTTTTTCCGCTGGGGCATCCGAAAAATAAGATTTTTTTTGAATTTTGATCGCGACAAGTTTATTCTTTGAACCAACGCAACAAGTACATTGTTTCAAAGAGGGGCAAAATGTAAACACGTAAAATATGCATGTAGTCAATCCAATGGTTTAATCAAATAATAACATTTCATCTCTCATAAATCATTCAACCTATATCTTGCATCATCCATTTAATTAAATAAACTAGGACTTTATTTAATTGAAATCCAATTCATATTTCTCTCTTTGATTTAATTTAAATCCCTAAATCAAGTCAAATTGGTCAAATCATCCTAATCATCATTAATTTAATCTAACCATGATTAAATGCTAATCTCACCCACTTGCATTCTCTAGATTATGCTACTTGCACAAATAAATCAATTTATTGATTTATTAAAACCAATATTTTCACTCAACATGGCCCTCAAGTTTGAAAATCATGACAAGTTGATTTGTCCCTCCAAAATTGCATTCATTGCTCTTTTTCTTGTCCCCCTCTCTAAATTTATTGCAAAATTTGAATTCAAATTTCCCCCCTCTTGGGCACATTTCCCAAATCTTGCACATGCATCAACCACTCACCACTTGACAAGTGTCTTCCTCTCATTTGTCCAATCTTATTCCGACATCCTCCATGTTTGGCACTCTTAGCATTTGAAAATATTTAAATAGAGGCTTCATCCTCAAGCAAATCCTCCACAATTTGATCCTCAAATCATATGCAAAGTCACTCTTCATTTGAAGAATTGATTTTTCCCATCCATCACTCCATCATCTTCAAAGCATTTTATCATTTAGCTTATCAAAAAGGGGTTGGGAAAGGGCTATTTTCCACATCAAAATAGCACCAATCCCCCCATAAGATTAAGTGTTTGCTTTGTTTTAGAATAGGAATAGTTGTTGCTTATATTTGCTCATTCATTTCATCTTTTTCCTAGTTCTCTAACAATGCAAATCAATTTTATGGGGGATTCTTATTCTATCTTTCATTTTAAGCTAACAATGTGATTTGATTGTTGCAAGTTTGGATTAGGGGTTCACAATATGAATTATGATCTTTAAAATAGTATAACTAATGATTTTAAGTACTATTTTTTGACTAAGAGTTAATGTATGTAGACACAATAAAATATTTTGTCATATAAATTCATTGTACATGATTACCTTTTCCAAGATGCAAAGCATGACTAGACAATGTTGGAAACATGAAATAGAAGAGTGTCATGATCTATCCAGTATGATTCAAATCTTTGAATTTTTGTTGTATGTGCATAATTATTTATCCACACATGATCAATAATGGGCCTTGAAAAATGTTTTGTATTTTCATGTAACAAGTGCAAGTTGTGTATTTGCATATTCTCTTTAAGCATTTCTAATTATTTTGAGGAGTTGGAAATGTCAATCTTGAAGTCACCTGCAATGTAAATAAGGCTTCCAATAGAAGCAATTGTTATTACTTTGTCAGAAATTTTTATAATATTTGTAAGCATTATTGTTGGTCTAGCATAGATATTATAGATATGAAGGCTTTGTTTAGTAAATATCGGTGTGCTCAATATATGTTTGGTTTAAATGTGATAGTTTTGTACCTTGAACTTTCCTTATACGACAATCATTGAATTCAATCCATATAATATCCATGTTGGTGTTTTGTGTATATGTTTTGAATATTCCATTTGATCCATTTACAAAACCATCTTGTGTATCATAGTTTCCACCATAAATATCAACTAATATTTCTATTTTTAACATAATTTGGTTTGCTAGGTTTGTATTATTTTTGAACAATTATTCTACATTAACAAAATTGTCATGTTCATCAATTACATTGATTGTTATTAGTTGTCCAGGTAGAGAAAACAATATTTTCTAATTGTGTGCATCAACATCTTTTCTCTTGTAAAAAAGAAATGGAAATATTTGGTCGATAGGTGTAGGACAAAAGAATTTGTTATTTAAGTATGCTATGCTACTATCTATTTGAGAGTTAGTTCATATCCTGTTAAGAATATCGATGAAGATTTGGTCTTTTTTTCTCATAGTTGTTTGTAAGGTGTAGCTTTTAATATTTTCCAAAAAAATGTATGGAACTAGTTCATTGTCTAATTTTAGAGTTTAAAAAACTGGATAGTCATGTATAGGTTTTGCTTGATAGAAATCACCAGAAATTTTTTTCTAAACCAACAAAATATTTAGTAGGTGTTTGCATGATGTCACACAGTCTTTTATCTATGCAACACAACAGTCTCGCTCCAACTAATGAGATTTCATCAATAAGGATAATACATAATTGTTGATATTCTTTTGTCAATATGTCTAATTTATGTGAGCTTAATGGAATAGTAATGGATTTGTTAAATGGTATAAATAGTGTAGAGGGAAAAGTTGCACCTCCAATATTGTAAGTTTCTTTGCCTACATATGTGAGTAACAAGCTCTTTATTTTATCTGGGTCACTATTAGTAGAGATATTGTATATACATAGTAGGCCTTGGTATATAGCTTTGTTAGTGAATGTTTTTCCTGTTCTAGCACCTCCTATTGATGCAGTCATGGCTAGAGGGTTTTCAAAGAAAACTATCCAACCATGCAATGAGAACAACACAACGAAAATAACACCAAATAATCAAAGAAATGTAGAACAAATCTTTATTAACTCAAAGAATTCATATACATATTCACCAACAATATGCCAATTTTATAGATTCAGCACACTGGCTTGATTACATAGCATAAAATCCTATTCTAGACCTCTATCTTCTCATAAACTCCTTATCGCGGCTTCTAGGATCTACCTGGATCTGTGTCTCTGCCCAAAATGGCTTATAACATTGATTTATCTAACAACTAGAACTCTAGAACAATCTGCGTCGACCATGGGTAGATAAAGATCATCACAAATAAAATGTAATGTACAAAAAATAACCATGTCGACCACACATTTGGAGATTTAAATGCAAAATTACACGGTGTGGACACAAAAGGAAGATCAGACACAACCCCCACAAACATCGAAAAATACCCCGATAAGATCCGCAATCATAGGAAACTATCCACAATCGCCAAGGAAGAACATGAAACATGTAGAACATAGTTTGCTTACACTGAGGATTTACTTTCGGTGAATGCATAGATTGAAGTGTTGACCCAAGGAGAGATTGTTCACCCATTAAAGAACATAGAATGATGTGCAAAAGAGATCCACGAACAACGGAAATGATCCACCAGCTCGAAAGCATGAAACGACAAAGCCTAAAAGGAAAGAACAAGAATGTAATGCCCTAAATTTTGACTGAAGGGAAAAACAAAACCATCAAATCTTTTTTTAACAAAGCTACAAAAACGCTAAAAAAAACACTAAAATTTGATAACCGAGCACTAGAAGGGTTGTATACTACACACATTGAGGAATTTTTCTCGTACAACATCCCCATCGACACGTCGCTCAACAGCGAGTCAATGGAAGTAAACAACATCAACTACACGAAATTCATCATGCACGCCCTTCAACCAAGGATGGGATGACTCAAGACTTAGGTTAAGGTTATGTTAGGTTTCAAATAAAAGCTATGGCTATCAGTGGCAACTCACCTTGACAACATGCTCCATCCTATCATGAAAGGATTATTAATCCATCGAAAGATAAACTAACTTTGGTGATAAGGTTTTTGTCACTAACCGTAATGATATTGTCATTATATTGTTGTAGTGTTAGTGATATAGTAAATTAATTGTTCATAATCATGTTAATATAAATGTGGTTCATATGTGATCCTCAAATTTAATTCACTTAACCTAAATAAATTTAATTTGAGGAATAGTTATCTTATAGATAATCCCATTGAATTATTCATATACATTATCTTAAAGAAATTTAACAACTAATAATTCTAAAAAAAAATATTATAAGAATATAAAGAAAATAACAAAAAATTAAATATCACATATTTTATAAACTCATCCTCATAAAAAAGAGGAAACTATTTATATACATATAATTCCCACTTTTCTTTATAAATATCATATTAAAATAATGAAAATCTAAGTTTTTTAAGAATGCTTATTAAAGAAATAAAATCGAGGTTTTTATGAAATTTACGATTCCTTTTCTTTCTTAAAGCTTAAGAGCTTATTAAAAGGGTATATTATAATGCAGATAACTTTTTAAAGAACTTATTTTATTCTGAAGAGTATATTTTAATGGGAAAAGGGTATATTATAATGCAGATAACTTTTTAAAGAACTTATTTTATTCTGAAGAGTATATTTTAATGGGAAAAGGCTTTTTAAGGTTGTATATTTTAATGTGAATAGCTTTTTAAGATTGTGACTTCCTCTTAAATTTTAAATAGAATACAAAGCTTGGACTTTATTAAGGATTTCGTTTGGAGAAAGAATAATGAATTGGTAGTAGCATATCTATTAGTGGTGACCGAATTAAATGAGGACCTAAATGTTAACTATGCTAGGGAATAAAATCGATAGGGTAAAATAAGCAATGCATGCTAAGATCGGCGGTATAACTGACAAAGGCTATACTCTAATAACAATTATTAACAGCCATAACGACATTAATGAAACTTATTTTATTTATTCTTTGCTTTAAGCCGGCGTGAACAAAAAGGAAACGCATCTGAAAGAGCAGATGCCAAACTGTTTTAGTTTTATTTGTTTTTAAATGGCAATAACACAAACAAAAGGGAATGAAACAAAGCTTGCTACCAAAACACTTGGCCACGCAAAATGAGGCGATGTGAGAAATTTAAGAGGGTGCTCAAGTAGCGTCAATATAGCAGGAGGCCAGATGGATTAAATAGTGAAAATTAAATGTTGATAATCATTACTTTTGATATGCAATAAAAACAGGGATCGCATTAAGGCTGCCTTAGCCGTGTAAGCTGCTAACTCTTACAATATTTTAATCTCATTAAAATACTCCCTTTAATGGGGGTGGTAGATTAATTACTTTATGTTATGATGTCTTCTCTCATTTTGAATTCAAGTATGCGGCAGAAGGTAACGTATATGCTACGTCTACATAGATATTGCTGGCAGACATTTTTTTATATATATATATTTTAAACTATGCATTAGTTGGTTATCTTAGGTTTCCAATATGCTTAATTTTGTCCTCACGTTTGTCATAACCAAAAGACCCAGCCGAACCCTAAATCATAACTCTGTTCTAAAATACCCCAGTAACTTCTTCCTTGCGCTGCAGGGTGGCGCTCAACGATGGTGGCTCAAGTAGGAAGCTCAGAACTTTGTGCTTGCCAGGTGGAAATCGAATCAATGTTTATTTCCTTCCTATCCCCGTTTCCCGTGCATTCCAGTAGCATGAGTCTTTTTTTTTTGAGGTTACTGGGAAGAGCATACAGCCCTCTTTTCTTTGCGCAGTGGCCTATGAATGGGTTGTGCCATGGTGAGGCTCACGTCCCCTCACAAAAGTCATTTCCACAGCCTGCTTCCCCACTCAAACTTATATTATCAATGTCTATCTATTACTTATTCATTCATCTATTTTGATTTCCTTTCTCATATATTTTGCTATAGGTATGAGGTTCTGATCTAGTACCCATAGGAATACAGGGTAATTGGTTTTGATAAGAGATTATATTTGGACAGATAAACATAACCATGGCAATAGAGAAATATTTTTTGTACTTCACTGAATTCAATAAAACAGAAGATACTAGAGAGAAAAATCATTTTTTTTTTCTGCAAATGAAACTTTCTGACATTCTCTTATAAAAAGGTAATGAAGTATATATGTATTTCAAATTAAATTTATTTTCACTTTAACCCATATGTAGGGAACCAAATAGCTTAATTATTCTCTACGTTGAATATTTAGAGTACAGATTACTATTACCATTCTGCAGTAACACGATACATGAAAACTTATTTAGACATTTCATTCGCTTTGAGGAATTCATTACACACCTATTTTTTTATTTCATTTTCAAAACACATAACATGCTAAAATCTAGTGTAGAACATAAACCAACACTAAATCTGGTTGACCTAGAAATAGGCAGCTATGCATATACATAAACCCTTTTTTTCTTTTTGAAATAGAGTATATATGTTTTTTTTTCTTGTGTTTTCTATAAAATAGAGTGTGAATGAAGCCAAAAATGCATGTAGTTATTAAACCAGATAGCTATTTTTTTTTTCTTTGCAGCATAAAAAATAAATCTACTAAATAAATAAAACCATAGGAATAAGTAAAACCATAGGAGTATGTGTAGGATCATTATGGAAAAAAAAGGCCTTAATTTGAATAAGTTATCTATATTATATCAAAAATTTGTAAGAATATAATTTGTAGCAAATTGAATGTAGTTTCTAAACTACTAGGTTTACTTTTAAAAAAAAAATCTATTTGGTGAAAATTTGAAATTTCAAAGTAGTAATATTTAAATTTCAAGGATGCGCCTGGTAAACTTTTTAATGTGACCGGCGGCGCTGGCGCTACACACCCTCCGGTACCACGGGGGTGGAGGAGACTAGACCTCGTGACCAACCTCCTGCAACAGGAAAGATTTAGCCAACCGAGCTAGGGCCCCAACCCTTGTGTGACCACTTTAACCACAATAAAATAATAATAGTTTTTTATAAGATTTCAGATATAAATAGAGGACTCATGTCCTGATGTGATGCATATCTTTTTGTAATTTTTTCCAAGTAAATAATTAATTATGAATTTTTTATTAAATTTTTAAAAAATTTAAAAACTCCTATGTTTGACCACCTTAACTTGATCAAAATTTCACGAAATTCTTTTTTTTTTAAAATTTTATAGTATGCAAAGTATAGAATGTGACACATGTTTCAGATTCAAAAAATATGACATCGTTGGAAAGCTATAAATAATTTTCAATCAACCTATCAATTAGGACTTTAGTCGTAATTCAAATAGAAAATGAATAATAATTATTTATTAAATTCAAAGTAAATCATAATTTATATTGGTGGAAAGGTGAAAATCCCCTTTAAAAAACTTGTTCGTTTCATCAATTTTGGGTTAAAAAAAAGTCATCAGCCATGTACCCTACACATACCCATCATATTGCCACTTTTTGGCCCATCATGATCTTGCACATACCCATAGATTCATTATCTATTCTATCGAGTAACTTTGAGACAACACTGCATTATGTCCTCCTTATGAAAGCATGATATGTTGTGAGCTTAAACATGGACACATATATCACAACAAATACTTTTCAAGGAGTGGGAAAGATTCATTGTTTGACAACATAACAAACACCATTCTTTTCTTGCAACTATAAAGAATTTTATAGCATTTTTAATAGAAAAACAAAGCCTTTACAAGTTATCTTGTAGGGGAAAATTACATTTAAACACCTTCACAAATCTCTTCTCTTTTCTTTCACAAAGAGAATCTAGATCCTCAAATCTAATAGCTCCTATGAAACCTGCAAGTAAACACATAGTACAACTTTCTTTCATGGCCAATGGGGTGTGCTCACCATCCAACATTGGGTTGGAAAATGAACCACCCCCGAGCTAGGAGGTAACCAAGCAACGGGTACACACAAAAATCAAACAAATAATACAAGAACACGTAATGAACAAAACTCTTTTTCTCAAGGCTTTTAACACACATAGAAAGTCCACTCATGAATTCCTTTAAGGAGAGACAAGGTGCACTCGATCTTGGAGTTTATACAAATATACATATCCATTTAATATCATATAATGGGGATTTACTTCCTTTCTTCCTTCACACCCTTATACCATATATCACCAATCCAACCCTCCAAAACCTCCATCATTTTTGTGGGTAGTCATACCCTATCCATTTTTCCAAAGTGATAAAACTCCCAAGAAGGTGCTACCTTTCTCTATCCTGTACATGTATTGCTCTTATATATATATGTATATATATATATAAATGGATATATTCTTCAGTTTCTACAGAAATATGTTCTTGGTGATATATATATATTTACATATAATTTATTAAATTTATTTGTGAAATTTTTCCTTGGGCCAAATCGTATTTCTTTTCGGCTACGAAAAAATTAAAGTCTGTATGCTGGGTGAGAGACGGCCTTCGCCGTATGCCCTCCCTAGCCACATATGTAAGGAGGGCTGCGAGGCAGTCAAGGAGGCTGCCATAATAGTCCTTTGGACTACGCACATGCCTAGGTATCTATCACTCCGTTTAGATTTTTTTATGATATATATATATATATTCTTTATGTAAAACAATCATCCCAGAATTATTAACTGATAAGAAGATAAATAGAATGTTTATATATATGTTTATATAAATCCATTTATTCTAGAGAGGAATTTACTTTCTCATGAACCAAAAATTTTGAACATACAAAATATTTCTAGAGACTCAAAAAATAAATTTCCTTTTCTTTATTTATTAACCAGTAAATTGATATGAACACATTTATTCTAAAATCCCCAAATGATCTTCATTTACAAACCAACATGTTTGTCACTACAGATTTAACAAGGAGATGAAAGATCAATAAAATAAAAAGGGAACCTGGAGTCTTGCGCTTGCCGAGAATTTGACGAAGCCTTCCTTTGATTCCAACCAGCCTTTTTGAAGAGCTCGCTTTCCTTCTCTAGAACGCCTCCACTAGATTCTTTGATCAAAATCTTAATCTATTTTACTATTCAGAAGAGCCTTTTCCCCAGAATAATGAAAGAGAAACAATTTTTATAGAGACAAAAGAGAGGATGAAATTTTTTTCTAGAACTAAATATTTTTTTGAAGCTTCTGTCAATTTTTCTCGTGAATGAAAACCTCTCATTTTTTCTATTAAATAAAAAAATATCCTCTTCTATTCTCGAAAACTCAAAAATTAGAATGAAAAGAAGTTTTCTATTTCTTCACTAGCTTTTCATCCAAAAATCTCAACATTCATTAGTCCTTTTTATTCTTTTCTATAACTTTCCATTCAAACTAAACTCTTTAGTTTTAATTTCAATTTTTGCTAATTTACACTTAAAATTGACACTTTTTAACTCATTTAATTATTTTATTCCATTAATTATCCTCAACTTTCTATTTCCATTAAATTATCTAAATGACAACTTTAAATAATATTAATTACACTTTTCAATTTATTTATCTTTAATAAATCACATAACTTTTAATTTAATACTTTTAAATTTTAATAACACTATTCCAATAACTATTATTAACATTTTATTTTTACTTATTTAATTATTTGCATTACCTCATACTATTACACACCAACATAAAATAAATAACATAAATATACACCCACAAGACAACTATCATATAATACAAAATGACCAAGATCAAAACACACAATACCACTAGACACAAGCCAGGTTGAAAAACTTGGGATGGGGTGACTTCCCTGTCATCTCTATTTCAACTTCATGTCCATTGGGCTAATTTGATGCTCGCCCTATCCTACCGAAGTAGGTAGAATCGAGACTTTGTTCCTGCAATTCCTGCATACAAACAAGGTTGTGTACAACATGTTTATATATAGTCAATTACATCACATCATGAGAAGGATTCACAGCATAGCAGGGCACTCCTGAATGAGTGGTGCTACACTGTCCCCTCACCAAACCATAATAACAACTATAGCATTAAGTATAAAGTAACACTGTTAAACTAAACTAATCACATCATATCCTCATGAAATAATTACTAATCTACTGCATCACAATATACTACATCCATATAAAATATCACCAGTCAAATATAACCATAATTTCATATCATCATATTCATCTCATCATATAAAGTAGCATAGTCATCAAGCAGTCTAGACTATCCAATCAACCAATCCAACCAACAAACAATAACTATCAAAGTCTCAAGGTGTCAAGCAAAACCACATAAAATATCAAGTCCAAATAGCAACACGAGGGGTATTACACCCTCCTTGAAGAGGAGCTAATCCAACACCCATCCCAACAAAATAATAACAACACCCAACATAAAAAGCAAGCATTCAAGAAGAACAATAAGCATTCAAGAAGCCATTGCATGAAACAAAAAGGAGGATTTGAAGCCAACCTTTTTGTGCAAGCTTCCAAATATCAAGTTGAAGAAGAGCTTTCCCAACTCCTTCCTCCTTTCCCCAAATCAAGGAAAAAACTAAAATTGTCCAAAAGAAAAAGAACCCTTCCTTTGGATTTCCAAAGGATTGATATAGGAGTCAATGGTTGAATCACCTTGGAGACATGTCACTCTCTCATTCATTCATATGGACACACCTCTCCACAAGTTCTCACACATGTGTGAAAAATCTTGGGGAAGTGAAAGGTGAAAGAGTGTTCAAGACTCAACAAAGGCTTTCAAATCTCATAAATGAGATTTTGAAGCAAACACTCCAACCCCATCCCCAAAATCTGTCACCCTTTTTAATGGCCAATTAAGAAGGATCACAACTTGCAATTTTTAAAAGTTATGGGTTTGATTTGACCCCTAACCCATAGGTAACCATCATAGGGGTTAAATTAGGGTCAATTAACCCATTCTAAGGACTAATTCAACCTTTTTAAACCCACAAAAAAAATTGAAATTCAAACATAATAAAAGAATTTCCAAAATTTCCCAAAAAATCTCATCAAAAATGTAATTGGCTTTAAAAGAATAGTTTCAAGATTCAACATTAAATATTTTTAATCACAAAATAAAATACAATACAAAGAGGCTATAGTCCATTCTCCAAATGGACCATAGTGGGTTTCACTTGGCTAACACAATAAGGTACCCTTAGTTACCTCTGATCCCATTGGCCATGGGCAAGTATCTGCACACTCAAAGTCACATGTAAATATATCCAATACATAATAATCAATAATTAAATCAATAATTCCACATATATATAATTAACATAATCAAATTCTGAAATCAATGAAATAGAAATATCAACATCCATAATTCATTCTTTCTTTTGGAAATAACATACTCTATAAATTCACAGCTAGGCATGACATTGTTATAAAGAAATCACATCATCAAGTAATTCAAATTTAACATCTTTTCAGTTCTATATCATAGACACTTATCCATATTAATATGATAAATAGAACAACATGAACATATCAAATAAAGAAGCATAGCATGCATACAATCATGATAAGCATCATAAATGGGAAAACAACATAATATCCAATATCCATGATAATTCTAAAATGGTCTAAACGACATAAAGTATCAACATGCTAGAATCAAAGTGCATTCAAATGGGGTGTATCAAATAGTAGGCCTTACATCCTCCTCGCTTAAGAATGACCTTCCTCTTGGAGGTCATCAAAGAGGTAAGGATATAGAAACCTCAAACATGAGGCATCCTCCCAACCAACTGCTACCTCGTCATAATAGTCCACACTAAACTCTAATCTCATCCAGCTCTCGACCTCAAAGGGCCAACATTTTCTGATCCAAAGTGTGAATGAGATCCAATAGTATTTGTTTATCCAACTCCTCCTTGGGCCTCAACAACTACACAGCCTGATGCTTAGCTTGGAAGCTCTCTACCGCTGCAAAGGCTCTATGGGATTTACTTGCATCACCAACTGTCTACTCTAACTCTTCTTTCCCCTGTCCTCTAGCATCAGAACCCAAAGGGCACTCCCTAACCAAGTTTCCAACTATGCCACATACGTAACATGGTCCTCGAGTCTGGACCTATGCTGACTAAGTCCTGACATCCCGTTGACCTCCCGTCATGCTAGACCCACTCAGTCCTTCTCTAAAACTTTGTTTTGAATGTGCAGGTGTAGCTCCTTGCATCTGAGGATTTTGATCTTGTTGATCTCGTAGGGCCACTCTGGGATCTCCTATGTGACCTAGGCCTCTGACTATACGACTATTATTGTTGTGGTCTAGATTTTCCTATAGAAGGTCTAAATCCTCCCTGCCAAGGAAGTGGAGGCCATCAAGAACCATGTGATTGAGTTCCATGATTATGGTTTTGAACCCACTCTCGTACATCCTGGGACTTCCCTTAAATCTCCTCTGCTATGAAGGCCTTCTCCACCGCAACTCGAAGGTTCTCTAGATCAACCATGCACACGGGTTCTGATATTCCTACATTCAGTCCTCTAATAAAGTGGTTGACAAGAAGCTTATCATCTTAGATATAGTCCACATACTGAAGTAGCTTAGAAACCTACTCTCATACTATGCTATCGATAGTCCCCTCTACTTAAGGTCACAAAACATATCAATGCGACACTGACGAAAATGCTTAGACAAATAGCATGCTAAAAAATGCTCTAAGAATGTCTCCCATGTGAGAGTGTAAATAAATAAGTGGTGCTTGCACTCCTCCTAGCGCCACCAAGTAGAGGCTAGACCTCTACGCAAAAGTACCGCACATCGTGCTTTCACATTGCTTGCATATGCACGTAATCCAAAGTACCTATCAAGATTGAGAAGCCATGACTCAGCTCCTTTGCCATTTGTGGATCCCTCAAAATTATTTGGCTTGAGTTGTAGCACTTCTCGAACATGATCACCTGAATCTTGGTATGCTCTATCCCCGACTGCTACCTCAGGATGAGGTATTTGTGGTGGAGGACCTAAGTGAACTGATCCCCTCTCTCCATCATCATCATACTCATCTGGAATTCCATGGGGACTCATGCTACGCTCTCTACGCTATAACCCATGTGCCTCGGTCGAGTGATGAGTTTGTTCTGGTCTAGGGCCCTCCTCTACTGCTAGTAAATGAGCATGAATAACCCCAATCAAATCCTCTAGTGCATGAAGGATCTGAGAATTGAGGTTTTTGGGAGGATCATGTTGTGATGACTCAGAAATGTGTGGGAGTGTCGGTGGTGTCTACGATTGATCTCTCTCTGCATTATGTCCATGACCATGAGTGCGACCACAACCACGACTCCTCCTAGTCCTAGGTGCCATCCTACATAATGATCACGTATGAAAGATTAACATGATGAACACATACGCCGAGAGTTCCTAGTGTTGGAACCTAGGCTCTGATGCCAAAATGTAACACCATAAATTTTGACTGAAGGGCAAAACAAAACAATCAATTTTTTTTTGAACAAAGCTACAAAAATGCTAACAAAAATACTAACAATTGATAACTGAGCATTAGAAGGGTCATATACTACACGGATTGAGGAATGTTTCTCGTACAACATACCCATCAATGTGTCACTCGAGAGCGAGTCAATGGATGGAAACGACAACGAGTACACGAAATTCATCATCCACGCCCTTCAACCAAGGATGGGATGACTCAAGACATAGGTTAAGGTTATGTTAGGTTTCAAATAAAAGCTATGGCTATCAGTGGAAACTCACCTTGACAACATGCTCCATCCTATCAAAAAAGGAATATTAATCCATCAAAAGATAAACTAACTTATGTGATAAGGTTTTTTTCACTAACCCTAATGATCTTGTCATTATATTGTTGTAGTGTTAGTGATATAGTAAATTAATTGTTCATAATCATGTTAATATAAATGTGGTTCATATGTGATCCTCAAATTTAATTTACTCAACCTAAATAAATTTTATTTGAGGAATAATTATCTTATAGATAATCCCATTGAATTATTCCTATATATTATTTTAAAGGAATTTAACAACTAGTAATTAAATAACCAAGATATTATAAAAATATAAATAAAATAAAAAATAAAGGAAATATCACAACTTAAAATGTATTATATAAACTCATCATGATAAAAAAGAGGAAACTATTTATATACATATATTTCCCACTTTTCTTTATAAATATCATATTAAAAAAATGAAAATCTAATTTTTTTAAGAATCCTTATTAAAGAAATAAAATCTAGGGTTTTATGAAATTTATGATTCGTTTTCTTTCTTAAAGCTTAAGAGCTTAGTAAAAGGGTGTATTATAATGCAAATAACTTTTTAAAGAACTTATTTTATTCTGAAGAGTAGATTTTAATGGGTAAAACTTTTTAAGATTGTATATTTTAATGTGAATAGTTTTTTGAGATTGTGACTTCCTCTTAAATTTTAAATGCAATACAAAGCTTGGATTTTATTAAGGATTTCGTCTGGAGCAAGAATAATGAATTGGGTAGTAGAATATCTATTAGTGGTGACCGAATTAAGTGAGGACCTAAATGTTAACTATGCTAGTGAATAAAATCGATAGGGTAAAATAAGCAATGCATGCTAAGATCGGTGGTATAACCGACAAAGGCTAAACCCTAATAACAATTATTAACAAGCATAGTGACATTAATGAAACTTATTTTTATCCGATAGGCTATTATAGGTAGGAATTCCATCGAAAAAGTCTTACTGTCTGATGCCGGAAACTTTTTCAGGCCTCTGCCTGCCAGATTGTAGGCTATTATGGGTGAAATCGACCGAAATCGTCTCCTATCTGGTGCCGAGAAGTTTTCCTGCCGGTACTTACTCCATTTACTCCATTCATGTGGGATGGTGGACAGAAGTATGGGGGTGAGCAGGGGGGTGCCATGCTTATTAACTACATGATCTTGTATGTGATTTACATGTGTGTAAGGGGTGTCCACCTTGTACAATGCTCGATTTGGATGGGCACATCAATTTCCACAACACCCACGTCGCTGCTACTGATTTTGGGAACTATAAGATAGTTCTTCCTGCTAGAGTCCTCTATCCTAGCTCTGTAGCAGACGTTGCTACTCTTGTAAAAAATTAGTTGATAGGCTATTCTGGGTGGGAAATCCCACCGGATTTGTCTGATGTCTGACGCCGAGAAAATTGTCCGATGCCAGAAAACAAATAGTGTTCCCTACGTATTCAAAGCAACCACAAGTTGGATGGGGAGAGCACGTATTTAATAAGGCATGGTACTCATGCCATTTTTCATGTTAAGGTATGGCCACCCATTCTTCAGCATGAGAAGACTGCAGGATGTGGAAATGATATGGTGTGTAGAGAAAGATGAACCTGCAACCTCCATAAAGGCACATTCGGGGGCAGTTGAGATGGACATTATTTCCTCAGGATGTGAGTAGATAAGGGAGAGGGAATGATTGAGCAAGGTGGAGAATGTGAAATATGGAAGCAGGGTCGAGAATGGCCAGGGAAAGGGAGAATTAAAACGTGGTTTTAAAAAAACTCTGAAGCGAAGGTGATTGAGAGGAGTAAGCGAGTTTCCAAAGCCACATCCCTCATCCTCCCTACGTCTGCCAAAATGGGACTTTCTATTCTCTGTAAATTTGGAATTGGCCTCATCATTGTCTCATTGATGGGGAAGTTGTACGAGTTCCATTCAGTTGTCAGGCATCTTGACAAACATTACAATTTGGAGGCACAATCATGAGGTAAGACACTAGCCATGGTTTTAGAAATAGTTCATGTGCCTTGTCTAAGCCTCCACATTTTGCATGCATGTCTACTCATGCTCTAACGGGTGCACATACTTTGCTCCAAAGCGCCCATGTTGGCATAGGCAGGATGCTGGCAAATGTGTTGGGATTTGGCCTTACACCTTCAAATGCATCTACTCAAAAATTTCTAAATCCTTTTCAACAAATACATTTCGCTCATATCCTGCAATCATCTCCGCCCTTGAGATCACATTTCTTTGAGGCATTCTGTCAAACAGTTCACATGCCTTGTCTATGCTCCCACATTCTACATGCATGTCAATGAAGGCAGTTGCAACTACAATGTCTGATAAAATTTTCTCCAGCTTTCATGATTCGAAGGATGTCCTTACCCTGCTCCTCAAAATACAAACACACTACATAAGCAACTAATGGTTGCCAGATCAAACAACTGACATAAGGAGCCATTGTAGGTTTCTGACATCCAAGATTAAATCCAACGATTCTGCTTTCATAGTGTAGAAGCCCTGCATAGACATGCTTTCCTTAGAAAGCACCAACGGGGGAGGATTTTCTTTCGAGTGGAACTCAGAGCACTCCAACATCATGACCTCCCTAAAAATTCCATCAACCTAGCCCTTACATATGTTTCCTTGACAACTCCTACCAATTCAACTTCAATATGATCCAAGACTGATGCACACGAATGAAGGTGGTCATTATCCTCTATGTTGTCACTGCCCAGGATGGAATTGATCACTTTCAGCTTGGCCACACTAAAACAGTTAAATATATAATTTAACCTATGATCAACAACCCTTCTCGGGTAGACAGGATCCCTTGACAATCCCAAACTCTTCTTGGCCATGAAGAAAAAGTCAGCGAACAACCACAAAAGCTAGATGGGAACTGTCCTAGGAAAGAAAAAAACAACATTCAAAAAAAATAATGAGGACCAGATGGAAAGAGGCCATTTACCCTGGAACAATAAAAAGTAATAATAATAAAAATTAACGAGTCTTCCTCCACTATAATATTGTGATATCCTTCAGAGTGTTCCATGATCATATACATTAAAAGAGCCTATTTTAGGACTATAGATGAAGCATTGATGAAAAAAAACTTGTGTGTGATTTTCCTGTCATGCATAGCCCCACAAGTTGAATTCCATGTCCCTGAAACACATTTTTCTGGTTTGAGAGTGTTAATCCTGAAATCTTTTTGCAACAATAATACTGGTTTCATTTGAGAAAAACACATTTTGCTTATTTATACCAGGGGTTTTGCAATTTTGCTCAAAATTCTAAGTTTTTAGGATTTGTGATTGTAAATTCCATGGCAAAGCAAAAAGGAAACCTGAAGTGAAGGGTACATGAATTTTTTTGAACAATAATTACTTTTAGTTTCTATGACACACGGTACAGAATTACAAACACTTAAATTTGGATGTATAATAATATCAATGCATGAGAAATGAAAATGTCTAGTGGTCTCAGAATTCATAGAGGATCATACATGAGGCTTTCACCAAAGCAAAAATCTTTGCGTGAGCTCTACCTCTTGTATAGTAAAATTGTTTGAATTCTATGGTAGGATAGCATTTGTTTTGGTTTATGTATGTGTGAGAGATTCTTGTCAATCACTTGCTTTAATAAGACATTTCACAGTGGGGAAGCACATTTTTCTTGTGGACATTCAGGGTTTTGCAAATTTTCTCAAACTTTTAAGCTCCTTGAATTTGTTCTTCTAAATAAATGACATCTTCAAAAAACTGACAAAGCAATAGGAAATGAAATATCTATGAAGGTTTTAGAATTGTGATATGATTTATAAGAAATAGTATGGAGAAAAATACAATTAAATTTATCCAAATAAGAAAATAATATTTCATTGGAAGTGCAAATGTCTTTTAGTGTCGCTTTCCATACTATTTAAAAAATTGTAGGGCAGAGTCCCATGGAAACTGCTACTGCTCAAATTTTATGTCCATTAAACGTGATAAATTTAGACTGCAAAATTTGGAATTTCTAGAGCATATCTATAGATCATCTTGTGGTTAGAGCTCTTTTTTTTTTAGAAATGTATCTTATATTGCATCATGGAACAGGAAATTACATAAATGTAGCAAAAAGGTTACAAGGGAAATCTTCCCCTAAGAAAGCCAAAAGGGCTAACATCTGAGCTTGTGTTCCAAGAGGTAATGAATCAAAATCTTATGAAGAAACTTGCTTTTTAATTTAGTAAGCAAAGGAAATTTCTATTTGTAAATTCTCAATTCTCCCAAACTAGAAATGAGGGATGCTTGTGAAAATTCTTGGGTCTTGCTTTCCTTAGAGATCCAATATCACTCGGCTGTAACATATGCTGTAAACAATTACCACTTTTTGTACACATTTAGGTGTCTTCAAGGAGAAGTCCTTGCTAGGAGCAATCATTAGAATAGTAATTAAATTGAGCATGAAATAAAACTAGAAGATCTTGGCAGAGGACATCTCCACAAAATAATTGGCAGTTTCCTCTATTGCACAGCTTGCATATATAATATGTGACACTAACTTTGGGAACTCTTGCCAATCTAACTACAAAAATATCGATGCCAAGGGTAAGAAATAACCCACAAATTTGATGTACTAGGGGCTTATTTTTAGTTTTTTAATCACAAAAACTGTTCTAAAAATATTCTAGAGTATCCCAACTACTCAGAGTTAATACATTAAAAAAATCTTATTTTACAAATTGCAGCTGTGGGTACCATAGCCACTTAAAATAAAACAACCTCATTTAAAGCCCGTGCCCTAAATAAAAACATCTAAAATTTAAATACAAATAAAAGTAAAAGCATGGATGTTGCTGGCCAAAACTCTGGCAATGATCATTGAACTTGTAAGCTAATTTTCCTACAAAATTGGTATACTCAATAACCATTAAATATCAGCATGGAAATTGAAAATAAATAGCTACATAATACATATACTACAATATTCATACAAATCCTGTATAGTTAGCCAAACAACTGAATGCTATATTTGACATAATTATGTTACATTAGCCTGAGTCCATTGACCATTTTATCTTATTGGAATTTTGTATGTAGATTTTTTTTTTCCCTTTAAAAAGCTTTGACACAATCTTTTAATTCATGTGCTCAGCCTTAATCACTTTATCTCTCCATCTTTCGATTCTGTTATAACCAATGCATCAATAGTTGTTCTGATTTGGGTCTTCTATCACTGTAAAGCATGCACTAGGAAAATCAACTCTATAACATCCTAATGGTGTCATACCAAAACTTCTTTTAGTGTTCCAAATAGGCACCCTAGTTTTTTAATTTTTTAAATTTTCAACTAAAATCAACTACAGTTATTCAGTTAGTTGAGTCATGTGAAGATGTTGGATATATCATTCTATTCAAGAATCTCAAAACTTCTTGATGGATTGGGTTGCTCTAATCTGGAGATGGTTTCAGATTTTAGGCAGTTGTCCTCTATATGCGTAGTGAATGCATCACATTGCTATCAAGTAGATGGCAATGCAATTGTCCAATGCACTATTTTATGAAGAGAGCAAACATCCAGACTAAATTTAACTTCAATTGAGATGAAAACCCACAAAAAGTTGTAGTTGAGCTGTTCTGAAAGCTTTTGGCATAGACTTATGAGATTTAGTTCCAAATGGAAGCTTGCATGTATCCTAAATTTTTAAATTTCTTTTACTAAATACTAAACAACAGGTGTAAATGGAAACTTGTAAAAACTTTTTCAGTTGTACTAAAAATTTGAAACACCCACTCATACAATTTAATTTCAAGAGCACCCTATATTTGTTTGATTTCCAACCAAAATATTTGATAATGAGTGCATATGGAAAGTTCCAAGAATTTGTGTCTAAGTTGAAATCCACATTTATTACAAAAGAATCCCAAAGTTCCCCTCCAATGGGATCACTATAATTTTAAAGTGTATGTAATTTAAAAAAGTTAAAAACAAGAAATGAACTATAACTTGAGTTCCTTTTTGGGTGGGTACTCAGCATTGAAATCACCATTGCCAATTGTCTTGAATGTATTATATTCTTGCCTAAGTAATAAAAGCAACAGGGTTTTTATTCTTGTATCAGCTGATGATGGCCATCTATTTTTAGATACTTGCAGTGCCCTAGGTAGTCAACATTGAAATAACCATTGCTAATTATCTAGAGTATGTCATTTTATTTGGTTAAGTCTTGTTATTGTTTTTACTGCAGTTGGTATAGTTGTGAAGAGTATTTCCTGCAAAATTGATATTTTTAGCAGTTGATAAGAAGATGTGTGACACAGGGTAGTTGAATGTGTTAATTGATATTCATCATGAAGCACCAAAATTTGGAATGTAAATATTGAAGAATCTTTTTATCTTTTTATGTAACACTAATCATGGTGTTTTTCAATATGTAGCTGCCCAAAGAAAATCAACATTCCACCCAGGAAAAAAGCACAAATTTATGAGAGATATGAGAGATTAGATAAAACAAAAATTTATTTTGTACCCCTGTATTCAAGAGAAAATCTCTCTGCAACTCCCATAAATATACTGTGTACATAGGATTGATAAACTGTGATTTATATTTGTAATTTATTTCATGAAAGAAACATTTTGTATAGAGATGCAACCTTCTATCTTTTGTTTGCTATTGCCCAAAATTCACTTGTGCATGTTTGGCAATTTTTTGTACACATTATTATGTCTTTAACATACTGCATGGTTGTAGTTTACATGCATAGCAAACAACAATAGGTCTAGAAAACTTGAAAGAAGAAATGAATTTTGAAATCTATCTGAAGGAATTATATTCTGGAAAATGATATAGTGTAGGCGTAAAAATAAAATCCAGACCTAATGAATTGTAACTGAAGGTTTATTAATACTTAAAAAGAGGAGATGATTATTCCTTGATGTTAATCATGTGTGATTTAGTGCCTCCTCATTGTGGGGTTATAAATTAAATAATTGGTATTTGCCTAATTGACAAGGCCTAAAAAAAATTTGTTGGGATTTTTGCTAACCATTCCATTGCTTTTGTTTGTAGGTCTTGAAGACACATGGCATATATCATAGAACCTCATTGTCAACCACCAACAATTGTATTATACATAACCAATCTCGAGTTACTGATTTTCATGTGTCATAAAATAATTTTTGTATTATAAAAAATATTTTCCCACAACATGCAGTTTTCCATTATGTTACATTAAGTCACAAGGTATATCATTAACAACTGTACTTAATCCAATTGACCTTTTAAGTTACAGGTCTTCTTTCATTGTACAAAAAATATTATGTTGTGAAACCATTTAGCATAGCATACCGATTTAAATAAAGTTTCATTTGTTCATATTCAAATCTTCTTGCATCCAATCAATCAGTCTTAAGAAAAACAGTTTACATTTTCTTGTGATTTTTTACCCTGCCCTTCAATATATTTCCAGAATATATCTTGCTATCGGTGTATACATTACACCTTGTTGAGGTGCAAGGGCTAGTATTTATTCTTTTCTTTAAGCCTACATGAAGAAAAAGGAAACGCATCTGACAAAGTAGATGCCAAACTATTTTATTTTTATTTATTTTTAAATGGCAATAGCAGAAACGAAGGGGAATGAAACAAAGCTTGCTACCAAAACACTTGGTCACACAAAATGAGGCCATGTGAGGAATTTAAGAGGGTGCTGAAGTAGTGTCAATACAATAGGAGGCCAGATGGATTAAAGTATATAGAGGACTTATTGTCATTAATCTTTTGACTCTCGGCAGCCAAATAAGTATCCAAAGCCTTCCTTAAATTCACAGCTTCATTTATTTGGTCACACCCATTAAAGCATTATAATATAAAATATTAAGGAAAAAAACTTTTAATATAAATAAAATATAATATAATTGTAAATTGTATAAATTATATAATTTGAATATTATTAGATTGAATAAACAAGTTGATCTAAAAATTTTGTTGTAATCATATTTAGATTTTGTATATGTTAATTTAATTTATACTATATAAATTAATATTTTTTAGTATAGAATATGCTATATAATAATAATCTAATTTATATATATTATTTATAATAAATATAATTAATTTTACGTGGAAGCCAACCTATTTTTGGCTATCAATGGCTGAAATTCCAATTTTTGGCTATCAATGGCTGAAAGTCCTTTTTTTGTGCATTTTTTTTTTTTTTTAGACTGCAAGAATCGGGTAGCATGACCCCATATAAACTGCAGTGCGCCTGGTAAAATTTTTAACGTGACCGGCAGCGCTGGCGTGACATGCCCTCTGGTACCACGAGGGTGGGGGAGACTAGACCTCATGACCAACCTCCTGCAACAGGAAAGATTTAGCCAATCGAGCTAGGGCCCCAACCCCTTTTTTTTGTGCATTTTTACCCTTCATATTGACGGACATTTTATTAATGTGGAATTTATACATTGGATGAGTCGTATCCCAATGTACAAATATATAATAAATACATTGGGATAACACTCACCCAATATATAAATTCTGCATTAAAAAAATGTAAAAAATGTATGGAAAACATTTGGACAGACAAAATGATTTGTATCATCTTACATGTTTTAAGGAGGAGTTTCAACCCTTAATAGCCAAAAATAGGTCAGCTCTTCTCAAATAGAATACGTGTAATAAAAAGAAAAGAAAAGAAAAGAAAAATTCTATTGAACCTGATTTAAATCTTTCTTGGCTTCTTTAATTAGTTTTAGTATTTGAAATCACTTTGGTATTTAGGTTGTCTCTCTCATGTAAAACACCATTATTGAGTTATTGATGCAAAATGGAAATGAGAAAAATAGTTCCACAAGCTGAAGTGCACCTTTTTATGAGAGAACAAGGACCCCTTCATGTGTTGCAATGCCCCCTTGGTGGGAGGCATGAAGACAGGCTTGATTTATTCAAGATAATGGATGATTATGGTCTCAAAGCTCTCTATGTCTTCAATCCCTCATCAAGTCGAGGCCTACCTCTCAGGTTCAATCATAGAAATGGCCTATCCGTGTTGTCATACAGAGGAAAACAAGTTTGCATTGATGGTGAACCTAAGGTATGTAGGAATTCTAGCTTTAAATTTACATGATTAGAGATGAATTGGGTTCTTGCATCTGTCTCACATTTTTATTAAAATTTTGGATTATTTGGGTGTTTATTCTTTGAGATATTTTTGGGTTCGTGGATTTTTCTAGTTTGCAGCCCAAAAGAGGGGTTATGTGGCTTTAATAATTACTAATGAATTATATTTCTTAGTTAGTTGAAGTTTTAATTTAAATAAATGGGTCATGTGGGTGCTGATGATTAGAGATGTTTTGGGTTTTTGAACTTTTTAAAGTATTGATTAAAGAAAATGTATACTATTCATTTTTTTTATGGTTTTTTTTCCCTTTTTCATTAAATGGGTAACATGGCAAGTTCATAATTGCAAAATAATTAGGATTTTGGATTAAGTTTCGAATCAATATGTGGATTAGGTGATTTATTTTTTTGGAAAAATAAATTTGTATTACACAGGGAGCTTATGATTTTAGATTAATTGTGTTTTTGGAATTTTCCATGTTTTTGACTAAAGAAATGGAAATTATGAAGGGTATATGGTACTCTATGATATGAACTAGGTTTCTAGATATACCTATTATTTTTTGCTAGATTTGTTGATAAAACCTATTACAAAAATTTTCATAGTGTTTGCACTTGTGTCACTGCTGGTTGCTATAGCAATGCCGGAGGAACTTCTTGAATGGGCTCATAAGTTCAAGTTTTTGGGAGGGATTTCCTTTACTTGGACTATCACCATTGTTGTCTTTGTGTTCGCTCATTCTATGAAGAAGCTACAGGGTGTATTAAGAAGTTATTGATGGTTGTAATGCGAGAGGAATAGGGGCTTAAATATTTATTTTCAGTTTCCTTGAGATTTTCAAACTCTTGATGTATGGAAGAGCTTATGTTTTATTATAAAGCAATTTGAATATTATTTTGTTTGGACTATCATAAGCATATGCAAACAACTATATATGTTCTGGGGGTTGAAGTGCCTGAGTATCCAAATTAATTTTTAATTTATTTAATGTAAGATTACCGCTCTTCAATCTTCAAAGCAATCAATCTTCTTTTGAGGTGTGGTTGTGATAAGGACTCAATCATTTTTTTTTCAAATTATCAGGATATTGTTAGTCTGAGGTCCTCATTCTCACCACAATTTCTTTGATTTTTTCTCCAGGTCTTTAGAATGCAATGAATTTGCATTCAAGATAGTTCTACTATATAGACTAGGAACAAGGGTCTAGATTTGTGGACCACAAATGTATATAATACTCAAAGGTATAATTATAAAAATATACAAGTGAAACTTTGATATACCCAAACCTGTTGGAAACCATATTTTACATGGTATTCCATGACAGGAGGGTTTAAAACTAGTACTAGGAGAATGCAAATATATAGCAAGACAATGTCTCCTTCTAATAACATACCATTATGAGATACATAAAATAACCATATGAGCCATTAAATAGGAGAGTATTTATGCAAAATCTGCCGATGTCCCATCATTGGAATATGTTGCTATCGTAAATATCTTGTAAATCACGAATAATATAGTGTGCCCATCACTACAACACGGCAACATGTAGCGATGTTACCACTGCAGTGATGGAGTATTCTAACATGCCATCCCTGGAACTCAAAGCCTACTTCTAGATTGACAAAGCACTTCCTCATAAACAACCTATTTCTCGCATTAATTTTTATGCAAGTGGGATCATTGACAACACATACACACACAATTAGAAAGAAAGAGTCAACAATGAGGGACATCCCATTACAGGGATGTGTCACTATGGTGAAAATCTTATAAACTATGCATATCAAATAGGTAACAACCACAATATCGATTCACAAGCAATGATACCAAACTGGGATTGAGGATTCTAACATGGAATCCCTGGAACTCAAAGCCTTTTAGATTGACAAAGCACTACCTCATAAACAACCTATTTCTTGCAATTGTTAGGCAAGTGGGATTATTAACAACAATCCAAAAGAGTCAACAAAGAGGGACATCCGATTACAGGGATTTGTCACTATGGTGGACATCTTGTAAACTATGGATATCAAATAGGTGACAACCACAATATAGACTTACAAGGTGTAATACCAAACTTATGGCAAATATCTCTAGAAAGGAAATATGCTAGCATGATGTTACAAATATAAACTATATTCTAGATTATAAGTTCATGATTTTTAGGCAATAGGAGGGCAACCAAGAATCCAAACTAACAACCTAAGAACATCACACACATGCGAATAGACTACTCACTTGAAAGTTGAAACATAACACCATGATATTAAGAAGTGATGTTAAAATGAAATAGTGGAGGCTGTTGGTATTCATCTTAGTGTTCTACATTCATTTATCCTCAATAGAAAAGGTGAGTGTCTATAGGTCCAGATAAAATGAAGATTAGCTTATTTTTTAAGGTTCTTAGATGATGTTGTGATGATTTTAATATTGCATCTGTATTTTATATTTCCCTTGGAATACTCCCAAGGGGAATAATCATTCCTTTTCTTTCCCTTCCAAGATTGTCTCCAAATGAATTGTTTTCTGTTATAGTCATTGAGGACACCAATGTCTCTGCCAACTTTTGAAATGGGTGGTTCTTCAGTCTGGCATCATTTTCTTCACTCTTGCAATAGTACTTGCTTCTCCAACATCATCTTTGTTGTAGTCCTATTCAATGAAGTATCTAATCCTCTTACACTTTTTTTGAGGATTTCCTTAAACTTATCAAGATAGCATGTCCTGTGGTGAGGAAAAATGGCCGGATTGTGTTTCTTTTCAACTAGACTTTGATTTTCAATCTCATTTGCAAGTGTTTTAGCACTGCTATTGTCAACTCAAACATGATGTTTTTCAAAGTACCTCATATTTCCTAATGAAAGCTCCTTCAATCATGGGCTTAGCGAGTGGCTTGTCTCTGCCCTATGTAGTTATAGGTTGAACGACTAACAGTTACTTTTAACTCTCCTTCCTTGATCCTTGGTTGTGTGTTGATCCTCAGACAAAGATCTAGAGGATAGGGACTAAGGTTTCACTATTATCGAGCAATGACTACAGATCTAAAAATATATGGCCTTCAACTGGGGAAACATAGCATTTTCTAGCAAAGAAAACTAGAGAAATTCCAATAAATGGTTGTTACAATCCTAGAAGAAAAGTTTGAAAAATTACTTTCAATTGCTACTAACACCTAATAGAATGTTCTTTCCTAGGGTAAATGATACTGGTATTTGAATATTAATTAATTTGCACCCCGTGGACTTTTCCCCCTGCCACATTAGATGAAGACCAAGTTGCAGCCAACATAACCTACAACATTCAATATGGTTGGTAACTTTGAATTTAAAATTGAGGGCATGTTTTTGAGTTTGAAATAGTTGTTGCATCCTACCAACAATTAATGAAGATAGGTAGATTTGAATTTTGAATCTAAGCGCTCATTCTCATGAGCTTGCTAATAGAAGACAAAAAAGGAATCTATTCGTTGAAGTTATTTTTGTATTGGAGTGTTGGCCCTACAATAGCAGATGAAAAAGGGAATGTTCAACACAAAACCAATGATAGTAGTAGCATAGAAGGAATGTTCTAGCAGACGCATGACATTGTTAGTTGCAGCTACAGGATTGTAGCAGTTTATGTTTTTGAAGTGTGAGTGTAGCACCCAGTCATTGGACATATTTCCAAAATAGTTTAGTTTTATTTTGTTCATGTAAAAAGGAGAATATACTCTGTGTTTTTATATTTTGAAACAAATATGGAATATATGAAAAGTTAATTTATGTTTGGTTAGTCTTGTTGTCACTATGCGTTTTCTATGTGTTTTTTGTGTGTTGTTTTTCTATTATGTCAATCCAGTAATAGCAGTAAAGTTGTGTGTTTACACCCTTTCCACCCAAAAAGTGGTATCAGAGCCCTATTTTTCTACGTAGTCAATCAATCAATAAGTTTATTGTGGGTTTCTTTGGTAAAGCCCTAGGTTATCTAGGCATTGTTTAATCTTCTCAAATTTGAGAAATATGGTAGGAGGTGATAGCTAAGGTTGGCAACAACCACCACATTTTGATGGACAAAATTATGATATATGGGCTAAGAAGATGAGAACCATCTTAGTTGCAAATGACGTATGGGAGTTGATCACTAATGGGTTCAATGATACTACATACCCAAATGCATTTGTAGCACTTTCAAATACACAAAAAAACCAGTTGAAAGAGATAAGAATGAAGGATGCAAAATTCCTTAGTTTGATTGAGGCAGCCTTGAGTGAGACTATTTTCCCACATATTGTAACATCAAACTATGCAAAACAATCTTGGGATATATTGAAAAATAGCTATAAAGGGACTAAAAAAGTGAGGTTAGCTAAGTTGCAACTCTTGAGAAGAAATTTTAAGACTCTACAAATGAAGGATAATGAGTCCATTTCATATTTTCACACTAAGGTTTCAACCTTGGTAAATTAGCTGAGATTCAATGGAGAAACAATGGAAGAGCAAAGGATTGTTGAGAAAATCCTAAGAAGTCTGCCTACTAATTTTGATTATGTAGTAGTTGCCATTGAAGAGGAAAAATATTTGTCTCAAATGACCATAGATGAGTTGATGGGTTCGCTACAAACCCATGAGCAACAGTTGAATAGATCTACTCCTTCCCTAGAGAAAGCATTCAAGGCTCAAACCAGTACAAGAGGTCAGGGAAGAGGAAGAAACAACAAAGGTAGAGGTCAAAGAGGAAGAGGTAGAAGCAATTCTGGAAGAGGAGGTTCTGACAGCATAGAGGAGCTGAACAGCTCATAGTCAACAAACCAGAACCAGAGGAAGAACAACAGTTCATATCAAAGGAATGAAAAAAGAAATGTGTAGTGTTATTACTATCACAAGTATGGCCATTATGCTAGTGAGTGTAGAAAGAAGCAACGTGACTATGGAGGCCAAAATGCTAATGTAGCAAATGAGAACAAAGTTGAAAATGATAAACAGTTCAATGTTTTCATTGTTTGCAACCTTGTTGAATGCAACAATGATGAAGTTTGGTACTTGGACAGTGGATGCAACAACCACATGAGTGGTAACAAAAAATTATTTTCCTCCATTGACTACAGTATAAAAACTGAAATCAAAATTGGAAATGATGTAAAGGTTCTCGTCATTGGAAGAGGTGTAGTCAACATCCAAACCAAGAATGGTGATAGGTAGAAAATCCAGGATGTCTATTATGCCCTCGACATAAAGCATAACCTATTGAGCATTGGAAAAATGGTCCAAAATGGCTACAAAATCTTGATGGAGAATGGAGAGTGCAATATATTTGATAGAGGAGGCAACAAGAGAGTGATGGTTGCAGTGCAAATTATGAGAAACAAAATGTTTCCTCTCAGGATGCACGTAGTGTCTACGATAGGAATAACAGACGATCAACAACAACATTGTTCACCAGCACTAACAACAGTCACACAATAGTTAGCGGTCGAACAATAGTTTGCATTCAAGATAGTCATCAAAGAACCATCTAAACTATGACATTTAAGGTATGGGAACTTAAGCTTTTCAAGTTTGAGTTTATTGTCTAGAAAAGGAATGCTTAGGGGTTTACCATCCATTATAGAAACTGATGGCAAGTGTGAAGCTTGCATTTTAGGAAAAAAACATAGGCAACCATTTCAATCCGGGTATTCTAGGAGAGCAAGAGCATCTCTTGAGTTAGTGCACTCAAATTTGTGTGGACCCATGAAAACCCCCACTTTAGCCGGAAAGACATATTTCATGACCTTCATAGATCACTATAGCAGAAGAATATGGGTCTATTTATTGAAAAAAATCAAAATCCTTTGAGAAATTTAAGTGGTTTAAGGAAGCAGTTGAGAAGGAGAGTGGTCACTATATCAAAGCCCTTAGAATAGAAAAAGGGGGAGAGCACATCTCCAATGAATTCCTAATTTTTTGTAGGAATGAGGGCATTCAAAAAAAATTTACAACAAGGTATAACCCATAAGAAAATGGAGTGGTGGAAAGGAAGAATAGGACCATTCAAGATACGGTGGCAAGTATGCTGAAAGCAAAAGGGTTGTCACACATATTTTGGGGAAAAGTTGTAGCAACAATAGTCTATATATTGAATAGGTGCCCCACAAAGGCTGTATGGGATATGATTCCACAAGAGGCATGGACAAACATCAAATGGAGTGTTGAGAACTTGAGTATATTTGGGGGTGTGGCATACACACCCGTGCCAAAGGAGAAGAGGCAAAAATTTGATGATAAAGGAGAAAAGTGTATCTTCATAGGCTATAGTGAGGAGTCAAAAGCCTACAAATTGTACAATCCCATCACCAAGAAAGTAGAAATCAATAGGGATGTTATATTTATTGAGAATGAAGCATGGAATGGAATGGTGGATGACACCATAGGTATTTCAGTTACAATACCTCTTGATGATGAGGAAGTTGCAGATGATAGCAACATAGGGGGAGCTCAAGAGAGCAATAGCTCAACAAGAAACTACCATAGAACATTAGAAAACAACTTCGGTAATCTATAGTAGAATAGTAACTCTAGTAGTGTTCAACAGAGATAGTAGTCTGGCCACACTAAACATAGACAACAGACTAGTAGCTCCAATAGCCATCAATATAGTAGTTCTAGAGGTCAGAGAAGCAACAGTTCGGAAGAAAATTTAGATCCCACACTCGCATCATTGATGCTAAGAAAAAAAAAGAGTGTAAGGGAGATCTATGACAACACACAACATGCTGATTTTGATGAGAACTTGGATTTTGCATTATTCTCCTATAGTGATCCAACACACTTTGAGGAAGAAATAAAAGAAGAGAAATGGTGCAAGGCCATGGATGAAGAGTTTGAGGCTATAGAGAGGAATCAAACATGGGATTTGACCAATTTACCCAAGGGTAAACAAGTGATTGGAGTGAAGTGGGTCTATAATACCAAGTGTACTGCAGAAGGGAAAATTTAAAGACATAAAGGAAGGCTTGTTGTCAAAGGGTACAAACAATAGCCCGGTATAGATTATGATGAGACATATGCACCAATTGCAAGGATGGAAAAAATGCAGACAGTGATAGCAGTTGTAGTTTAACATCAGTGGAAAGTGCTACAGATGGATGTAAAGTCTGCCTTCTTGAACAAAGTTCTAAAGGAGGAAGTGTATGTGGACTAGCCACCTAGCTATGAAGTTCCTGGGCAAGAGGACAAAGTGTATAGGCTCTAGAAAGCTATTTATGGGCTAAAAAAAGCACCTTAGGTGTGGTACAACATAATAGACTCTTATTTTTTGAGCAATGGATTTTGCAAGAGCAACAATGAGCCCACACTCTACATCAAATCAGCTGAAGGTGATATTTTAATTACTGTTTTGTATGTAGATGATCTAATTTTTACTGGTAACAGTGATAGCAGAATTGTTGATTTTAAGGACGTGATGAAAAATGAATTTGAGATGAAGGATTTGGGTTTGTTGAAGTATTTTCTTGGGATAGAAGTTCAGCAAATAGACCATGGAATTTTTATTTCACAAGCTAACTATGCCAAATATATTTTAAGAAGGTTTAAAATGCACAACATCAAACTTTCCCCCACACCAACAGTAATAGGTCTGAAACTACAGAAGTATGATAATAGTAAGGAAGTGAACCCAACCCTCTACAAAAGCATGGTTGGATGTTTGATGTACTTGACATCAACTGGCCTGATTTAATGTATGTAGTAATCTTGATATCTAGGTTCATGGAGAAACCTAAGGACACATAGTGGAAAGTAGGAAAAGAATTTTCAGGTATGTCAATGGAACAACTGGTTATGAAACTTTGTATGCAACATCTATTGAGTTCAAGTTGGATGGTTTCACATATAGTGATTGGGCAGGAAATGTGGATAATAGGAAGGGAAGATCCGACTATGTCTTCAACATGGGATATGGTGCAATCTCATGGGCATCTAAGAAGCAGTTGATTGTCTCTCTCAGTACCATAGAAGCAGAATACATAGCGGAAAATGCAACAACTTTTCAAGCTATTTGGTTGAGGAGGATCCTTGTAGATTTACAACAACAAGTTGATAGCACAGTCATTCATTGTGACAATGTGACCTCCATAGCGCTAACAAAGAATCTCATCTTCCATGGACGAAGCAAAAAAATTGAGATTCATTATCACTTCATAAGGGAGTTGGTAGAACAAGGTGAGATAGAACTTCAGTATTGCAGATCCAAGCAGTAACTTGTCGACATATTCACCAAGGCATTGCCAAAGGCTAGTTTTGAATGCCTAAGAGATAGACTTGGCATTATGGATAGCTTCAGAGATCAGCTCCAGAAGGAATCTGTAGATTAACAACTGACCTATAGATTAAGGGGGAGTGTTGGAATATTAATTAATCTACAACCCATAGACTTGCCCCCATGCCATGTTAGATGAAGACCAAGTTGCAACCAACATAACTTGCAACATTCAATATGGTTGGAAAATTTGAATTTGAAATGCAGTGCATGTTTTTGAGTTTGAAATAGCTATTGTAGCCTACTAGAAATTAATGAAGGTAGGTAGATTTGATTTTTGAATCTAAGCACTCATTCTCATGAGCTTGCTAATAGAAGACAAAAAGGAATGTATTCATTGAAGTCAGTTTTGTATTGCAGTGTTGACCCTGCAACAACAGATGAAAAAGGGAATGTTCAACATAGAACTAGTGAAAACAACAACACAAAATCAATGTTCTAGCAGACGCAACACATTGTTAGCTATAGCTATAGGATTGTAGCAATTTATGTTTTTGAGGTGTGAGTGTAGCACCCAGTCATTGGACATCTGTCCAAAATAGTTTAGTTTTATTTTTTTCATGTAAAATAGAGAATATACTCTATGTTTTTGTATTTTGAAGAAAATATGGAATATATGCAAAGTTAATGTCTATCTAGTTAGTCTTGTTGTCACTGTGTATTTTTTGTGTGTTTTTTGTGTGTTGTTTTTCTATTATGTCAATCCAGTAACATCAATAAAGTTGTGTGTTTGCACCCCTGTTGCCCAACAACCAACACTTGACTTGCACCTTAAACCAAGTAAACCCACTTCAAGCTTAACCTATCCAACAAAATATACAATATTATGGAAAAAATAAAAAGCCCACTAACCCTACAGATTTCAAATATAACTTTGAAAAATTCAACAGAAATAGAACTCAGAAGAGGACTTGCCAAATTCTGGATTTTGGCTCATAAATACTACTGAAACAGAATGTCAAACCCTTTAAATAGATGAAACAAGAGATAGTTGAGGTGGCAATGGAATGTAAATTTATAATTTCTATTTTCCATGATGTTTTGGGGATGGTGGCCGGAGTTTCTCATAAATACTATTGAAACAGAATGTCAAACCCTTTAAATAGATGAAACAAGAGATAGTTGAGGTGACAATGGAATGTAAATGTATAATTGCTATGTTCCACAATGTTTTGGGGATGGTGACGGGAGTCTGAGGGCCATGTTTTGGGGGAGATAGAGTGCTCATAAATACTTACTAAAATAGAATTAAAAATCCTTTAAATAAATGAAACGAGAGATAGGTGTGATGTAGTGAAATGTAATTGCTATGTTCTATGGTGTTCCATGGAAAGGGATTGCAGTACAAGGGCCATTTTTTGGGAGAAGAGGTAGATATTTTATTGTTGTTATGATATATTTATTGTTGTTGTTATAATGTTGTCATGTTATGTCGATTCTATGTTGTTGATGTGACTCCACAAGGTCAAAATGATTAGAGGAAAGTATGGGTTTCATGCATCTCCATGTAGTGCACCCTACTTTGCGAAAGGAAATATTTAAGAGATGAAGAGGCACCTCAAAATTAATCCAACTCCCACCAAATGGAAGGAGGACACCATCCCCAAACACATTTCGTAGGGTACCCTTTTAAGTAAAATGTATATAGAAAGGAGGAGAAATTATAAACCAAATGTAGTTTCATTTCCCAACAAGGTTCATTCTGTTATCATTTTAACATGAATTCAAAAAGGAGGAAAAATTATTTTTTTTCCCAATGTTCACATCAATCTAATTCTCTTCTCTTTTAGTATAATCAAGCAAAGCGTAGAAGATCAAATTTTATTTAACCTTTCAAAGGAGAGAGAAAGATGGGGGTAGGAGAAAGAGGGAGAGGGGGAGGGGGGAGAGAGTATGTTGCATCATCCACCAAGGAGCAACCATTTCAATAGATATATTAGTTCACTATATAATGAATCCAACAAGGAGCAAGCATTTCAATAAATGCATAAGTTAGACTAACATCGACACTTTATCTATGCATCAATACATCAAGTTCAATTTGATGCATAACCAAAGGATGAGTGGAATTCTAAAAGTTAAATTTTATGCAAATTAGGGTTGGATTATGGATTGAGATTAATCCAACATATAATGAATCCATCAATGAGCAATCATTTCAGTAAATGCACCAATTAAACCAACATTTACACATTTTCCATGCATTTATTCATCAAGGTCTATTAGATCCAAAAATTCAAGGAGCAATAATTTCAAGAGAGAGATTAGTTCAACATATAATCAATCCAGCAAAGAGCAAACATTCCAATAAATGCATTAGTTAAACCAACATCTACACTTGATCTATGCATTAATACATCAAGGTCAATCAAATGCACAACCAAAAGGATTAGTGTGATCACAAAAGTTCAATAATTTACAAATTAATTAAATAAATGCATCACATGAAGCATAAATTAACTTAGATTTATATAGACACTAATTGAGAATTGATTACTACAACAAATGATTATTAGATATTAAATGAGGGTGACAAGGAATTTAGCTTCGGGATTCATGGTGAAGAAATAAATGTTGATGAATGTTTATGTATGTTGATGAATGTTGATGTCGTACAAATTTAATTACTTTCTTGTAAAAATTAATGCTTACAGTTTGATAATTGTATTAGGTTGTAAATGGTTGTAGAATTCCTTATAGGTTAAATTCATGCCCCTTTGGGTTAAACTTGAGCTCCTAAAAAATTAATTAATTTTAGGAATTGATTTCTAACCTACATAGTCCATTTGGCTAATTGTACACTTTTGCAACCTATTTTATCTTAAATCATTGATATTTGATAGTGTGTAAGGACTAGATGCATTTAAAAATTCCTTAGGAAAGTAGTTGGATTGTGAGGGTTGAGTTATCCTTAGTCATCTCCCTTGATAGATTGACTTTATTAACTTGGTTTAATGATTGAAGACAAAAAAATCAAGCTTGTAGTGACCCATAGAGAGATAATTGATGCAAATGTAACCGTTTTAGTTCTCTAAATTGAAGTGTTCTTAGAATGAATGCCCCATGTAATGCAATGTTCTTTCTTATTCTTGAATTATACATAAATGCATAAATTAATGTCTTTAGATGCCAAAACATAGCAACATGTCATGTAAATGTGTACCAAATCAACTCATAATGGCTAGTGAAAGGGCATGAGTTGGAAAATTTTGAATCTATCATGTTCAATCAAGATTTAGTTGCATAGTTTTTGAGTCAAACTTGACCTATATTTCGTGAGTAGTTCACATGAACCCATCTCTCATGAGCTTGTCAATGGGATAGAAAGCTAAGTGGGTGTGATCTTGGGAAAACTACATGATTAAGTGTGCTTCCATTATTGTAGTATTGGAATGGGTGGGCTCTTAGGAAGTCCCCATGCATCACCCTTGTGAGCATCATCTAGATGTAGTGATTTCCAAGTGGATTGTTCATGATCTTGAGAGATGAGTTCATGTGATCCTCTAATCATGAAACACATTTAAATATTGATAAACATCATAATTTGACACATTGTGAAAAATACCACCTATTTGTAAAAATTTGAATTTCGGTGCTCAATGACTTGGGATTGAACCTAAGCACCTGTTGATGGGTGTTTTTGCACACATTCTCAACATAGGCAGTGCGTATGTGCACTACCTCTCTTGAAAGGAAATCTCCAAGAACAAGTTGCTGAAAATCTCCCCAAGGTCTCTCAGGTGTCAGGTCATAACTTGCATGGAACTCCTCAGTTGATGTTTGATGTGATTTTTTTGGTAATCACAGGGAAAACTTACATAGCTAGATGCAGAGTGGATCTTAAAATTTGAAGTTTCTGAGATGGGAGTTAAGGTGCACTTTATTGTAGGTCCAGAAAATAATCTAAAACTTTGATGTTTTCCATAAGTTTTGGCTTTACAATGTACAATGAACCTTAGCACAGGTTGTTTCTAAAAAGAAGGAAAAAAGAGTGGGGAAAAGGAAAGGTTCTTGGATCTGCAACTAGTTGTGAATAGTGATAATGGAGGCTCTACTATGGACAACTCCCTTCACACATGATCCCATTTAACCAAGAATCTTACAGTATCATGGAATCTGTGTTGTCTTCAAAGGTCTACATATATTTTATAATTCATCCACCACATACATGCATGAATAAAGATAAAAGTTTAGAGAAGCTTCATGTTTCAGCCTAGACTAACTTTACAAGACCATTTACCAATAGAAAATAGCAAAAAGTATGGACAGGAAGGCATCAACACAACAAAAATTTCTACAATCACAGAACAACATTACTAAAATATGTCTAAGTAATTCAAGGCTAACTAGAACAACAATGTGAATCTAAATAAGCATGTAACAATGGAAATTGAATCATGAAACATGTGAAGAATTCAGAAAATGCACCAAGTCAATGTATTTTCATTATAAATTTTTGCAGCATGTCTTTACAACAACTCAACTCTCTTTGAAAATGAGAGGAGATCCCCATTTATAGTGTCCAAAAAATAGAATGAATGGCTAAGATTTAATATCATTATGTGGCCAAGATTCACTAAAAAATACGGTTCTACCAACCCCAAACATATTATAATTTAAAATACAATCTTGTCCATATCCCTATTTTGTACTCTAGTGACAACACTGTAGCATTTTGTCTTTTACCGATTGCTCTTTCTGCTATAGCTATTCCTTCAGAAGCTCTTCAATAGCAATAGGGTTGCCTTCCTACTTCTTCAAAGCTACATATTCCATAAACTTCAAGATTACTGACTGGATTTTGTCGACCTCCATGATCTCAGACCACAACACTTGATAACCCCACTCCTTGGAGTTGTCCTCAAGCCTTTTCAAGTCTTCATCATATTTGGCAGTGTGGTCTCTAAAAAAACTCTCACTGAGCGAAGGTGTGGGATGAAAAACTCATGAAATCTGTGGTTATCTCTATTGACATCCCATCCTCCATTCCCTTTTGAAAGTGGGGCTTTACTTTCTCTGGATCAGTTTGCACCATGGGTATTTCATATCCTGTCATTAGCTTCAAATATCAGGCACAATCTTCCCTAACCTCCTTGATCCATTCAATTCAGGATCCACTTTATCAATTACCTATTCCAACCTTTCTTTCCTATTATCAAATTATCGCTTCCACACATCAATGAGCCAATGATCATCCCTTTTGAATGCAAGTTCATTTTCCCATGTGGCGCTTGGAAGCCAAAGGATAGCCTCGATCTTTGGATAGGTGGACTTATACATTATAGGGAAGTCAATGTAAAGTTTCTTTGTGCCTTCTAGAGATTGTTGTAAGTCCAGGAAATTTTTGGATGTTCACACAGCCCGACTAATGCCCATATTTATGACGTATATAACCTATCGGAACCAGCTTTTTATAGTTTTATCTAGGCTCTTTCACTTTTCCAACTTGTCAATTTGGTCCTTGGACAATAGTTGGGGTGGAGCCACATATGTGGTAGGAATTTCCTCAGCTGAAGACCATTGTTGGATGTAAGTTGTCAAGTCGGCTACCTTTGCTTTAAGCTCATCTTTCGAGACTTTATCCTATTGTATTTGATGCACTGGTCATCATAGCCACAAACTCCTCGAGGTGCTCTACCTTTTTCTCTCTAGTAGAGATTCCAAAATCAATGGTGGAGATATTATAGCTTACTCCTCCTTGGCCTACCACCGGTGTTGCTACTTGTATAGTTTGGGACCCAAATGCATCCATCATTACCTTGGATCTAATTTTGGGCTTTTGCTTCCTGGTTGAGATCTGTACCTGGGCTAGGATAGCCTCTAGTCTTGCTCTTGGATCCTTTGGGTCAGGAGTCTTCTTTTCAAGTTTCCTCTCCAACCATTTGGGTATAGCAGATTTTTCTTTAGGCGATTCATGATCACCCTCACCCTCCTTTGTTAGGATTTCTGCTTGTTTACTTGAGGGATCTATTTCTTCCATTTTGGTGTTGTCTCCTTCTTCCTCATTGGAGTCTTGGATGAACATGAGGCTTTTGATGGGAGGCTTAGTAGGCAATCACTCCCTGGGACTTTCTTCTTTCTCAATTTCTTTCCTTTTCCTTTCTTCAGTTTGTTTATCCTTGTGCACATGCTCCTCGGGTTGTCTAATTTCAAGGCTTTTGCTAGCTTGAGCCTCACCCTTGGGCTTGTCTTCTTGTAAATTTTCTTCTTCTTTATGAGGAGATGACACATTGTCTTGATGTTACCCTGTAGGGATTTCCACATTTTCTACTGCCTTGTCACCCTCTTACCCTTCTTCTTTATCATCTCTTAGTTGTCAGGCCATTTCCTCCTCGAAATCATCATCAAATGTAATAACCTTGCCACTAGAGTCTTCTTCTTCGTCTCCACTTCTAGAAGACCCTGTTTATTCTTCTTCATAGAACACCCTATCAATTTTCTGGTGTTCATACTATGGGTGTTCGTGGTAATCATCAGCTTCTTCCTCCATCACTTTCAAAGCTTCTTTCTCGTGCATCTCCCATTCTTCTGAGATTAGCATTATTGCCTCCATTGCTGGTGGTCTTGTTGGGGGTTGCAACGACGTAGCACAGGCAAGGACCTGTGCTATGGCAGCTTGGATGGTGGGATCAAAAAAGACATGAGAAATCTCAAAGGGGACATTCTGCATATGCCTTGAGAAAGCTTCTGGCAAAGTGAGTGCAGGCATTGGTATTGTTGTTGTTTCTAGTGGAAGCAATGTAGTAGGTGACATGGTGGTGGAGGAAAGTGGAGAAGTTGTAGTAGATGAGGATTCAACACTATTATGGGCCCAGCTAGGGGAGAGGAGGTGAGATGGACTGAGATGTCCACCACAAGCAGGGATGTGGTGACCATGGCTAGGGAAATAGATGGAAGGGGGGCAGAGACAGTGAGAGCTGGAGGAGGTTCTGGATGACTAGTTTTTCCTGCCTCACCCTCTTGAACAAGATCCTCTTGAATTGGTGGTTGCTCCACGATGCTTCCCATCCATTTGGGCCTCTTAGAGGGTGAGCCTCCCAAATCTTTTCTTGAATAAACTTTTGGATCTAGTGACTATTCCAACTGAGTTCCTTTCTTCTTCTTCGATCTTGTAAGTGGAGGAGACTTGGATGTCCCTCTTGTTGTAGTTGTACCAGCAACATCCTCCATAGCACTAGGCTCACTCTTAAGCCCTTCATATGTCAAGACAACCCCTTGTTGCTTTAATCGGGCTACCTAACCACCAACCCATTCTTTGGTAGGAGCCTAAATTTGGTTGGTGATAATATCAAGGTGATCGACCTCGTGCTCATCCCAATCTATTGTTGGCACTGGAAAATTAGCTACTGCGACATACCTGGGGTCCATTACAATATTCCTTGTATTTCTCAAGAAATTTTGTTTGCATGGCTGCCCAACTATCAACAACACCCCTTCCCAAACTCATAAACCATCTAAGGGCTCCTTCCTTCAAAGTGGCAAGAAACAACTTCATCCTATGAGCATCTGAAGTGTAATCATAACTGCGATAGAGGATGTCAAACTCGAACAAGAAAGTGTCTGGGTCCTCCGTAACTAGTCCATAGAACTTGGGAAGTAATGAGAAAGGAATATTTTTAAGGTTATCATTATCTTGCTGGGAAATGATAGGAAACTCAAAAGTAGGAGGTCGATTAGGTGGATTCTGTGCCATATTTTATTGCTGAAGTATCAGAGTAAATGGATTTTCTTCAGGTTTTTCGTCAGTTGGGTCAAACGGCAATTCAACAAATAGGTTTTAAGGGAGGAACCTTCCCAAAGCATCTCTTCTTCTATGCATGCAATAAAATTAATGGTGAATTTAAGGAATTTGTAAATGCTTAAATAACAGACTAAACTACTGCTAACAATGACTATGATAGGTTCTTAGCCTGACACCATCCCCAGTAACAGTGCCAAAAATGGTTGCGCCCACAAAAGGATATAAAAGTCACGACAAATCCTAACCTGGGAATTGGACATTCCAACAGGTGACTAACATCTTCTTATGGTCTTTCATTTACTTTGTCAAACTAGGGAACGTATACTTGAAATGGAGTAGCACTGTATGACATGCACTAAGAACTAGTTACAGTCATGATTTACTAGAAATAAATGCATGAAAGGAATTCTACTTATGCTATAGGAATGTAATGCAGAGCTTTCTAAACTTAATCAAAGAAGAAATCATAACAACTATAACTAAGAAACAAACTATGAATTGGTGTTATGCTATAGGAACAAACATAGGGATGGATTCGCGATGCTGCAGGAACAATATAAGACTAAGTTTGTATTGAAACTTTCCAGAATGAAATCTAACTTATGATTAACAGGAAATAAAGGACTAACTAACTAACTACAGATACTTACTAAGTGGGGCCCCTTAGCAAGCATCAACTAATTATGCAATAATTAAACTCATAACTTCATCAGCTTTTATTCATAAACTCATAATGATATACATTGTTCTACTTGTATGAAAACTAACACAAGAAAACCATCTCCTCTTAATAATACCAATTCTTACATATTCTACTTCTTATTATCATACTAACTTTTACATGCTATGCTTGCTCACTCACGCAAGAGGAACACTTATTTATAAGAAAAGTAACTAATTAACTAACTTAACAGAGAAAGACGTGGACATAAGTATATCCTGAAACTGAGGAACAGACTTCTCGTAAATGAAAGCATATCCATTCAACATGATCTTGAGAGAATTTAGCATTCCACTCTTTCTAGATTAAATGATCATTATATTTTCTTCCCAATGACCCAGTCAGAGAGTCTTCGCTGTAACAACTTCCTCGACACCATGCTGCAAATGGACTTTACTGCAAGGTCAAAGTCTACTACGCTTGACTCATTCATGCTCCCTTCAACAACCTGCGATGCACACAACAACATAAGCAAAAGAAAGCATGCGTGGAAAAAAACACAATACATTCATTAATCACATATTAAATCTATTTCATCATTCAAAAACCATATGCATTATATCAGTCATTTCGAAAGTCAAACAAGATAATTAATGAGACACATAGAGATGTAAAGCTGCAGGAACATAGGAATGCATAGCTACAAGACACTACCCAATTTTAGAGAAAGAGTCTTTAATCAAAGAGTTAAAACATCCACTAGCAATAAAAGTAGACATATTAAAAATACATCATGATACTCAAATTATGAGTATATCCTGAGCTCATTAGTGGTACTCTGCCAATTCCTTCTTAGAATTCCTAGCGCACTGGGAAGTTTGTAGTTTGTACATTCATTAGTGGAAGGCTAAGGGATAAGCTATCCCTGCCAAATGTCTACTACCGAGGATTGAATGCACATGCTACAATTGTCGGGAGGGATCTAACAATATGATCCAATCATTAGTGTATTGAGGCAGCTTATTTGGCCTTTTTGTGAAACCCTAGGCATGAATATATGTAAACTTGGGGTATTGTATGAATAGGAAGGCATATTGCTTCAAGAATTCCTGAGCACCATAAGAGACCCTCCTATCAAAATCCACTCCAAGCAATCTGGTGATGTGGTCAATCAAGGCATCATTCACCCTACAAGATTCCTTCTTGAAATTTCTAAACTAGAGTTGGGGGTATCTGTCATAGACCTTTAATGCTTGACCTGGTTCCTCATTAGGTGCCGCAAACAATCCATTGTATTGCCTCTGCTTTGGTAGTGAGTATACTAGATAGAAGTTCATGTAGAACCTAAAGGTCTTTTTTACATTCATGAACTGCTCGTGAAAGCAATCGCTTATGATGCATCCCCAATAAAACAAGGCTTTTGTAGTGACATCCTCATACCCATGGAGGATCTGCTCTATGAAATACACCATCCAGTCTTGAAAATATGCCATAGTGGGGAGGCCCATCACCCTACTTAACATAGTGACAAATTCATGGTAATCCTCATAGAAGTTGCTGCGGAAGAGTTCTTCAGGAACGTTTGTAGCGCTGCCCCTTTTCTCCTTGAGCCAATACTGATTTATTAGCTTCTTGCAACCCATCGGGTCCTCGCCCCATGTCACTTTACACTCTTCAATGGTAGGAATCTCCATCTCCTCAAAGGTGGGGATGTGAAAGGTCTTCATAATTGCCTCACACAACATGTTAGCAAGAATATTTCCATCCCTATCAACAATGGTTCAGGTTTTTGGCTGATAGGCCTGCCAACAAGCCATGACCAATTCGGGGGATGTGAAGGATGGAGGAAAGCCTGCAACTTTTGCAATTCCTCTTTGTCTGATCAATCTAGCATTGTCAATCTTCGGGTGGACTCTGACCCTTTGCTTAAATTCATCAATATCGACGTGGCCAATATTGGTATCTATGATTTCCTTCCAATCGATGATGATTTTACAATCCAGGGGCTCACCCTAGAACTGGTACTTCATTTGGTCTTTGTCCTCTCTTCCATGAGGAGTCTTTCTTTCTTTCTTTGCTTTCTCTTTTTCTGCAGCTACCCCCAAGCGTCCTGCAAACATAGATGTAATAAGTACAACCAATTACGAAAGCATTAGTCATTAGCTGAAATTCTATGGACGAAATCCAATTAGACAATTTATCATTCATAAAATCAAACTTTTACTTCCAAATGTCATTAGTCATTTTCTAGAGGGATTTTGGACAACCCGGGCCTAGGGGGCTAGACTTCCCTCGAAGGAATGTTGTTTTGAAGGGTGAACAAGGTAGGGCAATCCATGTGATTTCTAACATCTTCATATTTTGATGGTTTGAAAGGATTGTGTCGAATTTGAGAACATGGGTCAAGATTGGTTTTCAAATTTAAGGTTATTTTGATCAATTTTGGAGCTCCCGGAGATTGAGTGTCGAAAATTTGTCAAGGCTTTGTTGTTTGAAACAAGCATGAAGAAACAAAGTTTCGGGGTAAGAATTTTGGATGTCCAGGACCCAGGAGAGAAACACCTAAAAGGGGACAAAACCTCGATTGATGAAGCCTGACGAAGGCAAAGGCGTCAAAGTTCATTGTTAGCTATTCCTTTCATGAAATGAAGGGTATGGACCTGGGAGGGGGAATTTCACCATCAAATAGTTGTTTTAGAGGGTTGAAGTTGCCACAGAACTCTGCGGAGCAGGACCTGGGGTCATGACGACACAGTTCATTCAAGATCAACTCTGGATGGCGAAAGGTGGGATGGGCCAAGGATCTTGGGTGGATGGGTCCTCCTCACCATTTGGGAATGGTAGAGTTAATGCAGAATCCTAGTGGCACAAGCCCAAGAAGTAAAAATGGATGCCAGTGCTCAAGGTTCAAAGATCAATGACAGTTTGCCAACGGAAATCCGATGTGGTGGGCCCAAGATGGCATCTTGCCATTTGGAAAAGTTTTCTTCATTCGCTAAGTTCTCAATGGTGATGAGTTGGCACGGGCTCAGAGGGTGCGAATGCCTTGTGCCATGAATGGTAGCGGCAAGGTATTGTTCCCGATTGATCTTAGGAGATTATTTGGAGATTTTTTCAGAATTTGAAGACATGGTTTTTGTAGGTTTTGTCCTGTTTAATCAAGTTAATGCATTTTAACCCAGGTATATTCATCATTTTAGGCACAAAATCATAAAAAGAACTCTCAGAGGAATGGACGGAAAACCTACCTTGGAATTCTAATGAGGGAAGTTGGAAAATCTACCAAGGATGACCAAATCATGATCATTGATGCACTGAACTCCTTGGATGCACTCTGAACTCCTATGAAAAACCTAACAAATTAAAATGACAAGTTAGGACAAATATTTATAACCTAATATGCATTTAATACCCTCATTTAATGCCTGTACGGATGGTAGGAGGGTTGGTGGATTCAAATCTCGGACAGCGGCGGGAGGTCTAGGGTCTAGGGTCCAGAAAGATGTGGACCAACAACCATTTCAAACTTCATTTCAGAAGTTGTCAGTCAAGGGGAGTTTAAGGCCTGAAGGGTGGGTTTTTGTCATAGGTTTGTCATTTGGAAACGATGAAAATCACATGGAGTTTTGGGAACGGAAGTCCGGGTAGCTGGGCTTGACAGGGACAAAGGTTGTCCAAAACGTTGCAAGTTTAAACGAGCAAAAAATGAGGATCTGGGTTCTGGGGTTTGGGGAGGAAAAAGCCTTCCGCCGTACAGAACGACGAACACCCAGAGGAAGCCTGACCAAGGAAACTCGACGATGCGGTCCCACTAGGCCCTAACGTCACTAGAAAAAGCAAATTGCCAAGGAAGCTTCACAAAGCACCAGGACCTAACAAAATTGAAGGAGATTGAAACATAGTTAACTCAAAATGAAACTAAGAAACACGTTGACCATTTAAGGCACCAAAATAGGGGCATGCAAAACAAGGCGGTGGGAAAATGACCCAACAAGGAAAAAAAAAAGAGGATCCCCATTCCAAATGGGGCATGTGTGTTGAGGGCACACCAAATGACGACTCCACTAGGGAACGCTCCCAAGCGTTCTAGGGATAAGCATTCATTTTGGACCCAGAATCTCTAGTTTCGTAGACTAAGGGAAAATTTCCAATAGTGAATTAGGAGAATAAGGTCCTTAGTCGGCTTAGTCTATAGGAAATCTCAAAAGTGTGTGGTAAATTTATTCCTTTCTGTGGGAACTATGACAAGCGACTGCTAATCCAACCTAGCAAGCTACATAAACCGTCCAACACCAAAAGTAACCTGGACATTGTCTCGCTGCCAGTTAGGAATCCATAGCCCCGATGGGGTTGTCACTGTGATCCCACGTATATTTCTCTACTGTCGGTTGGGTGTCCATAGCCCCACTAGAGTTATTTGCACACCCATATAGTCGCTGGATTTTAGAATTTTCTTCCTCTTCCATGTTTTGATATCTCTTTCAACGTTCTTTTTCTCACTCATATTTTGCTCAACCGTGTAAGCACTGAAGCCTACAATGGGTTTGGGAACCATAGTGGTCACTAGAGTAGACTTAGGATTATTCACTCACTAGGGTATCATGGAATCCATTGTACAACCATTTAGAAATAATTAATATGCATTTTGTGCAAAATCCGAGATGTGTGTAAAAAGATCCAACAAAGGGTTGAGTTCTAAGGAAAAATTCAAAAGAGGAAATCATTCCTAGGGAGCTTTCAAGGATCAATAGTCAGTAATGAATGTTTAGCTGAAGAACACCAAGGATAGACAACAAAGAAAATCATTCATTGAATGAGCATGGCCACTGCAACAAAACAAAGGACACCCTCTTTGAAACAAAACAACCTAGGGACAAGCAAAATAGAGCGATGTGAAACCGCAAAAAGAAAGCAAGCCAAAAGGAAACCTACTCTAACCTACGTACAAATATTTACAAGGAAGAGCTTGATAGAGCTCAGGCTTGGATATAATGCTTGAGGTGTTTCCCGTTGACTGGCAATGAGATGTCTTCACCTGTTAAGGTCTTTAGGCGGAAAGCATTGTCTCCCAAAATTTTAGCTATTTGAAAGGGGCCAAGCCAAATCTTTTCAAATTTGTTGTGTCCCATTTTCTTTTCATGGTCCTTGTCCCAATATAGGACTAGATCTGCAATTATAAAGGCCTTGATCTTGCCTCTACGGTCGAACAATCTCTTAACCACACCCTGATGTTTGGCTAACTTATCTATTACACGATCTCAGACTTCTTAGTGGTAATCAGTAGCGGTAAGAATGTACCTGTGTCCCGTGGATGAGGGAGGGCTTACCAGACTAATGAAATCAAGAACCCATTACACAAACAGCCTCACCTCCAACACAGGTTGTAGTGGGACAACAACATTCTTCTCCTTGGTGGCGGTGGTCTGACATGTGTGACATGAGTGAATATGACAATAAGCATCTTTGAAGATAGTTGGCCAGTAATACCCCTCTTAATATTTGATGTGTAGTGGAAGGCCCGGATCCTTGACCAGTGCCAAACTTGTCATGAAACTCTTTCAAGACTCGATCTTCTTCTTCCTTGCCAAGGCATCTCAAGTAGATACCATCATGATTTTTCTTATATAAAATGGACCCTTGTAACATGTAACTACTGCTTTTTAGTCTAAGAGCACGTTTTTGGACTTCTTGTAAGTGAGATGGACAGTTGTGGTTCAGCAAATAATAGACAACATCATCGTACCACTCTCCTAGGGAAACCTCCTCGAGCGGGTATTGTTGCACAGTGAGTTCAAGCCCTACTTCTACTGCTACTTCAACAATTGTGTAGGTAAGTGCTTGTCCTCTTACCAACTTCATCGATTGGATTTCCATGTCATATTCCTAGAGAAATGTGACCCATTTAGCTCTTTGTTCACCCAATTCATTTTATATAAGCAGCATTTTCACTTTTGGGTCAGGGACAATGGCGAACACTTTATTGTGCAAGATATAATGCCTAAATTTCTTCATCCCCCTAATGAGGGAATATGCTTGCTTTTCTATGTTGTGGTAGCATAATTCAACATATTTCAAAGGAGCACTCATAAAAGCAATTGGGTGCTCATCTCCTTCATCATCTTTCTGAGTCAGAATGCTAGCACATGAATGCTCTGAAACGAATGAATAGATGTAGAACGACTTCAAATAGTTTGGGTTGACGAGCATAGGCATCTCAACAATAGCCTGTTTGATTTCTTAAAAATCCTATTTGGCCTTGGAGGTCGACTTAACCTTGGCATCCTATTTTAACATGGCATTGAGTGGTTTAGCAATCTCAACAAAAACTGTGATGAATTTACTGACAAAGTTGATATTTTTGAAGAAAGATTTCAATTGTTTCTTGCTGTCGGGTGGTAGAATATTTAGAAAATATTGGATGCGTTTAGGGTCTATGGAGATTCCCTATTCTAAAATAATATGTCCAAGCAATCTACCCTCTATCACGCTGAAAATACACTTCTTTGGGTTAAGGGAAACTCCAAACTCCCTACACCTCTAAAACATCTTGCATAAATTAGAGACATGATCATTCTGCCTCTTAGAGAACATAGTTAAATCATCCATGTAGATGATTATGCACTTCCCAATCAGATATTTGAAGGAAATATCCATGGCATGTTGGAAAGTGGTGCCAACGTTGATGAGCCCAAAGGGTATTCTCCTATAAGCGAAGGTCCCCCACTTAGTGGTGAACATTGTCTTATGGCGATCTTTGTATTGCACTATAACTTGGTTATATCTAGAGTACCCATCGAGGGAGGACATCATTTGTGATCCATTGATGATCTGTTGTACATCGTCCAATGAAGGCACTAGACAATTTTCCTTCTCCAAATCTTTATTCAAGTTGCGGAAGTCTACACACAGACTGATTTCTCCATTCTTTTTTCTGATTGGGACCAAGTTGGCCACCCATGTGGAATGCCTGACTGAGAAGATAATCCTAGCTAAAAGAAGCTTTCGTACTTCTTTGTATATGATGGGCTCTAACAAGGCATTAATAGGATGTTGTCATTGGTGGAATGGCCTAGCTTCTGTCTTGAGAGGGATGGTGTACATGATGATGGAGATGTCATAAGTGTTTAGATCTTCATAACTCCATGCCACCATGTTGTGGTACCTCTGCAAAGCATCGATGGCTCCCTTCTTTTCCTTAGGTGTGCACACTTTTCCAATAAAAACATTTTTTATCTCCTTGGGGGTCCCAAGGTTGTGAGTATTTCACTGGTTGCTCATGGCTTCCTTCTTTGTATGTTGATCCTAGTCTCTTATTTGGTCAAAATCAAATATGCATTCAAGATGAACCATAACTTTGGGAATTGTGTTGGTTTTGAGGTTGATAACTCCTATATCTAATTCAGCCTCCTCTGGATCAACTTCATCAATTATTTGGGTGGCAAAGACATCAAAACTCATGATGAATTTGAGGATATCCTTATCATCATTAAAGACCTAAAAATAAGTGACATTATCTAGTACAAACAATGTGGGTGTCAACTAAACCATAATTTTCTTAAGCCCAGACAAGGAGAGGGGTTGCAAAGTACTAGTTACTTGAGCCAATGCATCGGCAGTATGGTTTTGAGCATGATGGATCAATTGTATATTAAATGCATCTAAACCTTCTAAGAGATCCCAAACCCTATGCCTATAGTTTGCAAGACTTCTATCATGGCAAGAATACAAATTTCTAACTTGTTTGACTACGAGTTTGAAATCCTCAAACACTTGCAACATTTTAACATTTTTCTTTAAGGCCATAAGGAGACCATGGACTAATGCCTAGTATTCTACTACATTATTGGTGCAATAAAACTACAACCTATGGGAAGCAAGAAAGGTCTTAACCGTTGGGCTGATGAGTTCCAATCCGACACCAGCTCCTTGTTTTGATTTACACCCATCCAATCGGATCGTCCAAAACCTTGAAAGCTCTTTCACTCTAGGCTCAACTAGGATCTCATTTCCTTTAGGCTAGGTGGCTACCTCTGTGGCCTTTGAGAAATCTTGTAGCTCAGTGAGTTTAAAAGTAGGTGGTTCTGCTAGCACCTCCTTTGATATTTTCTTCTGAGGGATAGTTGATCTTTTGACATGCATTACCGTCGTTTGGAATAAGTAACAATCAAACTCAGAGTGGGAAGCATTGCGGATTCTACAACAATTTGGTAGCAAGAGATTCTGGAAATCCATTCAAGCACCCAAACTAAGTTGGTCCTTTGTGCACTTTTCCATGAATTCCTGGAAACAATTGAGTAGTCCCAATTTATCTTCATCGGGTTTATCATCTAATTGTACTTGCATCTTTGTACTCAGAGGCATTTGGTTGAAGTCAGTTGGAGGGATGCATTGCACTAAGAGGACATTGGCAGCACAGTCTTCTTGGGGTTCAAATTCATCCTGGCAGGCAAAGGGATAGTAGTTTCCCAATTATGTCTCAACAAACAACACCTTGTTCAGGTTTTTGTACTCTATGATCATGTACTTCATATGGGGCTTGCAGTCTATACAAATTTGATTTGGCAGCCCTAACCATGGCAGCCACATGTGAGAATAGTTCATGGCAGCATATCCATTCAATGTTCTAGTGAAGTCTCTTCCCAAAATAATCCCATATGCATCAGGAATGTCAGCCACTTGAATATAAATGACTTGTTGTATCCTTGGATCTACATCAATTTGCATTGGGATTCGATTCATTTCTCCCACAATGTTGATCTATGTTTTGTCGAGCCGAGTCACTTTCCTTTTTGAGGGTGTGGGAGTGATCCTAAGAGCCTTGCATACTATCAGAGGCATAACATTGACAGACGCTCCTGAATCGAGCAGGCAGTTGTGCAAGTTCTTCTTGAATATCCAAGTGGTGGTAAGGAAAGGTGGGGTTTCAAATTTTCCTTTGAAGAGGCCCTTAGACATATCTATTTGAGCTACTTGCATCATGTTCTTATCACCAGTTCTATCCTTGGTCTACCCAGATGGATAATCCTTGGCAATATATTTATTGTTCTAATTTGGGTCCTTTTTCGGCTCCTTACCTGCAAATTTATTTGAGGGAACATCCTTCCTTTTTCCCTGTGTTGTCCTAAACCATAAGTTCCTACCTAGGTTCTTCAAAGGTGACTTTCTTAGCTGATGCCTCTTGTGTCGTTTTAGAGGAGCGGGTCCCATTAAGTACCTTCAAGAAGGCATTCCTTACAGTAGGGAATTTGAGCAGTTCTAAGGTAGATAAACTATTTTTCACATTCTTGAACTCCTCTGCCACATATTGACCCATTTGTTCAATTTTAGAGTTAAAGGCTCGACCTATAGCAGAGCTAGAAGGTTGGGGTTTTGTTTGACTTGATTGGTTTTTTGATTGTCCTTGAGGTTGATCATGTGACTGATTTTGAGGCCTATCCTTGTTGTTGGCCTATACTAAGTGGGTACATGGGGAAGCCAAGGATTGTTGTTGGCATTAAGTTTAGGTGGAGTAGTAAAATTGTTCGGTGGGGTAGAAGTTGTAAAGGGTCTAGTGCCCACCTACCTTTTGTCTGAGGAAGTAAGGAGTTGTTCTCTGGTGGAACATGTGAATTTCATCTACATACGGTTCTTCCTCATTTGGTGGACCATTATCTACTGAATCAAAAATTTGAGCCAAGATTTACTCGTTACTTACCTGTTGCACTTCTTTGCTCTTGACTAGGGTAGGTTCGACTTCGGGCTCATTGTGGTCGCTTTGTTGAAATGGTACTTGGTTTACCATGAGACAGAAGGAGTCATAAGGCTTAGATGGAATGATGTCTCTGCAACCAACACTATCAACAATATTTTAGACCTCCAATTGAAATATTTCAGCAGCTGTCTAGAATTCAGGACAATCCAACTCTAAGTGTTTGCTGGTTTTGTGAATCCAACACCATCTAGACAGGGCTATCTTAGTGAGGTACACTCCACTGGTTTCTTTTTCACTACTGGCAGGCTGATCAAGGGGAGTAGGGACACCTCTATTATTGGGCCTTGTATTCCACATGTAATTCTACCTCTCATAAGGTCGCCTCTCAAATTTTTTATTTGAATTATGTCCTCTATCATAGTTTATCCCAGAAGAAGTGCTTGCTTCCCAGTTGTCCCTACCATCCCTATTGTCTCGAATTTCCCGATTAAGATTGGCCTGAAGACTATGCTAAGATGCCTGCAAATGATTATTTTGGTTCTTTAAATGTGTCATTTTCATAGAAATTTTCCTTATCATCTCAGTCAATTCTTCCAATTTTTCCTTCTTAACATTGTTCATTGGCAATACTTGACTTTGTATAAATGTAGGTGGGGCCACCAATTGATTTTGATGGGCTAGAGGGAATTCTGGTCTCGATAAGTACAACGGTGCTTGCGGCTGCTGAGAGTACGCTTGCTAGAGATGGGGAGCTTGTGGATAGCTTTGTTGTTTCAGAGGTTGTAAATAAGAAGTCATGAGAGGTGTATAATTCATTGGTTGTCCAGGGTGTAGAACAATGGGCAGCTGACACACCTGGCTCATATGAGGAGTCTGATGAGTGAATGCTTGATTAAGCCCTTGAACCTGCATCAGGTGAGCTACTGGTACCAAAGTAGGATGTGGACCAGATGTGGTTTGTTTTGAATCCATATTGGTGATAATGGACTCTGCATAAGCAGTTACTAGTGTGGTGAGCGGCGGACGCATCCTTTTTACCAATGTTGTATAGTGGATGGGTAGGGCTACAACATCAATGTGTATATATGGATCTTGAAGCCTCATGAACGAATAATGGAAATGATCATTAAAGGATCTAATAGGTTCATTAACTTCCCTCCAGATAGGCATAAATTTTTGGTATATCTTTGAGGGGCTGATTAGAATCTTATACTTGTAGAGGAAAGCATTCTTAATGAGGTCCCATGAGGTAATGGACCCTCTCAGAAAATTGATGTACCAATAAAAGCCTCCTCACACAATGAGTATGGAAAAAGGCGGAATGCAACATCTTCATGACCAACCTGCATATCCGTAATTGTTGTTTCAAATATCTTGATGTATTCTTCTACCGTCCTTTGCAGGTCATGAGGATTGAATTTTGAACAGAAGCCTTCCAGATTCTTGGGCATGTCATGGTAAGCACTGAAGTGCATTGCCGAGGGATTTTGCACCAACCAAGCCATGGCGGGAGGTGGAGGGCGTATCTACTATTGAGAGACAACAATTTGGAGTTGTACCTCCAATAAAATAGTAGCTTGGGACTACACCTGGGCTACGACTATTTGGACTATACCTTGGGCTTGAAGGGCCGGGAGAGAGGTAACTTCCTGGCTACCAGAGAAGATGGGTGAAAAGGAAATTTGGTATAGTTGGGTGGAGGATGGACATGAGTTGAATGGAGGTGAAGGTGGAAGGGAAGTGGGTGGGAAGAATAAGAGGAAGAAGCAGCGTCTCCTCCCTTAGTTCATTTTTCCCTTGTGGGGGACTGCAACTTTTGAAATTCTCCATTGTTTGGTGTTGACCGTAGAACTCTTTGAAATCTTTCCAGGTAGAATGAACCAATTCGATCCAACTTCACAAGGCCCTCCTTGTAGTCCTAGTTTTGTTGATGGGTGTTTTTGCACACTTTCTCAACATAGGCAGTGTGTATGTGCACTACCTCTCTTGAAAGGAAATCTCCAACAACAAGTTGCTAAAAAAACTCCCTAAGGTCTCTCGGGTGTTAGGTCATGAATTGCATGGAACTATTCAGTTGATGTTTGATGTGATTTTTCTGGTAATCACAAGGAAGACTTATGTAGCTGGATGTAAAGTGGATCTTAAAATATAAAGTTTTTGAGATGGGAGTTAAGGTGCACTTTTTTATAGGTCCAGACAGCAATCTAAAATGTCACTATTTTCCTTAAGTTTTGGCTTTACAATGTAGAGTGAACCTTAGTACAGGTTGTTTAAAAAAAAAAAGGAAAAAAGAGCAGGGAAAAGGGAAGGTTCCTAGATCTGCCACTAGCTGTGAAAAGTGATCATTGAGGATTTTCTATGGACAACTCCCTTCAAACAGGATCCCATTTAACCAAGAATCCTACAATATCATGGAATCTGTGCTATCTTCAAAGGTCTGCAAATATTTTATCATTCATCCACCACATACATGCATGAATAAAGATAAAAGTTTAGACCAGTTCCATGTTTAAGCCCAGACTAACTTTACAAGACCATTTACCAACAACAAACAACAAAAAGTATGGACTAGAAGGAATCAACACAGCAGAAATCTCTACAATCACAAAACAAATTTACTAAAATCTGTCTAAGTAACTCAAAGCTAACTAGAACAAAACTGTGAATCTAAATAAGCATCTAACAATGATGATTGAATCATGAAACATGTGAAGAATTCAAAAAATGCACCAAGTCAATGTATTTTAATGATAAATTTCTACAACATGTATTTACAACAACTCAACTCTCTTTGAAAACGAGAGGAGACCCCATATTTATAGTGTCCAAAAATTAGAATGAATAGCCAATATTTAATCTCATTGTATGGCCAAGATTCACTACAAACTAGGGTTCTACTTCACCCAAATATATTACAATTTAAAATACAATGTTGTCCATATCCGTATTTTGTCCTCTTGTGACAACATTGTGGCATTTTGTCTTTTACTGATTGCTCTTTCTGTTGTAGCTATTCCTTCAGAAGCTCTTCACAAACAATAGGGTTGACTTCCTACTTCTTCAAAGCCGTATACTCCATTAACTTCAAGATTACCTACTAGAGTTTGTTGACCTCCATGATCTCGGACCGCAACACTTGATATCCATACTCCTTAGAGTTTTCCTCAAGCCTTTTCTAGTATTCATCATATTTGGTAGTGTGGTCTCTGAACAGCTCTGACTGGGCGAAGGTGCAGGTTGAAAAACTCATGAAATTTGTGGTTATCTTTGTTGACATTCCATCCTCCATTCCCTTTTGAAAGTTGGGCTTTACTTTCTCTAGATCAATTTGCACCGTGGGTATGTCATATCCCGTCATCAGCTTCAAATATCAGGCACAATTTTCCCTAATCTCCTTGACCCATTCAATATCAGGATCCACTTTATCAATTACCTATTCCAACCTTTCTTTCTTGTTATCAAAGTCTCACTTCCACACATCCATGAGCCAATAATTGTCCCTTTTGAATGCGAGTTCCTTTTCCCATGTGGGGCTTGACAGCTAGAGGATATCCTCAATCTTTCGATAGGTAGACTTATACGTTATAGGGAAGTCAGTGAAAAGTTTCTTTGTTCCTTCCAGAGATTGGTATAAGTCCAAGAACTTGTTGGTTGTTCGCACAGCCTGACTGATGCCCATATTTCAGACATATAGAACTTGTCGGAACCAACTTTTTGTAGTTTTCAGTAGACTCTTTCTTTTTTCCAGCTTGTCAATTTGTTCCTTAGACAACAGTTGGGGTGGAGCCATAGAGGTGGTAGGAATTTCCCTAGCTGAAGACCATTGTTGGATGTAAGCTGTCAAATCGGCTACCTATGCTTTAAGCTCATCTTTCAAGACTTTATCATGTTGTATTAGATGCACTACCATAGCCACTGACTCCTCGAGGGGCTCTACCTTTTTCTCTCTAGTAGTAGTTCCCAAATCAATGGTGGAGATATTATAGCTTACTCCTCCTTGGCCTACCACCAGCGTTGTTACTTGTATAGTTCGAGACCCAAATGCATCCAACGTTATGTTGGATCTAATTTTGGGATTCTTCTCCTTCCTGGTTGAGATCTGTGCCTAAGCTAGGAAAGCCTCTTGTCTTTCCCTCCTTTGTTAGGATTTCTATTTTTTTACCTAAGGGAGCCCTTTCTTCCATTTTGGTGTTGTCTCCTTCTTCCTCATCAGAGTCTTGGATGAACATGAGGTGTTTATGGGAGGCTTAGTAGGTAATTAGTTTCTGGGACTTTGTTCTTTCTCAATTTCTTTCCCTTCCCTTTCTTCAGTTTGTCCATCCTTGTGCACATGTTCCTCAGGCTGTTCAATTTCAAGGCTTTTGCTAGCTTGTGCCTCACCCTCAGGCTTGTCTTCTTCTACATTTTCTTCTTGTTTATGAGGAGATGACACATCCTCTTGTTGTTCCCGTGTAGGGAGTTCCACATTTTCTGATGCCCTGTCACTCGCTTGCCCTTCCTTATCATCTCTTAGTTGTCGAGCCATTTCCTCCTCAAAATCATCATCAAATGTAATAATCTTGCCACCAACATCTTCTTCTTCATCTTCACTGTTGGAAGATCCTATTTCTTCATCTTCACAGACCACCCTATCAATTTTTTGGTGTTCATACTCTGGGTGTTCATCGTAATCATTGGCTTCTTCCTCTGTCGCTTTCAAAGCTTCTTTCTTCCGCATCTCCTATTCTTTGGAGATTAGCATTGTGGCCTCCATTGCTGGTGGTCTTGTTGGGGGTTGCGAAGGTGTAGCATTGGTGAGGACCTGTGCTATGAAAACTTGGATGGTGGGATCCAAAAAGATTTGAGAAATCTCGGAGGGTATGTTCTCCATATGTCTTAAGAAAGCTTTCGACAAAGTGAATGCGGGCATTGGTATTGTTGTTGTTTCCAATGGAAGCGATGTAGTAGGTGACATGGTAGTAGAGGAAAGCGAAGAAGTTGCAACAGAGGAGGAGTCAACCATTATTATGGGCCCAGCAGGAGGAGAGGAGGTGAGATGGACTGAGATGTCCATCACAGGCGGGGATGTGGCAACCATGGCTAGGGAAATAGATGGAAGGGGGCGGAGAAAGGGAGAGCTGGAGGAGGTTCTAGTTGACTAGTTTTTCTAGCCTCACCCTCTTGAAGGCGATCTTCTTGAATTGGTGGATACTCTGCGACGCTTCCCATCCATTTGGGCCTCTTAGAGGGTGAGCCTCCCAAATCTTTTCTTGAATAAAATTTTGGATCCAGTGACTGTTCCGCCTCAGTTCCTTTCCTCTTCATCGATCTTGTAAGCAAAGGAGACTTGGATGTCCATCATGTTGAAGTTGTAGTAGCAACATCCTCCATATCACTATGATCACTCTTAATCCCTTCATATGTCAGGACAACCCCTTATTGCTTTAATCGGGCTACCTGCCCATCAACCCATTCTTTGGTACAAGCCTGAATTAGCTTGGTGATAATATTGAGGTCATCGACCTCTTGCTCATCCCAATCTATTGTGGGTAGTGGAAAATTAGCGACTACAGTGTACCTAGGGTCCATTATGGTTCTCTCATCTTCTTCGACTTGATCTGGTATGGGAAATAGTTGCATCCTCTTGATGAAGTACGCAGTCATCTGCATGTAATGCCTTGCGCACACCTCCTTGTCATCCTAGCAATCTACCTAGAAATCTTCAACATGATGGAAATGGGCATATCCTAGTTCTAGTGCCTTTCTTACCTACGCATATGGGTCCACGCATGGGCGAGCAGTGTGTAGGTAGAAGTGGTACTCTGCCAATTTCTTCTCAGAGTTCGCAACGCACTAGGAAGTTTGTAGTTTGTACATTCCTTGACTGAAGGCTAAGGGATAAGGGATCCCTACAAAATTTCTACTATCAAGGACTGAATTCACATGCTACAACTCCTAGGAGAGCTCTAACAATATGATCTGATCATTGGGGTACTAGGACAACTTATTCTACCTTTCTATGAAACCCTAAGCATGAATATATGTAAACTTGGGGTATTGTATGAATAGGAAGGAATATTGCTTCAAGAACGCCTAAGCACTATGAGAGACCCTTCTCTCAAAATCCCCTATGAGTAATCTTGTAATGTGGCCAATGAACGCGTCATTCACTCTGCAATATTTCTTGAAATTTCCGAATTGGAATAGAGGGTATCTGTCATTGAGCTTTAATGCTCGACCTAGTTCCTCATCAGGTGCTGTGAATAATCCATTGTATTTCCTTTCCTCTGATAGTAAGTATACTAGATAGGAGGTCATGTAGAACTTGGAGGTATTTTTTACATTCATGAATTGCTCATGAAAGCAATCGCTTGTGATGCCTCCCCAACAGAATGAGGCTTTTGTAGTGACATCCTCATCCCCACGGAGTATCTGCTCTTTCAAATACACCATCCAATCTTGAAAATATGCCGCAGTGGGGAGGCCCATCACCCTACTTAACAAGGTGACCAAGTCATGGTAATCCTCATAGAAGTCGCTATGGAAGAGTTCTTGAGGAACCTCTGCAGCGCTGCCCCTTTTCTCCTTGAGCCAATACTGATTTATTAACTTCTTGCCGCCCATCAGATCATCATCCAATGTCGCTTTACACTCTTCAATGGTAGGAATCTCCATCTCCTCAAAGGTGGAGATGTGAAATGTCTGTAATTGCCTCACCCGACATGTCAGCAAGAATATTTATGTCCCTATCAACAATGGTTCGTGTTTCTGGCTGATAGGCCTACTGGCAAGCCATGACCAATTTAGGGGCTATGAGGGATGAAGGGAAGCCTGCAAGTTTTTGAATTCCACTTGGTCTAATCAATTTGGCATTGTCAGTCTTCGGGTGGACTCTGGCCCTTTGCTTAAATTCATCAATATTGATGTTTATGATATTAGTATCTATGATTTCCTTCTAGTCAGTGGTGATTTTTGAATGCAAGGGATCACCCTGGAACTAGTACTTCATTTTTTCTTTGTCCTCTCTTCCATGAGGAGTCTTTCCCACTTTCTTTCCTTTGTCTTTTTCTGCATCTGCCCCTGAGGGTCCTGCACCCGATTCCATATATCATGCAAATAAAGACATAATAAGTACAACCAGTTATGAAAACATTAGTCATTAGTTGAAATCCCATGGATGAAATCCAATTAGACAATTTATCATTCATAAAATCAAACTTTTACTTCCAAATGTCATTAATCATTTTTTGGAGGGATTTTGGACAACCCGAGCCTAGGGGGCCAGACTTCCCTAGCAGGAATGTTGTTTTGAAGGGTGAATAGGGTAGGGAAATTCGAGTGATTTCGCCTGTCTTCATATTTTGATGGTTTGAAAGGCTCGTGTCAAAGAGGGTCGAATTTGAGGATGTGGGTCGAGACTGGTTTTCAAATTTGAGGTTATTTTAATCAATTTTGGAGCTCCTGGAGATTCAGGGCCGAAAAGTTGTTAAGGCTTTACTGTTTGAAATAGCCAAGAAGAAAAGAAATTCCAAGGTCAGAATTCTAGGGTCCGGGACCCGGGAGCTCAAAGGATGGTCGATGTTCACTTTCTACTTTGAGGTGTTTGGGCCTGAAGGGCGGGAAGCCATCAGGGTTTCGCCATTTAGAACGACAGTTGTGGCACGGAAACTCGACAGGAGCGGCCCAATGGACCGGACCTGGTATCAAACTTGGTCATTGGGTTTTCTTTATTAAGATTCTTGGAAAACAGGAGGGTGAACCCCATAGGTCAGAAAGGTGGGCATGTTTTTCCTTTGTGAAATGACAGAAAGGTGATGGAACCCTGATTGTCGGAGCCCGATGAAGGAAAATGTGCCCAAGTTCATTGTTAGCTATTTGTCATGGAAAACGAAGGGTCAAGACCTGGGAGGCGGAAGGTTTCCGTCAAATTCCCATTTCAGAGGAGCGAGTTTTCCATGGAACTCTGTGGACAGAACTCTGTGGAGCGGTACCCGGGGTCATAACAACACACTTCATTCAAGCTCAACTTCGGACGAGGAAAGGTGGGTAGGCCTAAGATTTCAGGTGGATGGGTCCTCCTCGCCATTTGGGAATGGCGGAGTTAATGCAAAATCCTAGGGATGGAATCTTGGTGGCACGGGCCCAAGAAGAAGAAATGGAGGCCAGTCTTCAAGGTTCAAAGTTCAACGATAATTTTTTGACAGAAATTTGAGGTGGTGGGCCCAAGATGGCATCCCACCGTTTGGAAAAAATTTCTTCGTTCGTTAAGTTCTTAATGGTGATGGGTTGGCGCGGGCCCAGAGGGCGCGAATGCCTTGTGCGACGAATGACGACAGTGAGGTCTTGTTCTAGATTGATCTTAGGAGATGATTTGGAGGTTTTTCAGAATATGAAGACATGGGTTTTGTAGTTTTTGTCATGTTTAATCAAGTTAATGCATCTTAACCCAGGTTTATTCATCAATTTAGGTGAAAAATCATAAAAAAAAATTTCGCAGGAATGGACGGAAAACCTACCTCAGAAGTCCGATGAGGGAAGTTGGAAAATCTACCAAGGACAGCCAAATGATAATCACATATGCGAGGGTGATGGGCGACAGATGCACTAAACTCCTTGAACGCACTCTGAACTCCTCTGGAAAACCTAAAAAATGAAAATGACAGGCCAGGCCAGATATTTATACCCTAATATGCATTTAATACCCTTATTTAATGCCCATACAGACTCAGGAGGGTTGGTGGATTCAAATCCTAGACTACGGCAGGAGGTTCGGGGTTTGGGGACCAGAAAGATGCGGGCCGAAGGCTATTTCAAACTTCATTTCAAAAGTTGTCAGAGAAGGGGAGCTCAAGGCCCAGAGGATGGGATTCTATCGTAGGTTTGTCTTTTGGAAATGGTTAAAATCACACAACATTTTGGGGATGAAAGTCTGGATAGTGGGCTTGACACAGATGGAGGTAGTCCAAAATGTCACAAGTTTAAATGGGCGAAAACAAGGATCGGGGTTCCGGGGCCTAGGGAGGTGAAATACTTCAACCATTTAGAATGATGAACACCCAAAGGAAGCTCGGTCAGGGAAATCATGTGAGGTGGGCCCGCCAAGCCCCAAGGCCACTAGTAGAAGAAAACTTCCAAGGAAGCTCCGCAAGGCACCAGGACCTAACAAAATTGAAGGGGATTGAAACATGGTCAACTCAAAATGAAACTAAGAAACACGTCGACCATTTAGGACACCAAAATGGTGGCACCCAAAATGAGGTGGCAAAAAAATGACCTAGCAAGCTAAAAGAAAAGAGGGTTCTCGTTCCAAACTGGGCATGTGTACTGAGGGCACAACAAATGGTGACTCCATTGGGGAACACTCCCGAGCGTTCTAGGGATAGCGTTCATTCTGGACCTAGAATCGTTGGTTTCGCAGACCAGGGGAAAATTTCCAAGAGTGAACTAGGAGAACAAGGTCCTTAGTTGGGTCAATGTATAGGACATCTCAGAAGTGTGTGTGGTTAATTTATTCCTTTCCATGGGAATTGTGACAAGCGGCTGCTAATCCAACCAAGCAAGCTACATAAACCGTCCAACACCAAAAGTAACCTAGACATTGCCCTGCTACCAGTCAAGCATCCATAGCCCCGGCGGGGTTGTCGCTGTGATCCCATGGATATTGTTCTATTGTCAATTAGGCATCCACAACCCTGGTAGAGTTATCCACACACCCATACAGTCGCTTGATTTCAAAAATTTCTTCCTCTTATGTGTTTTGATATTTCTTTAAACGTTCTTTTTCTCACTCATCTTTTCCTCGACCGTGTAAGCACCAAATCCTATAATGGGTTTGGGAACCACAGTGGTCACTGGAGCATACTTAGGATTTTTCACTCACTAGGGTATCATGGCAGCCATTGTACAGTCCTTTAGAACTAATTAATATGCATTTTGTGCAAGATCTGAGATGTGCATAGAAAGATCTGACCAAGGGTCAAGTTCTAAGGCATAATTCAAATGAGGAAATCATTCCTAGGAAAATTTTAGGGATCAATAGTTGAGAATGAATGTTTAGCCAAAGAACACCAAGGATAGACAACAAAGTGGATTGTTCATTGAACAAGCATGGCCACCGTAACAAAATGGAGGACACCCTCTTCAAAACAAAACAACCAAGGTACAAGCAAAACAAAGCGATGCAGAATAGAAAAATGCAAGCAAGCCAAAAGGCAACCTACTCTAACCTATGTACAAATATGTACAAGGAATAGCTTGACATAGCTCAGGATTGGAAGTAATGCTTGAGGTGATTCCCATTCATTGGAAATGAGACGTCCTCACCTATTAAGGTCATTAGGCAGAAAGCATTGTCTCCCAAAATTTTAGCTATTTGAAATGGGCCAAGCCAAAGCTTGTCAAATTTATTGTGTCCCCCTTTCTTTTCATAAGCCTTGTCCCAATACAGGACTAAATCTACAATTTTAAAGGCCTTGATCTTGGCTCGATGGTCAAACCATCTCTTAACCATGCCTTGATGTTTGGAAATTTTTTCTATTGCATGGTCTCAGACTTCTAAATGCAAGAGCTCAACTAACTGAGCTTATCTACGATCCCCCCCTTCGTAAAAGTCTTTGATAAATTAGAAAGTGGGAATCTTCAGGTGGATAGGAAATATGGGCTCTAGGCCATAAACAAGATGGAATTGGGAATCACCAAGGGAAACCTTGTGGCGACTGCGGTCTACCCAAAGGGCTAATCAGAGCTAGGTATGCCAGTCTTTGGGATTCCTATCGAGCAATTTTTTGATCACTATGATCAGGTTCTTGTTTGTGGCCTCAGCAAGGCCATTACCTTGAGGGTAGTAATTAGATGAAAATTTGAGGCCAATCTTGTACTTGAAGGCCCAACTAGGAAAATTTAATGAAGCAAAGGCAGGTCCATTATCACACACCAATGTATAGAGACAACAAAAGTGATTTAAAATGAAACTTTCTAAACAATTTATAACTACCTCAGTTGTGCATTGCTTACATACAATTGCTTATGTCCATCTAGTGTAGTAACTAGTAGCAGTAAGAATGTACATGTGTCCTGCGGTAAAGGGAGGGCTTACCAGACCAATGAAATCGAGACCCCATTGTGCAAAAGACCTCACCTCCAACATGAGCTATAGTGGGACAACATTCTTCTCTTTGGTGGCGGTGGTCTAACATGTGTGACATAAGTGAGCATAACAATAAGCATCCTTGAAGAATGTTGGCCAGTAATACCGCACTCTTAATATCTGATGTGTAATGGAAGGCCCAGATCCATTACCAATACCAAACTTGTCATGAAACTCTTTCAAGACTTGATCTGCTTCTTCCTTGCGAAGGCATCTCAAGGAGATACCTTCATGATTTTTCTTATATAAAATGGATCCTTGTAACATGTAACTACTGCTTTTCAGTCTAAGAGCACATTTTTGGACTCCTTGTAAGTAAGATGGACACTTGTGGTTCAGTAAATAATAGACAACATCCTCATACCACTCTCTCGGGAAAACATCCTGAAGCTGGTATTGTTGCACGGTGAGTTCAGGCCCTACTTTTGTTGCTGCTTCAGCAATTGTGCGGGTAAGCGCTTGTCCTCTTACCAGCTTCATCGGTTGGATTTCTATGTCATATTCTTGGAGTAATGTGACCCATTGACCTTTTCGTTCACCCAATTCATTTTGTATAAGCAATATTTTCATTGATGGGTTGGGGACAATGGAAAACACTTTATTGTACAAGTTATAATGCCTAAATTTCTTCACCCCCCTAACAAGGGCATATTCTTTCTTTTCTATGTTGTGGTAGTGTAATTAAATTTCTTTCAAAGGAGAACTCATGAAAGTGATTGGAGGCTCATCTCCTTCATCATCTTTCTGAGTTAGAATGCTAGCACATGAATGCTCTCAAGTGAATGAATAGATGTAGAATGACTTCAGATAGTTTGGGTTGATGAGCACAAGCACCTTAGCAATGGCTCATTTGATTTCTTCAAAATCCTATTTGGCGTCGGAGGTCCACTCAACCTTGGCATCCTGTTTTAACATGGCGTTGAGTGGCTTAACAATCTCATCAAAACTCGTGATGAATTTCCTAATAAAGATGATCTTTTTGAAGAAGGATTTCAATTCTTTCGTGCTTGGTGGTAGGATCTTTAGCAAATATTGGATGCGTTCAGGGCCTAAGGAGATTCCTTGTTCTTAAGTAACATGCACAAGAAATCTACCCTTAGTCATGCCGAAAATACAATTCTTTGGGTTAAGGGAAACTCCAAACTCCCTACACGTATGAAACACCTTGCATAAATCAAAGACATGATCACTTCACTTCTTAGAGAACATAGTTAAATCATCCATGTAGATTATTATGTACTTCCCAATCAGATCTTTGAAGACAATATCCATGGTACGTTGGAAAGTGGTGCCAACGTTGATGAGCCCAAAGGGAATTCTCCTATAAGCAAAGGCCCACCACTTAGTGGTGAATGTTGTCTTATGGTGATCTTCCTATTGCACCATAACTTGGTTATATCTAGAGTACCCATCGAGGAAGGAAATAATTTTTGATTTGTTGACGATCTACAGTACCTCGTCCAATGAAGCCACAAGAAAGTTGACCTTCTCTAGAGCTCTATTCAAGTTCCGGAAGTCTACACACAATCTGATTTCTCCATTCTTTTTCTTGACTGGGACCAAGTTGGCCACCCATGTGGAATGCCTGACCGGGAAGATAATCCTAGCCGAAAGAAACTTCTATACTTCTTTGTAAATGATGGGCTCTAACAAGGCATTAATAGGAAATTTTTGTTGGCAAAATGGCCAAGATTCTATCTTGAGAGGGATGGTGTGCATGATGATGGAGGTGTCATAAGTCTTTAGATCTTCATAACTCAATGCCACTTTGTCATGGTACCTCTACAAAGCATCGATGACTCCCTTCTTTTCCTCAGGCGTGCACACTTTTCCTATAAATTTTTTTTTATCTCCTTGGGGGTCCTAAGGTTGTGAGCATCTCACTAGTTACTTATGGATTCCTTCTTTGTATGCTGATCCTGGTCTCTAATCTGGTGCAAATCAAATATGCGTTCAAGCTAAACCATACCTCTGGGAATCATGTTGGTTTTGAGGTTGATAACTCCTTCTATATCCAATTCAATCTCCTCTGAATCAGCTTCATCAATTATTTGGGTGGCAAAGACATCAGAAATCATGATGAATTCAAGGATATGCTTATCATCATTGAAGCCCTAAAAATGAGTGACATTATCTAGATAGACGGTGTGGGTGTCAACTCAACCATAAATTTCTTAAGCCTAGACAAGGAGAGGGGTTGTAAAGTACTGGATGCCTGAGCCAATGCATCGATAGTATGGTTCCAAGCACAAGGGATCAATTGTATATTAAATCCATCTAATCCTTCTATGAGATTCCAAACCCTATGCCTATAGTTTGCAAGTCTTTATCATTGCAAGAATATAGTTTTCTAACCTGTTTGACTACGAGTTCAGAATCCCTGAACACTTGCAACATTTTAACATTTTTCCTTAATGCCATAAGGAGACCATGGACTAACACCTCGTATTCTACTACATTATTGATGCAATAAAACTGCAACCTATGGGAAGCAAGAAAGGTCTTACTCATTGGGCTGATAAGTTTGAATTTGGCTCCAACTCCTTGTTTTGATTTGGACCCATCAAATTGAAGCATCCAAAACATTGAAATCTCTTTGACTCTAGGCCCAACTAGGCTCTCATTTTCTTTAAGATGGGTGCCTGCCTCTATGGCCATCGAGAAATCTTGCAGCTTAGTGTGTTTAACAACAGTGGTTATGCTAGCACCTCCTTTGTTATTTTCTTTTGAGGGACAACTGATCTTTTGACATGCTCTACCGTCATTTGGCATAAGCAGCAATCAAACTCAGAGTGGGCAACATTGTGGATTCTGCACCAATTTGGTAGCAAGAGATCCTGGAAATCCATTTGGGCACCCAATCTAAGTTGGTCCTTTGGGCACTTTTCCATGAATTCTTGGAAACCATTAAGTAGTCCCAATTTATCTTCATCGGGTTTATCATCTAATTATACTTGCATCTCTATACTTGGAGGCATTTGGGTGAAGCTAGCTAGAGGGCTGCATTGCACCAAGAAGACTTTGACAACACATTCTTCTTGGGGTTCAAATTCCTCCTAGCAGGCAAAGGGATAGTAGTTTCCCAATTCTGTCTCAACAAACAACATCTCATTCAGGTTGTACTCTGTGATCATGTACTTCATATGGGGCTCTTTGTCTATACAGATTTGATTTGGTAGCCCTCTCCATGGCAGCCACATGTGAGAATGGTCTGTGGTAGCATATCCATTCAACGTTCTAGTGAAGTCTCTTCCCAAAATAATCCCATAAGCGTCGGGAAGGTCAGCCACTTGAATATCAATGACTTGTTTTATCCTTGGATCTGCAACAATTTGCATTGGGATTCGATTAATTTCTCCCACAATTTTGATCTTTGTTTTGTCCAGCTGAATCACTTTCCTTTTTGAGGGTGTTAGAGTGATCCCAAGAGCCTTGTGTACTACCAGAGGCATAACATTGGAAGATGCTCTTGAATCAAGCAGGTAGTTGTGCAAGTTCTTCTTGAATATCCGAATGGTGTGTAAGGAAAGGTTGGGTTTCAAATTTTCCTTGGAAGATGCCCTTAGACAAATCTATCTAAGCTACTTGCATCCTATTCTTATCGCCAGTTCCATCCTTGGTCTACCCAGATAGCTGATCCTTGGCAATATGTCTATTGTTCTGATCTTGTTCCTTTTTTAGCTGCTTACCTGTAGATTTATTTGAGGGAACATCCTTCCTTTTCCCTGTGTTGTCCCGAACCACAAGTTTCTGCCTAGGTTCTTCAATGGTGACTCTCTTAGCTAATGCCTCCTATGTTGTTTTAGAGGATGGGCTCCCTTTAAGTACCTTGAAGAAGGCATGCCTTACAGTAGGGACTTTGAGTAGTTCAAAGGTAGATAAACTAATTTCCACCTTCTTAAACTCCTCTGCTACATATTCACCCATTTGTTTGATTTCAAAGTCAAAGGCTCAACCTATAGCAGAGCTAGAAGGTTGGTTTTTGTTTGACGTGATTAGTTTTGTGATTGTCCTTGAGGCTGATCTTGTGACTAATTTTGAGGCCTATCCTTGTTAAGATACTGAGTGGGTACATGGGGAAGCCCAAGATTGTTGCTGGCATTAGGGTCAGGTGGAGTAGTAAAATTGTTCAGTTGGGTAGAAGTTGTAAAGGGTCCACCCACCTGCCTATTTCTGAGGAAGTAGGGAGTTGTTCTCTGGTGGAACATGTGAACTTCATCTACATATGATTCTTCCTCATCTGGTGGACCATTATCTACTAAATTGAAAAGTTGAGCCAAGGTTTGTTCATTACTTACCTATCCTCTGAGAAGGTCTCATCTCAAATTTTTTATTTGAATTCTATCCTCTATCATAGTTCTATCCAAAAGAAGTTGTTGTTTCTCGGTTGTCCCTACCATCCCTGTTGTCTTGACTTTCTCGATTAAAATAGGCTTGGAGACTATGCTAAGATGCCTACAACCGATTATTCTGGTTCTTTAAATGCATCATTTCCGTAGACATTTTCCTTATCATCTTAGTCAATTCTTCCAATTTTTCCTTCTCAACTTTGTTCGTCTGTAGTATTAGATTTTTTAGAAAGATAGGTGGGGCTGCCAACTGATTTTGATGGGATGGAGGGAATTCTAGTCTTGACAAGTACAAAGGTGCTTGCATTTGCTGAGAGTACGCTTGTTGTTGTTGAGGTTGTAAATAAGAAGCCACGAGATGTGTATAAATCATTGGCTATCCAGGGTGTAGAATGATGGGCAACTGAGGCACCTAGTTCATAAGAGGAGTATGATGGGAAAATTCTTGATTAATCCCTTGAACCTGCATCAGGTGAGCTACTAGTCCCAAAGAAGGAAGTAGACCAAAGATGTTTTGTCCCAAATCCACACTGGCAACAACGGCCTCTGCATAAGCAATTACTACTATGGTGAGTAGCACACGCATCCTTTTTACCAATGCTGGTGTGAGATTATCTAATGTTGCATACTAGATGGCGAGGGCTGCAACATCATTGTGTATATATGGGTCATGAAGCCTCATGATGGAATGATGGAAACAATCATTAAAGGATCCAATAGGTTCATTAACTTCGCTCTGGACGGATATAAACTGTCAGTATAGCTCTGAGGGGCTGATTGGAATCTTATACTTCTATAGGAAAGCATTCTTCATGAGGTCCCATGAGGTAATGGACCCTCTCAAAAAATTGATGTACTAATAAAAATCCTGCTCGCCCAACGAGTATGGAAAAAGGATGCATGCAACATCTTCATGACCAACTTGCATATCCATAATTGTTGTTTCAAATATCTTTATGTGTTCTTCGATCATCCTTTGCGGGTCACGAGGATTGAATTTTGAACAAAAGCTTTCTGAATTCTTGGGCATATCGTGGAAATCACTGAAGTGCATTGGTGAGGTATTTTGCGCCAACCAAGCTATGGTGGGAGGGAGAGATAGTATCTGATATTGAGAGATATCAATCTGGAGTTACACCTACAATAAAATAATAGCCTAGGACTGCCCTTGGGCTACGAATATTTGGACTATACCTTGGGCTTGAAGGGCTGGGAGAGAGGTAACTTCCCAGCTGCCAAAAAAGAGGGGTGAAAAGGCAATTTGGTATGGTTGGGTGGAGGATGGACAAGAGCTAAATGGAGGTGAAGGTGGAAGGGAAGTGGGTGGGGCGGAAGAAGAGGAAGAAGCAACGTCTCCTCCCTTAGTTTGTTTTTCCCTTATGGGGGGCTGTAACTCTTGAAATTCTCCCTTGTTTGGTGTCAATCATAGAACTCTTTGAAATATTTCCTGGTAGAATCATCCAATTCAATCTAGCTTCACAAGGCCCTCCTAGTGCCAGTTCTATTGATGGGTGTTTTTGCACACTTTCTCAACACAAGCAGTGTGTATGTGCACTACCTCTCTTGAAAGGAAATCTCCAACAACAAGTTGCTAAAAATCTCCCCAAGGTCTCTCGGGTGTCAGGTCATGACTTGCATGGAACTCCTCAGTTGATGTTTGATGTGATTTTGCTGGTAATCATAGGGAAGACTTACGTAGCTGGATGCAGAGTGGATCTTAAAATTAGAAGTTTCTGAGATGGGAGTTAAGGTGCACTTTGCGATAGGTCCAAACAACAATCTAAAACTTTGATATTTTCATTAAGTTTTGGCTTTACAATGTACAATGAACCTTAGCACATGCTATTTCTAAAAAAAAAAAGAAAAAAGAGTGGGGAAAAGGGAAGGTTCCTGGATCTGCAACTAGCTGTGAATAGTGATCATGCAGGTTATGCTATGGACAACTCCCTTAAAACAAGATCCCATTTAACCAAGAATCCTATAGTATCATGGAATTTTTGTTATCTTCAAAGGTCTACAGATATTTTATCATTCATCCACCACATACATGCATGAATAAGGATAAAATTTTAGATCAGCTTCATGTTTCAACCTAGACTAACTTTACAAGAATATTTACAAGTAGCAAACAACAAAAAGTATGGACTGGAAGGCATCAACACAACAAAAATTTCTACAATCATAGAAAAGCATTACTAAAATTTCTCTAAGTAATTCAAAGCTAACTAGAATAGCAATGTGAATCTAAATAAGCATCTAACAATTGAGATTGAATCATGAAACATGTGAAGAATTCAGAAAATGCACCAAGTCAATGATTTTCATTATAAATTTCTGCAGCATTTCTTTACAACAACTCAACTCTCTTTGAAAATGAGAGGATACCCCCCATTTATAGTGTCCAAAAAGTAGAACGAATGGCCAAGATTTAATCTCATTGTGTGGCCAAGATTCACTATAAATTAGGGTTTTACCTACCCCAAATATATTACAATTTAAAATACAATCTTTTCCATATCCCTATTTTTTCCTCTAGTGACAACACTGTAGCATTTTGTCTTTTACTGATTGCTCTTTCTTCTGTAGCTATTCCTTCAGAAGCTCTTCACTAATAATAGCATTTCCTTCCTCCTTCTTCAAAGCCGTATACTCCATGAACTTTAAGATTACCAACCGGAGTTTGTCAACCTCCATGATCTCAGACGTAACACTTGATAACCCCACTCCTTGGAGTTGTCCTCAAGACTTTTCCAGTCTTCATCATATTTGGTGGTGTGGTCTCTGTATAGCTCTGACTAGGCAAAGGAAGGGGCTGCAAAACTCAATAAATTTGTGGCTATCTCTATTGACATCCCGTCCTCCATTCCCTTTTGAAAGTGGGGATTTACTTTCTCTGGATCAATTTGCACCGTGTGTATGTCATATCCCATCATCAGCTTCAAATATTGGGCACAATCTGCCCTAATCTCCTTGACCCATTCAATATCAAGATCCACTTTATCAATTACCTGTTCCAACCTTTCTTTCTTATTATCAAAGTCCTTCTTCCACACATCCATGAGCCAATGATCGCCCCTTTTCAACATGAGTGCATCTTCCCATGTGGCGCTTGGAAGCTGGAGGATATCCTCGATCTTTAGATAGGTGGACTTATATGTTATAGGGAAGTGAGTGCAAATTTTCTTTGTGCCTTCCAGATACTATTGTAAGTCTAGGAACTTGTTGACCAGTTGTTTGCACAGCTTGACTAATGCCCATATTTTTGACATATAGAACTTATCAGAACCAGCTTTCTGTAGTTTTATCCAGGCTCTTTTCTTTTTCCAGCTTGTTAGTTTGTTCCTTGGATAGCAGTTGGGGTGGATTCGTGGAGGTGGTAGGAATTTCCTCAGCTGAAGACTATTGTTGAATGTAAGCTGTCAAGTCAACTACCTATGTTTTAAGCTCATCTTTCGAGACTTTATCCTATTGTATTAGATGCAGCACCATAGCCACAGACTCCTCGAGGTTCTCTACCTTTTACTCTCTAGTAGTAGTTCCCAAATTAATGGTGGAAATATTATAGCTTACTCCTCCTTGGCCTACCACTGACATTGCTACTTGTATAGTTCAGGACCCAGATGCATCCATTGTTACCTTGGATTTGATTTTTGGCTTCTTCTCCTTCCTGGTTGAGATTTGTGCCTAGGCCAGGATAGCCCCTAGTCTTGCTCTTGGATCCTTTGGGGCAGGAGTCTTCTTTTCAAGTTTCATCTCCAGCCATTTGGGCATAGTAGATTTTTCTTTAGGTGATTCACGATCACCCTCGCCCTCCTTTGTTAGGATTTCTGTTTGTTTACCTAAGGGAGCCCTTTCTTCCATTTTGGTGTTGTTTCCTTCTTCCTCATCGGAGTCTTGGATGAACACAAGTCGTTTGAGGGGAGGCTTAGTAGGGAATCACTCCCTGGGATTTTCTTCTTTCTCAATTTCTTTCCCTTTCCTTTCTTCAGTTTGTTCATTCTTGTGCACATGCTCCTCAGGCTGTCCAATTTTGAGTCTTTTGCTAGCTTCAGCCTCACCCTTGGGCTTTTCTTCTTCTACATTTTCTTCTTCTTTATGAGGAGATGACACATCCTCCTATTGTTCCCCTGTAGGGAGTTCCACATTTTCTACTGCCCTATCACCCTCTTTCCATTCTTCTTTATCATCTCTTAGTTGTCATGCTATTTCCTCCTTGAAATCATTATCAAATTTCATAACCTTTCCATCAGTGTCTTCTTCTTTGTCTACACTTTCCAAAGACCTTGTTTCTTCTTCTTCACAGACCACCTTGTCAATTTTTAGGTGTTCATACTATGGGTGTTCGTGGTAATCATCGGCTTCTCCCTCTGCTACTTTCGAAGCTTCTTTCTCTCACATCTCCCATTCTTCTAATATTAGTATCATGGCCTCCATTTTTGGTGCTCTTGTTGAGGTTTGCGAAGGCGTAGGACTGGCGATAACCTACGCTATAGCAGCTTGGATGGTGGCATCAAAAAATATTTGAGAAATCTCGGAGGGGATGTTCTACATATGCCTTGAGAAAGCTTCCAGAAAAGTGAGTTCGGGCATTGGTATTGTTACTGTTTCCAGTGGAAGTGATTTAGTTGGTGATATGGTAGTGTAGGAAAGTGGAGAAGTTGCAGTAGAGGAGGAGTCAACCATTATTATGGGCCCATCCAGGAGAGAGGAGGCGAGATGGAATGAGATGTCCATCGCAGGCAGGGATGTGGCAACCATGGCTAGGGAAACAAATTGAAAGGGGGTGGAGACAAGGAGAGCTGGAGGAGGTTCTAGCTAACAAATTTTTCCTGCCTCACCATCTTGAAGGGGATCTTCTTGAATTGGTGGCTGCTTTAAGACACTTCTTGTCCATTTGGGCCTCTTAGAGGGTGAGCCTCCCGAATCTTTACTTCAATAAACTTTTGGATCCGGTCACTGTTTCACATTAGTTCCTTTCCTCTTCTTAGATCTTGTAAGAAAAGGATACTTGGATGTCTCTCCTGTTGAAGTTGTAGTAGCAACATCCTCCATAACACTAGGCTCACTCTTAAGCCCTTCATATGTCAGGACAACCCCTTGTTGCTTTAATCAGGTTACCTGCCCATCAACCCATTCTTTGCTACGAGCTTGAATTGGCTTGGTGATAATATCGAGGTCATCGACCTCCTACTCATCCCAATCTATTATTGGCACCAGCAAATTAGCGACTGTGGTGTACCTGGGGTCCATTATGGTGCTCTCGTCTTCTTCGACCTGATCCGATATGGGAAATAGTTGCACCTTCCTAACGAAGTATGCAATCATCCGTATGTAATTCCTTGCATGCAGCTCCTTGTCATCCTAGCAATCTACCTAGAAATCTTCAACGTGCTGCAAATGAGCATATCCTTGTCCTAGTGCCTTTCTTACATGCCCATATGGGTCCACTCCTAGGTGAGCAGTGTGTAGGAAAAAGTGGTACTCCACCAATTCCTTCTCAAAATTTACAGCGCACTGGGAAGTTTGTAGTTTGTACATTCCTTGGCCAAAGGCTAAGGGATAAGGGATCCCTTCCAAATTTCTACTACCGAGGAATAAATGCACATGCAACAACTGCTAGGAGAGGTCTAACAATATGATCTGGTCATTGGGGTACTGGGGCAACTTATTCAATGTTTCTGTGAAACTTTGGACATGAATATATGTAAAATTGGGGTATTGTATGAATAGGAAGTCATATTGCTTCAATAATTCCTGAGCACTATGAGAGACCCTCCTCTCAAAATCCCCTTCGAGCAATCTGGTGATGTGGCCAATGAAGGCGTCATTCACCCTGCAATATTCCTTCTTGAAATTTTTGAACTGGAGTTAGGGGTATCTGTCATAGACCTTTAATGCTCGACCTGGTTCCTCATCAGGTGCCACAAACAATCCACTGTATTTCCTCTGCTCTGCCAGTGAGTATATTAGATAGGAGGTCATGTAGAACCTGGAAGTATTTTTTACATTCATGAATTGCTCATGAAAGCAATCGCTTATGATGCCTCCCAAGTAGAACGAGGCTTTTGTAGTGACATCCTCATCCCCATAGAGGATCTGCTCTATGAAATACACCATCTAATCTTGAAAATATGCCCTAGTGGGGAGGCCCATCACTCTGCTTAACATGGTGACCAAGTCATGGTAATCCTCATAGAAGTCGTTACGAAAGAGTTCTTGAGGAACCTTTGCAGCACTGCCCCTTTTCTCCTTGAGCCAATACTAATTTATTAGCTTCTTGCATCCCATCATGTCTTCAGCCCATGTCACTTTACACTCTTCAATGGTAGGAATTTCCATCTCCTCAAAGGTGGGGATATGAAAGGTCTTTGTAATTTCTTCACCCGACATGTCAACAAGAATATTTCCATTGCTATCAACAATGGTTCACGTCTGTGGCTGATAGGCCTGCTAGCAAGCCATGACCAATTCAAGGGCTATGAGGGATGGAGGGAATCCTACAAATTTTTCAATTCCACTTTGTCTAATCAATCTGGCATTGACGGTCTTCGGGTGGACTCTAACCCTTTGCTTAAATTCATCAATATCGACGTGGCCAATATTGGTATTTGTTATTTCCTTCCAGTCAGTGATGACTTTTAAATGTAGGGGCTCACCCTGGAACTGGTACTTCATTTGGTCTTTGTCCTCTCTTCCACGTGGAGTCTTTCCTGCTTTCTTTCATTTTTGTTTTTCTATAGCTTCCCCCGTGGGTCCTGCACTCGATTCCATATATCTTGCAAACAAAGACATAATAAGTGCAACCAATTACAAAAGCATTAGTCATTAGCTAAAATCCCATGGATGAAATCCAATTAGACAATTTATCATTCATAAAATAAAAATTTTACTTCCAAATGTCGTTAGTCATTTTTTGGAGGGATTTTGGATAACTCGGGCCCAGGGGGCCAGACTTCCCTGGTAGGAATGTTGTTTTGAAGGGCGAACAAGGTAAGGAAATCTGGGTGATTTCTCCCATCTTCATATTTTGATGGTTTGAAAGGATCATGTCAAAGAGGGTCGAATTTGAGCATGTGGGTCGAGATTGGTTTTCAAATTTGATTTTATTTTGATCAATTTTGGAGCTCCCAAAGATTTTGGGCCAGAAAGTTATCAGGGCTTTGCTATTTGAAACAACCAAGAATAAACAGAGTTTCGGGGTTGGAATTCCAGGGCCAGGGACTTGGGAGCTCAAAGTATGACCAATGTTCACTTTCTACTTTGAGGTGTTCAGGCCTGGAGGGGTGAGAAGCCGTCAGGGTTTCACTGTTTAGAATGGCAGTCGTGGCATGGAAACCCCGCAAGAGCAGCCCAGTAGACCGGACCTAGCATCAAACTTGGCTGCTGGGTTTTCTTTGTTAAGTTTCCCAGCAAATAGGGGGGTAGAAAGGTGGGCATTTTTTTCCTTTGTGAAACAACTAAATGGGGACGAAACCCTAATTGATAGAGCCTAATGAAGGAAAAGGTGCCCAAGTTCATTGTTAGCTATTCCTCACGGAAAACAAAGGGTCGATACTCAAGAGGTGGAAGGTCGCCATCAAATGGCCATTTTAGAGGGGCGAAGTTGCCACAGATCTCCACATACAGAACTTCACGGAGCAAGACCTGGGGTCATGATGGCACAATTCATTCAAGGTCAACTTCAAATGGCGAAAGGTTGGATGGGTCCTCCTCTCCATTTGGGAATGACAGAGTTAATGCAGAATCCCAGGGACAAAATCCCGGTGGCGCAAGCCCGGGAAGTAGAAATGGAGGCCAGTCTTCAAGGTTCAAAGTTTAATGGTAGTTTGCCGATGAAAATCTGAGGTGGTAGGTTCGAGATGGCATGTCGCCGTTTGGAAAAGTTTTCTTTGTTCGGTAAATTCTCAATGGCGATGAGGTGGAGCAGACCCGAAGGGTGTGAATGCCCTATGTGATGAATGGCAATGGCGAGGTCTTGTTCCAAATTGATCTTAGGAGATGATTTGGACATTTTTCAAAATTTGAAGACATGGGTTTTGTAGGTTTTGTCATGTTTAATCAAGTTAATGCATTTTAACCCAGGTTTATTCATCATTTTAGCTGCAAAATCATAAAAAAAAATATCGGAGGAATGAACGAAAAACCTACCTCGGAAGTCTGATGAGGGAAGTTAGAAAATCTACCAAGGATGGCCAAATGATGATCACGGACGTGAGGGCGGTGAGCAACGGATGCACTGAACTCCTTGGACACACTCTGAACTCCTCTAAAAAACCTGACAAATGAAAATAACAGGTCGGGCTAGATATGTATACTCCAATATGCATTTAATACCCTCATTTAATGCCTATATAAATGACAGGAGGGTTGGTGGATTCAAATGTCGGATGGCAGCGGGAGGTCTGGGGTCTGGGGGACGGAAAGATGCGGGATGATGACTATTTTAAACTTCATTTCATAATCTTTTGGCAAAGGGGAGCTTGGGGCCCAGAGGGCGGGGCACCGTTGCAAGTTTTCCATTCAGAAATGGTGAAAATCACAAAGAGTTATGGGGATGGAAGTCCGGATAATCAGGCTTGGCACAGACGAAAGCAGTCCAAAATGACGCAAGTTTAAACTGGCAAAAAACAAGGATCCAAGTTTCGAGGCTCGGGGAGGTGAAAACTTTTTGCCGTTTAGAACGACGAGCACCCAGAGGAAACCTAGCTAGGGAAACCCAGCAAGGGAGGCCCGCCAAGCCCCAAGACCACTGGCATAGGAAAACTTGCAAGGAAGCTCCACAAGGCACCAAGACCTAACAAAATTGAAGGGAATTGAAACACGGTCAACTCAAGATGAAACTAAGAAACACATTGACCATTTTGGAGATCAAAATGGGGGCACACAAAAAAAGGCGGCGACAAAACAACCTAACAAGGCGAAAGAAAAGAGGGTACCCATTCTAAACATGGTGTTTGTACTAAGGGCACAACAATGCCTTAGGATTGGCTCAACATAGACAATTGTATATCTCAAGGTGAGGATCAAGTGTATGGGCATGTGTCTAAATATGGTGTAATAAATGGCTAATGAAGAAAAATATGTGTCAATCGGTGTGAATAGGGAATGTGTGCAAGTATGCATAAATGGAAATGAATAAATGATTGGAGAATGAACCAAACTTAGCACAAGAGTGCACCACTTGTTGATATGTAATTATATTAGGCGATTTTATTAAAATGAGCCCTCAACTAATTGAGAATTGACATCCCAATTTTTCACAACCAGAAATATTTCATCATCTATGGAATAAGTGGCATGCAAGAACATCCTTTTAGGAGTAATATGTACAACATAAAAAATGGTGCATTATATATAGGGGGTTGAAGAGTTAAAAAGTATTTTTCATTAGTTACCACCACCCTTACAAACTCGATCTTATAAATATTAGAGCATTCTTTGTGATTAAATCAATGATGTGAAGATGTAGCCACATCTTAACACAAGGTTACAAGGTAAGATACTAGTGATATTTTTTATGAGTATTTGATTGACCTTGCTAGTGATATTTTCATTTTTACTAGGTTTTCGATTTTTAATGATTTTGTTGGTTGATTATGAACTAGTCGCCTCTTTTTTTTATCATGTCTATGGGTGTAGATTAACACATGTTTGTGAAATCAATAGGTGGGTGGTAAGATATCACTCACTCGTAGAGAGAGAGATTGGGAATTGTTAGCGACAACTTATAAGGGTGCATTAGCAGAGTGTACCAAATTGCAGGAAGAGAGAGATGATGCTATTAGAGAGAAAAAAAGGTTGTGTTTCCTTGGATGCCCTTCGAGCCGAGAGAGATAGCCTAGATGTGGAGTTCGTTCTGACTCATGAGATGTCAATTATGCCTACACCAAGTAAGATCAATGAATAGATCTCAAATGAGGACTTACGATATTAGACATATTGATGTTGGGGGAGAGATCATTTAGATAGCCTCCCCAGAGTTGATATGTAGTTATGACATTATTCATTTTTATTTGATACTCATTACATGTTTTAACACTTTGTTATAGTGGAACTCTTTTTTTTGTGATATTTGAATTTTTATCTCTCATGTGATGTGATGTGATGTGATGTTGTTTAGACTTAGTTGTGATTCACACTTTCTTGTTTTCAATATGTATGGCCTATAGATGTTTCTATATGTATGTGAGCATTTGAAAGATGCATCATGACTAGTTGTATATGTATGTGTTCATTTTCAAGATGTATAATGACTAATGAATGGATCCATTTATTATTTATAATCAATGGATAATAAATACTTTAATAGAATTAAGAAATAATGAATCAATAAATAGATTAAAAGGAATCCCATAGTCAAATATTTGAAAAGAAAGAATAATATGCCTCATTAAGATTTGATTTAATTTCAATTCAACAATTTCTTATTTTTCTATTTCTTTCCTCTAACCACTATGTTTCTTTAGGTTGATAGCTAATTCCATGATGCCATGTTGTTTTTTGTAGCTCTATGAATGTACAATGAAATTATTCATTTTTTCTATGTCCTTTTTCCTTGTATCCAAGTTTGTGAATTTGTTGATATTCATGAATGTATATTTATTTTAGTGGTTGAGAGGGAGAAGATAGTTATTAGTAAAAGTGACAATCTCAAGATTATTACATCATACATGCAAGTCTCCTCATTATATGCACAAGTTGGTTTTCCATAGATAGAAGTACCCATATATAGACATAAAATGTTACATGCCTTTGCATCAATATAATATTTAACATTACAAGAAATACAATCTATTGGATCCCAATAATCATGGGTATGTGCAGGATTATCATGGAAAAAATAGGCCCTTAAGTGGAAAAAAATTTAGAAAAATCAGAGTTAGGCAACTTGACGTAAAAATTTGAATAAGTTATCTATATTATTTCAAAAATATGTAACAATAGAATCTGTAGAAAATAGAATGTAATTTCTAAACTACTAGGTTTATTTTAAAAAAGAAAAATCTATTTGGTGAAAAATTTGAAATTTCAATGCAAGACTAGTACTTAAATTTTAGGGAAAAATAAGAAGTAGGTGTTTGTCCGACCACCCTAACCACAATAAAATGATAATATTTTTTATAATATTTTAGATATAAGTAGAGGACTCATGTCTGGATGTGATGCATATTTTTTTGTAATTTTTTTCCAAGTAAATAATTAATTATGATTTTTTTATTACAACTTTTAAAAACTATAAAAACTCGTATGTCTGACCACCTTAACTTGGTGAAAACTTCATGAAATTCATTTTTTTTAATCCTATATTATGCAAATCATAGAATGTGACACATTTTTTGGATTCAAAAAATATAATACTGTTTGAAAGCTATTGATGTTTTTGAATCAGCCTATCAATCAGGACTTTAGTCGTAATTCAAATAGAAAATGAATAGTGATTATTTATTAAATTCAAAGAAAAGCATAATTTATATTGATGGAAAGCTTAGAATCTACTTTAAAAACCCTTTTCATTTCATAAATTTTGGGTAAAAAAAAAGTCATCAGCCACATACCCTACACATACCCATCATATCGCCACTTTTTGACCCATCATGATCTTGCGGATACCCTCATCATCTTAAGTACTTTAAAGGAGGAGGTTGTAGTTTATGGAATTTGTATCACATGAATGAAATTAAGAAAATTTGGTGGAACTATCCATTCCTTTACACATGTTATATGGTTGAGTAACAATGGAGATATGTAAACCAGTCAATTGATAATCTTAATAGTGCATTAGCTATGGATTTTTAAGTTAACTCTTTTATCTAAACTCTCAACATTATATTCCAAAAGGATTAATCATTTACAATAGTATATGGTTTTAAATAGCAAGAAGGGAAATAATAAATAATGATACATGAGATACAAAATGCATCACATAGATTCATTTGGAGAAAACACACACTACAGGATTTGACACCATTTTCCGACAGTCGTTCATCGGTCGTTCAAAAAATCTCTGTCAGAAGAGCGACGCAATGGCAAAAAAATTTCCGTCGCTGTTTTTTCGTCGCAAGGCCGACGAAAAATTAAACGTCGAAATAACGGCGAAGAATCGTCGGTCGGCAGCATCGTGACATACGTCGGGATTTTGTCGGAATATCGACAAAAACTTTGTTTATCCACCAATGAACTGCACCAGAAGTTCGTCGTCGGCTTGATGAAATGGGAAAACATTTAGCGTGGAAACATGGAAATTTCGTTGAAATAGCGACGAAATACAAAATTAGTAGTGTCGAAAGAATACCAAAAGTTCGTCGAATATGCGACGAAATAGGCAAGTAGTAGCGTCGGAAGAACACTAGAAGTTCGTCGAATGTTCGACGAACTAGTCATCGCAGCTATAGAAACTTCGTCGAGGCTTTCTGTTGATTCGTCAGTTGTTATCGTCGAAATTGCGACGAAGAAGCAAAATATAAAAAATATATATATATTATATATTCGTGGAAATGTACCATTGCGGAGACTGACGACTGATCATACATACAGACTGCATATTGGTTTGATGCTTCAAACGATGCATTTCTTATATTGAAAAGTGCATTACCTTATTGAGCTTCTCTTTGTTTTGAGTATAGTTTAATATTCTCTACTTAACAAGGCCAACCACGTGACGGTGGAAGCTCATTTGGCTCTCCCCCGCCCCCCCCCTCACATCACTCTCAATTCCGCATACCCAATCATATAACATTAATGATTGATTCATCCATTAATAACATATAACATTCATTCATTCATCCATTAATAACATCTAACATTCATTAATTAACATATTCACATTCATTCATTAACATATAATAATCATTCTTTCAGTTTTTACATATTATCAAAAATATGGTTGTCATGATATGATTACAATCACTTTTTTTTTTGTTTCTTTTTTAAAGCTACATAAAGCTGAAGTGGAGTATCGTTTTCTAAATCAATATCTATCCCCCCTTTAGTTGTTCTACCCTCTACTTGTGATCTTAATGTACGTAGCCGTCAGCTCATGACGTGGACGCCGCTTCAAGGGGATTTGCTGTAATAAGAAAGAAATGTTAAACTAATATGTTTTATTATTATTGTTACAAGTATTTGATTAATTGAAAGAACATTAGAGTGGTTCTCTTTACTGATGGGTCCACATCATGTCTGAACTTTTGTTATAGACTCATGCTCAACATGTTGAACACCTCTCTTGATCTGCAGCTTGAAACACATGAAAGGTTACATTAATTAATACACCAATTGAAATTAAATATGTTTAAGCAGAACATGAGGGTGGTCCTCTTTACCGATGGGGCCACATCATACCCCGATCTTCTAGCCTGATCATGCTAAACATGTTGATCACGCTCTACATGCTCTAAAGTTGAAACACGAAAGGTTACATTAATTAATACACCAATTGCAATTAAATATGTTTAAAAGAACTTTAGAGTGGTCCTCTTTACCTGATGGGGCCACATCATATTTCTAATCTTCTCTAGCCTAATCATGCTTAACATGTTGATCACGCTCTACATGCTCTAAAGTACCTGGATGCACACCATGACCTCCATCCGCATTATCTCCGCCTCCACCCTCACTAGGCTGCATTCCAATGTCATGTGCAGTATATATTATCACTGCTTGAGTGTTTAAAACAAATAGGCATGTAATTACTTTATGGTGGAAATTAATATTGAATAGATTGCACAAGCATTCAATTTTTAATATACTTTATTGAGTTTATTTACCTGCGTGTCAGATGCAATGGAAGATTGTGTTTGCCCAGTCAAGACTCTTAGGCGTTCAGCCACGGCTCCATAGCCTTGCCGGAAGGCAATCTTCAGGTCCTCTTCTGTGGGAACTCTGTTGAATTCAGAGCCCTAAATTTTTGCAGAAGATCATGAATTTTGCTTCTATGGTGTGATAAAACCAAAATTGTTTTCAAAATATTATACCTTGGATGCAATATTTCATTTATTGATACTTACAATTTGTGCAGCTAATTTCATATAACCACCAGAGCCAAGTTTGTCTTGCCTGTGCTTTTCTAGTCTTGCCTTTGTTGCCTTCGACGTGTCGGGCAGCCTATGAATAGTTTGGAATACGTTAGATTATGTAAAAAGAAAGAGTAATCAGTATATAATTACATTGTCGATAGTATCACACATAGCATACTA
>VDFB02000013.1:89441988-89491612 GCA_007258455.2 Sequoia sempervirens
AAAATTTCTGACAAACAGGTGGTTTAGTAGCCGCTTAAACAGAAAATCAGTGAAGCCCTTACAATCCCTGTATGAGACTGCTGTGATTGGTTCAGGGGTTTCTGTCCAATAACCAGCTACGGAAATCAGGGGGTTTATGTCCTCCAATCTCCAGTGATAGACGAATAGGATGTCCAATCTATTTGAGCGAAATCAGTGCATAAACAAGCATGTCTTCTCTCAAACCCTGTCTTGATTAAATATGCAATTTTCAAATGGTTTTCCTTTCCCTCCAAAATAAACCCACACAATCCTTGGCCAACATTATTATTAAAGTGATCAGCTTATTATGTAACACCTATAGCCCCATAATCAGGATGCCCAATGTAAACAGGTACACTTCTTTGAGTTACTTTCCCTCAGCCCATGGGCCATGGGAAATGAAAATTGTGCTTACGGGTCAATCCAGAACCTTATGGAAAATGGGGACATGACACTGTAAATTCTAGCAAAGTAGAACACAAACTCCTTATAATTTTTCCTTGAGAAAATGTTATATATATATATTATAATATTTTAGTACTATATATTTATTATAAACACAGTTTTAGAGAATCAACTTGAGAGTTTGCCTCTTAGTGGTAAAATTGTCCACAGTTTTCTGTAAGCATAGCTATCACAATGTTTTTTTCTCATGCTCAGTAAATATTAAATAATGCTGTTGTAATTTTCTGAAAGAGCTTTTCTGAGTTGCAGTCCAGCAGAAGGAAAATGCTATAAACCAGTATCCAAATCTCAGGAAAAAATTAAATGTGAAGTACCCTTAATATGTAAGAAGAGGAATGCAGGATCCATAAATTCCTTAATATCAGCATGCAGTGTGAGTATTCAGGCTAGAAGAGAAGAATCTTTGTACTATTTAATTTTCCTGTTACTAATTTGCTTCCCCAAAACTGCAAAAAATAAATATGCTCTTTTATGAACTGGCAGAGTTGGTAACTAAGGTATTTTGCATAAATGATTTGGCTGTTAGGTCTGCATACAAGGATTATTTTTTACTTCTTGTGATTAGTCATTTGTCGAGGCAAATATTCACCATTGATCTGTTTCTGAATGTATTTGGCTGTAACCTAACTTGGCCAGAATCAGAAATAATATAGTTAGTCTAATTTCTTGCTGGCCTTTTCTCCTTTTTTGTCCAAATCATCCCATTCCTGACTTGTTATAGTTTTCTTTGGAAAATGATCGCTGAAAATTAGTACCTAATTAAGAACAAGTCAAAATTGGTGGTTGGGTATCCAGCAACAAAAAGCTAGCCATCTGACAACAGAAGGAGCTCGTTTACTCACAGGATGTCTTCCAACGTACTATGAGAGTAGGCTAAGTTCTGCACAGAACATAGATACGCACAACATATTCCAGAACATGATATGCATGAAATAAGGAATGCTTCTATTCATTTATCCAACAGGAAGGTATCAACATTACAATAACATAGATGTCAATAGTACCATCAATCATATATTCCCGACTACAAGGACTCTAGTACATATAGCCCTCGGCAGTGGTTGAGAAACCAACTGTCATGGTGTTTCATAATAACCCATTGACCACTAATCGAGACTTAATTACCTGAGTACATATGACATACACTACATTAATTATTTACATTACAACTATAGTTTTATTGAACATAAATAACTCCGGCCGACTACGGCCAACTAAGCAACGGCTGACTACGACCGACTACAACTAAGACAATGACCACTTATAGAGCTGCATAATGCTTAAATAAAGATGTATATACCAAATGTGAGTAAGTCCCAAGTGTCATTACTCATGACTTGTGTATACCTTACAATCCGATGTATTAAGTGTGCCCAATTAACTACAGTTACTGCCCTTGTTGGAGCATTACATCATTAGTATATAGTTAATAGGTTAGATAAGTAATAAATAAATGTTAAGTTAGAATGTTAGTTTTATGTTAGTAATTAATATTTGTAAGTTAGTAAATAAAATAATAGTTAGTTTTGGGTGTTGACTTTTTTCTAAGTAGTTTTTGGTAGTGGGAATGGGAAATAAAGGCTTTATAAAGCCATATTGATTGCAAATTTGCAATGTAAAATTTATTCGAAAAGCAGATTAAATATATTAAAAATATCTATTTACATTTCTGTACTGTCATTTTTCTGTGCAATCATGGTGTAGTTTCTTTTGCAATTTCAGTTTTGTTGCTTTACCATTTTCAATAGCCTTGAGAAAATATAACTTTTTACTTATCATAAACCACAAATTTTATAAGCATTTATTTTGGTTTATAAATAATTTGACGAAAGCAAAAAGTAGCCATGCTTGGATGGACGGTTTAAAGTTCCATAGCAAATGTTTATATGAAATTTGTTCAATTAGTTTGGTTCTGCATTTATTTAAATATGAAGTAATTTTTACAAGCTAGAAGATACACATAAAATTCTCGTTACAAGTTCAATCAAGTCTGTCATATGAACACTTTCAATCTATGTGTTAAATCAAATTTTGATGGATTTGACTTATTTGTACATGTTGCTCTACTATTCATGACTGCAAACTATGTAGTACCTACTGTTCTGTATGAATCTTTGTGATTATCCTAGGCTTGTCATTCTCTGGATAGATGGTTCTCTGTTTTTAACTGCTTTGGTTTAATATAATACAATATCATATTTTACTTATTAGAAAGAAACTCAAGGTCCCTATATATTTATGTGAATACTTTGCTGAACTTTGCGTGGAATTTCATTTATGCATAGGGTACAAGTTTGATGACGCTGATCATGATTCACATCCATTGAAGCCGCAATTTGCACATTTTCCTGGTTCACATCCAGTCACTGCTTCTGTTCCCAGTGAATTGCCTCTTGGAGTATCGTGAAGCTTCAGAATTATTGCACTAGTATTTATAATTTATATTTGGAGATTGATAACAGGTAAGTGCAGCAACACTGATATATGAAATAAATGAATGGTAGGATTGTTATGATTAACTTTAATTTCATCGAGTGCTGACATACTCTGTTCCGTTATGATATTGCTATCAGGATTCAACCATGTAGTTTTTGAGTTTGACTCAAAAACTACACAGTTGAATACTGATAACAATATCATAAATTGACATGCTGTGGAAAATACCTCCTACTCAGCAATACTCTGTTCTTGTTAGTCCCAAATTCTATAATTTTTTAGGTAACAGACTAGCTTGATGCCCGTCTGACTCTGAAATCAACAGACACTATAAACTGACTCAATTCTCTGAGTGGGCATTCTGATCCAATGTTAGATAGTTTTACTTTTATCACATGCAAGATACATGTGAGCTTTCATTGGTCATGATTATAGCAGTGTAAGTGTCTGTTTCTGCAAGCTAGTTTACCTGTGTACTGCCAATATTTGTAGCACACCTGCTTCACATATAAAATTGATATAAAATAATCAAATAATTTGTTGTGTTTTGTAGACTCTGGTTTCTTGGAGGAGTGCTGCTATTGGATGAAAAAGTCAATTATTTGTGCAGTGTTCTGCTGAGTAAATTATAACTCTAAGCAGGTCCAAGTAATATGCCCTTGGATTTTTTGTGTTTGTGAGTGGTCATGCATATTTATCTTGGAGCATGGGTGTCAATGTAGAATTGTTTCTTCCAGCTATTTAGGGATATATACATCTCTTCTTTCAATTCCAACTTTATGGAACATGTGTGGATGGTTAAGATCTACACCATATTAGGACATCTGATACTGAAATATGGTGGATCAGTTGTCAAGGTCAAATGATTTGGAGATAATATATAATTTAATGTTTGGATATTTTAAGTGTGGACTGTGTCCAAAGTAGGATTTTCCTAGCATTAATATTGTACTCTACTTGAGTTATGAAAACCTTTTGTTCTTTTTATTTTTGAAGAAGTTGTATACTTGATTAGTTGGAGCATGACGACATAGATAAAGGGTTTTATTTATACATCATACAACCAGTTGATTATTGTGAGCTATTTCTTCAGCTACGAAGAGGTATTCACATCCTCTGTAATTGGCATGAAGGAGTGTACATTCATTTTATTCAATGGTATTTCACTTTCCCTTTATTGTCTAGACAGACATCTCACAGTGTCTATTTGCTTAATGGTATCTTAGAAAATATCGAAGTTATTGCTCAATGACATGCTAAAAAATTGATCAGGGAGGATCAGTTAATATAACCACCTTGCGCTACAACAGCAGCTTCGTGCCATATGCTGTTCTCACCACAATCATCAGACCCTTCCCAAGCACACATGGTCATACAGCGAAGTTTTAACTTGTCTCATTCTTTTCTGCACAGCTCTGACAATTCTACCTCTGTTTTGCATGGTTGTTTGTGGTTGTTTGCAGAGTTCCCATAAGATAACAAATCAGAGAATCTCCCATAATCTGTTAGATGCCACCTCAACAAGGGGCTTTGTGAAGATGCTGGCAATCCTCATAAATACGAAATCCAACATCCTTTTCTGGAAGCATTCCATGATATAGTGCAAATGAACTTCAATATGATTTGACTTAGCATCATAAACTGGATTGTGAGCAATTTAAATCCAACATCCTTTTGGAGAAGCATTCCATGATATAGTGCAAATGAACTTCAATATGATCTGTCTTAGCATTGTAAACTGGATTGTGAGCAATCTGATAAACAATGATTATTTTAATGGAGAATAAATTGTCTGCTCTCGAGGAAAACTAAGTTGTTATAGCAACTGGGAATCCAAGTTACTCTATGTTCTGATCACTGTTCCTCTATTAAAGTTTAAACCAATGAAAGAGGGCTGAAACTAACTTCAAACCCATATATGGAAGGATGCTTACTTTCATCACAATCTCATGCTCGTTTTACTCTAGCATATCCCACTAGGTGCTTGTCACCACCATTACAAGATAACTTAGTAGTCCCCCTCAATATATCTCAATATAGTCATGGTAGCATCCCAATGACTCTACTTAGGCTCATGCATAACTATAAGCCTACAAACAAGGCACAAAAGACTGATCTAGTTGAGTATGCATAAGTATATTAGGTTTTCCACAAGTTTTGATTAAGGTAAGCAGAGATTTTGAAAGGGCTCAGGCCCTTGTACAAAAAAACCAAAGAATAATCTTGTTAGCAATCTGATAAAGGGCTCAGACCCTTGTGAGCAATCTGATAAACAATCTGATAAAGGGCTCAGACCTTTGTGAGCAATCTGATAAACAACGATTATTTTTATGGAGAATAAATTGTTTGCTCCCGAGGAAAACCAAGTTGTTATAGCAACTGGGAATCCAGGTCACTCTATGTTCTGATCACTGTTCCTCTATATTTTGCCTCAGCAAAAGATAACACAATTTCCTCTGCTTCTTGCTATACAAATGAAAGAGGGCTGAAACTAACATCAAACAAATATATGGAAGTATGCTTACTTTCATACCAATCTCATGCTCGTTTTACTCTAGCATATCCCACTAGGTGTTTGTCTACCACCATTACAAGATAACTTAGCAGCCCCTCCTTAATATATCTCAATATGCCCATGGTAGCATCCCAATGACTCTACTTAGGCTCATGCATAATAAGCCTACAAACAAGACATAAAAGACAGATCTAGTTGAGTATGCATAAGTATATTAGGTTTTCTACGAGTTTTGATTAAAGTAAGCAGGGATTTTGAAAGGGTTCAGATCCTTTACAAAAAAACAAAAAAAGAGGTAACTAGGGTCCCAACTCTTTATAAAGCTGTCATAAGGCAAGGCAAAACAGATCCAAGCTGGTTGGATACAACAGAGAAACAATACAATCAAAAGAGAGGGACACCAACAACCAAAATGCAAAGAACAACAACAAACAAATGAAAGAGCTGAGACCTCCTGAGTTCCATTTAGACAATACCTATATAAAGAAGTATTAAATTATGGTCTATAAACAAACTTAACTTCAAATTGAAATGGGGTATGAGCTATGTTACATCAGGTTTATGGGATGGGGATGGCAGGGAACAGGTATTTGTGATTTTCTTGATCCAAAAATTTATCTATCCATTTATCTACAACCTGAGCCTTGAGCTTCATTTCTTGCAACGAGTCTAATTGGAAAATTAAAATAGGTGTATTAGTTGATGCACCTTATTTCTGATCTACTAGAATAATCATAACTTTGATGGAGTCCTTCATTTGTTGCAATTCTGCTTTCAGCTCCTTATTAGTTTTTTGATCTTTTTCAACCTTGAACTTCAACGTTTCCAGACTCTCCACAATTATGTCTAAAGAAACCAACTCTTATTCTCTTATTTTCTTATCAATATTGATGTGAGTTATTTGATAATCTTGTGGAGTCAATTCTCTGGTATCTTTTTCCACCAACCCTTTCTCTTGATTAACACTTCATTAAGGAAGACAAGGCTCTTGGTTTCTTCCTTGTTATTTCTTTATCTACCATGGTTGTGATAGAATCTAGGTCCAAAGGTTTTGCAACAACATTCTCTGTGATGAGCCGCCTTATTTCCTGAATCGCAGCATTAAAACATTAAAACCCTAGGTGCTGACTGTTAATAACTCTCCTTATCGACAATGCCCTGAAGGTGGCTGACCTAGGAAAATAAAAAGATACGAATTAAATAAATAAAACAGCAACTATTCAGTGGCTGACTCAGAAAATAAGGTAGCGCTGGAATTAATAATCTTCAACAAGGCCAACTTTCATAAAATTATCCAAGGTGATTATGTATGGAGCATGATTAATATTTAGAGGGCTGCAAATTATTTTAAAGAGCAACGACTCCTTTTGAGGAGGCATATACCTTGAGAGAAGTGATAAGACTTTGTGAAAACCTATGCCTTCCCCCCACCTTGAGAGAAGTGATAAGATTTTGTGAAAACCTGTGTCCTCCTCCCTCCCCCCATGGGGATATAAAAGGAGGCTCATTCAAAGGAAGAATTATCATCAAATCATTTTCAGAAATATATCTGCGCTCAAAAAGACACCAGCCATTGGTATAATAAGTAATTGGTATGCAATTAACTGTATATGCAATTAATATCTAATCTTGATAGGCATACAAATATATATACATATACGGATAATTTTATAATGATTAATATGCAATGAGTAAAGATATGTTATACTTAAATTGGTAGATAAGTAAATAGTGAATCTATTTATATTATTATTAACATCACCCTTCTCTTTAAGCAATTATGCATAAGGCAGACAAGGAAATATGTTAGGGAAGGGCAGTATAGGTTCTCTCATTAAGTACTCTAACCCTAAGTTGGATGGGATTGTCTTGGTGGGATCTTTCGTCCACTTGGGGCCAAGGGGGGTATGGGCCTGCCCATGGGCAACTGGGATGAATAATGTATAGGTTCCCACATTGTAAGTACACCAACCTTAAGTTGGATGGGATTGTCTTGGTGGGATGTTTCCTCCACTTGGGGCCAAGGGGGTTATGAGCCCGCCCTTGGGCTTACTTGTGATGAATAGTTTTTCTAACGCCTTATCATTCATTTTTCTCCGATCTCTACCATGAATGGTTATTGAAAAGAGTCTATAGATTGGATTCAAGTTTAAGTTGTCATTCATTATTTCATAAATGTTGATAGTTCATTTATTCGTAAGTTCAATATTTATTATATAATTTACAATGGAATATTATTTATAAAACAATTTTATGTTGTGTAAGTCTCTTAAGGCAGATTCAGGCATACTTCAAGTATGAGACATTACAATTGGTATTAGAGCCTTAATCTTGCCAGCTTGCAGGAAAAACCTACTTTAAACGCCATTCAATAAGGATTAACCATTCAACCCTCTTCTTAAGTAAATCAAAAAAAGAAATCAAGTGGGCTAACATTGCATTTCTATATGTGCGTCTTCACATGTATGCTTAGTGTCTTACATCTATATATGTGTATACTTCATGTATTACATGTATTTATGTGTATGCTTTGTGTCTTACACATAGTTATGTGCATGCTTCGTGTCTTACGTGTATTTGTGTTTACTGTGTATTACATGTATACTGTGTATTTTGTGTATTTATGTGTATACTTTACTCATGCACAAATACACGTAAGATACAAAGTGACTCCCTAAAACTTGAGATATAAAGGGAGAGCATTTCATTTGGGAAAGACATCCATAACATCATTAAAGAATTCAATTGAGAATAGAACCTCAAGTGATTTTACAAGTGAATTAAATTAGGTTCTCAAGAATAATAATGATGTGAGAAAGCATGACTTCAAATATGAAAGGTTGTGAAAGATTGTGACTCCTTTATAGCGAAGGGTGGTGAATCCTTCAAGAAATGGATATAAAGGAATAAATCTCTCCAATGGATCTACCTCACCACCAATATAGGCCAAGAGAGAGCTAAGTAAACCCAAAATCAAGGTTGAAACAAGTATTAAAACCTAAGTATAGAACATAATGTAACATGATTTATCACTATGTCAAGCTTCTTATGGATATTAAACTGTCAAACTCATAACATTTTCAATTGTGTTAAGGTACAACTATCACACAAACAATTAGGATTCAATAGACGTATTCTTAACATCATAAGGTCTCTATTTTATGTATAGTTAAGCATTACCATTTTCCTTAGGGGATACTCTTACTTGCTACACATAACATAGTTATTCCATGAATGGTCTATCATCAAGGAAACTCTAACACGTCTATGGGTAGAACATTTCTTTTGCTATCAAACAATGTTCTTGATCCAAGTAGTGTCATGCCCATCTGAGTTTGCCTAGATACAATAATATTCATTGGATGGAACCTTGAATAACCATCCTACAAACTCACACTAGTGCACATAAGTTCATATAGAAAAATAAATTACTTTATTAGATCCCTACCACCTATCTATGAAGAGATTCTATTGCAAAATAAAGATCAATTATTAGGAAAAAGGGAATTATTACTAAGGTAGATAATATCATCAACAGCGCATCACCATAATTTTCCTATGTCTAGCACCTAGGGTGAGGGGGAAGGAAGACCAACATTAATAGAAAACATCACCATTACTTTACTCATGCACATTCCCCAACAATCATAGTCCCTGAGAACACTTGAATTGCTAAGAATCTCCCTGAAAGGACTCAAATTACTTTCATTAACATCATTTATGCACTAAAAAATAAATATCCGGACAAACATCCATGCCAACACAATAATTTTGAGCAAATGTAATGAGGACAACTCAATCCTTTAAGAACATACAAATAACAGATTTTGACTCTTATTGAGATCTTAAGAAAATTTGGAAAGAACCATGGACACTATAAATTGAAGTTTGTATTTTGAGATTTATCAAAGGATATATTCATCAAGCTTCATTGAGGCATGAACACATTTTCTAATAGAGTAATTTGTTCTATTCATTTTGGACAAGATCATAATAACACATGTGATCTATCCCACACACATAGAAACCATGGCAATACATGGATCAACCTTGTGACCCACAAAATTGATCTAGTAAATTGGACTTACGGGCCAAATTCATTATGTAATATCTAGACTAGATCACCTCATCCAAGGATCTTCATCTTGTAAGTCCTTTTATTTATCAAAGTAACTCCACATTCATGATTAAAAGATGGACATTAGTATTAGGCATGTAGGTACCTTAGATAAATTTGATACAAATCAAGATACAACAAAATTGTTACATACGCCATTGCTAAGTTACATTATGAGTCCATAACCCACAAATCCTAGGATCATTTTCACTTTTCAAACTTTGGGATAAGTTGATAATAAATGAACTAGGTGAAATAAAACAATTCTTTCCCAATAAAGTAGTATCAAAATCGAAAGGTTTGGTATTGCTTTTCAAATAAAGTTAGTAACAAATATGGGGATATGTCAAAGAGTGATAACCCCCAATTGATTTGGAAGATGGGACAAGAATTGGATGTTAGGGTAAACCTATAAATTTAAGTCCTATTGCTTGCTAGGAATGCTAAACTATTGTACATCTTTCATTTTATTGACTTGAACAATCCAATAAATTTGCACTTAAGTATTATCTAGGAAATATATACTATGGGTATGACAAATGTTTGACTAGGTTAAGTGTTACAAAAACCCTATAAGCTATTTTATATTACGTCCTCATTGGAAACAAACTTCCCTTAAACTTGTTTGAATGCTTACACAAAATGAAACATACTTTATCTAAGGGAAGTTGCCACTCAAACATCTAGATCCTTTTTACAAAAGTGTTTTTACACAAAGGATTGAGATCTCAATATTCACAACACTCGGACCATAATCAATCATGATGAAGCATGCAACATTTTTCTATCATTCTAGATTTCAACAAGGGGTAATGAATAATTTGTATCATTACCTAGGACCCTTGTGGTCATAAAATGAGAGAAAACTTGTCTTAAACAGGTCTCGCCAACTTCCAACTCTTGGTTTTGTTGTTGGGAATTATTAGGAAATAATAGTACGTTAGAATAATAGACAATAACCCTGCAACAACTTGGCGGAGGTTGGGATTTGTGCTGCTACGTCAGGTTGGGATGTAGGGCATCGACATGTTGGCGCGGTATGGGATTGTGGGCAAAGGACGGTGGAGTTAACTCACGCCAAATCTTGGATGATGCATGGCTGTTGTTAGGTGTCTAGGATGAATGGAAGGGCGGTGGCAATTTAATTCTCTGAGTAGTTTGGCACGTTCGAAGCACAATAAGGTGGTGGTCGGGTGTTTCTCATTCCATTTTCTCATTGTTTTCCTCGTCGGTGGAGCTAGGTGGTGACAGTGTTTCTGTGATGATGGAGACACCAATCCGTCTCACTTTGTCGCGCAAGCTGTGGGCTTTCTTGGGGACGATAACGAACAATTGTCTATGGTCGATTTTTAAGGAGTGGGATCCTCTGGTGTTGGGTGCAGCTGAATTGGTCTTGGGTAAGGAATTTATGGTCTTTGATGAAATGTATAGGACCAATGTGGACATCGCGTCTTAGTTTGTGGCGGCTCTTCTCAACTTGGAGCTGCCAAAAGTGGAGGCGCTTCTCATAACGGGGAAACTTGTGATGGCGGATTTGCTGGGAGGGGTTGAGGAGGTGATCATCGTGGCAGAGCTCCAGGGTGGGTATTCCACGTCTGAGGGACATGAGGTGGGTGCTGCTCCCAAACATCAGGGTGAAGAGGTATCCTTTCCTCTTGGACGTGAAGGGCGAGGAGCTTCGAGCACACAGGGCACGGGCGAGGAGAGGTGTTGAATTTCTCAAACTGTTCTTGTATTTGGAGGAAGCGACGAAAGCTAGTTGGAAGGGCCGATTCAGGGAGTAACTTCGGGAGGAGATTTTGATGGAATGAAGGCAGCGGGTGCATGGCTTGTTTTTGGGCAGCCAGTGATGGCTTTGACGACAAACTGGAGCGGCAGGCAAGAGCGGCGAATATAAGTTTAACCAATATCTTTGTGCTGTTTTAGAGTCCTGAGAGGAAATGCAATGTTTTATCTCCTTCGTTGGATGTCTGGCCTCGACCCAAATATATGTATTGGGTGGGTTGTTTTGTCGTAGACATATTGGAAATTATGTTAGTGTTCACATGTTTAATTATGTGTAACAAATATTATGTGGGTAGTTGTTTGTGATGATAATAATGCGAGTTGTTAATACGACTCACGTAGATTATTTATATAACGACTCACGTAGATTATTTATAAGGATTTGAGTTGTTAAAACAACTCATTATATTTATTAGAAGAGTTGTTATAGGAGGTTTCCTATAAAATAGGATAGGATACTAAATATGTGAATTGATTGAAAATATGTGAATTGATTGAAAATAATAATGAAGCACATATTATTTGAATTGAATCATTTGCAGCTTCTATTATTTTGCCTGAAATTTCTAAAATGGTATAGAGCCTATTTCTATTGCTATTATATTATTTTGTGAGAAGAGAGAATGTTGGCAATATGTGAGGAAATATGATTGCTAAGATATGATATCCCTTCTATCTCTGTCTATCTAAGATCGAGTAGAGGAATTAGCCGATTTTCTTGTACATTAAAAGATTGCTGAAGTGTTCTGGCTCGGTTTTATTATGCTTATGCAGACGTGATCCCTCCTTGACGGCCGAGCTTAACCGACACACTCTAAGCATTGACTGCATAGGTGGCCGGACCCACTCTTAACCTCACCTTTCCCCTTCGTACAATTTCTGACCCACTCTTAACTTTACCTTCCCTGTTTGTAGCTTTCCGTTTACGGATTTGCCGTTGTAACCTTTTCAGGGAGTCCCGATGCCCTCTGGACACTGCTAATCTCCCTACAAAAACGCATGTCAGAGGCATATAACATGCATATACCATACATAAAACATCATACAAATTGATAACCGAGGGCCCACCAGACTGGCTGTGGAAGTGACGGGAAGGATAACGGAAGGTAGCGCCGTTATTTATTTAATTTTGCAGTTTTGCCGCTTTCTCTGTTCAAACGTAAACTTCAACTAACGTGGGTGGGGCCATCCAAAAGAAACGTATTTGAGAAGTGTTATATGGAGTTAATGCAATTACCACTTAAGCCCGGTTATAATATATTATTAATATTAATAATATAACTACTTTATGAGTTAGAGTTATTAACCGGCACACTCTAAGCAGTTAAATTTATATTATTATTTTATAATTATTATTATAATATTATATTATTCTATTATATTATTATAATAAAATAGTTATACGTTATTATAAATTTATTATATATGTTCATAATGTAATTGTATTGTTTTTTTATACTTGTAATGTAATTGTATTATTATTTTATAATTAATATTATATTAAATTATATATTATATATTAGTTTTAGAATATTACAATTATTAAATTATTTTATTGTTATTATATTATTATATATTTTTAGAATGTAATTGCATTTGTATTATTATTAGATGTAGGTGAGCATATTTTTATGTACTTGAAAGGAACTATAAACTACTATTTTTGGTATCATGACACTAATAATGTGGACAAGGTGTTGAAGGTATGGGGGATTATTGATTTATATTGGGATAAGGATTTGGATAGCTAGATATCAACAAGTGGTTATGTTTTTACTCTATGGATTTAGGAGATCGGGGATATGAAGGGAATATGAATGGTGTGATAGACATAGGAACATGGATGGGGTGTATGGAGGGAGGATGTTGTATGACATTCATAGAGGTGCACCTTTATTGATCCTAGTTGGGAATTATAGGAGTGGGATGTTTAGAATGGGTGAGTAGATTGAGATGGAGGATTGGATTTTGGGATATAAGGACCCAAAGTGAACTTAGCAGGTGGGGGAGATGTGATGGTGGAGTGGTCAACTTATATGAGCATTGTCTTGTCATACAATATTCTCACTCCTCCATCCTAGCACCTATAATTAGGAAAAGTATTTTTAGTGACTAAAAAGTGAACTATAACTGCCACCATTGTGATCCACCTTCTTCATGAATGCATATGAAAACTAATACCAAGATTCCTAAAGAATCTAAATTATTAAATAATTTAAAATTTCACTCTAACCATCCAAGGACACTTTCCAAGAGTGTTGAAGATACATGAATTATGCATAGGGTTGCAAGGTAAATGTCACCTTAACTAGGTAACATGTATTACTTAAAGTGATAAAAGTATCTTAAAATGATGTTACCTTGATGGATGGAGTCTTATTGATATGGAAAGGATGTATCCCAAAAAAACACAAGAATTGGGAAGGGTACATCTTGATGATGATAATTGGGTGTTGTTGATATAAGAATGATATATCCTAAAACAACACAAGGATTAGAAAGGATGCATCTCGATGATGGCGATTGGTTTTGGATCAAGGCTTGCAACAAGGCTACAAACAAGACCGCAAATGTGATTTGATGACTTCATGTATATTCTATTATTGGATTTCATGTATTGGGATTTTATTGTGATTTTGGATTGTAAGGAGTGATGGAAAAATGAGATAGATGGAATTAGATTGCATGGAGGAGTAGCCTATAGCTAGGTACCAATGACAAATGATTATGGGATAAGGGGATTAAGTTGTATCAACATAGAATGGAGTGATGGATGATGAATGGGATGAGTTAAACTAAAGGAAGTATCTTGAGACTATTCTATAATGGTTCAACATGCACAATGATAATCCTATAAGTATTCCTTTACCAATAACCACTATGTTGAGCCTAGACAATGCCCTAAATCTATAGAGGTTTTGAGGGACATCAAAAATATTTCTTATGCAATTGTAATTGATATCTCTATATATGCATTAATATGTATTAGGCTTAAACATTACTTGAGCAAGGGGATTTCTAATTTGGCTCATGCCAAATATTTGTAAAGAGAATTAGATGTAGGTGAACATGTTTTCTATGTGCTTGAAAGGAACTTTAAACTAATATTTTTCTTATCATGCCACTCATAATGTGGGAAAGGTGTTGGACATATGGTGGATTATTGATTTTGACTCCAGGATAAATATTTGGATAGCTAGATATCCACAAGTGTTTTTTTTTACTCTATAGATTTAGGAGATGGAGGATGAGGATGCTTAGCTTTTGGATACCATTATGGGTTTTTCCTTTTGATGAATTGCTACATTTTACTTTGGGATCCACATGGTTTTTGTTATTTCTTTTTCTTTAGTGGGCCAATGTGGCCTTTGGGATTGATTGCACCTGTCGAATGGATTTTTCTATGTTTTACCATGTCGGTTTGAGGGGACATGGTGATCTTTAGATTTTTTTTGGATGTGTATTTGTATGCATTATTCATTAGGATCCAAATTTATTCTACTAGCAATGTTATGAGTGGAAGGAGATGGATTCAATATGAAGGGAATATGAATGGAGTGATAGATGTAGGAGCATGGATGGGGTGTATGGAGGTAGGATGTTGGATATTCATAGAGGTGTGCCTTTGTTGATCTTGGTTGGGAATTATAGGAGTGGGATGTTTAGGATGGGTGAGAGGGATAGGGGATTGGTAGATGAGGGGATGAGTAGGATGAGATGGACAATGGGATTTTGGGATATAAGAACCCAAAAAGGACTTAGTACGTGGGGGAGATGTGATGGTGGATTGTGGGAAATAGGGACCCAAAATGGATTTATAGGATGGAGGAGGGATAGGGATAATATTTTTTGGTTGGTATGATGGAGAGGAGATGGTAACAAATGGTTTGGAGGAATGATGGGAAACAACTATTGTGGTCTTGGGAGAAGTTCTCTTAGATTTCACAAAGATTGTACCAACATTTTTGGATTTTTAGCCTTGAGACATGTAGTTAAGGCCTTGTGATCATGGATTTTCTTTGATTTGGATGGGCTCCAATATACCCTGTTCATGTATGCCTAAGACTTTACCTTGATAGTTAATGTCATTGAGCATTTGGTTTAAAGTAGGGTATTTATTATTTTTGAAGCAAGCTATCAGTTCATTGCTATATGGATGAGGATGGATGGTTAAATTGTAATTTTAGACCATTTCTAAAACACATTGTGTTTATTAACTTGCAATTCACAACGTACCCAACCCATGTGTTTGTTTATTAACTTGCACTTCACAATGTACCTAACCCATGTATTTTTAATTTGTGTATATCTAGGTTTAAATTTGAAATAGCAACAACAAAATTGTTCCTATTATTGGGTAAATTGGATATACTTTTCCACAGTAGAGGTTACAAAACATGGTGTGTTTTGGGTACCATGTGAAGTGCAAGTTACAAATCATGTTGCATTTTGAAACCTACAAATTTTCATACCCAAAAACATTGTCATGAAATGTTGTTGTTAGTTGAAATGGGGATCTAGTTATGTATAGTTACTTATATCATATAACAAATAAGATGTTTCAAAAGTTGTGTTTCAAAACACACTATGTTTATTAAATTTCAATTCACAACATACCCAACCCATGAGTTTTTCAAATTGTGTATATCTAAGTTTTCATTTGAAATAGAAATAACACAATTTTTCCTGTTATTAGGTAACTTGGATATACTTTTCCACAATAGAGGTTACAAAACATGGTGTCTTTTGGGTACCATTTGAAGTCCAAGTTACAAATCCTGGTGTGTTTTGAAACTTGTAAATTTTCATACCCAAACACACTATTATGAAATGATGTTGTTTGTTGAAATGGAGATTTAGATATGTATAGTTATGAATATCTTATAAAAAAAGGAGGTTTCAAAAGTTGTGCTTCAAAACACACTATGTTTATTAACTTACAATTCACAACATACCCAACCCATGTGATTTCAAATTATGTATATCTAGGTTTACAATTGAAATAAAAACAACACAATTGTTCCTATTATTAGGTCATTATGAGAAATAGGAGTTTTCAATATGCGTTATATTTCAAAACACATTGTATTTATTAACCTAAAATTCACAACATACCCAACCCATGTGTTTTTAAACTTTGTATATCTAGGTCTAAAATTCAAATAACATTGTTCATGTTATTGGGAAAATTCGATATACTTTTCCATAGTAGAGGTTATAAAACATGGTGTGCTTTAGGTACCATGTGAAATGTAGGTTACAAATCATGGTGTGTTTTGAAACCTGAATTATTTCATATCCAAACACACTGCCATGAAATAAAGTTGTTATTTGAAATGGAGACCTAGATATGTATAGTTATGAAGTTATTATAAGAAATAGGAGGTTTCAAAATGTGTTGTGTTTCCAAACACGTTTTTTTAACCTACAGTTCACAACGTACCCAACCCAAAGTATAGTTCCCAAAACGGAGTAGTCAACTTATATGAGCATTGTCTTGTCATACAATATTCTCACTCCTCCATCCTAGCACCTAGAATTAAGAAAGTATTTTTAATGACTGAAAAGTGGAATATAACTACCACCATTATGCTCTACCTTCTTCATGAATGCATATTGAAACCAATAACCATATTCCTAGAGAATCTAAATTATTAAATAATTTGTAGTTTCACTTTAACATCCAAGCACACTTTCCAAGAGTGTTGAAGATACATGAATTATGCATAGGGTTGCAAGGTAAATGACACAATAACCCTAACATGTATTACTTAAATTAATAAAAGTCTCTTAAAATAGTTGACCTAGTGACAAAGATAAGTAAAAATGATAAAAATACCCTTTTATTTAAAAGTCAAGAAATAGTTATTTTATATATATATAAGTAAAAGGTAAGATGCCTATATATATTTATATATTTAAAAAAGGATGTAAAAAAGTATATATTGATATATTTTGGCTCTCATCAGCCAAATTCAGCTCTTAACCCTCCTATTCAAAGTAGACATTAACATATCTATTTTTACTTTTATCCCATAATCCCAAAAAATTATCTAACACCACTGTGTTTCTTTTCCCAAAAGTATTACATAACCCGATTACTATTGACCATATCAACTTACTATCTACAACAGTAAAAGGTTTCACTTTGAAGCCCACATTCTGCAAAAAAAGAAGTTTCTTTGATCAACTACTCCTCCATCTGGTCAACTATTACCTTGTTCTCATCCTGGTGTTCTTCAAAATTACCCACCATAGATTGCAGAGGATGCATTATGTTCAAATTCAAGTCCATATTATTAACATGTGAATGAAAGCATGATCATCATCTAGTGCAACACCTTGACCAATGAATTGTTGATCATCATCTTTTGGAATAGCCCTTTGTGGAACAACAACTTGCATATCAAAACCTTCTGGAACAACATCTTCTGGACCAACCTCTGGTACATTCTCCTCTGGAATAGCAGCTTCTGGCGGATCATGGTCATGGGTAAGTAAAAATAGAACTGCATTTACTTGGACCTGTATCCTCTCGGCTAGTTCATACTCAATCTCCCCTGCAAATTTGTTCAAAGCCAACAACAAAAATCTAACCTTTTTGTTGACACAATCTTCTTAATTGCACGAAATATTTCCATGAAAGAGGGCATGTGTGAAAGTAGATTCCTAGGGAAGAGCCCCCCTACATATCCCTTCCCCTTCCACAAATCATAACTCTGGCATGCTCTCAAAAGGATATCATTCAGGAGATATGTCTCTTTCACTACTTTATTTGCGATGTATTCTATAGTCTGAAAGTTTTGTAAAGGGTCTAGAAAATTGGAAATGAAGATAGAAACAAGTTGGGAGGGAAAAAGTAACCTGTTGGTCTTTGGTTCTAAAATTTCTTGCCTAATAACCTTCTTCACAGCCTTCTTAAATTGCTAACAATGCCCTTTGAACACAAGTTGAAATTCCATCCCATCAATTTCTTCTATAAACGAAAATTCCCATTCTTTGACTGGGATTATCACTCTGTAATTCTATGACACATACTCCATTTGCATCTTCTGACAAGCCTTGCACCTTCTTTGATTGATACAACCTTCTCCATAGGTGGATGAAATCTCCTACGACATACAAGCAGCCTTTGAAAGAACCTTCTTGAAGAAAATGAAATTTTGATTACCTTCTTTCCAAAAGAAATGGCAATGAATGTGAAAACCTTATTGAAAATGAATAAATGCATTTTTTCACACATTTGTCTCTGTAATTTGTGCCTTGAAATTATTTCTTTAACCCTTTTGCTCCCTCCCAAGCCATATGAGATTGATTTGGGTACACAGCATGAGATATATGTCATTCATTTTCATAATGAAAATATCAGTTGATAAGATAGAGGATTACACTCTTCTCAAACATACTAACCTTTGCCAAATTAGCGATATAGCTAACTCAATTAACACATAACCTGGGTGCTAACTATTTTATAGCTAAATTTGTTCTTCTCATTTTCATGTACAGATGAAATGATAGCAGGATAATCTTATTTAAATCACTGGTGATTCTATGCATTCGCACACATAAAATCTGTGCCAATAATAAAAAGATTGTACCTGCAAAAAGAAACAAACTTATTAGTGTTAAAACTTGGCGGCCCTCTTTTGTCATTTGTATGACACATGTCGTTGTGAATGATCTTGTTTAAGCATGAGTCTCATCCTCCTTTCGCCAACCAACCCTTGCATAAATTTTCCTTTTAATGGCATCCTTTATTGACACTTGTATGATGATCAGTGGTACACCTTAGCATTTCCCCAACTTTACAGTTGAGCCCCTATCTTTAGTTATCATACTCCTTAGTGTTCCCCAATCTTCAACACTTCAAATTGACAGCTTATATTTAAAATTTCCCTCCTCAACCACTAGATCTATTAATTGAGGATATTCTCTACCAAGGTCATGACCCCCTAAAAATTCAAACTCTTGTCCATCACAACCCATTTCTCAAGTTTATCAGCTAGCTTGTTTCCCTCCCTATATGTGAGAGGAATTTGAACTTCTTGGAATGAATCCATCATCAACCAAACTTTCTTAAGTATATAACTTAATCTCCATCATCAAAAAATATTATTATATTAATATTGTTAAATAAAGTAATAATAACTATTTTATTTATTTGACACCATATATAAGTGTGTTAATATCTGTAACAACCTTTCTATGCATCATGATTATTGTCATAGCATCAAAAAATAAAATCCATCACCAAGGCATTATGCTTTGGAACACATAGTCCTTATGTACCAATACTACATAGGTTATGAAGCAAAAAATACCAATCCTTATTGCCTTTTTGCAGCAACATATAAACACATGAAACTAGAATCTATAAGAAATAAAATCAAGCTTGAAATAACCTATAGGTATCTATTAGCATAGCTACAAGTATATTAAAAAAATACAATAAAGTTCCATTATTCCTATAGAACTCTTGAGAAAGCAAGTTGGCATGAAGTTACCAAGTAACAAACACAACAAAACTGAAGAAAAAATAAAAATTAAACCTTGTAACTATTTTTGATGGTGTAAAATTTCCCATGGACATGAATGCGCCTACATCAAATCTTTAGGTCTTATCAAAGTGTTTTTTCATTAAACTTTACAAATCAACTAGACATAATTGCTATAGTGAATTTATTTATAGAAAATTATGATCTTGTCATTCTTACAATTATGACTTTTCCATTCTTTCATGTTGAGTTTCACTTCTAATTTTGAGCCTAGATTGAATGTTAATCTTAATATATTTATGAGCACATTTTAGGTATCTACTATGTTAGGGTGCGGAAGTATGTTGACTCCTTCCTTTCACCTTGGTCAAATCCTTTATTTCATCTTCATAGTGAGTGATGATAAGATAATTGAAAGATGAAATGGATGGGATTGAATGTATAACCATACCTAATATAAAGATGCTTCTTAACTACTCGTGATTGCTCTAATAGTAATTAAATGGTGCTTTGTGTGTGTTCAATATGGTCTAACATGATGAGTTAAGCAAGTCATTAATAAACAATCCTAAATTCTCAATTCAAAAGTTTTATCTTCAATTCAATCAATAATAATCATAAGTTGGATTAGAATTGACTTAAAATTCATAAAATTTAGTAATGAAGATAGTCTGAACTACGTGAATGTTTCTCTATAAGAAAGAGAATTTCAATAATGGCATCTATATGAAAAAAGATTAAGATAAAAAAAAGTCTATGATTAAGATTAAAAGGATATAAATAATATTTAATTAAATATTAAACATTTATATTAAATTTTCAAATTAAATAAATTAAGATGACATATTGATTAGGAAGACTAAAAGTAAATTGAAGAGTGAAAAAATAAGTTGCATTTGATTACTCTAAAAAAATAAAAGCAACTATTAGTTTTTTTAAGAGGTTCTTTATACTTTGTTTTAGAGGTGAAATCTCTAACAAACTTTTGTGTGCTGTCCAAAAATAAAAACAACTGTCACTTTTGCAAGTATCCTTTATTTTCTAACAATACTTTAAATTCTATCTTAGATCTAAAATCCTTTAATAAAGTTGTAAGGAATAATAGACTTGTGCTCTCATCTCAAGTAAAAAGTCTCCCACATCAAATAACAACATAATCTTGATATAAAATCATTTATTTAAAAAAATTCAACTATAACAATTGCTTCCATATTTTTTTAAATGACACCCTATCCACTATTGTATATAATCCAATCATGATATTATTAGATTATTTTTCCATTACAACTTTAAAAAATTATTATTATCCCTCATATCATTTGAACTTTAACATGCAACCTTCCAAAATTATTATTGTTATTATATGTTTTAGCTATTGCAATATTATTATTGTTATTATATGTTTTAGCTGCTGCAATATAAGAACAACAATTAACTTTGTATAAAGCCTTTGTATAAAGCCTTTCAAAATTGGGATAAGATTCAACTGGCAAGATTGTTGTCAGAATCTGAGTTTAATATTCTTCACAATCGATGAAATAGGTGCCAAATGCTTTGATTTTCCTCTATGCTCTAATACAAAATCAGAAGAACATAACACAACTACTTTAAACATATAAAAGTAACCCACATTCTGTATTTTATACAACAAAACTCTACCCTATATGTTGGCAAAAAGCCTTGAGACTTAACCAGTGGTTTGGAAGCCACGACAGAACTGATTTGCCTTCCTACCCAACATCATTTCAAAAGCCCTCTACAATCTCTTTAAGCTCACTAAAGCCAATGATATTCATTGGTCAAATGAAAGAATTTTAAGTCTCATTCCACAGTTGTAGCAGAGCTTAAGCTTTTCCTCATGGCATAATTTTTGACAGGCTTGGTTAGCTGCTCCACACACTTTACATCTGCGTGAGGGTAAACATAACAACATTTGCAAAATGCATTACCGAGCCAAACTTGGGAGTCTATGAAAGTGGAAGCGATAAGATTGTTTTAAGCACCCCGAGAAATATGTGGTTTACCTAAGGAACGCCTCATTGTGAAGGAGAGAACCTATCTGATAGCGCGGCCTAGCATGCATTTCTGAAAGAGAAGAAATGTTTGCATCTGATCTGCAACAATAATAACTATTTTTCTTATGTATACAATAAAAAAAAAATAGAAAACCTATTCACAAATCCCATTGAAAGAAATAGGCAGAGTATACAGATGGCTGGCTGCAACCTCTCTCATGGTTGTCACCATTGAGGGCTGGTGAATACCCAGCTTTGCTTATCTCCTCACGGAAGATCCTGGTTGGCCACCTTAATCCTCTTCAGCGCCCTCATCCACCACCTGCTGTTGTTTCCTGCACAGCAAGACATTCTCTCCTCCACCTGTTGGTTTTTCTGCACAGCAAAAAGACAGCAAGACATTCTCTCCTCCACCTGTTGGTTTTTCTGCACAGCAAAAAGAGGCATTTAGGGATGGATGCGGCTATCCTTTCGATATGTCCATCATTTTAAAATTCCCGCTTTAAAACCCCCGCTTTTTTTTAAAAAACTTTCGAACTGAAACGTACTCCGTCTCCGTCTGTCTACTTATCCCGTTTAATCTGCCGTCATCGAATGAGGGATGGTATTATATGTTATGGTATGCTAGACATGCATTTTTGTAGGGAGATTAGCTTTGCCGGCACAAAATCCCTCAAACGGCAAATCTGGAAACCCTACGGCAGAGGTGCGGTTAAGAATGAGCGAACAGGAAGGGTGGGGTTAAGAGTGGGCCCGGCCACCTAAGCGGTCAACGCTTAGAGTGTGCCGGTTGAGCCGTCCCCTCCTTGACCTGTATCGGCGGTCTTTGTGAGGAACTTGTACTTATCAATACTATGGATGGAGCTAGTCTTGTACATGCGATGTGTTCATCTCTTGATTGGCTCAGCCTCTATTATTGACTGCAGCATTTTTATCAGATTACAAGTTTTGAGGCTTTTGTTTCTCAATCCGTATACCTCATTGTTGGCTGCGGATCCTTCACTCTTTGTAGTAGTGTATTATTGTAGGTTGGAAGTCATGCTTTAGTGATTGCGCGAAGGTGGTATATTGACCCGCATTGCATTCCTAGGCTCCTTGCGCATTGTGTGGGAATCAATCGTTTCCTTCTTATCCGTGGTGGTTGTTTCCAGCACCGCGTGATTTGGTTTGCATCAAAGATTCATGATTCACAGAGGCTGAATATCATTGTGTATTCTGAGAGTGTTTACTATTACAAGCATTAGAGTGGGAAGTCTCTTACCAAATGCAAGCAGGTTTCCCAACACAGGCCGAGAGCACTAGAGACTGCCACGAACTAGTTAATACAGGCACCTGCGAGTGATTTGAAGATGACATAAATCATTCTTGAGGCTCGTGTCATTTGCAGATTAGCTCATCTATACATTTGATCAAAGATTGTATGTTTTTGATTGATCTCTATCACGAGTTTATTATCTCTACGCAGGGATGATCGCTGGTCAGTGGGTTATCTGTGTCGCGTTATCTCCATTTGTGGCTTGGGTTCCTTGTTCCCAATAGTACATTCGGTATTGCGCCTCATTCTTTGATCAATGGTATTAGGAGGGGTTGTATTGTTGGCTCAGTTTTGACATCGTTTGTGCTTTGCTAGCTGACCCCTTTTCCTGGATGAGTATTTGTGTGCACGACGGACCAGGGTGAAGGAAGCTTCGATTAAGGGCATCTCGCTTTGTTTTGCTTGAACCTTCTAATTGGCCAATAATTGTGTGATTTGGTGATCTGACGCATGGCGTATTATAGTTCGTTTACATTTCTTCCAAAATGTTTCAATTTAAGTCATTGGTTGCCTAGTCAATTTCTAGTGTGAGTATTGTCTTCAATTAGTCTTGTTTACAGAACTATTGCATGCTATCAAAACCACGCTTCTCCATCATCATATAGTGTCTTAAAATGTCTTATTAGTTATTATAAAGATATTTTGTATGTTAGTTTAAAGTTGGTATCTTGTGAAAGCAAGTCATAGTCATCGCTTCTCCATCATCATATAGTGTCTTAAAATGTCTTATTAGTTATTATAAAGATATTTTGTATGTTAGTTTAAAGTTGGTATCTTGTGAAAGCAAGTCATAGTCATGTGGTATTAGTATGAGTAGGGTCTATTTTTATGAGCTTTAATTATCGTAAAAGTATTAAAAATTATGAAAAATAAAAATTGTCTCAATTGGATACATTATTGCTTGTATGCAACATTCAATTTGAGGGAGGGTTTTTTAAAATTGTGTCTCAAAAGAAAAATTTGCTAAGTAGCAAATTTATTGGAGGCAGGAGGCAACGGATGTTGGAGGACAATCAACGTCCTCTTGTTAGTCACCAACGCCGGGGACACTTATCAACTTTGGTGGCATTTCATTTTCTATGTGTGTTATTTTCTTATGTAAGTCCCTAGTGTAAAATATTGTAATGAACAAAAACACTAGTGTAATGCAATTCATGGATCTTGAAAGGGTTTGTGGGAGGATCCAAAAAACCACATGAGGTGGACACTTGGTGGGTTCTTGTTCATGCCCAAGTTTGTGGTAAGCTTGTGTGAAAACCATGAAAGGTTGATGGGAGGTGCCTTTCATTTGAATCAAGATCATGAGCCACAAGAGTTGGCTTATTGCAGTTGAAAGTGCTAAGGTGGAGAATGTGGATATCATCGATATTGTAAACAGTTGTATAGGAGAGCAGCTGACTACAAAGATCCTCTGATTGTCGAACTTCTTGGAAGTATGGTCGACCGGTGATAAGTTCACTGGAAGTGAAAGCGAGATAAGTTCTCATATATAGGTGATCATGTGCAGTAAGATCCATATAACAGTATGTAGACCTAAAAGTATGCATATGCATACAATTCTGTTTCCAGGTTGTGTGATGATCTTTCTCTCCATGTTCACACTAAGGGGGGGTGTTGGAAATCATGTTAGTGTTTGTTCACATGTTTAATTATGTGTAACAAATATTATAATGTGGGTAGTTGTTTTTGATAATAATAATGTGAGTTGTTAATACGACTCATGTAGATTATTTGTAAGGATTTGAGTTGTTAAAACAACTCATTATCTTTAGAAGAGTTGTTATAGGAGGTTTCCTATAAAATAGGATATTAGAATCCTATAAATTGTAATATGAATTGATTGAAAATAATAATGAAGCACACATTATTTGAATTGAATCATTTGCAGCTTCTATTATTCAGCTTGAAATTTCTAATAAGGCAGTCCTATAGGTTAGGTTAGGGTTGGGATGGTGGAAAAATTTTGGTTTGATCATGGGAAAATGTCTGTTTCATGCCCACTAGAATGTATTGAACTGCAACTTTTTCTTTCTATATAAAATCAAAATATTTACGTACCAAAAAAAAGAATAATAGACAATAAATTGCCCTTATACTTTAGAGGATGGCATTAACATTATTGGTAGTAAGTATACTAACAACCACTCTACAAAGACATCATTGTAGTATAACGATTGGACATCATAACAAAAACATCACTCCTAGCTATAGAATTTTCAATTCCTAAATTATCACAACAAAAGCTAATTACATCACAAAAAGTAGCAATGTCTAAAATTACAAATCTTAGCTTGTGATTGCTTGAGGACAAGCAATCTTGGGCAAGGTGGAAGGTGGACTGTGATGAACTGTCTTATTTCTTGAATCACAATATTAAAACATTAAAACCCTAGGCACTGACAATATTAATAACTCTCCTTATTGACAATGCCTTGAAGGTGGCCGACCTAGGAAAAGAAAAAGATACAAATTAAATAAATTAAACAACTATTCAGTGGCCGACTTAGAATATAAGGTAGTGCTAGAATTAATAATCTTCAACAAGGCCAACCTTCATAAAATTATCCAAGGTGATTATGTATGGAGCATGATTAATATTTAGAAGGCTGGAAATTAGTTTAAAGAGCAATAACTCCTTTTGAGGCATGTCCCTTGAGAGAAGTGATAAGACTTTGTGAAAACCTATGCCTCCCCTCACCATGGGGATATAAAAGGAGGCTCATTTCAAAGGAAAAATTATCATCAAATCATTTTCAGAAATATATCTGCACTCGGAAAAACAACCAATGGTATAATAAGTAAGTGGTATGCAATTAACTCTATATGCAATTAATATCTAATCTTGATAGGCATACAAATATATATACAAATATTTAGATTATTTTATAATGATTAATATGCAATGAGTAAAGATATGCTATGCTTAAATTGGTAGATAAGTAAAGAGTGAATCTATTTATAATATTATTAACACCATCCTTTTCTTTAAGCAATCATGCATAAGGCTTGCAAGGAAACATGTTAGGGAAAGGCGGTATAGCTTCTCTCATTACATACACCAACCTTAAGTTGGATGGGATTGTCTTGGTGGGATGTTTCACCACTTGGGGCCAAGGGGGTATGGGCCCGCCCTTGGGCTTAATTGGGATGAATAATGTATAGGTTATAACATTGTAAGTACGCCAACCCTAAGTTGGATGAGATTGTCTTGGTGGGATGTTCTGTCCACTTGGGGCCAAGGGGGGTATGATCCAGCCCTGGGGCTTACTTGTGATGAACATTTTTTTGATGCCCTATCATGCATTTCTCTCCAATCTCTACCATAATTGGTTATTAAAAAGAGTTCTATAGATTGGATTCAAGTTTAAGTTGTCATTCATTATTTCATAAATGTTGATAGTTCATTTATTCTTAAGTTCAATATTTGTTATATAATTTGCAATGGAATATTATTTATAAAACAATTTTATGTTGTGTGAGTGTCTCTTAAGTCTAATTTAGGCATACTCCAAGTAGGGGACATTGCATTCTCTTTTTGAAAAATCTATTTTTAACCATGTTTTCCTTGTAGGTACATTCTACACTACTGTATCTAATTTGAATTATTTTTCTTGTTGTTGATCCAAAGGAATTTGTAATTGCTAAGATGCTTCTGCTTGAAGCACTTCCTTCTATTGCTCTTCAACATTTTCCTACTTTATTTATTTAATATATTGTTCAATTTATGATTTTTATTGACCTCAAGGAGGACATTTTACTTCAATCTATGATTTTGATTGACTTCAAGGAGGAGACTAAGGAGTTTGCAAAAGTTATCCTCCCTTATGTAGTTGTTTATCAACCCCTTTAACTAACTTATCAAATTGATATGGGGTATGAGCTATGTTACATTAGGTTTATGGGATGGGGATGGCAGGGAACATGGATTTGTGATTTTGGGATGGATTTTTTGGGAGGCCATTTTTTAGGGGATGGATGGATGTGCTCTTGAAACTTCCTTTTTGGGATGATTTTTTTAGGGGACAAGTGATGATAGGGGACACCTATTACAAAGTAGGGAAAATTTTAAAATATAGAAAATTATAGAAACTTGTAACAATGATAAGACATTCACCATATACATTATAGAACCTTGATGTATAACATTAGAGTTCAATTGAGGTTTCACATGAAAGGTGATACAAATTAATAAAATTTTATTGCATTCATTGTCATTTGCATATATATTATATACAAATAATAACAAAATGTTCAAAAGCTCCAAGTTTCATCTATAAAGGAACAATGCCCAAAAGAGTGAAAAAGTAGCATCAAAATAGACAATACTAATATGCAATGTTGAATTTAACTAATTATTTTGAAACTTGTAGAATATAAATTGTAGTCTTTAAGAAGAATACATTGAAACATCTCTCATTCCAAATCTTTTTATGATTCTATGACATAAAATTGGAAGTGCTTTACCAACTTATGTTAGATGTAAAGTGTCATTTTAATATATAAATGCATAATGCAATTTCTTACTATTGTTAATTTATTAAAGGTGGTTGGTTATATATGTTTGTATTTTTTCTAACAATGCTTTTGAGTATGTGTGGGAAGATTATGTTGTGCAACAAGAACATGCATCAAAGAAAAAACTAGTTTTTGACGTTAAAGTGCAAAAATAATCCAAGTGTTTAGGAAAAAGGTTAATTAATTAATATAAGAACAATTAATTTAATTTAAAAATAATATATAATTAATATAACTTGTATTATTACATTATTTATTTATTGTGGTAATTCATTTATTTGAGAATAAAAAATGTTCAATTATTTAATTTATATTATATTCATTTTATTGATGAATTAGAAAAGATAATTTTTTAATATTTGTTCAAAACCAAATTCTTTTATTATGGAAATTGAAAATAAAAAATATTATTGATTTAAAAAGAATTGTTTGAGAAAGAAAAAAAAAATATTTTATTATTATTTTTGTTAAAAATATAATATAATATTTTATTTTATTTTTTAAGTTTTGAGAAGGGAAAAAGGAGATAAATTTAAAATAAAAAAAATATTTTATTTTTATTCATTTTTATTAATTATGCAATTAAGAGAATAAAAGAAACAAGTTTGAAGTGCTTTATGTGGAAGAATTGAAAAAAATCATAGTTAACAAATTGTTTTGATTCATTTTTATTTATTTTTCAAATTGTTACAAGGTTGAGGTAGCATCCATTTTATGAAATACTTAAAAAAATATTTATTCTAGATTAATAATGAACATAGGTTTGTGAAATAGATGTTACTTGTGCAAGAAGAAAATTCTTGACATATTAAACAGTGATATAGGCATTTCCTATTTTGGCGCATCTGGTTTAAAAAATTCTAAATAAACATTCTATTAAGATCTACATTTGTATCTATTTATTTTTTACGATTAAAAGATGCTGATATTTTTTAATTATTATAAAAGTTGGTTCAATTGATATTAGAAAAATCAGTTTGTTACATTCATTAATAAGACGTGACAATACATCTCTTAAATCCTCAAGAAAAATCAGTCATGTACCTAGATTGTAAATCATGAGATATTAATGATTTAGTGTCTATTTATTAATAAGAATTAAGTCTTATTGATTATTCTATTTATTCATATGATATAGTTTGTATTATGATTGATTAAATTTATGTAATTTAATTAGAATGATAGGATTTTAAATTTTAAGACTATAGTATGACATTCTAGTGTCTTGAAAGTGAACTAAAGTCTTACCTCCTTGAGGTTTCTAGATTGCGTATGATACCTAAGTGGTTGTATGATTATATGTTGATTATATGAATGGCTTGGGGTCAATAGATTATATTTTATAATGTTTTTTTATGTCTTTATGTTCATGTAAATTCAATTTAGCTTGGTGTTGTTTTTACTCCTTAGGGACCTAAATTTGTTGAATTGTGACATCCTTTGTGTCATGCTTGCTTTATGTTAAATATATGACATATTTTGTGTCATGGTTGATTTATGTTGATATGTGACAAATTTTGTGTCAGTTGATTTATGTTGATATTTGACATCTTTCGTGCCATGGTTGATTTATGACATCTTCTATGTCATGGTTGATTTGTAACATCTTTTGTGTTATGGTTTACATGTGACATCGATTATGTCAAAGTTGAATATATTTGTATATGACATTCTTGTGTCATGATTCTATTCATGAGAGCAGGGATCTATTTGGAAGGATAACATGTATGGGAAGTTTATCTCATGGGTTCCATTTGAAAGAAAGGAATGTGATTTCATCTCATGGATTAGGATGGTTAAAATCTTATTTTCTTAGTCTAGGCCTCAATACCTTGAGAAATCTCTTCTTAAGAAAGTTGGACTAGGATTTGAGTTTGCTCATCTCACTATAGACACCATATCATCATAGGCTCTAGTGCTCTTGTTAGTAGAGGATCCACAAGTAGTTTATGTTATGATTGCATTGTACTATTAGAGCTAAGAAATCCTTGAGAGAAGTCTTGTGGCATGTTGTATTGACATATGTGATATTTTGTACCTTGTGATAGGGGTGCTTTGTGGTTGGTATCAACAGTTATTTTTTGTCCTATATATTAGGTAGTGGTATTTGGGTATATTGCACAATTGAGAGATGCTCTTTAGATGGGTTTTGGGGACCAATTGTGTTTTTCATGTTTTCTATATTTGTGGTTTTATTTATATGAGTGTCATTATTATTGTGTTCTTTTAATTAATGAGGTGTCTATATTCTATGTTTATTCTATGTACCTATTTTATGTGTGTTTATTTTTGTGTGCTTATTTAAATTGTTGATATTGTTATGCTTGGATACTTGTGTTGTGCAAAGGTTGCAATGCATGTAACATGTGATGCCTGTAGTATTACTTGGGGCATGTGCTCTTAGGAAGATACATAACATCACATGAAGAGAGTTTACATACAATGTGATGCAAGTAACAATTATGTGGATGCTATATATTTGTTTTGGATTTATTTGCTAAGTCAAATCTTATAAGGTTGAAAAGACTTGTGACTTTTGTTGATGGTCATATTAACTTATACATGTCCTTACATTTATGTGTATTAGATGCTAGAAAGGACGTGTTATGAATAATAGGTATCTTGGAATGATTATTTGGCATGTGCCTTTTTTGAGAATGTGTATTGTGAAATCTATTCCATATATTTTAAATGTTTTGGATCTATGGTTCTATGCATATAATGTGTTAATAAAGAAATGAACTAAGAAGATAATCATTAATATTTGATTGTACCACACTTTTTGATTGTAGATGGTGCTTGTTCACCTTGACTGATGGATGGGGAGGAAATGGACATCCTTATGGTGGGTTCAAACTCTTCCTCGATCAACAACAAGAACATGAAATCTTGAAGGATTAGTTTACAGAGTTGAACTTCTTAGATACTATTTATGGTGTACCTTATTTTCATACCACTAGTATATGTGTGGTTGTCTCATGATATACTATATTCTTATCATAAATGAGAGTTATAGTTTTGATATCCTGTGTATCTTGGTTATGAAATAATCTTATCTTTATTGTTTGTTAATCATGTACTTGTTAGACTTTCATATTATTACAATGTACTTGAGATGTACTTCCTTATTGTATTAATTGAGTGGGAGTTATATATTGTGTGGAATATTAATGGATATTACTTGCATTCCTTGCATATCATTGTAATATTGTATTATGGAAGTTAAGGGAAGTTGATAGAATTTTATCTTGTATTATTTTGAAGCATTGGTATGTTATTTCAAATGTCTTGAGCATCCAAAAATCAAAAGCATTACATGGCTCTTTATTAAATAATATATTGAACTCCCCCAACCTCTAGAATAAACTAGAAGATTTTTTCTATCAAATTTCAAAACGCATAAAAATTCCAACTAAACCTGAATTTTAAAAAGATAAATTTCTATATGCTATTATGTTATATAGAAATTAAACCATATATCTAGAGGGTTTCATAAATAAAATCCAAACAAAACCAAACAAAAAAGTATTAGAATGCTTAATGAAATCCAAAAATGAAATTTAGAAATTTAGTACTACCATGTGCCATAAGCTACACATTCACTACTTTTACCAACATTGAATTAACTACCAAACTTCATATAATGTTAAGAAAATTTCTTTTGAGGCTCAAATTTGTGAGGAATATTCTATTAAGTGGAGGAAAGCTACTTATGAACTTCTTGGCTTCTAATGATATAGGAACACTCCAATACAATATTGAATATTTTGTTACTATTGCAATCTTGTGTAATATTAGTACATTCATTGTGAATAGTGTGGATTTGAGTTTTATGCTTTTTAATGTTCGTGTTATAGGTTTCTTGTGGTTTTGGGAGGGGGTGGAAGTTGACCAAGGAACATTTCTTGGATTTTTTCGTTGTAGATTGAGGATGTTTGAGGGATGTTTCTAACCTCAATTTTAAGGACTTTTCAATTTACAACTCTCTTCAACATCATTTTCACTAGCAATTGGGACATAAGGATTATGCCATTTAGTGCATTCACAAATGAAATAAAAAATCATTATGATCATAAACCTCTAAATTATATAAAATTTAAACCTCTACTTACTTATCAAGCTTACCACTAGCAATCATTTAAAAGTACAATCATATAGAATCTATCATTAAGAATATGAGTCAAATATTTCTTATATAAGTCTTCACATCATTAGCTTTGTCAAGATTTTGTAAATGAATTATTTTTCTTGATTATGTGTTCATATATATTTTATAATAATTTCACATTTGAAAGTACTTCCATAAAAAAATGAGAATATTAAGATGCATAGACATTATTCATGCCCTTTTAATTGGGCTGACTTGAGTGCTCCTTGATATTTCACTTTTTTAAGGAAGTATCCTCAACATAACTTGCTATTGTATAGAAACTCTTTGTGCTTCTTTCCTTCTATGACCACTCTTGCAAACACCATCACAAACCTTTTTGTTCTATATCATTGCCTCATTGGATTTCCTTTGGACATATCTTTTGACTGGACTTTGAAAATTATGTTTTTCCTTTGACTTAACCAAGGATACCCATGTTTGTAAGTTTTTGCAGTTCCACATCCAAGAAGTATGAAATTGGAAAAGATAATCATGCTTGCCTAATTTATGATGACAATAAAATAAAAAATCGCAATTAATGCTTGCATGAACTTACAAAATATAGTCTTTCCTTCTTTATGATGTCTAATAAGGAGAAATGTATCATATGAAGACTTCAAGCTCTCAACGATGACCTTATCGATCTCACATATTTTTAGGGTTATCCTTAACCACTCCTAAAGAAAAATATCTTTCACATGGGATAGATAATACTCACTCTTGTCATACATCAATAGACTAAGTGCACGTAGCTCACAATTCAACCTATAAATCCTTGACTTATTAAGCTTTGGAAAAATACTTTGGAAGGTCCATCTCCTCCGGAGCTTTGATCCCTTGAGATGAAAATGAACCAAAATCCCTATGGCCTAATCTTGAGATTTGTAATAAGCAATCTTTCTCCTTTGCAAAAAGGACCCTTTTAGTTTCCCAGGTGATCCACTAATGCTTGGTCTTCAATGCAATCTCAATAGATGACTATTTATTCGATAATCGTGTCCCACCCGAAGAAGAATCCTTGGAATCTTGTTTTATCTTCAAAGATGCTAAAACACCATGCAACAAAGTAAAATGTTTGTAGTTTATGTATTCAAATTTATTCCTTTCTTCCTAACTCAAAAATAAAAATTTAATTAAAAAAAATCAACTTAGAAAATTGTAGGAATCACTATAACACACCATTTGTCACTCATGATAAATTAAGTGCACAATGTTATCTTTTTGACTATGCATCAAATTGATTGCTTTGTTAATGTGTTGCCACCGCTTGGGCTTAATTAATTTATGAGACTTAATTGATTAATCAAATTGTATAAATATGCCAAAACATTTGAAATGTTGCATCAACCACCCAACCTTAGTTTGAGAATATTTTGCTTCAATTAGAATATGTTATCATACAATTGGTATAATGAAATCCAAGCAAGGATGACCTTGAGACCCTAGCTCTACCAAATGGGTTGTGCTTGCATGTAGACTTTACAAGGGATGCTTTAGATTTTTATCAACACCCTTTTTCCAAATATGTTGCACAAAGAGGGGAAGCTCTAAAGTTCAATAAGGAAGATTTCATTGTTGTTTTTGGAGTTGTGCCTTTTTTAAATAATGTTCTAAAGTTTAATGAGGAAGACAAATAGTCATTTTTCATTGTTGTTTTTGAGCTGCTCCTTCTTTAATGATTTTATTTTGATTAGTGTTTTGATGCTTTCATTATACTTTGCTACTACTCTTCTTGATGTACTATTGGTAGATTTTGGTGATCATTTTTGTTAGTTTCTTTTTTACATTTAAAATATTTTAATTATGTTTTGAAATTTGCAATTTTATTTTGATTTTGTATTATTATTCATTTATATCACAATAATGTTCAAGATAATTGTCTAAGTTGATGTAGGTTTTGTCTTTGGTATTGTTTTTTAGATTAATTAGTGAGGGTTCTATTGGCCCCACCCTTCAATTTTGAGGATTTGTTCATGGGACCCATATCTTATACAATTCATTTGCAAGGATATCACTTTAATTAATGCTTTATTAATAGGGAATACAATTGTAGTTACATTTCAAACTCCCACTCCTCTTGTGGTGCTCTTATGGTTTGAATACCTCCAACTTTTTTTGGACTCCTTTCTTCTCCTATAGAACATCCACTTTCATCTTCTCTATCCTCCACTCACATAGCTTGGATTCTTTCTACTATCTCCTCTTGCAAGACATCTACTACTTATTTCACCTTGTTTTTCTCCTTTGTCACTTGTGGGCCTATTGTACACTATCACTAGAGTAGTATTATCACTCTAGTGCATCCTATTGGCCATAATTTGTCCTTCAGGATCAATGAATCTTGGTCTCCAAGATGAGAACCAAATGGTCATATCAATTGACCACAACCCCTTAGATGTCTTTGTTGCTGATTTTATTATTTTATGGTGATTTGGGATTTGCAAATGAAAAAATTGACCTTCCTATCCCTCTTGAGTTTTCCATGATTAATCCTTTGTTCTTCTTCATTGAGTGTCATGATAAGCTTGAGGAAAAATTAGTGGAGATTGGGATCCCTAAAAAATTAGATATAAGAGATAATAATAATGTAAATGATTTAGTAGGAAAATCTCTTGATAATAGAATAGGCTTGGGTAGTGCTAAATGCTAATGAGCCAAATTTTAATCATGAAAGTGCTAGTTTCATATTTATCCCTGGTCATAACGAAGAGTTGATCATGATGTTGAAAGTGGAAAAACCAATATAAATGAGAAGAAAATGTTAAGGTAGCTCCTAACGTAAAGGTGTTATTTGCCAAACCTAAAACAAATATGCTTGAAGTAGTGAGAAAAAATGAAAGGTTATGTATACATCTAAAAATGGTCACAGTTAATCAAGCCTGTTAATTAATTAAATATGAATTGTTTAATTAATCTTCTAAAGTCATCTACGTATAAATAAATTTAATTATTTATTTATATCATTCACTTTCTAATTCTTCTATTTTAATTAAATAAACAAGTTTATTTAATTATTACCATCTTCCATATTCCTCTTAATTAATTAAATAGATTTTATAATTTATTTATATTAATTATCATAAGTTTGAATTTTAAATTCAAATGATATTCCTCTAAATACCTTTTTCACATTTAATTAAATATTCTGAATATTTAATTAAACACTTTCTAATTCTTGACCCTACATATAATTAAATATTCTAAATATTTAATTAGAAACTTTCCTCACTCTATAAAATATTTAGTTTGAAACTTTCTTCACATCATATTTAATTAAGTATTTTATATATTTAATTAAACACTTTTCTATCATTTTCTCACATATAATTAAATATTAAATATTTAATTATGGAAACTTCTAAATTCATTGTCACATATTGTAATTAAATAAATTTATTTATTTAATTATGGGATTTATCTTCAACTATCAACTAATTCCTCAAATGACAACTTTCCTTCAATTTTGAGTGGAAAAGATTGTGTAGGAGGAAACATCTTCCATTATTATCTCAACCTTCCATTTTTCTCTCAACTTCCAAAATCTCTCACCATTCATCTTGACAAGCTTGATTTCAACCATTGATCACATTAGCCAATTAGAATCTTTTGAAAACTCTATAAAATCCCCTGCGAATCCAAGCATTGGTTACACACATATTAGGGAGAGACATTAGAGATTAGTTGCATTCAGGCGATTAGCATTTTAGCATTGTTATTATCAGCTTTAGCATTCATAGCATTTCATAATCTTAGATTTTAGCAATCATGTATCAGCATAATCATATCTTAGCATAGCGTTCAATCATCATCTTTAATCTCATTCTCTAGGAAGACCCTTTTTTGAGCCTAGCACACAATATGAGAGCAAGCTATAATAGACAAAAACACAGGAGATAGAGGACAATGGGACATCATTGAAGGAACTGCTGTTTTAAGAGTTTGTTTATCTTTTAATTAGTTTTCTTCAATATAATGTCGCATTGGTGTGTTTTGATTTGTTTTTAATCTACATTTGATACACTTAAAATCGATCACACAGGTTAAAAAGAGTTGCTATCTTCTTTGGATGCCTAGATATTGGTTTTCTTCTTCTGAGATTTTTTTGATCAAATTGCAAACGTGCAAGGAAAGAAAATGGATATTCATGTATTTTTTAAGCATGTTTGAACATGGTCTATTTATTATTTTCCTTCAAAAACATGACATATCAAAGATGATATTAAATGAGTTTCAAACGAGGGCAATTTTTAGGGCTATTTCTCAGATACCCCAAAATGAATTGAAATTAAAAATATTATCCTCTCAACTTTGGTCTCTAATCCCCCATGCTCTCAAATCATGGGGTAATATTCAAAGGGTTGAGGATAAGAGGTCCACCTTGCCTCACTTTAATGCTAGGGTTTTAATTTTTAACTTAGAGGTATTTATCTTACATATCTCATTCTTTCAATTATTTGACAACAATGTATTTCTATGTGATGTGTAATTGTTGGGAGGGTGAAATGAACATTTTATTTGTAAAAGAGAGGGCCACTAAAGCAATGAAAACCTAAAAACACCCATGAATTTCAATAGACCTATAACTATTTAGAATTTCTCTCAAGAGGAATTTTTTTTTAGTATAAGGGGGAGAAAGGTGGGATTAATGATACCCCTCCTTTCCCACTTGATTTAGAGATTCCGCTTGAAGAATTGAAGGGAAATATTTTAATTGAAGAGGCTACTCTAGATATGTAAGAAAGTTTGGTTAGAAATGAGGGAATTATATCCTTTGAGGAATATGTTGTTATTCTTGGAATTTTTTTTGATGTGAATAATTCTAAGGCTTATGTAATTGAAAATAAGGATGACCCACAAAAAATATAAAAATACCTAGGAATTAGTGCTAGAAAAGTTTAAAGAGTGAACAAAAGATACCTTTGTAAATTGGATGGCCCAAGCCTCCCTATCATTTAAAATATTAGATCCATCACTATTAATGAGAAAACCCACCCTATATAAATGAGAAAGTATACAATATTGGAGGCTACTCTTGATAGTAAGGATATCCCTCTTTTCTAGGGTGATGGTTCTAAAACTAGAAGAATTAGCTCCAATGTGGTTACAACTACTATAATTTAGGTACCATCAACCTTGTAAATCCTATGTCATTTTACATGTTTCCAACATCCTTGCAAAACATTTTGTAAGGAAGGAGGGGTCCATTAGTAGTGGTAAATGTGACTTGTAAAGACAAAAATACTTAATTAAAGTTCTGAATACAAGTGGAGCACTCATAAAAGAGTGGATGACTCTTGAGTTTCAAACTTGTGTATTTTTTCATTCCCTAGGTTGGGTGCTTTTGAGAGTGAGGAAAAAGACCTTTTAGATACCCTATTATGTGTCCTTTATCATTCCCTATGTTGATATTTGAAAAAGTGAGGACAAAGATTGTTGGGATGCATTTGTGATGACCTTCCACACTCCAAGAAGTAATCCAAAGGCTAGAAATGGAGAGCCATTTTGGGTGCCATATTTCATTGTGGTTCAATAAATTGGTTCTTTGTATAGTGGAAAATATAAAACAAAAAAATAAAGCTACAAAGATAAAGATAGGAATGTGATAAAATGGTTACAAAAAAGTGATAAAGAGTTGGATGTGTTGATATTGTTCATAGGTACACAAGTTTTTCTAGATTGGAGGTAAAGAGGAAAATGGAATTAATATTAAATTGTAATCTTGTTATTCAAAGTTAATACATGTTTGGCCTCTCTCTTTAGTTGATATTTTTCCTAAAGAGGTTTATCCACGTAGATCTTGTGTTATGTGATGCAATAATGGTGTTAATTTTTCTATTTGGTGATTTGAATTCATTAAATCTCTCCGTGGTAATCCAATATTAAGAACACTTAATTTTAGATTTGCATACAAATTCAGGATTTCTATATTGTAGTAGTCTAAGCCTTGTATCTCACAATTGATATTATAATTTGATGCTAAAAAAATGGATTGGAGATTGAAATTTCGCAACATATGGTATTGAAGCCAAATTGGTGCAAGAGGCATTTGACTTGTAAGAAGATATTTTTATATTTCTTGGAATGTTGGAGACTTATGGAATGTAGTGGATGTTTTATGTGTTAATGTTTTTTTGTATGTTTGTGAGATTGAAAGCTATGACATATAGCTCTTGGATGAATACTATCAATGGGATTTATGTTGGGAATTTGAAGCTCATGGTTGTGGATCTTGAATTTTATGGAGTTGGTCATGTGCTTGCTTCTTGTATAGTGGTGACCTATATTGGATTTGATAGTGAACTCCACAACTCCAAGAAATCACCTACAACCAAAATTCCTATCACAAATGAAGAGAAAAATCCATTGGTATGCTCATACAACCTTGAGAAGAGATGATCCATAAAATAAACTATTTGTTCAATGAATTAATCTGAATTAATTGATTACAATGAATGTGAATCCTTATAAAATGAAAAAGCAAACCCTAGATGAGGATTTGATTAGATTGTGACAAGTGTCATCATCTCATACAATGAGACAACTTAACCTATAAATAACACAATTTAATAATAAAAAAACACTCCTAAGTTTAGCTTAAGTAATTAAAGTAATAAGAGACCTAATAATTTATTAATGATTAATTAATTATCATGTGATGTCCTAATTACTCCAACACCCCCTTAAGATTAACTTAGGGAGAAACTAAACAATTAATAATAGATGCAATGATGGATGCATGGATGAGTCTTGACTACAAGGCTTGATGAGGTACCCATGTACAAACAAATAAGATCTCTCTTAACTAGAGAAAAGGAGAAAACTATTTATGGGAAAAAAATCCTCTCCAAAAGAGAGAAAATGAAATGATTGCACTAGTGAAAGAAGGATAGACAAATGAATCAATATGACCCCCAAGGACTTCCTCTATAAAAAAAGTAAAATAGATACCCCCAATAGGAGAGAGAAAATGAGGCTATGAATCCCCCATAAAGAAAGAGCTCTCGTGCCAATGATGAATTCCTGAAGACAAAACATGATCCACTGCCTGTAAATACCATTTATCCCCGTAAGAAGAAATAGATCCATTGGTGATTGGAGAAGCCAATCCAAAAACTGGAAGAATTAGGAATCTAAATCCAAATGATGTGTGCCTTTGAAAAGTGCTCAAGTGTCCACATGTCAGAAAGAAATGATACTAATCTAGAAACTAGTGAAGACTAATGTAGAACAAGTCACAAAGGCGATGAAGATGATGGACCAAAAATGATGGTATGGTTTTCAATAAAGAGGAGATGAATTTCCTCAAAGTAATTCTCTAAATTTGCAATTTGAGACTCCACAAATAAGGATGATATGTCTGCAAGATACAAATCCCAAGTAGTTGTGTTTGGAAGAAGATGAAAGTCTTGCTACATTGAACTAATAGGGGCCAAGGATGTGGCGATGCCAAGTTGATCAAGAACAAAAAAATATGGTGATGTAGTCTCAATTTGAAGAGTGGGAACATGAAGAGAAGTCTTTAAACCATTAGAACATGCAAGACCCATGATATACTCAAGATCCTTTAAAGTATCATCATCAAATGGTATGAAATTTGTATTAGAAATAGGAATGAGATAATATACAACAAGATCCTTTGGGTATAGAGAGATATGAGGGTCTCCATGGATCTTCGAAAGTTGAGTCCAAAGTGTGCATGGACAATCAATGTTCGATACAACACACATAGTGTAAAAATAAACACTAGAACAAATCACTCCTACAAAATGATCACTGATAATACCTCATGCTAAATAAATCCTTGGTGTTCTTGGTGTAGGTATGAGTCCATAAATATAAGTCAAAAGATCAAGCCACTAGAGACATGTGTCAAGATGCCATTCCACCAAGACTCATAGCTATCCTTTGCCAGGATGGCCATAAAAGGATGAACAAAAAAAACCATGATACTTCCTCAAATAAAAAAAAATAGAGGCTAAAAACCTTAGTGCATATAAAGTAGATTAAATGAAGTCATCTCACACAAAAAATCCTTCCAAGTATCAAGACGTCTAAATAATTGACTCAATGTGAAATCACAAAAAGCTAAATAAAATATACTTAGGGAAGATTCTAGAAAAAATGCATAAATGGATTTGAAGAGCTTTGAAATACCTTTCCAATGCCACTAGAATAAAAAAATTTGGAGATACAAGCAAAAGCTTATGAGCTCAAAAGTAGAAAATAAAGATCTAAATTTGATTGAGCGTAAAATAAACCAACAACAAAATCTGATGATGATACCTACACCATTGGAAAGTGCTTGGAATAAACTTTCTGTCAATATCTCTTTTCCCAATTTCAACATCATATGCTCAAGTTATGATGTTTTAAAAAATAGGGTAAATTTAGCTTGCCAATATCCAAAAAACATGACCCTTATGATTTTATTTCTAAAAAAATTTCTCATTACATGCAAAAAAAATAGATACCCACAAAATATTTTGATTATGCCAATAAAACCCATAAAACATTTTTAATTCCAAAAAATAGAACATGTGATTTGGTAAAAAAATAAACTTCAAATGAAGGGAAAATGGTCATGCTGTGCTATTTTGACAACATTTTTTGCAAGATTTTTTCACTATCTGAAAAGTCTAATATAGATACACATATGGTTTTTCATGATTATGAACAAAACTCAAACTATTTTTTTGAAAAATATACCAAGTAAAAGATATTGGCTGAAATTTCTTGGATCACCTAGAATTTGGATAGGAAGTCATAGATGTGGTGCTATGATACCATGTTGGAGTTGATAGTGAACCCAAAACTCCCATAAATCACTTGAAATCAAAACACCTATAACATCTAAAGAGAAAAAACTATTGATATGCTCATGCAACTTTGAGAAGAGATGATCCAAAAAGATAACTAATTGTGCAATGGATTAATTTGAATTAATTGATTACAATGAACATGAATCCTTATAAAAGGAAAAAAAACCTAGATGAGGATTTGATTAGATTGTGGCAAGTGTCATCATCTCATGCAATGAGACAACTTAACTTATAAATAGCCCAATCTAATAATAAAAAGGCACTCCTAAGTTTAGATTAAGTAATTAAAATAATAAGGGACCTAATAATTAATGAATGATTAATTAATTATCAAGTGATGTCCTAATTACTCCAACAACCTAGAAATCTTATTTGGAAATATGTTACTATCATCTTGCATGGTGGTTATGGTCCTTTACCTCATGATCATGCACAATGAAAGAGTATTCCTATTGGGTGAGTTCTTTTGGACACCTATTCACATGAAAGAACACCTACTCTTTGGACTATTGTATGGAGTTCTTATGTTGTGTTAATGGTTTTAGTCCTTAGTTACATGGAAGCATTTGATGATTAGCCACTTGTTGCATGTGGGTTGTGGAGTTGGTCTATTTTGTGATTTGAAATATCTTGAACAATGTTGCTCCTTCATTTGCATGAGGGTTGTGGAGTTGGTCTATTTTGTGTCTTGAAATCTCTTGAACAATGTTGCTCCTTTGTCTACATGAGGGTTGTGGAGCTGGTCTTTGTATTTCCTGGACAATCTTGACAACCTTATCCTTTTCATATTCATGTTATTTTGGATATGTTGGTTTTGTATTTATCCTATTTCAAAAGGTTGGGGTTTGTAGATATGTGATTTTCATTGTTTTAGATGATATATTTAGTGTCATTCATAATTGTGAATTCCTAGATGTTTAAGGGGATTCATATTTACATATATGGTTTTATAGGTTTTACATGCTAACTAAAATATGTGTCTTGTAGATCTATGCAAATATAGTATTTTGGTTATGTGGAAGGAAACAATTGAAGATTTGCATGGTTGCTTGTTAGGCCCCTAAAATTATGGCCACTTTACTATGAATTTGTTTTAAAAACTAGGTCTTCTATTTATTTGGTGTTGAATTCTTTGAAATATACATGTTATCTTTGACTACCTCTATTTGACATGTTACTAATATGGTGTTGAATATGTGTATTTGAGTTATTTGATATTGGAGCACTAGTCATGCTTTTCTCCTTTGAGATGTAACATGTGTGCAAATTTTGTGAATTATCCAATGCAAATATTTTTGGTTGGTATTTCTTGATCACCTTTTTGGATCATCATGTTTATTGTAGTGATATAGAGAGATGGTTATTTGAAAATACTTGATATTATTGTTGTGGATGTCAAAATATGCAAATGGCTTAATCTCTAACACACACATTAGCATGATTAGTTATTTAGAGTAAAGCAAACATAACATCCCTATGAAATACCTCAACATGATTCATAATGCAATCAAGACAACAAAAGATCAAATAAACTAATTGAAAGCATACAAAAAAAAAACATAATCAAACCATATCTCATAGTGGATTGGTGCTTCTTTGATGTGGAAAGAATCCCTTTCCCAATCCTTGATAAGCTCCTGGATGATATGATGAACAAGATTCAAATGCTTAAGATTGTGTATCAAGTTGTGGAGTTGTGGAGGATTAATACAATAGAGGAGGCCTCTGTTTATAACCAAGAAGGATGGAAGAATGCAAAACATGGAGGATGTGGAACAAAACATGAGCCAATGACAAGATGCCACTTGTCAAGATGTGAGAGGATGAAGGTTGAGCACATTTTGGTCAATGTGCCAAAGAGGGGGAGATTTGAAATTCAAAAGATGGCTTGTTGGAGGGAGAAGAAAGAGTCTTAAATGCCAAGTGGGAGACATGTAAGAGGAGTTAATGCCATGTTGGAGGACAAGACATGTGGAGGGATTTTAAAACTTGGAGGAATATTCCATTTTTTGATGCCATTTTGAAAGTAATCAGGGAATTATTAAATCAAAGAAATGATTTATTGGTGCAAGTTGCAAAATCTAGAGGATTCAGGTGATTAGGATTAAATTAATTAGGATTTGATTAATTTAATAGGACATTAGGTGATTTTGACTTTTGACTTAGATTTTAGGATTAAGATAAATCAAAATGAGAAGAAAATGATTTTAGATTTAATTAAATAAAGATTTGATTTATTTAATCAAAGAGGATGATGTTAGTGTTAAATCAAATAAAGAAGAATTTATTTAATTTAAATGGATGACTTTAGGAGATTAATTAAATAAACTTGATTTATTTAATTAAAGAGATAACTTAGGAGATTAATCAAATAAACTTGATTTATTTAATTGATGGGCGAATATGATTTAATTAAATATGAGGAATGCATGATGTGAATTTTGCATGTCTACATTTTCCCCCTCTTTGAAGCAATGTACTTGTTGCGTTGGTTCAAAGAATAAACTTTCCACGATCAAGATTAAAAAAATTTCTAATTTTTTTTGGATGCCCCAATGGAAAGAAGTATACTAGTACATTTCCCACTCAAGAGATCGAGTGAAAAGATTCGATTTGAGGGTTGATCTCGTGACAAAGAGGTTCAAGATGGATGTATGGATGTTTATGATGATGATGCAAATGCGGTGGTTTTAAGATGCTTAGAATAACCAATCTATATTATCCTAAACAACTTAAATGATGATGGAATGCATTTGCGATAATGCCTATATGATTATGCAATGGACATTTTATGCAAATGTATGATTTATGAGATGCTTAAACTAACAGTTCTATATTATGAAATGATGAAAATGTATGTGAGATGATTAGTGTTTTTTATATGATATCATATGATATGCAGTATGTTGATGGTTTATGGATGTAGGATGGATGCATTGGCGATGATGATTAATTATCATGGCATGATGTTAGCACAAAAAAGAAGAAATGAAATGATGAGAAGAGGGTTCAACAAGCCAACCTTATTAAATATGATGATGAGAGATGGATGATTTGCTTATCAAGAATTAGGACTTTAAAAGGGCTACTTACCTTATGTTTGATAACACACATAGATACAATGCATCAAGGTATAAAGAACTAGGATGGTGTTATACCTAGTGCGATGGACTTTGAATCAAAAAATAGATAGGAGTATTCTTGTTCACAGTTGACATACAAAAACCTTGCTAGGGTGCACCTAACAAAGCAAGTATTCGCCAAGTTATATTACAAGAATGTCCAACAAGCACAATAGACAAAAATATAATTATCGATGCCCCATTCCTTTCTCTCTAAATCAATTTGATTAGACATCATCGAGAGGTCATTGGAATGAGCACAAAAAGATAAATAAAAAAGAAAAGATCAAGCACACAAACAAGTCAATGTTCTTCATACCTCTAGCCAAAGGGATTTGTTTTGTTTAGGATAAGAACCGAAATGATTTCCAATAGATAATGCACATTGTAGGAAGGATACATCCTAGGACATGTTAGTGGATGGCGGCACGCCATTTTATTTATCCAAAGTGTTTTCCCAATAGATAATGCCCATTGTAGGAAGGATACATCCTAGGACATGTTAGTGGTTGGTGGAAAGTTGATAGGTTGTTTGAAAGGCTATTGATATAAGGTCAATTGACATGTTTGCGAATGATCAAGAGTTTGATTTTGTGTTTAAAATTTTGTTGCTTCAATTTTGATTTTGCGTTTGAAGTTTGCTTTTGCTGATTGCTGTGCTTGTTTCCATTTGTTTTGCAAAAGGGTGAGTGTGACGATTTGTTTATTATGGATGAAATTATTGTGGGTGAAGCGAAATGAGATGGATGGATTTTTTCAAATATTTGGATGTTTTTGGAGCTTTGAAATGTTTTTAGGCTGTTTTTTGGTATTTTCAAGATGTTTTACAAATGTTTCAATTTTTGGATTTTCCAATATTTTAATGTTTTATGAGATTTTATGAATGTTTTTGGATTTTGTGTTTTTTTGAATGTTTTTGTGTTTTTTGAGATTTTATGAATGTTTTGGATTTTGGTGTTTTTTGAATGTTTTTGTGTTTTTGTGTCTCGGGGGTTGATCAAAGATTAGCCTTTCCTACGTTTAAGCTTAGAGATGATGTAGTTCAGATTCCATGTTTTTGATGTTTTCTATTTTTATGAATGTTTTTGGATTTTGATATGATTTTGGATGTTTTTGGATTTTTTGCACAATTTTGACGATTTGGATATGGACATGTGTGATGATATCAGTGATCTATTTTGGGATATTTTTGAAAAACAAGCTAAGGTTGATTGATCGGATTGAAAAATAACATTATTGAGGATACACAACAATGCAAGGATAGTGTTCAAGCAACACAATGATTGGGAAGGATCTCCCAAGATGATGAGGGATTGATGATGATAACATTGTTGAGGATACAAAACAATGCAATGATTTGATTGATCAGGATTGATAATGATAACATTGTTGAGGATACACAACAATGCAAGGATAGTGTTAAGCAACACAAGGATTGGGAAGGATCTCCCAAGATGATGATGGATTGATTGGATTTGATTGATCAAGATTTTGAAGCTTGGTTTGAAATAAAAAGATGTTTTGGATGATTTGATGTGACGTTGAAACACACATTAGATGTGATTGATAGTGATTTTTTGGATTGATGATTGACGAAAGATGAAGATTGATAAGGAATGTCTTCTTTTCAAAATATGCCATGGGTGGATGCTTGGATACGTGTGTGGATGGATGGATATGGAAAGCATGCAAAGGATTCCAAGGATTATCTTGTGCTAGGATAAGGTGCTCAAACAAAGGGTGCTCATTGGATAATGCTTCATGGCTTAGATAATGTTGGGTAGAATAGGATCAATGAAAATGACTCATGTCAAGATGTCTACCATAAGCAAGTGTAAAGTGTGCACCAAACTTTCATCAAGATCAACATAATTTGGTAGATGGATGGTAATGGTTGAAAATAGATTGGATAAATGGTTCATGGATAAATGGATTTATTATGGATGAGATGTATTGAATGTTGGATTTATTATGGATGGGATGAGATGCTCTAAGCTAGCGCACGTAGATGCTCAATTCTACACATGATGCTTGTTTTCCAAGTTTTCATCATGGTACCTGTCCAAAGCACCATCGTAGTGGTTTTCAGTAGATGATTTTTATCTTTACTATTTTCATGATTTTTTGATTTTTATATTTTTTGATTTTTTTGGTTTTTCTGAAAGTTTTTAAGCTCATGCTGAACCACCTAGTGCTGTTGATGTAGATGCTTCTGTCATAATGTGCCATCAATATCCTGCTTGAAGAAGCTACTTTGCTAAGATACATGCACTTGAAAGCAACTTTTGAGATTCCTGATCGACTTTGTTGATACCAAAGTTAACTTTTTCTTTGTGCACACATCACGATAGAGTGCCTTCTAAATCCTTATGATGAAGGTTCGCTACCAATACCTGGTCAATGTGAGAATTGGATATCATGCGTGGAGGCGTGGATGGCATTATGTGTTTAGGAAGAGATGGATTGGTTGATAGTTTGGAACCTTTGATTCTCCAAACTTGGGAAGATGAGCAATGATGGATGGATACAAAAGTGTGCATGGAATTAGGACCAACCGCTTGATATACTTTGTACGTCACTTGAGAAGCTTGCTTTTATCTTTGTGGACATCTTTGATGGATAATTTTCTATTTTTTATTTTTCCCCATAGTTTCTTTGACTAATGGAGTTTGAGAGGGATAATCAAGTTATTTGTATTCTTTGGTATCCATGTGTATTTGATTTTCCCATTATGCTTCCTTGCTTCTTCTGATTTGATAACATTCCTCAAGTGCTTTGATTCAAATCTTTATTTTGACATTGGTCCCAATTCATGGATGGGGTGATGGGTGGATGAATATTCATGATGTGGTTGGTCAAGTATTATTAGCATCAGTTTCATCATAAGGATTCTTTGCGCTCCCTATGTTGATGTTTTCTTGAGACATAGTTTCCCCCAGTATGGTGGTAGTGGCACCTTTGTTCCTTGATTCTGCTTGTTTTGAGATGTCTTGTTTAGTAAGCATGCTCTGATAAATGACCACTACAAATGATGTTGTTTCAATTTGCTACTTTGCTAACTCCAGAATGTCCTATTTTGTCAGACCTTTTTCTTTGAGTGGATAATGCTGGATATATTCATACATGATGTCCTCAGTCTGAATTTGGGATATATCTGATCCTAATGTTGAAAACTCAGTTTGACTGTAGGAATTAATAACCTACTCTTTTTGTGTAATAATGTTAGGAGTAAGGGAATCCTGTTATGAATGAAGATCATCTACGTGTCCATCCACATAAAGCATATCATGGGTAGATGGGGGAGTATGTGTTATATGGATATGATCATCTTGCATAGATAGGAGAGTGTCCATTAGATCATTGTAGTAGCTTGGGGATGCAAATTATTGATCTTGAATGATTTTGGAGGGTGGGTGCATGAAGTTGGTCACACTTTTGTGGCCAAATGGGAAAAAAATGGGGAAACACATAATGCGCTTGTGTTATAACGCAAGCGCATTATGTGCTTTTAAAAGAAAAAAAAAAGTGAAATGTGTATCATTTGCTTTTCACTGTTTCTCAGCTCTTCCCACGGCCAAAAACCCTCATTTTCATGCTCACATTCTAGGAGGAAGGACTTCTGCAAATTTCATCAAGAACAGTTGGATTTTATCTACAAATATGGTGCCACGATGATGAAGAGATGCATGAGGTAAGTATTGTTTACTATTTGTTTTGAATTTGTTAGTTTGAAATTGATTTTGTTTGTTTTAGGTTAGATTTGATTTTTTTTTAAAAATCTATAGGAAATCCTGCAAATCCTCAACAAGAAGAGGAGGTAAATCCTCAACAACAAAATCCTCAACAAAATCAACCTCAACAACAAAATCAACCTCCCCCACCATTCTCTCAATTCCCTCCTGGCACTCAAGAAATTTTGAGGAGTGAAATTGAGAACAATAGAAAACAACTTGAGGATCTTATCAGTAGGTTGAGTGATCCAAATGCTTCAACCACAAAAAGAATGCTTCTAGAAAATTCATTGAAAGACATGTTAAAAAATGTAGATGCAATCACCCAACAAATATCTGGATGGCAAGATAGGAGGCAGACAGCTAGGGCATATTATGCAGACAAATTATCATATAAACAAGTAAAAGATTTAAAAATTACTAAAGGTGATTTGTGCTCTCTATTCACTGACCCTAAAACAAATCAAAATCTTACCCTCAATGCAAAGAGGTTTCCTATTCATTGGTGCCACCACCAAGAGATTAAGAACCGTTTTTATGAAAGATGGTATATGGTCTTTGATTACCCACTGTGCAATAATTGTGAAGTCCCCCAATATTTTCTTAGGAAACTATATAGTGAGTTTGTATTGAACCAAATCCCAAATTATTTTGATATGAGGGAGTTTTAGGGGAGAGGTGGGGGGTCAGCTCAGGATAGGCCCGGTGCACAGCCAGATCCTATGTGGCAAGGGAGATGACCTCTTGCTAGGCCACCTCATGAGCAGATTGTGATGCCTACCGTTGCGAAGGAGAGTGCCAACATAGAGAAATTGCAGGTGATCACAACTTTGACCCAGAGTGTCATCCATCACACTAGCCCTATTGTACAATGCCATCTAGGGGAGTCTTCAGGTGGTGGCCTTCGAACCCATGTGTGTCAATCTTGTGGGGCAACTTGTTCGTATGACCCTACTGACACTCAAGAGGGTGCTACACAAGATCCATATGATACTACATAGCCTGATCCATATGCATCTATGGGGATGGAGAGGACGACTGACATTTTGCATGATGCATATGGCATTGAAACTTAGGTAAAATTCAGAAATGTTCATTGAATTTAATTTATTAAATTTCGATTGTGAAATGCAAGATTAACTAATTTAGTTTTATTATTTTAATAAAATTGCAGGGTCACAGTGTAGAGACTAGATACACCGGTCATCCACCTACTTATTTTTGTAGTACACCTATCGGTGGGGTATGTAAAGTTAGTAAACAATTATAAATTTATTACATGTGTTAATAGCATTGTTTTACGAATGGTATTTTAATATGTGATTTTGGATGTTGAATAGGGTACTATTGGAGGTTTCAAGGAAACACCTCGAATTGCCGATTTGATCAAATGTTCACAGAGATAATATAGAATTTAAAGAGAACTTAAGTAATGAATTCTAAGTTTAATAGATTTGTGTAGTTTATATTCATATTGTTGACCTTACGTTGCATTACACAGATCATTCAAAATCAAAGCATTACTTCAAATTTGATAACTAATAATCATAAATATATTTGTTTAATACTTGTACTCAAAATTTTGTTCATTAGATCTCATACATTATAATTCATCACATGGATTGCTATTGTAACCTTTTTGTGATTGAATAATTTGTTGTTTTATTTTCAGATGTTGGTGACAAAAACACCGCCAAACATTACGAGGGCAATGGATATTGGTGTTTCCTCCGCTATACAATCCTCGATGTCTCTGATAGGGGAGGTATGAGGCAAATTACTAAATTTCAATTTACATTCATTGTTATAGATGAACTAGTTCTAGTGAAAAATCAAACCATTATTGATTCGTAGTTTAATTCCTATTTGGATGGTTTTATAGTTTGAGCACAATTCCCAGCATTGGCGTACAAATATTTCCATTGAGGAGAGTGATCGCGAGATGGCCGTAAGTGATTATTTTGTTAAATATATCAATTTTTATAATGTAATTTCTATATATTAATGTCTTTACTTCTTATTGTAATAGTTAAAACTTCACCAGGAGCTAAACACTAGGAGGAGCAAGAGGAGCACTCCTCGAGCACAGCAAAAACGGGTGATAGACTTATTGCCATCAGATC
>VDFB02000013.1:89491712-89504256 GCA_007258455.2 Sequoia sempervirens
CTAGATGTCGATAGATGACAAAATTTCAATGCTAATATAGTTTTTACAAAGTCATCCCAAGCAGCTATGCAATTACCTACATTGCATAACAAATTACTAGGAGCAACCGCCAATTGCATTTGGTTGTCATGGAGCCTATGAGACCACATTTCTTTGAGGCATTTTTCAAACAGCTTCATTGCCTTTGCTCCATACTACCACATTTTTCATACATGTCTACCAAAGCATTTTGTCAAATAGTTCAAGTGTTGCCTTGTTGCTATGGTCGAAAAGCCTAAAACAAGTGCTTTCGAACAAGCTATGGATGCTGGAAAAAATATATCGTGCTATTAATAGTAAGCAATATCATAGTTATAGGATCCTTTGGTAATGCTCAAAGTTAGTCGAGTTCATGACCTCGATGGACGCCATGACAATCAAATGCTTTGATCATTGCGAATTCCATCAGTCATGAGACCTCATTTCTTTGAGGCATTTTTTCAAAGAGTTCACTGCCTTGTCTATGCTAACACATTTTTCATACATGTCTATCAAAGCATTTAGCTAAACAGTTCATTGCCTTGCTGCTATGGCTAAAATCCTAAAACAGGTGCTTTCGAACAAGCTATGGATGCTTAGAAAAAATCTATCATAGCATAATATAAGCAATAACATAGACAGGGGAATGAATTGTTTGAAAAAAATGCCTCAAAGAAATGTGGTCTCATGGTGGTGGAATGCCATGACAAGCAATAGTTGTGGGATTGTTATGGTATTCCATCAATATGAGACCACATTTCTTTGAGGCATTTTTTCAAACAACTGCTGCCTTGTCTATGCTACTACATTTATCATACATGTTTACCAAAAGAATTTTATCAAACAAATGGCTCTTTGTTGCTATGGCTAAAAGCCTAAAATAGTGCTTCCAAAAGCCAAGTGGATGCTTGTGGAAAAAAATCTATCAAAGCATACCAATAGCAATAGCATAGAAAAAGGCAACAAACCTGCTTGAAAAAAAGCCCCTCAAAGAAATGTGGTCTCAATGGTGATGGAATGCCATGACAATCCATAGCAATTTTCTTGTCATGGAATTCGTCATGCCATTCCATCACCATGAGACCTCATTTCTTTGAGGCATTTTTTCAAAGAGTTCACTGCCATGTCTATGCTAACACATTTTTCATACATGTCTATCAAAACATTTAGCCAAACAGTTCATTGCCTTGTTGCTATGGCTAAAAGCCTAAAACAGGAGCTTTCGAACAAGCTATGGATGCTTAGAAAAAAGTTATCATAGCATAATAGTAAGCAATAGCATAGACAAGGGAATGAATTGTTTGAAAAAAATGCCTCAAAGAAATGTGGTCTCATGGTGGTGGAATGCCATGATGGTGCAGGAGCACCCAAGCTCCTTGAGGATCATTTGGAGAGTTAGGAGATGGAAGGGGTCTTGAAGGTCTATAAACCTTTCCAGAGCATCAATTATAGAATTTTGAAACCTATAATGGCATTTGGCATGGATGAGTGTAACAGGAAGATCAAAAGTCCTAAGGGTCCTGATAAGGACCATAGGACCAAATTGACTTGTAAATGGAACAATGATGTTCTAGGAGTTTAAATAGGTATATATGTTTTAATTAGGTTAAATAAGGTTGAATGATGATATGTAATAGTTTTGGAAGCTTTATAGTTAATAGGAGTTAATAAATTGCAATGTTGGAAATTCAAATTTTTGAAATCCAACTTTGGGTGGAAAAGTGAGTTTTAGGAGTTTTAATCACAATAATGTAATAAAATAAATTCTAATCAGTTGGGACAGTTGTAGGATGAGTCTATAAGCCTGGAGAAAGCATTTGTATGGAGGGTTGGCTGATATTGCAAGTGTTGTACAGACTGCTACATAAAATCAATAAAAACTTCAATCTTTTTGCATTTTCTTGAGTTTTTTTGATGAATCTCTGATTCCTTTTGGTGTCATGCTCATTTGGATGGTTTAATAACTTTTATTTACATGCATTTTACCTTTTGAATGACCTGAATAACATTGGGAATCAGTTTCTTGTGTTATATTGCTGACTGTCCTCAAAAAGTATAGATTTTTCACTAGTTTTGAGAGTATTCATGAATAAATGATCCATTTCATGGGAGAGTGTGACTGAAAACTTGTGAAATGGATCATATATAACTTTTATTATACATATCTAACAAGTTATTATGTAGGAAAGAGTGATTCTTGGGTGTACATCAAGTTTTAGCAAGGAAAAGGGCATGAAAATGGTGCCTAAAGTGTAGCAGCATGAGATCTACCTTAATAAGGGGTATATTTTTGAGTTTAAGGTGTTTAGATATGTTGAGTTATTGGTGAAAAGTCCAAGAGAAGGTTCTGGAAGTGTTGGGAAAGCTAATTTTCAAGAGGCCCTAGTTTTGGAGCAATTTATTGAGGGTTTTGTGATTTAGGGTGTTGAGGGTGTCAAAGAAGACTAATACCTTGAAAATATTTGGTTTGGGAACATTTTAAAACACTGTTGAAAGTTTCATAGTCAGGGGATAAGTTTAGAGAGGGGTTGCTTTGAAAAAGTGGGCTAATTAGGCCTTAAATTTGAGGAAACAATAGATTTTGGTAGGTTTGATCCAGAACAAGTGCCATAAATGATTTGATATGTTGTGTATCATCATGAATCACATCTGAATCAGTGATTATATTGAGGAGTCCTTTGGGGAAGTTGAGTGAAAAGTCAAAAAACCATCGCTAGAAGCCTAGTTGGGCTAGAAGCCTAGTCAAGGTGCAAAAAGTGAGTTTTGTGTAAGATAGAGGTTTGGGGCTTTGAAACCATTCAAGAAATTTTTTTTTGAGTTCCTTGGGATCACTCCAAGGGTTTGGGTCCATTAGGAAAGCATCTAAGTTATAAGTGCACTATTGAGGCTTGTCTCTATCAGGGTGCCTAGAAGAGTGTTTGAGATTGCATCATTGCAATCCTTGAAACTTTGAGTTTTGACTAAAGTCCCATCCCCTCTGCATCACATGACAAGAAATTTTTTGTGGATTTTCATGGCATTCCATCACCATGAGACCACATTTCTTTGCTCAACATTTTTCAAATAGTTCGTTGCCTTCTCTTTGCTAGTACATTTATCATACATGTTTACCAAAGCATTCTATCAAACAGTTCACTTCCTTGTTGCTATGGCTAAAATCCTAAAATAGATGCTTCCAAAAAAGCTATGGATTCTTGGAAAAAATATATCAAAGCATACTAATAAGCAATAGCATAGAAAAGGTAGCAAACTGTTTGAAAAAAAGCCTCAAAGAAATGTGGTCTCAATGGTGATGGAATGCCATGACAATCCACAACAATTTGCTTGTCATGGAATTTGTCATGCCATTCCATCACCATGAGACCAATTTCTTTGAGGCACTTTTTCAAAGAGTTCACTGCCTGTCTATGCTCTTATGAATATAATTTATTGAAATTTGAGATGCTCTTATAATGTCTACATCATAGGTGGTCATGATAAGGTTAAATTCAAATGAATAACTTGAAATTTCCTCATCAAGCTTCGCACACACCTTTTTAATGGCTTAAAATCATAATTGAGATTTGTCAAGATCATCAAAATAAGGATGTTGCATTACTTTTCTTCTTGAGATTCTCTTGGATGGCTCATAAATCTGCATTTTATGCAAGGGGACACCAATCAATGTTTTCCTGGTTACATACATATACACAAAGTAAAATAAGATGATAGCATTGGCATCAACCAAACTGACGTGGATACAAGTATAAATTAATAAGAACCGTTGTGCATATACTTACAAATTAATCCAATGAACACCATGCAGGTCTTCTACACTCTTTATTGTGTTAAGTATTGCCTCATGGTCACACTCACGGACCTTCCACATGGTCTTTTTCAAAGGTCTACCCCCATATTTTCTCAAACAAACATTGGATGCCATGAAAAGGTTTGAGTAATGAAGAATCTTATGATGCATGTCAAATTCCTCAAACAACCAATGTTTAACACTCTTATGTGGGTACCTTCTTAGCCATGTTCCAGTAACTTAACAATGAGCACGTAGGAATTATTCAATGTTTTTCTCCATCTATAATTGGGGCTTCCAAATTTTACTTTTTATCTAACCTAGCGGCCACAAGTAATAGTCTGTGTTACCCTCTTCATAAGTCTTCATCTTCTAATAACTGCATAAACATGCCCTACGAACATATGTGTGAGATAATCTCTTGAAATTAGTCAACATTATGAATACAGTGCAAAGTAAGATAACAATATGGAATTTCAAATGCTAAGAAGTAGATATATTACCGGTTGAACTAGTTCGATGCGGGTTAAAGTTGATAATGATTCCATCATTGTTAGTTCCAATGCCATCAGAGGGCGATACATGTGAAGTGGGCTAAGATAACTTGTCAACCATTTTTCAACCCACTCCCCTAACTCACAATCATTCCAGGCTTGCATTGTACATGAAGAACAAAAGCATGCCATCTTACGTGTATCGATACTCCATGAACCTGTATTTGAGCTAAGGAAAGAGTGCAACTCACTCAATCTTATTAGTGTATAACAATCCTCATATGGTGCAATGTTAGTATCATCCATCAACCAAAAAAATCTATGAACTAAAGACGTACCTTCATTACTTGGACCCATCGAACCATTACACCACTCGACGATTGATCTTGTATCTATCAACTGTGCACTGTCTTTATACTTTAACTCTTCTCGTGCTAATGCTCTTTTCATGCATGCTTCTACACCATCATGCTCTCCCTTTCCATGTTCGGCCTCACAAAAGTTCCACATATGTTGAACACATGTAGTGAGATGGATCTTGCACAACTAGTAGAACATGCACACATTCTTGAACTGTGCTGCATAGTTATCTGACCATATTATATGCCGATCATATGATATGCCCCTTTGAGCCAAATGATTGTAGAACATCTAGAAGCAACGTTGCACGAACTCTGGAGAATGCATGTGATCATCACTAATATAAAAGTGATACTCCCTCAATACCTTCCTTTCATCCTTTGTACTTTCAGCTGCATGTATGAATGCTATGTGCACAAATATTGAAACCTGTGTGGAGTTGTAATACTGTGACTGCACCTCACGCTGTGGCTGTAGAGTGTAGTTCTCTACAAATTCAACCACTGATACTATGCTACCAAGTGGAAAGGTGTCTTTGCATAGCTTGAATTTTGTGTCCAACTATCAGGCTCTATGGGTATGCCTTGCATACTCATACACTAGATTCTCATGAAACATGGACATGAATTGGTACATTGGAATCTTCTAAATAACCAACTCACACCTTTTTGCTTCAGACCCATCTTTTGTAGCATATGCCACTGTTTTATACTTCCTGAACTCTACTAGTTTTTGTCCCTCCTCATATGTGCTTTCCATATGTTGACATACTAGCATTCATTGCAAGCCACCGCAACGCTCGCATGAACCATCCAAGCATGCTGTCCTATAGAATATTTGGCCATCCTCTATTTCACATAAATTTTTTGATAAGAACTTTCTTGAAGATTTGGTGGGGCTTCTATGCCACAATCTTGCAAAAAATCGTTAGTATGCAAATGTAAACATATAGAATGATGATAAAACACTTAATGGTTGAGAATTTAATGCATAGTTTTACAGCAACAAGTAGTGCGTGTGTGATTTATCTTGACATAAAAAGGTTTAATCATTTCAAAAAATCTTTGAGAAATACTAATTTGAGGATAATAATTTTGAAATTTATGAAAAAATTGGGTTTGAGTCGTATCCAAAAAATGTTTTGGTGTGGCTCATAGTTTCGACTACTGATTCTCCTTCTTACGACATCCCTTTGATTTAGAGATGGCCTTGTATTATTCTTCCAGTAATCTTCAATTAGTGTTCTCAATGCTTCAACAACTTTTTTAACTTTGTGTGGCAGTCTCCTTGAGAATGCCCATAATTCATTTGAATCGGTGCCTTCAATTCTTTGCTGCCTTTGAACGACTTTTGATAATTTTTTTCTACTAATTCCCATTTGTTCACTTGTCTTTTTAATGAGGCGAGATCTCTTTGTTTGATAGCTTACCAAAGTCTATGTAATGACACGTCGGGTGACATTACTATCCTTTTCAAGAGTGTGAGGTCTTACCCACACTGTCATAAGCATTCATTAGATTCTTCACAATAGTGTTTTCACTTGATGCATTCGATGTTCTCAACCTAAGAGTCTTCATGATGTTTCTGTACTTTAAACCCCACATCATTTGAACAAATAGTTGACATCTTACAGTCTCATTTAGCCTTTCAAAGAACATTTTCCAAATCTTATCAGCATATCTTCTACAAGTGAGTTTTGGAAACTTACCTTCCATGTGCTACAAAATATCCTCATCAATATTAATCAAATTTTTTGGATTTCTATGCAAAATTCTAGGTGGTGTTCTCTTAGGTACATACATCTCAACATTAGCAATTTCATCAATATTTAATTGAGGTGGGCTAGATTGCATACCTTCAATCGAGGGTGGAATAGAAGACATACCTTGAGGTTCACGTAGGGATGATGGCATACCTTGTTCCTCAACTCCGAGTGATGATGTACTTGTTGATGGTGTTTTCTGCACAGCAACAACTCAGACAGAATACAACATTCTATCTCTCTTGAAAGGTAATCTTCAACAATAAGTTATCAAAAATCACCCCAAGGTCTCTCAGGTGTCAGGTCTTGACAATGCATAAACAACTCAGATAATATGTGAAAATGCTGGTAATCACAAGGGGCCTTACAAATGAACAATGCTGGAAGTGAATTTTCATCAGATGCAACAATATGGTGATGCTTTCAATCCTAAAACTAACCCAGATTTAAAATAAAGAGCAAAAGAGATAAGGTTTCAGAGAGATTCTATTTATTCTAACTCCTAAGATCAATCACAATAATGATGAAAGCTGCAAATGGAAAGATCCCTAACAAAACCGATCTCTGCTTGATCAAGGACAAACCTGCAACTACACAGAAATGGTGCGATCTTCTAGGGAAATCCAAAGATTTTTAGACTTTGAACATTCATTCACATACCCAACTGCTGGCACAATGTAAAAAAGCATTCACAGTTGAACTTAGCACAGAAGTGAGGCCCAAACTAACTTTACACAACAATCTACAATTAGCAAATTGCTAAAAGTATGGACTGGAAATCGATCAACATCATTAATATTTCACCATCATTGTAAAAGAGCTGAAATCTAACATCTAACATCTGACATCTAACATCTGAGAATCAAGAACAAGAAACCATAAAACTGTTGAGAATAAATACAAAGTTTTCCAAATCAACAATCCAATTGCATTTCTTCTCTAGCATTGCATAACAATTTCAAGTCTCTCATCTCTTACAGCTAATTCTAAAAACTACCTGCCAATTCTGGCCTTCTAACTTAGCAAAATTTTGGCAAAACTCCTAAAAATCTCCCCCTTTACAAATGAGGTGCAAATGCCATTTATAGAGAACCCCAAACATGTCAGCCCAATTAGATTTTACAATAATAACTGGCCCCAAAATAGGTCGGCCAGGAGAATTTCAAAATAGGAGAAGATTTGCAATAAATGCATGAATATTATCCATGTCGGCCTACAATCTCCAGCAAGACCAGATTCACGTGTCCAGAAAGTCCTCCAGCTGTAGACAGTTTTGGCACGAATTCTTAGGCAGGTCCCACTTTGAAAATTTAAATTGGACATTCCCAGATTTCCCCTTTTAGTATTTCTTTAGTCCTGAAAAAAAAAATATCATCATTAATAGCCCACATGTCCAAATTAAATTCGAATAAAATTTTGACCTTTTCTAAAAAACTTACATTTTTATAAGGAAACTTTCCATTTTCAGAATTTTTTCATTTTTGGAAATTTTTATTTTCAATTTCTTTTCAAGAAATTTTCATTTTCAGGATTATTTTTAAGAATTTCCACTTTTGGAATAAATAATAATTTTTGAGAAAATTTCCATTTTGGGAAACCAAACCAAGGGGAAAATCCGAGAAAATCCAGGTCAGGCGGACTCCAGACCAGAATCCAGAAAAATCCAGCTGGACAGGATTCTGGGAAAATCCAAGTCAGGCGGATTTTACTAAATAAGGAAAAAATTTCAACAATAGATCATCAAAACGAACCAAGAATGCGCGAAACATCATGTAATATATCAAATTAAGCATGGGGTGTTGAGCATTTATCATCAAATTCATCAATTTAATCTAGCATTTCAATTTGCACAAAGCTTGGCAGAAAATCTGGAAAAATTAGGGTGGACCAAATTTTCGCGGATGGCATAAAATTCTGGACTTTGGCACATACCTGAAAAATGAGAGAAATCTAGGAAAATCCGGGTGGACCGGATTTTCGTGGATGGCATAAAATTTTGGACTTTGGCACATACCCGGAAAACGGGAGAAATCCGGGAAAATCCGGGTCTGGCGGAAAATCCCAGACGCAGGAAAAAACCTGGACCTTGCTCCGATCCAAAATTTCATGGAAATCGGGAAAATCCAGAAGGACCGAAAAATCCCAGACTAGACTAAAAACCTGGATTTTTGCACAGAGCCGGACTTTGAACAGAATCCGGGAAAATATGGAAGGACTGAAAAATCCCGGATTGGGGTAAAGACCCGAATTTTGCTCATAACTTAGTTTTTCAAAGTGCAACCTGGGGAAATCACTTGGGCAAGTAGGATGAACATTAAAGGACCTCCAAAGGCAATGAAATTAGTAAAATTAAGGGGCCAAAAAACACCAAAAGCCAGAGCAAAAAGAGGGTCCCCACCTTCAGTGGGGTGTGTGTGCAAAACTGCACAACAATACTCTCAACTTCAGATGTGGTGGATGGTGTCCAACCATACTCACTTGTGGTAGATAGTGTCCCTCCATATTCACTTGTCTTTACGCGTGTGCCCTTTATTGCTGCCAATTTCTTTTCTCTTTTTGACAATTGAGGTTCCTCTTCAACTGGCTTGTTTTCATCAATAGTTCCCAATTTCTGCTTTTCACGATATTCCCTCATCCATTTTTTCTCTTTATCTCTGATGGCTTGGAGCTGATCATCTGTTAGTTTTTTCCTTTTAACAGTTCGTTTCTTCAACATGACAAATAATTTTACCTTTGCAAAAAGTGCTAAGTTTTCAAATTAACTAATTGAAAGCTTTGAGGAAGCATAACTCAATGGCTTTGGAAGCATACACAAAGAAAGTCAATGAAAGCTGGTTTGTATAACTGTTTGACAAAATAACTCAATGATAACTTTGGAAGCATACACATAGAAAGTAAATTGTTAAATTTAACAAAATGCATCAAAGAGATGTGGTTTAAAATGTAATAGGAAAGTGTATCGAATTGTGTGATTTAAAATGTCCATTGACAACATAAGGTTGTAACATGACAAACTGGTGCAAGAGCACCTAGGTCATGAAATTCCTTCAAAAGGATAATTTGTACAATTTGTAATGTTCAAGTAAATATGATGAGTGAAGGTCATTAAATGATGAATTTCAATGTATTTGCACCATGAAATAGGTCACTAGGTGATATTATTGAAAAGTTGCTTTTATAACAAAAGTTGTCAATTATTGTAAAATGTAAGAATTGCACAAAAGCAGGAAGGTGAAGAGTCTTTTTTGTGGAAGGGAAAGGATGGGTTGATGAAGATGAAGAGGCAGATATTTCAACTGATTTAGACACCTTTAAAAAGAATTGTAAGCTCGAGAAAGGAAGATCTTGTATCCCAAAAATCTATAAAAATTAATAAAAAAACCTCTACTCAGTTATTTTGGAAACCTTTTCTATTCTTGTTTTAAGGTTGCATAGTGATTCAAGCATGTTCTAAGATTTGATTCTTGTCAGGGAAAGAGACTTCTTTCATTCTTGAAATTTTTAGGAATTGTAATTCAAATAATCAATCTAATTTGAACTTAGTTTCCTAAGTCTCGGTCCGTGGTTTCCTTAGAATTGTTTAGAGAGTCTAAAAAGTGATTCTTAGCCATTCCACCGATGTAGGGCTAGTAGGTTGGTGAAATGGATCATATTTAGTGTCTTTTCAATGTGAAGATGTGTGTGGCAGGGGTAAATAGAAATAAGAAGTCGGGATACTGTTGCATGAACAAAATTCCAAATTTTCTCATTCAAAAAAATGGTGTTTTCAAGTAGGGTTTGAGGAAACAACATGTAGAGGAGATTAGAAATGATTTCAAAATAATTTGCAGACATAATGAAGCATGTTTCAATTGTTGGGTGGAGTAGTAGAGGTTTTGCAAATGTTTCATTAAAGAAACCCTCATGGTTGGTGTGTTTTCACCCTATAATCAAATGTTTATTGATTTTGTGTATTGATGGGTGTTTCCCATCTTGAAACTTGTATATTTGTGAGTTTCTAGACATGGTCTAAGACTGTTTGCAGGTTTGGTGGATTAGTGAGTAGTTCTATGATGAATTGCTTTGATAAATTGACCTATTTAAGGGCTTTTACTAGTAGACAACAAGTTGGTTCTACTCTGCTTTGTGAAATAAGTGTATCAAATTTCATAGTATATTGAAAATGATCAAAATAGGCATAAGAATTTGTATTGGGATTGTGTAAATGCATTATGATAGAAAAGGAATCACCCGATTAGATGGAATGTTGGCCTCCTAGAGATATTTGGCATTGTTTGCTAAAAATAGAGAATATGTAGAAACAACGAAAGGAATGTTGTTAAGTGCTTGGGAGCAGTCTCATTTGTGATGCCATAGTTGTGTCTATGCTTGGTAATGTTTTGAAGGTAGATTGTGAAAGATTTGATGATTTGGGCATATGTTTCCAATATATGGCAATGGTTTCTTGAATGCAAAGTAGTCAGAGTGTGTCTATAATGATATATTGGAATATTACAATCAAAACATGATGAAATTGGTATCTTAAAGATCTAGTGACAGTGTTAAACTAATGTTGCTTTTTGTTGTTACAAATGGTGTTTAAGTGAAGATAGGATGATGGATGTGTTGATTTGAGCAAAGATATCTTAAATGGTGGGATGATGTTTGATTGGGGTCTAAGGAACAGAGGTGTTTGATTATTTTTTCCTTGAAGGGGTAAGTTGAGTTGATGAGTGATTTTTGTATTGTTTTTGACAAGAACAAAGTTGAAAGTTTATTCTGAAAATGGTTTTCTATATGGAGATGGTGAATTGGCTACTGATAGCCTTATAACTTGAAATGAAATAAAGGGATTTTGGTTGAATGAAAAGTAGTTTTAGATGAATTTGACAAAGTTTGTATAAATTGATCTTTTTACTCTTTATTGATTTGGGAAGAGTTCCTAAAGAAATGATGTTGATAAATTGGCAACTTGTCGTGTGCATCACAAAAACAAGCAATTTGATCAACATGGAATAAGCTAAACAACAAAAATGAAAGCAAGCCATAATAGAATGAAAGAAAATGTACAAAGATTTCACATACCTAAAAAAGAAAAGTTTCAAATAGAGTAGTTCTACCCAATTATGTAGCCTTTGCTTCTTCCTTCCTCAAACTCCTCAAAAATTTGACTTCTTCAAAAGCTTGTTCCCCTCCAAATTTTAATTGTATATCAATTATCACTATAATTCAAACTTGAATTGATATTATATGCCTCTCAATGTGAAAACTCTGCTATTTCATGCAAAGGTGATGGAAAGAACATTCAAAAGGTGATGGAATATCAAAATCATGCATGCACACTTCACTCAATCACCAAAAAGCTACTTTTTGTCGGAGCACGCACAAAACTAGGAGAATATGCAGAATGTGGGCTAACATCACGGGTATATTGTGATTTTTTACCATTTTTAGTGATAACGTGAGTGCGTTATTTAATCCTAAATGAACATATCTCTACTGGTTAATAATGTGCTCGCGTTACGATAACCATATGTGAAGTTGTGTTGGCATATTAGTGAGACACTGTCCGTGTCTCCCCGATGCCAACATAGTTAGCATTCGATATCGCCAAGAGTCCTTACAATCGACAAGAGGTTATATCGAGTTCATCCGTTGCATTGACTTCAGTTTTCCCTTCGGCAAGAATATCACTCTTGCCAGGACCTCATGTCGAGCCTTCATGTTAATCCGTGTGCATCTAGACTCATCGGTTTTGCTAGGACTTCATACCGAGGTTCAAAAGTCACATAGACAATAGAACTTACATTGGCGAGACTATCGTCTTTCACCAAGAGATCATACCGAGGTTCAAAGACTTTCTCCGAAGTGATCAGTAGTCGGCAAGACTTTCGTTCATCGCTGATACTTCACACCGAGACCTCTTTAGTTACATCGAGCACCGAATGGTTGGAAAGACTTCACACATTGGTAAGACTTCTTATCGAGCCATCACATGTTACTCTGAGGACACCAAGAAAATGCTATCGGCGAGACATACCACTCTTCATTGAGAGTTCTTACTGAGTTCTCCAAGTTACCTCGAGACCACCGTTCACCAAGAGTTATACCGAAGACCCCTCATCATTGGCGAGACTCTCCATC
>VDFB02000013.1:89504356-89539877 GCA_007258455.2 Sequoia sempervirens
ACCCTCTCACCCACTCTCCCACACTCTCTCCCACTCTCTTCCTCTGTCCTATTGGAACTGTAAAAATTTGATGATTTTTACATATCTTTCATCTCCCTGAGTCTCCATTTGAGTCCTACCTTAGGCACATTTTCCTCATTTTATGATATTTTTACCCATATTTTGGTCATGTGACCCCATAGAATCCATTGAGTCATGCATTTTTCATGTTGTGGTCCATATCGGCATAGGTCTATCTAGGTCTCCCCAACCCATGTTGCCTGTGTGTTAACATATGTTTGCTACAGGTGATCGACAAGACTTGTTAATTGTTATAGCGATCAACATTCACTTGTAGGTTTCTATCGACATGACTTTCACATGGTTTTGGTGACCGAGGAGGAACCTATCGGCAGGATTTTGGTCATCGGGATAGTGTCTCATCGATTTTGAATTATCTTCCTGACTAATGCATGTGGAGGTTCATCGGCGAGAGCTTGGCGATATCGTAATGTGATCTCGGCGAGGTTGTTCTGTCTTGTCGACACGAGGTTTTCGTCAGCATGTTCTCGAGGAGAGTCTTACCAAACAACACATGGATGGTTTCTTCGGCCAAACATATTGCTTCCTGTGTGAGGTCATAGCGAATATACATTATCACACCGACCGGTGGCGGGAGGATGCATATCGGTAAAAGTTGAGGCTTTTGAAGTAATGTCTCAGCGAGTGACCTTTGGTATCGCCGATAACACAATGAGGATTTTGTCAGGATGAAAATTGGATTGTCTCAGCGACACACAAGATGGATAAAGTCTTTCGGTAAAACAAAGTGCACTCTATATGAGGTCTCCCTGATGTCGGTATGTTACGGTGACCCACATAAGATAAAATAATACATCGGTGAGATAACCAATTTGTCAAAGCGACTCATGATGAATGAAGATTTTTGGTAAAGTAAAGTCTAATTTGTGAGATGTCTCTCTAATATCTCAAGGTTATAGCGAAACAGATGAAGCAAGGAAGCACGTTTCGGTAAGAAAATTTCTTATGTCTCAACGACTGGGAGATGGTGTTCAGGATGACTCTCGGTATAATGAAGCATTATCTACATGATGTTTCCCTGACTCCATGAGGTCACAGTGAAACACATTGGGACAGGTGGATTTTCTTTGGTTTCAGCATAACAAACATAATGCTATAATGACATGCAAGAGGCAAAAGGATGCATATCGATGAAACATAACGAGATCAAAACTAGGAAATAATGAGAGTGCGTTATAACGCGAGCACATTATAATGCGAGCACATTATAACGCGAGCACATTATAACAAGAGCGCGTTATAACGCGAGCGCATTATATTTTGCTTTGGGAATCCCCGAGCCTTAGTATTGGTAGTTGCCTTGGAATACCAACCCAAAGGCTTGGAGGGAATTCCCAATGACCAGAGACGTGTTTTTGCAAATTCTACAATTTTTTCACATAATTGGGTTCGTGCTCACCATCAGGATTGCATCTAGTTCAATATTGACAAAAGAAAACACATGGGTAATGTTAGGTTCTCTCTTAGCTATCCAACGATGTAATTTTTTTCTCTTTTTAACAATGTTAAGCCTTTCATCCATAATTTCTTTTGTTTGTATGTCTCTTTTTCGCCAAAAATCAGTGTTTGGTTTTTTTTTTGTTATAAATTAACCGTTTATCAAAATTTCAAATAAATTACATTTTTATAAACTAGAGTCCATTCTAAAATTTAAAAAAAAAATTAATTACCTTCAAAAAATTTTAGGGGGAGCACGGCCAAAATTTTGTTTTTCAGGAAGTGCCACTTAGAAAATTAGTAAAAAATCAAATATTCATTAAAAAATTATTAAAAAAATCGTGCATCAACTAGATACTGTTAGGTAACTTTTGACCATAGCGATTTTAAAAATACTACAAAAAGTTCACTATGCTCAGGTCGTACAAGAGTTGCTATGTTATGTTTTCTGACAAAAATAGCACCAATTTGTGTACGTCCCTCTTTTGAACCCCTTAATCTCAACCATTTTCAAAATAAATTAGCAGTTTAGAAAGTAGACTCAGAGCACTTCGATCCTTGTTTTTGTTCCATCTCAAAATTTTGAGTGTAACTATCCTCAATTTCATGTCCAAGGTCAATATTTCCTGATTTCAAAAAAAAAGTGGCCACATAAGCCCCCTTTTTGGGAACCATCTTGGTGCACTTACCCTGGAATTCCTTTAAACATGCTTTGGATCAAGTTCTTGACATGGGTCCATTTCAAAGGGTGGATTTCTTACAAAGGGTTCTTGGATATCCTCATTAGGCATGGGAAATGGCTCAATATCCTCTTGATCTTTGAGTGGACTTGGATGAAATGTTGAGTTGAAGATTCCTTCAATATTTGCAACCATGAGGTCAAAGGATGTCAATATTTCTTGGAAAGGACCATTGCTAGAATTTGGTGACATATGTTGATCATGCTTTGGAATGAATTATTGAGATATGTCCTTTAACTCATAAGGCGATGTAGAGACATTTTCAACATGATTAATGGTAGATGGATCAAGAAGTGGCTTTTGATGTATGTTGAGTTGATCATTGGATGTGGTGGAAACATCTTCAAGGCACTCATTGACAGATAGATCTTGATCATTGTTTTTGACAATTGTGGCAGAGATATTGTCATTGCTATCACTAGTGGTTGAATCTTGATCATTGTCCCCAATAGTTATTATCTTTTAATCAATTAGGTCTTGGATGTGATTTTTGAGTCAAATGCAATCTAATGTTGTGTGTCCCTTGATTTTATGGAAATCATAAAGGTGCTTCTTGTCATACCAAGGTGATTTTACCAGGGGTTCTTGATAGTTCTCATAGATGAGTATTTTAATGAGATTTTCTTGCAACAACTGTTGCATGACTAATTCGTTTGGTTTCCCAAGTGCTGTGTATTTTCATTTGTTACCTTATGAGATTTGTACCTTAAATTGACCTCGTGGTGATTGATTTTGGAGATGTGGTGATTGGGTTTTTTGTTGATCTTGATATTTGACTTCTTGATATTGGATATGTTTTTCTTGATGTGGTTGTGGACACAAATCAATGCTTTGATGAAATGGGTTAACCAATGGTAGAGTGTATTGATTTTGGAGTGAAGATGTCTCTTGGCTCAATAATTCAATTAGTTTGGAAAGTGAAGCAATTTGATCTTGACACCCTTGATATAGTTGATTTGGATTTTGTTCAAGCGGGTTTGGAATGTACACTTATGGTGTTTGCATGGTATCATGGACAAATTGATTTTGGAAAATGTTCTGACTTGGGTTGATGCTTAGATTTGGCATGATAGGTTGAAATTGAACATTGTTGTGGTTGGGAATCACATTGCCTTGACTTTGCATGGTGTTACCTTGACTTGGATTAATACATGGAGTTGTTAACATCTTGTTTGGACTTTGAACAACATTTGTATGATTCAAAAACATATTTATTACAAATTTTACCAAGTGTGGATTTGAAATTTTTGTGTTTGGTAAACTTGTACTTGGTATATTCACATTTAGTATGTAAGGATTTGGTGGGATTTAATTTAGTTTTGAAGACTCATGCATTGATTTTGTGGTTGATAGATTTGTAGGTTTGGACTTGGATTTAAATCTACCATAGGGAAGGGTGTTCCAAACTTTAGATTGGGTATAATCACATTTGTTGTGCCATTGAGTTTTGTAGGAGATAATGATCCTATGTACGAATTGTATAAATGTGAGTGTTGATAACCCATTGGTTTGGTAAGACTTTGAAAGTTTGGTTGATTTGGATTACTCATGATATATGGATCAAGTTTATATTCCATGTTCTTCTTGTGTTTTGACCTTGTTGCAAAAGTGAACCTCTAAGGTGTTCAAGACCAATGATGAGATGAAGGATGAAAGTGGTGAATGATATGGGTGTGTTTAGAAACTGTGGATCAATGCTAGACTAGGGTTTGATTTTGATCTTTTTGATTTGGATAATGAACTTTGTGAATCTCAAGATGTTAGATATTATCTTAGGATGAACTCGTTCAAAAGGGTGATAATTTAACTAAGTATGTGAAGAAGGATTCATCCAAACACAACTAACTAAACAGAAGATTTTGATTTGGTTTAAGGATGTACCCAAGTCTAGATAGTGATGTTTCCAAAGCTCTAAAGTTTTTTGTGAGATGGGATTTTGGTAGATGTTTGGAATGGTTGAAGTGTTTGATTTTGATCCTAAATGAACCTAAGGAGAACCTTGTTCACAAGACCAAGATATTGAAGAACATGCTTTTCTCTAAGAGTAGTTCAAACCAAAAGATCAATGTTTGCATGAAAAACCAAATGACCAAAAGATGCCAAGCACATGTGTGGGGTCTAATTGTTTCTTATCTTTACTCAATGAATTCGTTTTTACCACAAAAAATTCTTGATTAGGTTTTGAGCTAGATGTCTAATGTCTTAACTTCTTCTCATCCCACAAGGTGCATTATGTGGAAATCAAGGAAATCAAGGCAAAGGTTTCCTAATGTTGACCTTAGTAGGAGAAAAATTGAGATGAAATCCAAATTATTAGAAGCCTCTAAGGATGAGAATCCCAAGGGAAAGCAATAGCATGTGAATTCATTTAAGGATATTTGCTTCTCCTAAAGGGTTTGAGATTTTATGCTCATGTTGAATGTTTGTTTTCCAATGTCTTCGAGCAAGAAAAGTGTTTTGATTTCAAGAAAAATCACAATCCTATGGATATGAAAGATTGCATTTGTTGAATCTCCACTTGGACAAGTCCAACTATGCCTACTTTTAGATAATGGTTAGATGCTTGACCCCACTGGCTCCCCTCCATGACACTTACTTATATGGGTTAGGCAAGCATCAATGCCCATGAAAATACCATGGAATACTTTCCATTTCTACTAAAAGTTGTAAAAGTGTGGGGCGGCTTCAGAATGACTATTCTTGAACCAAGTAGATCAAGGATTTTGGCCTTTTCTAAACAAGGGTTTTAATTCATACTTTCTATTTGTAGGGATTGATCCATGTGACAAGAGACCATTGTTTCCCTTCTCGTCAGAACCAACCGCCTGATATTGGCCTTTTTTCCAGTATCTAGACTTATATACTGGCTGGAAATACACTTGGCTTTAGTGTGTTACCAGTTGGGTTGTTCCCGTGGGTGATTACTTTTTCCCACAAGGAAGGCCCTCTAAGATAAAAAAAAGTGAGCAAAACAATACTCGTAACTTGATCAATCTTTGTTGCAACACAAAGAGAGAGAATGTATGAATATGCTCCACTCACACTCGCAAGATGTTTTGTTCAATTTTAATCCCAAAATGAAATGTGGAGGAAATTACTTTACCCAAATTAAGATCACCAAAAGGCCTTTTGATTCTCAAGATCTCCGTGAGGTGCGAGAGAATCACATATGTCCTTTTGATGGTATTACTTTGAGTAAGCAATTACAAAACAAAGAAGGACTTGTTCATTTTAAACCCACAAAGCAATGATTTGATTCTTTTAGAACACCAAAAAAAATATGGAGATTGCCTTGTTCAATTGTTAATCCTCAAACCAAATCTAGTGAGTTTGTCCTAAAGTTCTTTTTAAGCCCTTTGTAGCAAAAATTGAAATGTTCTTTTTAGAGCCCCAAAAAGATGTGAGTTGATCTAAAACAGAAAACTAAAGCATAAAATGGAAGCTCTAAGCATTTAAAAACACTTTATCAACTCCAAATTTAATCCTCATTTTCTCTTTATCTCCAAGATTATTCAAAGATCATTTCTTATGCTTCAATGTTGCAAGTACTTTGTGTGAATGAAATCCCTCCTTCATTTTCCCTATAAAAGAAAAAGACAATCATGTGAGGATAAAAATATTAAATTCATTTTGATCATTAACTTCAAACAATAACATGATCTCAATTGAAAGGACAAATGATTTGGATGATCATGATAATAAAAGAAGCATTTATAGGTGAATCATGCTTTTGATATTGATTGCATGGGGAGGGTACCACACTTGTTAGAGTCACTCTCCACCTTATCAAAATCTCTCTACATAATCCACATCACTAGAGGTATTGAGTCAACAAATCAATCAAAAAGAAAAAATCTCTCAATAGCATCATCATAAGCTCAAACATTTACTATCTCAAAATAATCATAATAAATGTGATAATATAAATTTATAACATTTATTTGAAGATCAATAAATTGTAAGAATAATGATATAGTATGAGAGAATATTGAATCATGAGTGAATAAATGCACCAAAACAATCAAATTAATAAATAAAAACATACATTAAAGACATATTACTAAAAAGGTTCACTAAATTAGCAAACGGTACATGGCACCACATGTTGCTTAAAGTAAACAACAGTAGACTACGCCCCCCCAGATATTTAATTTGGCTTCTCTAGTTTGGCAAGCAGCTGCCTCACGAGCTTTAATTTCAATGTCACTGGCTGATTTTGTATCAATCACATCAAAGATAGAATCTAGAACATATTGCCAGTGCCTTCACAGGAGAAAAGCAATCAGATATAGCTCAAAATTAAATATGTGCCAACACTAGCATTGCTTCAGCTATAGGCAAGACAAGAGAAGATTGTGGTGTGATTAATGGTCTTAAACAAAGTTTTTGCATGAGAGTGGGCACCCACTTTCATCTCTTTCCCAGGCACGGGATGCTTGCATTCTAGCTGAAAAAAAAGGTTGCTCTCTGCAATATTCACTCACAACTAAACAACAACGAGCCTCTCTAATGCCCGTGAATATTAGTGGGAAAGCAAGACAACAAGAAATCACACTTTAGAAGCAATCTGGAAGATTCACAAATGAATTTTAGACACTTTTAAGCTAATATAATTGGTAGGTGAAAAAAAATTGTGCCCAAAGCTAATTTAAAAAACTTTCAAACTATTGCAATTTAGAAAGTGCAAAGCTGAAAATGTGCTTCAAAGAGATTTTAAGGCCAAATGCAAGTGGTAGGCATAGATTTGAAAAGACAAACTTTCAAACAAATTCATTTTGCAGGTGTACAACCAAATAAGGAACCCTTTGACCGACACCCTCCCCTGTGCTAAAAAAAAATGGAGCTTTGTAAAAGGCTATAAACATCCATTAACATAAAGTATGTAGAAGTTCTATCAGATGTTATAGTTGGAAACGCTATTGAAGACATGTATAAATGTGCGCCAATCAAAGACAGTAGATAGTGATTGATTACTCATTAGAAATTTAAAGAATAAATATCAATGATGTGTGACTTTAAGCATTGAGAATGGACATTGCCATAATGGAATCAGATTAAATGTTCCATATAAGTATGAAGTAGTTCCATAAATGAACATAGTGCAGAAAAGAGATGACAACCTACCACGCGCCGAACTTGTCAACAACAAACGACAGTCAGAGATCGATGGGAATTTACTGCCTACAACTAAGATAATGATAGTCAAGGAATATGGTCCTAAAAGACAAATGATGCATCTTTGTTTATGAGAAAGTAAAGGACAATGGTCAAAGTCACCAATAAAATTGATAGAGTAATTTGATAACAACAATATTAATGAATCTTCAATCGATAGAGTAATTTGATAACAACAATTTATTAATGAACACATAATGGAAATACTAGTTCAATCGACCCTTCAATGATAATTTTATCCCCAACAATGGATAACCAAATATTTCACCCACTTACCATCCAATGTGCAGAGATTTCAATGCCAAGTCAGATAGAGAATCTGAAAACTAACATAAAGATTTCAATCACAGAAATTTGTGAGATGTAGGTAAAGAAACTTTGACTCCAATGCTTGTCGAAACCTCTATGGAGGATGGTCTAAAACAACAACAAATCAAAGTATTTGATCTACTCTCCCTGGCCGTAGATTTGTATGGACAATCCTCCCAACGTGAATCCTTCGTGTGAGTTTCAAACACCAACTGTGATGTGGCTTTGTAAATAATGGTGTCACTACCAAATGTAAAATGATGGAATTCAAACCCGTGATGTGTAGAAAGTGACCTCCATGACTTTCCATTTTCAACTTTGTATTATATCCCCCTGCCCATTTAGAACTTTCACATTCTCAATCAATATTCAAATGGGTTTTTATCCAAGGCGGAAAGAAAATGATGTGTAAGAGTCAGGGATCAGATAAGATTTTGGGGGTTTCACATGCGTTTCTATTCAAGGTAGCCAAAAGATGATATGCAGACAAAAAAAAGATGTATCATACGAAATACCCCCAAGTTGATTTATTGAAGGCTTCTAAAAAAAATATTTACCAGATTTATCAGAAAGATGCGCTTATCAGGTAAAAAAGAAATTGATCAGATTTATCAAAGCATTGATTTGAGTAAAATCATGTATAATACAAGGATGTTAACAAAATAATATTGTGATCAACTTTATTGAGTAAACAAAAGGATTGATTGGATTTAAAATTTATATTTTCTTGTAAAGAAGACATCAATCAGATTCACTAGAATATCAAACAAATTTTGTGACTTTAAAAAAAACCAAGACCTGCTTTTATATCCTACTAGACAGTCATAAACACAATATGTAAATTTATTCTTTCTTACATGCAAAATACAAAACACAAACTGTCAAAATGTGTATAAAAAAAACAAACTTAAGCACTTCAGTCACACTCTAAGCTTCAAATTCCCTCCTTTTAGTGCCATAATGTGGATGTCAAAATCCGCAAATGGCTTAAACTCTAACACACACATTAGCATGATTAGTTATTTAGTGTAAAGCAAACATAACATCCCTATGAAATACCTCAACATGCTTCATAATGCAATCAAGACAAAAAAAGATCAAATAAACTAATTGAAAGCATACAAAAAAAAGTATAATCAAACCCTATCTCATAGTGGATTGGTGCTTCTTTGATGTGGAAAGAAGCCCTTTCCCAATCCTTGATAAGCTCCAGGATGATATGATGAACAAGATTCAAATGCTTAAGATTGTGTATCAAGTCGTGGAGTTGTGGAGGATTAATACAATAGAGGAGGCCTCTATTTATAACCAAGAAGGATGGAAGAATGCAAAACATGGAGGATGTGGGACAAAACATGAGCCAATGACAAGATGCCACTTGTCAAGATGTGAGAGGATGAAGGTTGAGCACATTTTGGTCAATGTGCCAAAGAGGGGGAGATTTGAAATTCAAAAGATGGCTTGTTGGAGGGAGAAGAAAGAGTCTTAAATGCCAAGTGGGAGACATGTAAGAGACAATGAAAGAGGAGTTAATGCCATGTTGGAGGACAAGACATGTGGAGGGATTTTCAAACTTGGAGGAATATTCCCTTTTTTGATGCCATTTTGAAAGTAATTAGGGAAATATTAAATCAAAGAAATGATTTATTGGTGCAAGTTGCAAAATCTAGAGGATTCAGGTGATTAGGATTAAATTAATCAGGATTTGATTAATTTAATAGGAGATTAGGTGATTTTGTCTTTTGACTTAGATTTTAGGATTAAAATAAATCAAAATGAGAAGAAAATGATTTTAGATTTAATTAAATAAAGATTTGATTTATTTAATTAAAGAGGATGATGTTAGTGTTAAATCAAATAAAGAAGAATTTATTTAATTTAAATGGATGAATTTAGGAGATTAATTAAATAAACTTGATTTAATTAATTAAAGAGATAACTTAGGAGATTAATCAAATGAACTTGATTTATTAAAATTGATGGGAAAATATGATTTAATTAAATATGAGGAATGCATGATGTCAATTGTGCATGTCTACAATTGTATAGTGGGACCTATAGTTGCTGGCTATGGTGCATGAGAGGTTTTTTTCACTCTCAGTGGAGCTTTAGTAGTGATTTTGGTCATGATTCCATGCATAGTTTGGTATCACTTTTAGTGGGAGATTTGCATATTTCCATAGTAACTTCTATCTTCTTGTTTCAATATATTAGTTCTTTCAAAGTTGTTGGTGTTGCATTATGTATTTTAACTATGGAGAGCCATGAATGACCTTTTATTAGGATATTTTTATCATGATACCATATATAGATTGATATCACTTTCATTGGAAGTTTTGGTAGTTATGTGGTTCTACTAGTTTATATTGATTATATTCTTTGATGTTTTTTGGTGCCATGAGGTGCTCTTATTACCCATATTTGGTGTATAGTGAGAACTCACTAACATATCTGGTTCTATTTCTAGAGGATGTTATTATTCATTTGTTTGGAGGTGTCAACATCTTGGCATCCATGAAGAAATCTTTGAGTCTTTGGTTAAGGTATTTTTATGATCTCCCTTTCAGGGGATGTAGTTATCATTTATTTTGAGAATTGATAGTTTTCTTGGAGCTTCAAGATTTTGTAGGTCACTTTTGAAGTTGGCATAAAGAGACTTCGGTGAGCCTGGATATCTCTTTTACTGAGAGATATATTTTAAAATGATTAATTGTTATGAGGTTTTAGTAGAAATATCATGAAGCCTAACCTAGATATGGATGTGAGTCCATTGCGGAATTGATGAGAAGGTTGCCCTCTATTGTAAGATTTTACTGCTTGGTGTAGAATGCACTATACAATCTTGTATCCTACTCTTAGTATACTAGATATGTGAATTATTTGAGAGGTGTTTCCTATTTGATTATAAGATGAATTATTTATTTGTATATTTTCTTCTCATGTGCATTAATCTTGATCTTTGTTAGTTCTAAGGGCCTGATGAGAAGTAGGTTCATGATTTTATCAATTTGTGTTGTTTTCCTTGTGCTATGATTCTTGATCTATGATAATAGTTATAAGGAATTGATTGGAAAGGGATAATAAATGGTATGTGGTTTTGGAAATATTTCCTTTTTTTATGGGAATTACTGGTTTGTTTGATCTACCTTTGGTATGAGAGGTTTAAATATAAATTTTACATGTTTTCACTTTGAGTTGAGTGGTTAGATGTTGATATCCTTTCAATTTGGGAAGGTTGGAGGATATCCTACCTTACATAACTTAGCACATGTTAATGTTGGTATAAGGATATGATTTGATTTGCAATTTCTTTACTCCATGATATATTGTATTCTTCATGAAGGTTATTATATCTATAAGTTGAGGTTTCTATGGAGTCAAGTGCTATTATTTGTACTTCATTAATTTTGGCAATAATTTGGTAGCTCCTTGATCCCTTTCTTCATTGGTGTGGAGTACTTGGGTGATTTTTTTGGAGATTAGAAATGATGGATATTTTTAAACATTATATTTTATATATGATTGTATGTTTTGTTAACACTATGTGATAGATGAGTTACCCACATCCTCTATATGATTTCTACAGGCAGTCTTGTGAATGTCTTGACATATTTTTAGATTTGGGTTCCAAAATGTATGTGACATCTCTTGGATTGGTTAAATTTTATTATAAATATTAAGAAACTTAAGAAGTTTTTTTTCCCATTTATATGTGTTGTTACCTTAGAGAATTATTTTTGCAAGATGGTGGATATGTAGGGACTTAATTGTATATTTTTATGATCTCCCTCTGAGGGGATGTAGTTATCTTTTATTTTGAGAATTGATAATTTTCTTGGAGCTTTAGAATTTTGTAGGTTACTTTTGAAGTTGGCATAGAGAGACTTGGGTGAGGCTGGATATCTCTTTTACCTAGAGATATATTTTAGAATGATTGATTATTATGAGGTTTTAGTAGAAATATTGAAGCCTAACCTAGATATGGATGTGAGTCCATTGTGGACTTGATGAGAAGGTTTCCTTTATTGCAAGATTTTACTACTTGGTGTAGAATGCACAATACAATCTTGTATCCTACTCTTAGTGTACTAGATATGTGAATTATTTGAGAGGTGTTTCTTATTTGATTATAAGATGAATTATTTATTTGTATATTTTCTTCTCATGTGCATTAATCTTGATCTTTGTTAGTTCTAAGGGCCTGATGAGAAGTGGGTTCATATTTTGTGTTGTTTTCCTTGTGCTATAAATCTTGATTATGATAATAGTTATAAGGAATTGATTGGAAAGGGATAAGAAATGGTTTGTGTTTTTGAAAATATTCCCCTTTTTTATGGGAATTATTGGTTTGTTTGATCTACCTTTGGTATGAGAGGTTTAAATATATACATGTTTTCACTTTTAGTTGAGTGGTTAGATGTTGATATCCTTTCAATTTGGGAAGGTTGGAGGATATCTTGGCATGTTAATGTTGGTATAAGGATATGGTTTGATTTGCAATTTCTTCGCTCCATGATATATTGTATTCTTCATGAAGGTTCTTATATCTATAAGTTGAGGTTTCTATGGAATCAAGTGCTATTATTTTTACTTCATTAATTTTGGCAATAATTTGGTAGCTCCTTGATCCCTTTCTTCATTGGTGTGGAGTACTTGGGTGATTTTTTTGGAGATTAGAAATGATGGATATTTTTAAACATTATACTTTATATATCATTGTATGTTTTGTTAACACTATGTGATATATGAGTTACCCACATCCTCTATATGATTTCTACAGGTAGTGTTGTGAATGTCTTGACATATTTTTAAATTTGGGTTCCAAAATGTATGACATATCTTGGATTGGTTACATTTTATTATAAATATTAAGAAACTTAAGAAGTTTTTTGTCCCATTTATATGTGTTGTTACCTTAGAGAATTATTTTTTCAAGATGGTGGATATGTAGTGACTTAATTGTATATTTTTATGATCTCCCTCTGAGGGGATGTAGTTATCTTTTATTTTGAGAATTGATAATTTTCTTGGAGCTTTAGAATTTTGTAGGTTACTTTTGAAGTTGGCATAGAGAGACTTGGGTGAGGCTGGATATCTCTTTTACCTAGAGATATATTTTAGAATGATTGATTATTATGAGGTTTTAGTAGAAATATCATGAAGCCTAACCTAGATATGGATGTGAGTCCATTGTGGAATTGATGAGAAGGTTTCCCTTTATTGTAAGATTTTACTACTTTGTAGAATGAACAATACAATCTTGTATCCTACTCTTAGTGTACTAGATATGTGAATTATTTGAGAGGTGTTTCCTATTTGATTATAAGATGAATTATTTATTTGTATATTTTCTTCTCATGTGCATTAATCTTGATCTTTGTTAGTTCTAAGGGCCTGATGAGAAGTGGGTTCATGATTTTATAAATTTGTGTTGTTTTCCTTGTGCTATAAATCTTGATCTATGATAATAGTTATAAGGAATTGATTGGAAAGGGATAAGAAATGGTTTGTGTTTTTGAAAATATTCCCCTTTTTTATGGGAATTATGGTTTGTTTGATCTACCTTTGGTATGAGAGGTTTAAATATATATTTGACATGTTTTCACTTTTAGTTGAGTGGTTAGATGTTGATATCCTTTCAATTTGGGAAGGTTGGAGGATATCTTACCTTACATAGCTTAGCACATGTTAATGTTGGTATAAGGATATGGTTTGATTTGCAATTTCTTCGCTCCATGATATATTGTATTCTTCATGAAGGTTCTTATATCTATAAGTTGAGGTTTCTATGGAGTCAAGTGATATTATTTTTACTTCATTAATTTTGGCAATAATTTGGTAGCTCCTTGATCCCTTTCTTCATTGGTGTGGAGTACTTGGGTGATTTTTTTGGAGATTAGAAATGATGGATATTTTTAAACATTATACTTTATATATCATTGTATGTTTTGTTAACACTATGTGATAGATGAGTTACCCACATCCTCTATATGATTTCTACAGGTAGTGTTGTGAATGTCTTGACATATTTTTAGATTTGGGTTCCAAAATGTATGTGACATATCTTGGATTGGTTACATTTTATTATAAATATTAAGAAACTTAAGAAGTTTTTTGTCCCATTTATATGTGTTGTTACCTTAGAGAATTATTTGTTCAAGATGGCAGATATGTAGGGACTTAATTGTATATTTTGGGTTGATATGTTGATGACATGAAGTTCTACCTGTGTTGGTATGCATATCCTAGTTTGAGGTATGGATAAAGTAGATGAGTTAGCAACTTTTTGTGGTTTTTATATCAAATGGTATGATGAGGCAACCACTCAAATCCATTTGTTACCATTTAAATTTAGTTCTTATGTTCATGTATATATTAGTGTAGAATTTGTAAGGAAGCTAAGGTAGTGGAACAACTTCCTACACTAATATTGAGATGAAGATAATGCAAAAATTTATAAATATTTACAAAAATTACATGAACTTCAAAATAAATAAATAAATATCATGCATACCACAACACAATGATTTATGTGGGTAAAATCCTTTTAGGGGAAAGACCCGACACTCTAAAAGTCACCCACTAGATTTCTAGATGCAACACAACAACTATCAAATTCTCAAAATACATCACAATATATAGCCCTAATATAATTCCCTTATAAAATAGGGTTTCCTTCTAGGTAAAGACAAGCCAACAAAATATCTATTATCAGATCTGAAACATAATGGTGAATGAACCATAATTACAATATTAATATATATATAAAATGTGGCTTTCGGGGGCGTTTCCACCAAACCCTCATTGGGGTGTGCAACCCTCAGACCCTGCAAGGGGGGTACTCCCCCTTGCAACCCATCACACTTAATATATTAAAATACTATAACTACAAGGTTGAGACACCACTTTTCCTAAAATATTCCACTTGTCGAACACCTTGCAAGAGAAACGAGAGGATCAATACCATGATTTAATTTCCAGGGGCTGAGAGGTCCATAGAATCTAAACACCATTTAAATTTCTCTGTTCTTAAAAGCTTAGTTAGAGAATCTACAACATTCATCAAAGTCTCTACCTTAACTTGCTTCACCCTATAATCCTCAACCATATATCTAAAAGAATATATTGTACATCAATGTGCTTGGTTTTGACATGAAATGTCAAGTTCTTATTTAGGTAGATCACATTCTAAATATCACAATAAATTATCATTGCATCTTATTTTATTCCAATATTTGAACATAGTCTCTTAAGCCAAATGGATTCTTTACAAGAATGATTAGTTGCCATATACCCAACTTTAGTAGTGGAAAAAACAACCACAAATTATCACTTTATCATTTAACTAATTGCAACACTAGATAAAGTAAACACATAAGTACTGATGGATCATTTGCTATCAACATCACTTGCCTAGTCTAAATCCACATAGCCATGAATATCAAGGGAAAGTTTGTCTCCTATAAAATTACCATGATAACATGAGGAATAATTTGAGGTACCTCACAAATATCTGAAGACTCTTTTAACCACATCTCAATGAAATCTACTAGGGTTATACATATATTTGGAAAAAACTCTCACTTCTTGGGAAATTTCTAGTCTAGTGCATACTATAGCATACATCAAACTTTCAACTGCACTCTGGTAAGACACTACTCATGTATTCCATATCCAATGGGGATGTTAGCTAATGTAAAAAAATCAACTTTTTTCCAAATATAAACAAAACACACAATGAACTACAATCTTGCATGTTAAACCTTTGTAAAATTTAATTAACATACTTACTTAGGCCAAGCCATAACTTTCTATTTCACTCCATATCTTACAATCAGAAAACACTTCAATAAGGTTTATTTTTATTTTTCAAGGTCCTTAGATGATTTTATCCAATGTGGTAGTGTCTTTAGTTCCATAAGATAGTTTTCTCTATAGGTAACTTTGATTTAAAAGAAAGAGCACTCTTGGATACCCAAAAGCCATGACCATTTTTTGGAGATAAAACCCTTACCTCTTCCAACAAATTAGACACATACCTGATTTTCATAGAATACTATTGCACTCAATAATGTATGCATCAAGCTTATATAGAGTGCCATATATGACACCTCTATCAATAACCATAGTACCTTTAACCATATTTCATCTTGCATCAAAAAATACTACATGCACACCCACATCTATTAGTTTGCTCACATATAATATTTTTTATGCCAATCCAAGGATATGCACACACGATTAATCCTTTTTATTCTACCATCAGGAAACTCGATTCTAACTTTACTACAACTAACAATATTTAAACAAGAATCATCACTCAAGTACACCTTACCTCCATCAAATTGTTCATATTTAAAAATCCAATCTCTATTAGGGCCATATGTAAATATACACCTGAGTCAATTAACCATGCATCATTACCTACACAAGTTTCCAAAGCTCCAATGAATGCTATAAGGAAGTTAAGGTAGCAGAAAAACTTCCTACACTAAGCTTGAGAGGAGAAAAATGCAAAAAATTATATATCTTTAACAGTTACAAAAAATTAAACAAAAATAAACACACATATCATGCATACCACAACACAATGATTTACGTGGGAAAACCCTTTCGAGAGAAAAACCCCACACTCCAAAAACCACCCAATATGTTATTTAAAAATCAAAAGATTACAATATACTTGCAGAGCAAGCTTCTCATAGGGGTATCACCACTAGAGATCAAGAGACAACATGACCACTATCAGACTCTTAGAATACACCCCCATCTACATACATCCCAACCGCTTATAACAAGCCTTTTTGGAACCTTCTAGAATTAGGGTTTTACAAGGTCATTTTTCATTTGATGTGTTAATGGAAAAGACTTGACATGTTAGTGGGAAAAAACCTTGATGTGTCAGCATGAAAAAACCTTGACGTGCCAGTGGGAAAAAACCTTGATCAGTCGCCACATACCAACATACATCCTATCAACAATAAACCGTATATAATTTCAAGTTGAGACACTTTTTCCCAAAAAATGCATTGCCATATTCCTTCTTAGGTTCAAAATAAAAATCAAATTTCTTCTTTGCACTCCTTATAGAAGTGTCCAAGCTTACCATAGTTCTAGAAAATAAATTTGAACTTTTTAGGAGATTTAGATTCCCTCTTGGACTTGGATTTATCACACTTCTCATTCTTCTTTCCTTTTTCCTTAGGTCTTCCATGAACATTTAGGGCCTCCTTCGCACAAATATATACCTTCCTCTTCATCTATTTAGAAAGAAGAGAACCTGCCATATCTTCAATCTTTAAGATAATATAAGTACTCCCAATATCCATAATAAGAGAATCCCATGAATCAAGAAAAGAAAAAAGGAAGATCTAAAATTTATCCTCATCCATTTTGACACCAAATGATGCCACTTGAGTCACCAACATATTGAATGCTTCTAAGTGGTATGTAATTTTTCCACCCTCTTCCATTCTCAAGGGATACAATTTCTTCCCCAAGACAACCTTATTCACTAATGATTTCACTTGATACATCTCACAAAGTTTCTTCCATAGTCTCTATGTTGAGGTTTCTTCATGAAAATTGATTAAAACAAAGTCTTCTAAGAACAATATGATTATACCCTAGGATTTATAGTCCATAAAATCATATTGAGCATCCAAAGTAGGATCTATGGGCCTTAAAACATTCTCATCAACAATATCCCACAAATCTTGATCTATCAAAAAATCCTCCTTCTTTAGCTTCCACATATCAAAATTGTTTCTAATTTTTTTTTCCACCTATATTCTCCTTGATGAACCTGCCATCTGATAATTCCTACAACAAGATCATAAAGTATCTTCTACATAAGCTCCTACTCAAATATGGATTAGTTCTAACAAACCAACAACCTACAATTGAAACCAAAGGTGATTAGGCTTTGATACCACTTGTAAGGAAGCTAACGCAATGAAACAACTTCCTACACTAATCTTGAGAGGAAGATAATACAAAAATTTACAGATCTTTACAATAGTTACAAAAACTTAAATAAAAATAAACATAAATATCATGCATACCACAACACAATGATTTGCATGGGGAAAACCCTTTCGGGAGAAAAACCCCACACTCCAAAAGTCTCCTAATATATTATTCAAGCATCATGAAGATTACAATATGTAGCGTCAAAAATCACTACTGAATTTGACTCCATTTTCTGAAAAATGTTCATTGGTCTTTCGAAAAACATTTGTCGGACAATCAACGAATTGACGAAAAAAATTTCGTTGCCATTTTTTAGTCAAAATTTTGATGATGAATTAAACATCAAAATAACAGTGCAGATTCGTTGATCGTCGACATCATAAAATGGCGCAGATGTTCATCGGAATATCGATGAAAACTTCGTGTATCCACCGACAAATTACAACCAAAATGCAATTGTAATGGCTCTTCCAAAGCATCGAAGCAACACCAGTAGTTCATCACCATTTCAATGAAATGGGAAAGGAGTTATGACAAAGCCTTCATCGTAGCTATAGCAACTTCATTGGACCTTTTCGGTGATTCTTCAGTGGCCTTCGTTGAAATTGCGAGGAAACAATACAATTTTTGTTAAAAAATATTCGTTGAAATATACCATCGCGGAGACCCTTGGTGATGACCACTGAAGCCAACCCATCGGTGAGAGATCAATCATTGGCACAAGATAGAAAAATCACTCTGATAGTCCATGTCTTTCCAATGACTTACAGATCCAATGTCGCACCGATCTGACCTCTTCAGGAGTTTTAAATAGGCCTACACCATGTCATCGCAAAGACTCTTGGTGATGACCACCAAAGCCAACCCATTGGTGAGAGATCAATCATCGACACATGATAGAAAACTCACTCCGATAGTCCATGTCTTGCCGGTGATTTCCATCAGCAAGACAAATCCAATGTCACACTGATTTGACCTCTTCAGGAGTTTTGAACACTACTAGTTATTAGAAAGACATTATGAGGGTCTCACCGATTAAACAAGTGTCTAAGAGAAAGTAAACAAATGGAACCTATTAATTTTCTTATTTTGGGGTTCTTTAAATCATAGAATAGATACCATCTTCTTGTGTATAATGTACTTATATTCAGATTTGAATTCAAGACCAATTGTCATTGCACATTCCATTTTACTTGCACAGAGTATTCTATAAGCAATATATTGATAATGCCAAATGATTTATGGTGTTGTACAACTCTACCTATCATCACAGTTCTATTGTTCCCCCCTAGAGAATCTTACAAAGACAAGTTTACAATACCAAGTCAAATATTATGAAAAAGACTTACTTCTATAGAAATTAAATGATTATTCTCACAATGGAAATTGTCTAATCACAACAACAATTCCATGAAAGGTTATCCATGCTTCATAAGAGATGACTGATCATACATATAGATTGCAAGATGCATAGAAAAATCATTACACTTGAGAACAACCAAGGGTTAACAAGGGAAGGAGTTAAGAAACGTCTGTATTGAAGAGAAAATGTGTAGGGAAAATGCTAAGCAGTGTCAAGAGAACATAGCTTGTAGAACATATTGTTGACCTAATGAAGCTCTTGAACAACTTAAAAAAAATTAAAAGACTAACACATACATGAGACATGTAATGAACTTCCAATATCTGCTATCTTTTTCATTTATGTAGAGGTAGGTAAAGAAGAAATAATTATAATTGTAACACTATTCATAGTCTAGTAAATTATGTTCATAATTTGTGTTCAATGGACCTCAGTTTTATCATTATATTTCCTATCTAATGCCATATTTTAATCCATGGTTCAACTATCTCAGATCTAAAGAAGCACCTTCAATTAACCATTTAAAGTACTATAAAATAAGGTAAGACTTTTACTTGAGAAAGATTGGGTACACTTGTAGGATTAAAGTTCTCGCAATCATCAGGATTTATTGGCACACAGACACAACCTGCAACATATGAAGTAATGGATGACTAAAAGTTAGTGAAATGGTCCTTAATATGTGACTGGTTTGCAAATTGATTGGTAGAAAATAAGGTTACAAATAGATCTACATAAAAAATTATGAGGACAATCTACTGTAATCATCAAAATAGATGAAAAGTGCAAAGGAAAGAGCCGAGCTACATCTCTAGAGCCTAAAAAAAACACATGCAAGAAACATAAAAAAAAGAACAAGCTAGTTTTTGGATGAATACAAAATGGTGCCTTCAACAAGTGATTCATATGCTTTTACACCTAACAGTCTAACATTAAGAATATTTGTCTTCCTCTGTGAAATTAACTACTTACAGAAAAAACCCAGAAACCAATATTATATGCCTCCATGTCTAGTCAAGGGTAGGTATAAGAGAAATTTTTTTCCTCAATGCAATGTTGAAAAATATCAATGTGTGTGTAGGTTTGTATTACTCAAAATATCATTTCACTGCCTAAGGAAAAATACCAAAGTGATGTTTTAAATTTCAATCTTCACATAGGCTCCCTTATTGCTACACATGCATATACAAACATTATTCAAGCTCTAAACTATTCAAATATTAAGGATTTAATTAGCTATAAGATGGAAAGTTGTTGTTTAGACATAATCCATCATATTTTACATATCTTTATTCACTCCTAGCGCTTCAGATAAATTTGTGTAAATGAGACAGAAATGTGAATCTTTTATGACAAAGAAAATTCTTAAAAGGAGGAGAGAAAAGGGTAGGGGAAAGAGAATGCTTGAATGTATAGAAAAGTATAACATTTTGATCATTATAACAATGAAACAAATCTTAAGTTTGAAGCATTAATATCATTTACAACATTTATGATCAAGAATGAATGTAAGTAGAGAAACTTTTGCATACCTGCAGATGGTACAAAATTTCATGGTTAAGTGGAAGCCTCCCATCAACAACAAGATCCAAATATCCATGTATCTATCTCAATCGAGCCTCTAAACCCTTCAGAGCTGTCAATTTTTTCACTAACTTGTTATGCACAAAATTCAAATTTAAGAGTTATGTCACCACTAAAAATAGAAGAAACAGAGCTTTGAAACCAAATCCACACACAACATAATGTAGTATTCATAAAAATCCATACAAACAAACTAAACTCATAACATTGGAATGGAAACAACTTCAAATTATGATGCAGAGCATGGATTCAAGGTATAAAGAATCATTTTTCTGCCACCATAGTGAAAAGTTAGCACTTTATTTCATCTTTACATATTGGTTTGATGCTTCAAACAATACATTTCTTATATTTAAAAGTGCATTACCTTATTGAGCTTCTCTTTGTTTCGAGAATAGTTTAATATTATCTACTTAACAGGGCCAACCACATGATAGTGGAAGCTCATTTAGACCCTCCCCCCCCCTCACATCACTCTCAATTCCCCATGCCCAATCATATAACATTAATCATTCATTCATCCATTAATAACATATAACATTCATTAATTAACATATAACATTCATTAATTAACATATTCACATTCATTCATTAACATATAATATTCATTCTTTCAATTTTTATATATTATAAAAATATGGTTGTCATGATATGATTACAATCACTTTTTTTTTGTTTCTTTTTTAAAGCTAAAAAAATATAAGTGGAGTATCATTTTCTAAATCATCTATCCCCCCTTTAGTTGTTCTTCCCTCTGCTCATGATCTTAATATATGCCTAGTCATGTACTCATGATGTGGAGGCCACTACAAGGGGGGGCCTACTGCAATAACAAAAAATGTTAAACTGATATGTTTTATTATTATTGTTACAAGTATTTCATTAATTAAAAGAACATTAGAGTGGTTCTCTTTACCTGATGGGTCCACATCATGTTCCTGAACTTCTATTATAGACTCATGCTCAACATGGTAAACACCCTCTAAATCCTGATTTGCAGTTGAAACATGAAAGGTTACATTAATTAATACACCAATTGAAATTAAATATGTTTAAAAGAACATTAGAGTGGTCCTCTTTACCTGATGGGGCCACATCATGTTCCTAATATTCTCTAGCCTAATCATGCTCAACACGTTGATCATGCTCTACATGCTCTAAAGTTGAAACACAAAAGGTTACATTAATTAATACACCAATTGCAATTAAATATGTTTAAAATAACTTTAGAGTGGTCCTCTTTACCTGATGGGGCTACATCATGTTTCTAATCTTCTCTAGCCTGATCATGCTCAACATGTTGATCACACTCTACATGCTCTAAAGTACTGAGATGCACACCATGAACTTCATCTGCAGGTTGTGCTCCACCCTCAACAGGTTACATTCCAATGTCATGTGCAGTATTATCATTGATTGAATGTTTAAAACAAATAGGCATGTAATTACTTTATGGTGGAAATTAATATTGAATAAATTGCACAAGTATTCAATTTCAAATAAACTTTATTGAGTTTATTTACCTGCGTGTTGGATGCAGTGGAAGATTGTGTTTTCCCAGTCAATTCTCTTAGGCGTTTAGCCATGACTCCATAGCCTTGCTGGAAGGCAATATTCGGGTCCTCTTATGTGGGAAATTTTTTGAATTCAGAGCCCTACATTTTTGCATAAAATCATGAATTTTTCTTCTATGGTGTGATAAAACCAAAATTGTTTTCAATTTATTATTTGGATACAATATTTCATTTATTGATACTTACAATTCGTGCGACTAATTTCATATAACCACCAGAGCCAAGTTTGTGCTTGCCCGTGTTTTTCTAGTCTTGCCTTTGTTGCCTTCGATGTGTTGGGCAACCTATGATAAGTTTGAAATATGTTAGATTATGTAAAAAGAAAGAGTAATCAGTATATAATTACATTGTTGATAGTATCACATACCTTCCTTGGCCCAATGGTGTCTTTCCTTTTTTCTTTTCAGCCTTCTCCTTTCCATCAGACACCAGGTCCTTCCACTCCCTCTCGGAATCATGGGGGGATGCTTGTACTTTTTTTTCTTCTCTAAATGTGACCTATATTGGTCCCTCACATACTTTAGATAGGTACCAACTTTCTTAAGGACCTTGGTTCGGTTGAATGTTTTATCACCGAAGAGCACAACTAAACGGTTAATGAGCTCTTCTTTTAAATCTTGATTTTGGGCATTCCATTGTGTACATATGGTGGGCCCAAAGAGCTCCAATGTAATATAACTTAGATGTTTATAAAAACCATCATTTACTTCAAAATGATCATGGGATCAATAGTCTAAAAAGAGCGATCAATAAGTAAATTTCAATTGGATTATATATAATAATAATTAAAACATTTTAAAGTACCCAAGACCTTCTCTATCTTTATGGGAACGAAATCCTCAGTCACCACAAATGTGACCGACAATGTTCCCGTACTAGTAATATGGGAAGATCCAGGAAATGTTGCTAAAATATCACTAGTACTAGTGGCCTCTGCATCCCCAGGTACATGTTCTGATGCATGTTCTGGCATGTGTTCGTTGCTAGAGGGTGCACTAACGGATGCCTGCATGGTATGTGTTGGCAACATTTCAGACGATAATCTAGGCACGAATGATGGGGTCAAATGATGTGATGTATGCACAAGAAGATCATGATGGACACTTGTACCAACCCCTACTCCTCGGGAAACACTTGCAGTACCCTGATCATGGCCAGAAGCATCACGAGGATGCAAAAAATCTTGTACAAACAACACATATTTTAGTTCATGACATAAAAGAGTACAAAATATAAAACAATGAATGAACTTATGTTATAATTAAAGACCTCATGACAACTTACTTGCAAGATTTGTGATCTCTCAGTCAATATTTTAACCCTCTCTCTTATCTCATCTGTTTGAGGCACTATGAATAACAACTTAAGGATTTCTTCATTGCATTTTTTTTGGGTCTTCCTTATCATATCGAGAGGGTTTGTTGAATAAGTGATGTCATCATCACATAATATTGACTACACCTCCCTATGGATGCTCTCGTCTACTACTGGTGCCTTTCCCCGATCAGTCGACTGTAATAAGAATATTAAAAATATTATCAAAATTAACCTAATAAACTTATGAAAACAACATAATAATAAAAAATTTTGCTCGTATCTAATTTGTACAATTACAATGAGGTAAACCTGTCAGGTAGAAGCGCCTAAAGATACATCACGATCTATGCTTTGGGCCAGAGCCTTCTCTATATGATCAATGTCCCACTTGACAAAAATTAAATATAAAAAAACATTACCAAAATGAAACCAATAGACTTACGAAAAAAAGAAAAGAATAAAATGGTATATTGGAGTCATTAATTGGAGGTTGGGTAAAATGGTACATAGTACGTACCACCCCCATAGTAACTGTGTTTGTAACTATGTGATTCAAATTGTAATCAATTAGCAACTCTTCCCCTGCAGTTATTGATTTTATCACACATACAAATACATGGTTTCCCTCGCGCGCCTCAAATATGCAATTGGGTTGCTTTTTTGTTGACCCAGGTTGTGTACTATTTATGAACCCTACAATATTCCCTGATGCTTTTGGCCTTCTATCAATGTACATAGCCACTCCTTTATTTTGATCCTTATCTTTTAGGTGTATATAATTTGCTGACAGTGCATACCTACACATACTTCATGTATATCAAACTAGTTGCATCCAATATTTGTAATTGTAACAGGGTTTGACATACTCCATCAATTCAATAACTTTTTCATAACAGAACTTTATGCCATCCACACAAATTAGGCCCAAACCATGTAATGATGATGGTGCTATGTGATATATCCTCTTGTTGACACAAAAATCAATGTTTATTGGAGGAAGTTCCTTGGGTACCCATTGTTTCCATAGATGTTTGTACCTCAAGGGAACCTCGATGTCGCCTATGCTCTCATCATCATAAGAAAAAATTCCATGTGTTTACATAATTTTCTTCTAATATTTTGACCTCTAGTTGATCTCCCTCTTTTAGGTATACTACATGTCTCGCTTTCCTCTTCTCTTCTTGAATTTCCCTTGCCCGAGGAAGATAGATCTGACAAATACCTATTTGGTGGTACCTGCACTCATAAGGATTTTGGATGAAATTCTTTCATGGTGATGTGATCCTAAGGTGGCATTATGATTAATCTATCATTTCATCGCTAGAATTTCACAGGTTATAAGGTAATCAAGTCTTGATAGATTGCAAGTTATTGTTACTACCGTCCAAATGTGTCCATCACAAATCAAATCTACTTAACGTTTTAACTCCCAAACTTTGTAACAAGTGTTAAATGTGACTATGGTCCACTAGTTACACAACCAAAGCCTCAAATGTATTCTCTAATTGTAATCAAAGGACTTTTTCTCTTCATTCAAGTAAATAAACTTGAAGGGAAACACCACCAAGTGGTTTATTGGACACCTACATGACTAAAAATAGCAGAAAATTTACATTTAATTTCCATATGTTTAAGTGGTTAATGGGAAGGGAGTGTGTACTAGGCCTGGTTAAGTCATCATAAGTTTATGCTTTGGAAATAATTTTTTTTTAAGTCATCTTAAATCTTCCTATGTCTAATTGGTAGGAGACTTTTGGTATGTTTTAAGGTAGGATGATTGATGAAAGAGCCCAAAGAGCCTTTCTTCATGGTATCCAGGTACACATAGTAGTAGTCTTCTGTTATATGGCTGGACATGATTTAAAGAACTTAGCTAGGAATTATTCATTTAACCTAAGGTTTTCTCATAATGCCATCATTGGAAAAGTATGATCAAATTCTTGTATTATGAAGAATTGGTCTATGCGCCTCTAGTAATCACTATAAATGTTTGTAAGGATAAAATGACTGCATTAGGTAGGAGAGAATCAACTTTGAGTTCTTCAAAGATTATATTCCTCTATTCATAATTTTTAAGGGTTGTGTGTGGAGGAGGTTATCACTACCAAGAAGGGAGACCTTTCCTTGTGATGGAACTTCAAAATTTTTCTCTTTGTGTTCCATTTTTATGTTTCCTTATGTCTCTGGTCATCTATGATGTTTAGGAAAAGCCTAAGATTGGGGTTTTACCTTTGTCTTCATGTAAAACCCTAGTTTTTATCTTACGCCTTGGGTGGGATCTTTTGGGCCGTTACTTTTTGGGGAGGGTTTTAAAATAACTTAAGCCCCATTGCTTTGTCTAGGCTGGGCCCCCTTTGATTTATCATTTTATTTCCTTCACCTAAATTTATTATTTCTTAAGTATTGGATGGTCCCGTGCTCCCTCATTTAAAAAACAACTTATGTCATTGTTTATCATTGGCCTAGTGATGTCCCCTCATTATTTTAATAAATGTTTTATATTTTGTAGAGGGACAAGTTTGCATGCCCGTAGATCAATTATCATTTGATCTCAACCATTCCTCACCATCCTATGATGACCCCACCGCACTATTTTGGTTGATCGTGATATCACGAGAAAGCACCACGTGTCTCATTTAATGAAGCCAAAGAGATGATAGAAATACTTTGATACATTTATCTAGTTTTAATACATTATGTAGCAGGTTACTAAAGCATTTATGAGATGCACGTGTTTCAAATCAACAGAGATGTTATAATCTTGGTAGGAAAGGTGCTTGATGGTTAATGACAAAGCTGGAGACTTTGTTGAACAAACAGGATTATCGATGGTTGAGATCCACTGTTTCCCGCCATAGCATGATCAGAAGTTGCGAGGTCTTTATCGATCACAATATCGTGGGCAAGTGCCACGTGAATTTCCTTGGAAACACATAGTATGGTGGACCCTTATTGCCATGATGGAGATCGTGTCAGTTTTTTTTGAAGGCAACCATTTGATCATCTGACCAAAGTGAAGGATCGACGACTAGTATTTGAATTTGCAAGAAATGCGATTACAAGGTTCTATTCTGTAATTTCATATTTCTGTTTAGCCCTCCTAGAGAACTAAAAACTCAAGATTATAGCTTCCCTCCTAGAGAACTAAGTGTTGAAGAGAGCCAAGATACATACACTAGACATATGGCATATAGGTAATTTGTAGCAAACAATGAATTTTGATATACAAAGACTCAGATGCATGTATTTTGATGGAGTAAATGAAGATATCTAAGTTGCAGATTAAGATTTTGGTATCAACTGTTTGTTAAATTTATGTAATTATTTGATTGTCTCCATTCTGATGCTTCTCTATTGTTTAAATTGATAGAACATGTTTATACTCAGTTTATCATTGTACATTTTCTATATATGTGTGATCTGGTTATTTGGTTATCTAAAGTAGGGATTAAAATCTTTTAATCAATCACAACAATTAGGAAGTGTTACTTGGATTAATAAGAAGAATCACATAACTAGAATTTCCATTCTATCTCAAGAAGAGTTTGTCAATTATTCACTTGCACATTTACACAAGTTGTAAACAATTTCTATGCTTGACAGTTTCAATTATTGCCATTATTGAAATCCACATTTGCATATATTCATTAGACTCCATATACCCAATAAGGCACTGGTCCCCCTTGTATTCTTTTATAATTTTCATTATTCTTATTTATTTTACACTTACATTTATAAATACACATACATATGCATTTACTGTTTTCATTTATTTCTCATGTAGTTTAATAGTTTGATCGATTTCATATTATATGTGTTGAAGACTTTAGAATTTCAATTACATTAATTTATGGATATGTTGTATCTATAACACTACAAAACCATATGCTCTTTGCATTTACACTTGCATTTAGAAATACACATTTATATACATAGATATAGACTTCTTTAATGATATGTTTCATTTATTGTTCTAGGAGAGCATCCAGTAATTGAATTTACATTTACATTTAAAAATACATACATACATACATACATAAATACACACACACACACACACACACACACACACACGTGTGTGTGTGTGTGTGTGTATCATTTATATTCAGTGTTCAAAAACAATCCATTAGGTCTACACATGGATAAAAATTCATAAAATTTGATCTCCCATACAAATTTTGCTGAAATTGATACAGAGGCAAAGGTTCACAACATCCAACCTAGTTCATGAAATAGAATACTCTTTCTTTGAGACAATTTCAACTACTCATTCTTTAGAAATAAGGCTTCAAAGAGGTCAATATAACAAAGAATGTACCCTCAAATCAACTCCAAAACCAAAAATAATTAGAGGCAGCATTGAATCAACTCATAAAACCATCAACTCAATCATATTTCTTAAGAAAAATCATCTATTAAAGCAACAAATACAAAAACCCATACTCAAGGCTTGAACAAAGCTCCATTCAATGAGGGTTTGTAGAAAGTACGTTTTCTAAACCTCATACCAACTTGCCACACCTTCAATCATACTGGAATATGTCTGCACAAACTCAAACAATTATCAAAAATTGCTTCCCCAAAATATTTCACACTTTTCCATCCTTGAACCTCTCAAATTCACCCAAAACATGCAATTTTAACAACTAGGGCAGCCTAGGGCATCACCAAAAATATATAAAACCTTATTAAAATTCTCTGAAACCTTGGATATAGTAATAACACCTCAAAATGATTCTTTCCACAAATTTTTAGAAGTTTCCACCATACAAATTAGAAGAAATCACATTTTTTTGTATGCAACCCCAAAAACCCTATGTTCAGAACAGTTTTTAGGAAATGACTTGTTTGACCCCTTAAATGGCATTATAAAAATTACTGATAAAAATAAAGTTTGTTCACCACATCAATATCTTTCCATATATCCAAGTTTTAGGTCCTTACCATTCCGTACTTGTCCGTACTAACATGTTTTCTGAACTGCAATTTCTGAAAAACGTTTTCTGAACTGTCTGCCTACATAAAAATCATCATAACTTTCTTATTACTCAATGAAAATGAATGAGACTTGAACCAATGGAAAGCTTATTCAATAACCCACACCGTAAAACTATTTTCACAAAGTTTTCAGGCTGTACTAAGCCATACAATGCCTGGAAATAAGGAGAAAATTGTTAAAACTTCAAAATAAGGTATTGAAATTGACAAAATTGATTCCAATTTACATTGCCTTCCTTTGGTTCACCTCTCCAAGGCTTAAATAGATGATTACAACATAAATGATTGCTTCCCCTTAATTTCCAACTAATTAACTACTCTTAACAACCAATTGACCCTTCATATTCTTGCTTTTGTTCACATTTTGCATTTTTGCAATTTTACATGTTTTGCAACTTTTGCAACAAAATGACTCAACCAACCCCTTAGTGATTTTAAATATATTAAAATATAACCACCCAAGACCTTTTAAAATGATTTTACATACATTTTAAATTCAAAGATTCAATTTTTGAAATTTAGCCTTTTGAAGGCATTTGTGAGCAAGGTGCTCCTGCACTAGAAACCTAGGCTTGAACCTCTCATTTGACATGCTTTTCTTCACAAAAATCTTGAGGAAAACAGCTATACGTTCTTTATTTATCATCCTACGACCTATTCATGCATCCTAAAATTACAATAGTATCCATGGGGCCTCTTACACAAGCTACAGTAATCACAAAAAGTGTAAGAGCCCCTTTATATCATGTTTGGACTACAAAACACTCAAAAATAGGGTAACTCAAATTATGATTTGTTGGTGAGCTATATGGACAAAATCATTAGCACCAGCTCATTCTTGGAGTCTTTTAAAAGAGAAGCAAATCAGGTGGTAGTTAAGTACACACATTATAGTGTCAAGGTGAATGAGGTGATCAATTTTGATTGGCCAATTGATGAAGAGTACCAGAAATGGGTAAATGTATATTTAACTGAGGAAGAGTGAAAAGGAGTAGGCTGCTAACAATTGAAAAATCAACTATTGCAATTACTATAGATTCCAATTTTGTTTTTTGGTGATAGTCTAGGCACATAATTCTTGAAGTTTTTTGTTGCTGCATCAACCATTCTCAGCGGGCATGATGAACAAGAAGATTCTCTGGGGAGATTGTTGTTGTAACAAAATTTTGGAATATCACAAGGCGATCCAATTGGCTGGTGACATGTGTGTTTTTTGGCCTGATGCTTGTTTGCTCCTTTTTCTATAAGAAGGATTTCAAGGCCAGAAGTACGGGTTAGCAAGTTAGATATTTTTGGTCGAGTCTAGATGAAGTTGTAGAGAAAATTGTAAAGTCTAATGGTTTTAGGGAAAATACAATTTAGGTTTTGAGTTATTCTGTAGTAGGTTTTGAATTCATGGGGATTTGATGTTTTATCACAGTATTGGCATTTGAATTGATATGATTAATTCAAACTCATGTCTCTCCATTGTACAAAAATATTTAAATTTTGAATAAAATGATCAAGGGTTGTTTCGTTCATCTCACTGTTGTGGTGTGTATGATTCTTGTTGTAGCTTTAATTCAAGAAATTAATTAAAATGCTTGAATAGGATTGTAGGTGGATATGTTGTATAAGGATTTCATAAGTAGTATTGGGTTAGAATACATATTGATGAGATTGTAAAGCAATGTTCAAGGATCTTATATGTTGTGTTAAATCTGTCATAAACCCTTAGATGCTTATAAATTTGACTCCTCCAATGGATATATGGCACTGATCTAAGTTGTACTTATTCGTATGGTTTAGTATTTGTTTGCCTTTACCTAGAGCTTGCTACAAATTGCAAATCAATGACTACCTTATACTGTGAAATGCTATTTTAGTTATCTCATGCTCCAAATAGTTGATATTAATATTGATAAATAGCCAATTCTATTCAGTATTATCCTATTATGTTGAGCTATTAAATGAGATTATCTTTTGTTGTTAATGTTGTTTATGATGATGGTGCAGAGGTTGTAAACACATTAAGGGATCACCCTCTCGGGTCTTGCAGAGCCCAAAGTGTAGGAGGTCTTGAAAATCCTTGTTAGTTGGTCCAGGTCCTTCGAGTTGCCCTTTATTGGAATTGGAAATTCCATAGGTAGATTAGAAGATCAACCTGCTTACCGTAAAAACAACCAACACCTTGTTAGAGTAATAAGTTATTATGCTTAATTAATTATATCATATTGATTAATTAATTAAGTCACTTATTCCTCTTTGTTACTTAAGCTAAACTTAGGCACATTAATAATTAATTAATTATTAATTATTAAGTGTGCACACTAGGGTTTCATTTAGGGTTTCCCTTTTAGGGTTTCTTGATCTCCTTCATAAGGATTGATCTCTTTTGTAATTATTGATTCTCTTAATGCATTTTTACACTTTGAGGTTTACAGAACATTTTCTTTGGTTCTTCATGTCTTTTGCATGTGATAGGTATCCCTTGGCATGAAGGTGATCTTGGTTTTTAACATGGTATCAGAGCTCTAGACCTGCAGCTACTTGTTCGTGATCTGAAGATATGGCCTCTCTGTGAGTTTCAAGTGCAAGGGTTTTCACAGGCATCTTTTCTGCAAGATCTGGGGGTAGCCATTTTTTCAAGACACTATGGGCTCAAACAGACATTGCCATCATGTTCACAGCATCCCAAAACCCTAGAAATGCCTGTCAAATCATCCATTTTGGTGAAGTTGATCAGGAGGCAATTTGTTTTTTGCCGGGGAGGCCGTTCGCAGATCGAGGCAGAAAATTTAAAAAAAATAAAAATAAAAATAAAAAAATCAAGTTTTTTAATAAAAACTTGCGCAACCAATTCAAAAGGCCCGCGCCGCTCCTGAGCCGCCAAGCGGCCACCGATTCTTCACCCGGCGGCCACCCACTGGCCACTAGCCTCCACCACGCCCCGCCATTCCTTTGCCGAGCTCCGTTGTGCTTTGCCAGCTCTTCGTCGGGCTCTACCATGTCGCCACCGAGCTTGCCCCGGTCCGCACTCCTCAGTAGCCCCCATGGGCTTCACAGCTCCAGCCAGCGGTTATATTGCCGACCAAGAGCCTAGTTCTAGCCCCCGCGGGCTCAGACAGGGTTCGCCCCGGTCACATGGAGGACCGGGGGCCCTCCGCTAGCCCCTGCAGGCTTATTGACTCTTGCACCTGGTCATATCGGCGACCAGGGGCTTGATTTTTTGTGGCGACGGCCAGATGGCCACCAATTTTATGCTCGTGAACCACTGACGTTAGCGACCATACGACCACTCTTTGCCCCCTCCTAGTCCAGTTTTCCCTAAAGGAGCAGTTTTTTGTTTTTGGCATAACTTGGGCATATGGTATCAAAATCAAGAAAACGAGATATTTCTAGAAAGCTGGTTCTGAGCACTTTTATTTGGTGTAGTTTATTTTATTGTATTTTTTTTTTTTACTACAATTATTTCTGTTTGAAATTAGATGTACTTTTTATGCTTTTGAGCTCATAACTTTTTGCCACGATCTCCATTTTTCGCCTCGTTTGAAGTGTTGGAAAGGTATTGAGGAGCTCTATGTTGCTATCTATGCACTTTTTATGTATCTATCCTAGGTTGATCACTTAGTCCAGATTTGGCATGATGGGTTGTTTGGAGATTACTTAGATATTTTGGTAGTTGGGAGGGTGCATCTTGCATCTTTGCACTTCATTTTCAATAATACATCATTCAATAATTGCTTGCTACTTCATAGATTCTAGAGTTGTTCTTGTTTGGAGTTTTCAAGTGTTCTGTGGCATCGGGTCTGTTGTTGCTTTATCATGATTCCTTGAGTCAATTAGTGACTCTCATCCGGTTTCAGTAGTATATAGAAGAATCTTTCCTTGCTTGCTAGTATCAGGTTCCAGTGTTACTTTACAAAGTTCTTCCAATGCTTCTTTGTAGCATGACATCTCATTGTAGGGGGGTTTTGTCCCACTGGGTTTTTCCTTCTCTACTCCTTTCTTGCATTTGTAAATGGGTACCTGATCAGGCCTAGTTTCTGGGACCCATCTTTTCTTTCATGCATCTTATTCTAGTGTTTTAGCTTCTTCCTAAGTTCATCTTAAGGGGGGGTGTTAGAGTAATAAGTTATTATGCTTAATTAATTATATCATATTGATTAATTAATTAAGTCACTTATTCCTCTTTGTTACTTAAGCTAAACTTAGGCACATTAATAATTAATTAATTATTAATTATTAAGTGTGCACACTAGGGTTTCATTTAGGGTTCCATTTTAGGGTTTCTTGATCTCCTTCATAACGATTGATCTCTTTTGTAATTATTGATTCTCTTAATGCATTTTTACACTTTGAGGTTTACAGAACATTTTCTTTGGTTCTTCATGTCTTTTGCATGTGATAGATATCCCTTTGCATGCAGGTGATCTTGGTTTTTAACACACCTTGCATATGTTTATGGTGGAGGTATTAAAGAAGAATTGTATGCCTCTATTTCCATTCATTAGATCTACCTTAGCCTAGCATATACTTGGGCTAAGTCTACAATTGCTTCAGACTCATGCGATGAAGGCTATGTGTGATGAAATCCTAGACCTCAACCAAGTTGTGGGTAGATTATGGGAGTTTTTCCAAGACCTGAGGCTGGTCGATAAAAATGTGAAAGACTAAGCTATTTTTTTTTTGTCTTATCTTATACCATTTTACGAGAATGGGGGTGCCAATGTACGAGAAGATCTTTGGAAACTAGGCATGAAAATTGAAGGTTAAAGAGAATGGGGGTGCCAAACTTATAGTACTCATTGCCCCTTGGTGGTGGATTTTCCACGAGTGCCCTCAACCTGGAGTCCCTCGGCTGGTATTGACCTTGTTTTCACTCCTCCAAACAACCCGTCTGAGTCTTTGTTATTGACAACTTGTTTTAACTCCAAACTCTTCCTCGGCAGCACTAGTATTGACCTTTCCTTCTCCAATTTGATGAGCTACAACTTGGTTTGTTAGGTTTTACAATATGTTAATTAAATTGAAAATATTTAGCACCATTTAGCTAGGTTTTAATATTCTACAATATAGTTAAGGCATATATTATTTATATTTTACATCACAAATAATATAATTATTCAACTTATTATAGTACTTATATTATATTATTTAACAAAATTATTAAATATGTATAAAATTATTATAATTAATAATTAATAATAAGTATATTTTTATATAATACAAAATATAATTAATAATATATATTTAATATAATAGTAATATATATTAATATGAGAGAAGAAACTAAATTTTGATTGGTTGTTTGTGTAACAATCAAGGATGGCATGTGTCCTTGGGGAGTTATGCTCAAGGTAGCATGCCATTTGATTAAAGATATGATAATTCTCCTTTAAGACCTCTTCAATGTACCCATTGCACACTTAAGGAGACAAAGATAAATAGAGGGAAGAAAATATAGATAGAGAGGGAGATAATGACAAACATAAAAATAGAAAGGGATACAAAGAGATAGAAAGAGGTAGAGAGATAAAGAGATAAGGATGAATATATAGAGATATAGGGAGAGTGATTGATATATCTCTCCCTGTCGCGCTTTATATCTCTATATCTCCCACTATTTATGTCACTCCCTCTTCCCCCCTCTATCTATTGAGCTATCTCTCCCTCTCCCCCCTTTCTCTCTCATTCACTCCATCTCTCCCTCCATCACTCCTACTCTATATCTCCATCTCTATTTCTCTTTTTATTTCCCTCTCACTCCTCTCTCTATCTATTTCTATCTATCCCTTTCTCTCCCTCCCCTTCTCTATCTCCCCCTCTCTATCTCTCACCATCTCTCCCTCCCTATCCCCCCTATCCATTGACTCTCTATCTCCACCTCTCTTCCTTTCTCTTTCCATATATCTCCATCTCTCTTTCTCTTCCCATATATCTCTATCTCTCTCTCTTTCTCTCCCCGTCTATCTCTATCTCCCCATATATTAACTAAGAAGCCATGCAAGCATACAATAGTATGTTGGTAAAACTATAATAGTATTTTATTAAACTATAAGTAACACTTATCTTTCTAATGTCAAACCTTCTTATAAAAATAGTGTTTTATTAAACTATAAGTAGATTATTTTCACCACTCTTTATTCAACTTGAAATGCCAAATGTAGCAATTGTTTTGTTGCTTTTGTCAAGTTTCATTAACCAAGCTATTTACTGGGTTGAATAAAGTTGTGTTATGACCCTCCATCTCTTTAAAATAATTAGACAATATTAGCAAGATAAGGAAGGGGAGAAAACTAAACTCCTTCAAAATAGGGGTAGTTTTAGGTTTGTTGGTTTTCTTTGTATACTATATACTTGGTTCCTCTAGGATAAATAAGTCACTTTAGATCATTTTCTTAGTTGTGTATCCTAACTAATATATAGTAAGATTTTTCATTTTAATTGACTACTACATAATAGTTTGTGTTGAAAGAATTGTTTCCATTCTTTGTAGTTTTTACATTGGAATAAAAATAATATTTAATTTCATGCCAATATACTTCTTTCATAAAGATATTTGTTTGAAATAAGTGCTTCATAACCCATCTAATCAAATCATAATTAACCTATGAAAAAGGCAATAGGAATTTTCTAAAGAAAAGAACACTTGACCAAATCATAAGTGTATGGCCTTTGAAGAAAGGAGTGATCCACCTTAGCAATAACAACTACCTAATTTAGACCTAGGTATGTGCAGGATCATGATGGGCCAAAAAGTGGCAACATGAAAAAAGTACCGTTTTGAACTCGCCAAAAAATTCGAAAATCCCAAGTTGACTTTTTTTTTGGGTTGAGTGTTAGTACATTTCTCCATAGCAATGCCCAAGCCAAAGTACTACAAATCAGATATCTGATTTGTTTTGGATATCCAATTCATATCTAATATCTAATTTGAAAAATATTTTAAAATGTAATATTTTGGTGCTATAAATCGGATATCCAATTTT
>VDFB02000013.1:89539977-89583892 GCA_007258455.2 Sequoia sempervirens
AAGTATAGGAAAATCATGAACATCATCAAATTAATCTCGATCATCAATGTCAGCTCTGCTACTAAATGTGTCATGGATCAATGTATCTGTACTATCATCTTCAACTGTGTTTTCTGGCGCATGATCATCTTCTTCCATTGGATCATTAACTTCATCTTCGATATTCACAACTCCATGTTCGTCCACTTGCAAAACCACATTCTTCGGGCCGTGATAATCCATATCATCTTCCCTAGGGTGCCCCACCTTTATAATAATGATAGACACAGTAAACCATGATCGCAGTCAAGTTATTATATATATATAATGTTAAAATGATATAAATATTTACAAATTCAATCAATATAAATGCATATAATGAACAACTTACCAATGGACGGTAATCATACCCCCCTTCAACGTGACCATGCTGCCTACAATTTTTCTTAGCTGTTGTGATTAAAAGTCATCTCATCTTTAAGCCCTTGCAATTATTACAAGGACAATAACATTTTCCATCACCCTTTCTTTTCAATCTAGCCCACAATCTATCAAGTGCCTCTTCATTTTGTTCTGGACTAATATTATCTGACATGATTTTTCTTTACCAAGCTTGACTATTTAGGTCTTCAAAAAATATCAAACTCACACTCCAATAATTTTTACTCATGAATGGGTAACAAAATCTAATAATTACGATGTTACACGCAAAAAATTGGCATGCACAACCACCCGCAAAAGAGGAGATGGTCACGAGAGTGTGACCCAAAACACTTTAAGTGTAATTCCAAAACTTGGTAAAACTTTGATTTTACTATGATTTCCAATTTGTTAGACTCCTAAAATCAGAATATTAGACTTGATAGCAAACTTCTAGCGATGGAAGTGGCAGAGATGAAGTAAGAGCAAGTGACCCATTCCTAATGAGCAACAAGTCAGAATCATCGTTGCTAATGTCAATACAGATTTATCCTTTTAGTTAAAGATGCAATGTGTCACTTCTTATGACGATCTTATCCCTAGGGCCCTCAACATTTAGAGAGCCCTAATCGCACAAGGAAGCACACACTAGTAGAATTTGGAAAATAAATGACTAGGTGATTAAAAATTTTAGTCACAACAACTAAAAATGACTAAATTCTACTCATTTTTTGCAACTCGTCTATAAATGAGTAAATAAATTACTAGTTTGGTCGTTGATTAAAAATTATTTAGTCACACAAATAAAAATGACTAAATAGTTGGTCATTTATTTAGTCACACAAGTAAAAATGACTAAATAGTTGGTCATTTATTTAGTCACAATCCATTTGAATAAATCATTTAAGGAATCAAGAATATAGCCTGCCAAAATACTCTAAAACTTTAATAAACATACCCTAAAACTTTTGTCAAAATCTTATTTTCAAGCGTAGCCCACCAAAATGGAGTTTTCATTTTAATAAACATACTCTAAAACCTTCGTCAAAACATTGTTTTCAAGCATAGACTACCAAAATGGAGAAGTGTTTTCGTAAAGAATGATGAGGGAATAATGAGTAGATGTGTGAAGGCCTTGGATTCATTGCTTCTTATCTCATTCCTACTCTGCTTAACAAATCTTACATTATTCCCGCTACTATGTGTAATCTAGGTACTTGACATATATTTGCATAATCTCAAATTCCTTGAGAGGCTTTTGAAGTATCAATGTATCCTATATAGGGTTTAGAATGATTTCTTTTAATTAAAAAAATAAATAAATGATGTATTTCCTTGTAATTAGATAATGTGGAGATCTCCTAAATCTGCCCCAGCACACTATCCTCTTTGGCACTGTATTCATTACTCCAGCTACTAGGTTTTTGCATGTGACATCTTTAATATCTTCATGACCGTGGCTTTTAAATAGATCTCGGTCTTTGCTTTAATCCTTTTCATGGTAACCCTTGAGTTCCATAATCCACCTTCAATCTCTTCTAAGAATGGTGTCTTAAGCTAGACTGCATAGTATGCATATAAAGCAAGTCCTTCATACCTGCCATTGTTCCAAACCACCACTCATTACCTTGCTTAAAATGTTGCCTCCATAAGCACAATAGCATGTTTTAAAATCATGGTTGCCAGTGATTGACCATTGAGCTCACCACTTTCATCAAATACAATGGGATTTTGTCTTCAAACTCATGGAATTATACAAGAGATAACATTGTGAATTTTTGTTGTGTATGATTTGATTTTCTTGCACATTTATTGCTTTGCTAACTTCCTTTAAGACTGGGTATTGCACCCTCGGCTGCAATCTCAAACAACTCACTCACTATTACTTGAAGATTCTTTTCATGAGCATCCTTCTATAAAATCAAACTATGCCCTATAGGCTGCCTACTTACTATAGGGGACTCATTGTTTCCTTGGTATTGTAGATCTTAAGATCCTTCAACCTTATTGACACTACTTCACAGTCCACAAGGTATTATTCACTATTCTCCCATCTTTGATGAGTCTCAAAACATTACTCAAACATGCAATCCACTACCTCCATTATACATTAATGGCTAGAAAGAAATATTGAACCTATGATTACCAAACTGTTACTTCATTTGGTTGATAATTTCGATTGCATTTGCCTTGTCCTAGCAACACTACCAAAAGCATTTGAAAAACCCTTAAGGTCAGCAAGGGGGTAAGGAAACTCACTGTTAAAATCTCCACTTTACTATGCAAGGTTTGAGCTTTATTATCTTGTCATTGCTCAACCTCTTTTTGACTGTCACATCTCAAGTGACTATCATTCTTCTTACCGTAGATTGCATTTACAAATGTCACTAAGCTACATAGTGTGCTTGTTATTGGCTACAATCTTTAGATTGCAAGATTTTGTTATTAGCTACAATGTCTCAATCTTTCTGGTATTGCAACCTCACCAATCTGTTAGAGTTATTGTTTATGTTTCTACAGAGGCCTAGGGTTTGTACCCTAATCATGCTCTTGCAATGCTTACGTTGGTGATAAAAACAACTTTAAATCTTGGGTTAGAAAATTAGTTGTCTTGACAAAGTTGTGGTATGATCTTGGATTGTATCTTAGAGAATTATTGGGAAGCTTGTGTTTGATCATTAAGGTATGGAAACACGATGAAATCTTATCCTATATAGCATGGGTCTTGCTTTAATACTTTCCATAATGGTTATTAGCATATCAATACTTTCCATATTGGTTATTAGCAGATCACATTATTATATTTTGCGGTAACCCAAGATTGCATTCAAGTATGTAACAAACTTGGTTTGTAGTTTAAGCTATACACTTTTAAGTAACATTCATAAGGTTTAGAAAATCTTGATCACTCTCTAGAATAGCCTATTAAACATGGGTTGTGCTTGAATGCACTACATAATTGATATAACACAACCACTCTGCATATCAACCAGAGTTATAGGCTCTTTATTGCAGCAAGAGGTAATCACTCTTGGATCATGCTATAATTACATTGTAACCTATTAAACTTGAGACAACCTGAATGCACCCAATGATGATTGACACCTACATTATACAACCTGAATTAAATACATTATATGAGTGCCTCCATTTCTATCACAACATAGCCACATTAAACTTGGGTCACACATGAATGCATCATATATTTGTTATAGCACAACTGTGCCATATGACCAATAGAGTTATGGATCACATAATTATAGTCACAAGAATCTATTCCTTGGTTGTAATCTTATGGTGATTCCACACAAAAAAATATGCAAATGAAATTCTCGAAACCCTAAACCTCTAAAAATGAAATCTAATGAGATGTTGCTTTAAAATATGATTTTCAAACATAGAACTACAAATCTGACTTCACAACTAAATTCTGCAAAAAGACAATGACTACCCTCAACCTGGTGATATCATCTTGAATTTTTTCTGATTTTTCCCTAGAAAATCATCCTTAGTTCTCCACAAATGTCTCAAGTAGAGAAAAACACGTCGCAATAAATTACTAAACTCACTTTTCTTTATGTCGGCCACAATTTGATTTTTCTTATTTTTCATGTTTGTTGAAATTTCGACAAAACTGCTAGTCGAAATTTCTTTGAAACCTAGGTTTGTCAAAATTTTGACAAATGTCAAGGATAAAATTTTAAAAAATTGAAAATTACACATCAAATTTTACAAGCACTTGATGATACATGAAATTATACATATTTCATCATAAATTTTCGTTAGATTTTGCAGTCAAATGAGTTAGTGAATTGTCACCCTTGAAAATTTCACACTATGTTTTGCCCCCCTTTAATTATTGGACCTAATTATACACCTGATTTCATAAATTATGCATTCCATGGCCTAATTTTAACAATTACTAATAAATTGTAAGTGGAAAAAAATGCATTTATCTAATACTTTACCCCTGACACCTTAATTTTTGGAAAATAGGGAAGGGAAAAGACGCCCTATGGCGGAAACATCCCCTAATTTTCCTAGCCCTAAATTCAAATATGTCGATGTTGGCATTTTATCATTTTTTATTCAGGTTGTCAATGTTGGCTATCAAGATTTAACTTGTGGGAAATTGAATAAATGCCTATAAATACATAGTTATTGCTTCATTTCAAATCTACCAAGAGATATCTAGTAATAAGTGAACATTAAGAGCAAGTCAAGAGCATTCAAGGGAATATTTCAGAGTTTTATTGCAGAAATTCAAGACCCAAACATCATGCCAAAATGTATATGTGTTCATGTTTATGTTTTCATATTGTTTGTGAGATCTAACCCTTGTAGGTCTTCAAGAAAATCAAGCAATTCAAGCAAGCAAGATCTAAGCCTTGAGGAGATGTGTATGTATTTAGTACTTCAAGGAATCCATTAAAGGGTGGTGAGTTGTAGTAATTTGTGGATTCATCTTTCCTTCCTATCATTTATCCATTTATCATTGACATTTCCATTATGGAAGTGGAAACACTAACATGGGGTTTGACTAGGCAAGCCCCTAAATGACACAACCCTTTCTCTCTCTTTGAATGTGCAGGTTTTACGATTGAAGGAGATTGAAGAAAGATTGAAGATGTACTTTCCATTATTGCATTCAAAACCCTAGACCTTGACAAGCCATAAAAACTCACCCACAGAATTATCCTATAGTGATCTAACAAATTTGCAGGTAGAATCGGGAAGCTCTGATTTGACATCAAAGGATTGTGAAAAAATTACTAAAATATATCTACAAGGACATAGATTCCCTTGGGTGGATTTGTCCTCCTATTCAGGCCAACTCCAAATTTATAGGATAGGTGCACATAACTATGATTTTCTTAGATCTGCTTGTGCAATTTTTGTTACAATTTCTCATTTGTCAAAATTTTGCATTTTATATTAAGGCACATAGTTTAATTAGGTTAATCAAGGAAAATTAATTCCAATCAATTTCCAAGACCCACAAAATGGATGTAGATCTAGGTTTGATTGACTCACCTACTGGATTGAAATTCAATCTAATAACCTTCTTGATTTGCATCCTAATGATCCACTAGAAAAAGGAAAACTTGATCCTAGTTTCTTAACATCAAACTTAAGGTCCACCCTTTTTCTATGTTTCACAATATACTTGTAAAGCATGCTTCTCATAGGAGTATCACCAACTAGAGATCCAAAGGAAACACAACAACTATTAGACTCTTAGAATAAATTACAATGTACAAGTGTAATACAATACCCTCATAAAATAGGGTTACCTTATAGTGCAAGACAATCCAAAAAATTATCTACTGTTAGATATGAAACCTAATGATGAACGGTATAGATTTATAATAATAAAATATACACAAAATGTGGCTATTGGGGGTGCTTCACAAAACCCCACCAAGGCATGCGGTCCTTAGACCCTTGCTAGGGGGTCATCCCATCAGACCCCGCAAAAGGTGTGCCCCCTTCCCCCCTTGCAACTCCCTCGCTTAATATAATAAAAGGTTGAGACACCACTTTTACTAACAAGATTCAATGATTATTTTATGTTTCACCTTGGTATGGTGCTTATCCTATCATGATTTTGTATGATTGAGGATGAGAGGAGTTCTTGATTGAGATGCGGTTTCTTTGGTTGCTAATGCAAGTCTCTTTTTGGAGCATGAGAGCATGTTTGAAGAATCATATGGAACATGCTTGGATAAGGGATATTTTCCCTTGTTGGTTATTCCTATACATATATATTTACAATGCATGATGTCAAGTAGGATAATTTTTGGATTTAAGTTCCATCTACCTTGTAAGTCCTATGCCATTTTACATGTTTCCAAGATCCTTGGAAAGTGCCTCTAAGAACATAGGGTGCTACTAGAAATTAATTTGTAATATTTAATCCCACCTCTTGTTTGTAAGGAAGGAGGGGTCAATTAGTAGTGGTAAGGTGACTTGTTAAGATAAAAATAATTAATTAAAATTCTACATACAAGTGGAGTGCTTGGGAAAGAGTGAATGAATCTTCAGTTTGAAAATTGTGTATTTTATCATTTATTAGGTTGGTTGCTTGTGAGAGTGATAAAAATTGCTTCACAAAGGTAGCTCAAAAAGGGTCAATACATTCAAAAATATGGAATAAGGGTAGAAGGAAGGTCATGTTTGCAGAGGAATATATCACAAAACAAAATTTATAATATAGTGCCTCCCTGCAATTCTGCCAACTACCATTAGGAAGCATTCTTAGTTATTGCATAATTCCAGGGAAAGGCAGATATGGTAGCTTCAACAAGTTTCTCCACAAAGGTAGCTCAACATGGGTCAATACATTCAAAAATATGGAATAAGGGTAGAAGGAAGGTAATGTTGGTGGAGGCATGTATCATAGAACAAAATATCTAATATCGAGCCTCCTTGCAATTTCACCAACCTTCCTCTGTGTAATGCACTAACCCTTCTATGAAGTAAAAATTTCTAATTTTTCACCAAACAAGTAAATAAATAAAGTAACAAGCCATTGTAACAAAAAAATTATTTTCTTTCTTGATAAATTCCAATAAAGATGCATAACATATTACAACATGAATTCCTTTTCATTTCAAAAAATACATCAAACTAAGAAAACATACAATTACATACATAACTCAAAGAGCTTTAGAAAAAAATAGCTGTAAGATGGTCCAATATCCTTACTTTCAAATCTTGGTTTTTCTATCACCTACTATGAAGGAGAAGCATAACTCATGCATTTTTTTCCAACTACAGACTCATAATGTGATCCCCTGCACATCTATCATTCAATATATGGCCTTTCCCTTCGACGAAGAGATTGGTAGAGTAACCGATAACAAAAACCAATTGAGCATAGTGCTATGTCCTACATAACTAGAACTTGTAATCCACAATCTTTGTCTAGCATGTAACACTGGATCATGATGAAAAGAAAGTGTGGTCTCGGTAGTCACACAAACTAAGGTGGATTCTCAGACATTCACACTACTCAGGACCGATTTGACATAAGGCTATCTTAAGCTATGCATAGGTATTTCCTTCAATGCATAGTCCATCATCCCAAATAACCTACAACCACATTAATCTGCTTGAAAAAACCCTACTTAACTAGTAAGTACACAAGTTAGGTATTTCCTTCTATGGATAGTCCATCACTCCAAAGATAACCTATATACTTGGTTAACCCTACTTAGAAGTAAGTACTTAAGCTCTCTCCCATATTGGATTATCTCTCCTAGGAGTAAACACAAGCTTTTGTAGTTAAATCAACAACTTAGCTAAATACACCATATGTGATTTTCATGTTCAATCATACCTGGTATATAATACCTATGATAAACACCCATCTCCTACTATGGAGTACATAAAAACACATTATGAAAACAACATAATAGCTTCACTTTCCTTTTCAAGTAATCTGAACTCTCTAATGCATACATTGGAAAAGACATCTCAAACATGCATGCAAAACACATCATTTAAAGTGAAATAACAAAGAAGAAGGGATCCTCATGCCTATTATCACTTATTCAACCAAAGACAACAATGCAACCTTCTCCAACAAAAAATAACTTCTCACAAACAACTCTATCTCACTTGTTGATAGATTACTTCTCTCAAACAACAATGATACCTCTTACTCACAATAAGTCACTCTATTTATCACTCACAAAATAAGACAAATAAGGCTGGTTATAACTTTAGAAATAATGATCAACAAAAGATGTATAATCTCTTGGGAAAGAATGCTTCCCTCACAACATTTGAATTTTTTTAGCTATTTATAGAGAAACCAAGCAACCAAAAAGCCTACAATTTAGGAATGTACAAAGACAACAAGCTTCATGCAAAGCAACTCAACATTAAGGTGGTGATCAACAAAGCTCAGAATTAATAAAACCTCCTATAGATCAACTAGTTTCCTTGAGAGAAATCAAAGACTTATTCCAAATGCACATGGAAGAATTCAAATTGTTTCAATGAAAGACATCTAAAACAAATCAAACACCAAGGTGGCACCATCTACTAGTCTTCTTCTTTCATATTTTCCACCATCAAACTCAGTAAATATCCATAATATGACATGTTTTAATCGTTCCAAATGGTAAGTGAATCGACATAAACCATTTAATATGTGAGACAAAGTTAAGCATGGTCTCATTTAACACGTCGACCAAGCCAAGGATTTTGTAGCCAACAAATATGAAATTCCAAGCCATGCTATTTATCATGTGCTATTCACAAGGATAATCGATTTCTACTAGAAGTCGAGAGCTATTAAATTGACTTCCAAAGACATGGTCAATATCGACATTTATTCGATGGTCTATATTGATTATAAGCCAGCCTTATGAATCGGCTTAATAAATAAGAGATAGTCAATTTCAATCAATGAGCACGCGAATATGCCCGCCATGCGCGCGCTCAAATGCCTCAAATAATGGTCAGAGACAGCGGCACATGGCGTTATGCGTCCATGCAGCGAGCCCGGCCAATGCAACATAATCATATATGCAGGCATACATGCCAGCGCCACAGCCAGCAATGTCATTACTGGCGTCGTCGAACAAAGCGGCGCCATGTTCCGGCGCATGCGTTCCTGTCCCACGACCACCATGAGCTCATCCATTCCATGTTCAGCGATGCCCACTTCATAGCCATTCATGTTTTCCATCATCAAGATAAGTGTGTTTGTGTGGCATATCTATACATATGCATATACGTGTCGTAAGACCTCATTGGCATGTAAGTGTAGTTATATAAACATACTTCCATGTTCATACCACTTGTCAATATAATTGTAGAGCACAAGAAAGATCTCAAAAGCTCAAATAGCTAAAGATCACCCAATGCATGTAGAAGTAACAAGACTCTCAAATGAAGACATATCAGCTAAGGATAACTTACCTATTACCCTCAAACTGACTCAACTCAATCATTCTAATGTGATGTGTGTATATGCTTAGATAGTTTACTTTTACCACTTACCCGACCAAGATCTTCTCTTGAGTAATACTTCCCCTCCACTTGGACGAATGAAACACTTACCTACATCCACTAACACATGCACACATGACAATCAATTGTTCATAACAATATGCAATATACATAAACATCTCCAAAGTTAGAATAATAATAATTCAATAAGGTCTTTCATTAACTTATATGCAATATTTCACCATGAATGAGATCAACTAAAATAACATCAAATGAGATAACATCAAATGAGGTAACATTCATATTGATAACAATTCATCTCCTAAATGCACATTACATTCATATTTACCCTATGCAGTAATAGTAAATAGTAACTCTACACTTAGGGTGTAACATACTACCCCCTTATGAATCATCATCCCTGATGAACTAAGGTATTATTAAAAAAATGAAAACTAACATCACATTGTTCAAACATTCTCAAAAGCATTAAGAATATGAGGAAATTTTTGTTGAATTTATGCATAATCCTCCCAAGTAGGTGAGTCTTTTGCGTACTGGTCCCATTGGACTTTGTACTACAAGACTTCTCTATTACGCAAGCATAGCTTACATGTTCCTAGCACCTTAAAGGGATCAAGAGTTACTAATTTGAGGTCTTGTACCTGTAAAGCAATCCAATCAATTATATGATTATCCCCTAGTATTTACTTTTTAAGGTAGGACACATGGAAGAAATTATGCATTCTGGCAAGAGCTGGTGGGAACGTGATGTGATAGGCTACTAAATTCACTTCCTCTAGAATCTCAAAAGGTCCAACATATCACAGGGCTAACTTATAAGAACTTCCAAATTTAATGGAGCTTTTATGTGGAACTTCACTCTCAACAACACTTTGTCACCTAAAGCAAAATTATGCGACACTCTCTTAACATTAGCATAGCTTTTCTGTCAATCCTTAGCTTTACCTAACCTTTTCTTAATAATCTTAACTTGCTCATCCATTTCGGCTAAGATTTCTAGCCCAAGACTTACTTGATCCTAAAGTTTATCCCAACTTATAGGAGTTTGACACTTTCAACCATACAAAGCTTCAAAAGGAGCCATCTTAATTGCAGAATGATAAGAGTTATTGTAAGAAAATTCAACTAAGGGTAAGTAATCCTCCCACTAGTATTGCTGATCCATATATCCTAGGTAGATCTTCCAACACTTGGTTTTCCTTTTCCATTTTCCCATCCGTTTCTAGATGATATGCTGAGCTAATATTCAACTAAGTCCCTAGTGTAAAAAAAAGGGTTTACCAAAAACTAGAAGTGACTCGTGCATACTTATCTGAAATAATATTTTGAGGAATTCTATGCAATCTAAACACTTCAGGTGTAAAAATTTTCTTGCTATGACAGGTGCTTTGTCAGTTAGGTTCCTTGATATAAAATGTGCTACCTTTGTGAGCTTATCTACTTCCACAAGAATAGCATTGTGCTTATTCCTTGACATAGGAAATCCTTTCCAAAAGTCCATAATTATGACTTGCCACTTCCTTTTTGGTATATCGTGTGGGTATAACAAACCCACAAGATGATGATACTCAACTTTCACCCTTTGACACTCAAGACACTTTTCCACAAAACAACAACATATCCTTTCATTCCTTTCCAAAAGTATAAGTTTTACATCACCCATCATTTTTATCACTCTAGGATGTCTAGAGTATAGTGCTTCATGTATTTCCTTCCATACCTAATTCCTTAATTCCTTTATGTTAGGTACATACATTCTACCCTTATATCTAAGTATTTCATTAAGGTCAAACTGAAAACCTTCATACCTAGAATTTTGTGGATTATCCATGAGTGCTTTCTTAACTTGCAAGTAATACTCATCTTCCTTGTATTTTTGGAGTACTTCCCCTTTAAAATCAGTTTGGATTGCTACTATCGAAGCAATGTGTCATCTTTGACTTAATGTGTCAGAAAATTGATTTTCTTTTCCCTTAATATAACTCATATTAAAATCATAGTCATCTATTAACTCTAACCATGTTCTTTTCCTAGCATTTAGATTAGGTTGAGTGAAATGGTACTTTAACCCATTATGGTCAATTTTCAACTCAAAGGGTTTTCCTATCAAATAGTGTCTCCAAATTTGTAATGCATGAACCATAACTACTAATTCTAAATCATGCGATGCATAGTTCTTCTCATATGGTTTCAGCTTCCTAGATTCATAAGCAATTACTTTCCCATCTTGCATTAGCACACCTTCTAATCCTTCTCTGCATGCATCCATGATAATTGTAAAGTTAACTTCAGGATTGGCGTGCTGGTTAATTTCTCCTTGAGTAGGTCAAAAGCCTCTTGACACTTCTCAGTCCATTCAAATCTCTTTCTTTTCTCTTATAAAGAAGTAATTGGAAAAGTGATCTTAGAAAAGTTCACAAAAAACTTCCTATAATACCTTTCCAAACCCATGAAACTTCTTACCTCTGAAACTTTCTTAGGTATAGGCCAATCAATTACTACTTTGATCTTAGCTAGATCTACAACAATTCCATTTTCCAAAATCACATGATGTAAATAATGTACCCTCTTTTGGAAGAATGTACACTTGGAAAGTTTACCATACAAACTATGTTCTCTTAGATGTTGTAGGACCATTTCTAAATGCTTTCAATGTTCTTCCTCATTTCTAGGATAAATCAATATATCATCTAGAAAAACTAGTAAAAAATTGTCAAGGTAATCGTAAATACACTATTCATTAGGTTCATGAATGCTGTGGGTGCATTTATTAAACTGAAAGGTAAAATAGTGAACTCATAGTGTCCATATCTAGTTCTAAATGTAGTTTTAAGATATCTTCATCTTTAACACTCAATTGGTGATATCCAGACCTTAAATCTATTTTAGAGAATATGGTAACACCGCTCATTTGATAAAAAAGATCATCAATGCATGAAAACAAATACTTATTCTTAATCATAGCTTTGTTAAGCATATGATAGTCGATGCACAATCATAAAGTACCATCCTTATTCTTAACAAAGATGACTGGTGCTCCCCAAGTTGATACAATTGGCCTTATCAGTCCTTTCGACAATTCATCCAATTGTGCCTTAAGTTCCATAAGTTTAGTGGTTGTCATCCTATAGGGTACTTTATAAATAGGTTCTGACCCTAGAACTATATCTATAGAAAATTCAAATATTCTTTTAGGAGGAAATCCTAGTAACTCCTCTAGAAACACATCCAAAAATTTCCTTAATATTGGATACTTCTCCATATCTAATTTTCCAATTTCATCTATTTCACCATCTTCTAGTTCCTATAAAATTTGGAACTCTGAATTATCTCTATCCTTCTCAAGTTATTCAATCTTTATGGTGAAGAGTTTACACCCTTTCTTCTTAGCTCTTATAAGTTGCGTTGTCATATGTTATCAAACCCTAACCTCTCTAGGTATCCCTTGGAATTTAACTTGATTTCCAAAATCATCTAGGTATTCTAGAGTCTTAGCATGAAAGTCTACAATAGCCCTATGTTTCCACAACCAATTCATTCATAGGATAACATCATATGATCCTAGAGGTGCAACATAAAGGTTAACTTCTTTAGAGGAATTAGGTAGTTCTATCCTAGCCTCAAATAAATGTTGATCCACCTTTACTCTTGTCTAGTTTGCATACTCTACATGCCAAGACATTTCCATGTGCCCCGCCTTTCTAGATAATTTTTTAGCTATTCTAGGTGAAATGAAATTCTTAGTTGCACCAATATCAATAAGAATAGAAATGGGTAAGCCAAACAAAATACCTAGCATTTCAACTAGAGTTACTTGGTACTCTGCCTATTGATCATCCACTGCTACATGAATCCTATGCTGAAACATTGCTTGTTGAGTGGGTAGTGGATTACCATATGGTCACAATCCATAAGTTTTATTGGGACACTCACTTGCATAGTGATCCCCTTTGCATATAAAGCATCCAATAGGCGGTCCTCCTTTCCCCGTGGTTTCTAAAAAAATTGTTGAAATTTTCTCTAGACTTATTGGTATTACCCATGCTAGAATCATTCCTTTTCTGCTCTCTCCTAATCTATTTTCCATTATTGTAGAATATTTTCCCTCTTTTCCTTGGAGCATTTTGAATAGATTCCTCCTTAGGAACTATCTTGTTAGGAACTTCCACATCCTTCTTTTTCTCTTTTCTTTCTTGACGAGTGGAATTATCCCTAAGCTTTTGCTCCTACTTAATTTCTTTTTCATATACAACATCCATTGTTGTTGGATCATGTATATCCACTTCTCCTCCAATTTTTCTATTGAGTCCCAAAATAAATTTCCTAATACAAAAGTGCTCATCCTTATGATATATGGGAACATGGCATAGAAGTTAGGTGAACTTCTCACAGTATTCATTGACCATCATGTTACCTTTTCTTAACTCTTCGAAATCCAAAAGTTTTTGGTCATAGTAAATTTTTGGTCACCATACTTTACGAAAAATATCCACAAATTCTCCCCATTTCAACTTCCATGAGTTGATACTAAGTTCAACTTCTTGTTTATCCACCAGTTAGAGGCTTCCCCTGCTAACTGATACACACCCCATGCAACTTTAGTAACTTCATCATAGTTTCGTATTTCAAAATAATTTTCCATTTGAACAAGCCACACTTTAGCCTCATCACCTCCAACACTTCCATCAAACTTAGGTGGAATTATCTTCTTCATGTCCCTAGAAAGTCTATAAGGCACAAGCTTCATATTCCTTTCCATGTAAGGTGTAGGTGATTTTTCCTTCTCATGATTATGGGTTCCATTATGTCCATGGGGAGACCCTTCTCCTTCATTCTCATTAACAGGTACTTCCTTTTCCACTCTATCCTTAACTCTTTCTTGTTCAAGGTTAGCTAACCTTGCCAAGATTTGGTCAAGCCTAGCCTCTACTCTAGTGGTTCCTTGTCCAACCTCCTGCATTCCACTAGGATTAGTTTGTGTCCTCACCATCCCTATGTGATTATGTTATCAATTATCTTATTGAAAACATAATAGTAAACATTTACATGTATACAAGAATTCCATATAATATTAAGCATATGTTTTTTTGATAAACACATAATTTTATTCATTTCCATAGGATTTCAATATCCTTTCGATTACATGGAGTGACTTTTCAGATAGTTGAGTGGAGAGTATCCTTTAGATTCACTCTCAAACACATAGCTTAAAGGAGTATAACCTACAAATTGAGATAGTTGTTGCTCCCTATCTTTCTGTTCATATCTCATTTTTTTGTACCTATCCAAAAAAGGATATAATAACCTTTGGATTTTTCATTTGATACATAGTTACAAGAGGCAATGTCAATATGGTGTTCATCAACAATGTAGTCTACCCTTTTCACATAAATTTTCTCATGAGACCATTTATCATCTAGTGGTGTCCATGGTACATATCCCTTAGAGTCTTTACTTGAAAAAATTGCTATTACTTCAGCCAGTGGTAGAACCCTAAGATCCCTAAAGATGAATGCAAGACTAACACTTTCTTCTGAAGGCATGTCCTTGGAAAGTGGTAATGACTCAAACTTTTCTAGTGAGATGGTTGGTAGGTAATTGTACATAGCCTCCATCTTCATCTTCCTCTTCACATTATTGATTCAAGAAAGTGTGTGAGTAAAGGTTTTAGTGTCACTTAACTAGATAGCATTATTGTAGTTGGTTCCCTCTATTTTTCTAACAATGGCTTCCCTTTCCTTCTTGGTCTTCAAGTAGCACTCTTTTCCTATTATTGAATTTTGAGCCGTTAATATGAGATGCACCATCCCGACACAAGAGTTCACAATGTTAGATAATGTTGGATGGAAATAATGATGAGCTCATAGGTTCTAGAGCTAAACATGGCAACTTTGATACCACATGTAATGTACTAACCCTTCTATGAAGTAAAAATTTCTAATTTTTCACCAAACAAGTAAATAAATAAAGTAACAAGCCATTGTAACAATTTTTTTCTTTTCTTTATTGATAAACTCCAATCAAGATGAATAACATATTACAACATTAATTCCTTTTCATTTCATAAAATATATCAAAGTAAGAAAACATACAATTACATACATAGCTCAAAGAGCTTTAGAACAAATAGCTATAAGATGGTCCAAGATCCTTCCTATCAAATCTTGGTTCTTCTGTTTCCTGTTGTGGAGTATAAGCATCACTCAAGTGCTTTTTTTCCAACCATAGACTCATAATGTGGTCCCTCACACATCTATCATTTGATAGATGGACATCCCCTTCAACGAAGAGATTGGTATAGTAACCAATAATGAAAACCAACTGGGCATAGTGCTATGTCCCATTTAACTAAAATTTGTAATCCCACAATCTCTATCTAGCATACAATACTAGATCATGGTGAACTTAAGGTGTGGTATTGGTATTCACAAAAACTAAGGTGGAGTCTCAGACATTCACGCTACTTTGGCCAAAGTATTCTCATTCAGTACTTCGAATGAAGTCATATATCACATACACTACTCAGGACTGATTTGACTTAAGGCTATCTTAAGCTACACATAGGTATTTCATTCAATGGATAGTCCATCATCCCAGATAGCCTACAACCACATTAATCTAATTGAAACAACCCTACTTAACTAGTAAGTACACAAGTTAGGTATTTCCTTCTATGGATAGTCCATCACTCCAAAGATAACCTATATACTTGAATAACCCTACTTACAAGTAAGTACTTAAACTCTCTCGCATACTGGATTATCTCTCCTAGGAGTAAACACGAGCTTTCCTTGTTAAATCAACAACTTAGCTAAATGCACCATAGGCTCTTTTCATGTTCAATCATACATAGTATATAATACCTATGATAAACACCCATCTCCTACTATGGAGTACATAAAAACACATTATGAAAACAACATAATAGCTTCACTTTCCTTTTCAAGTAATCTAAAATCTCTAATGCATATATTGGAAAAAGACATCTCAACCATGCATGCACAACACATCATTCAAAGCGAAATAACAAAGAAGGGATCCTCATGCCTGTTATCACTTATCCAACCAAAGAAAACAATGTTTCCTTCTCCAATAGAAATGAACTTCTCACAAAAAACTCACTTGTTGATAGCTTACTTCTCTCAAACAACAATGATACCTCTTACTCACAATAGATCACTCTATTTCTCACTCATAAAATAAGACAAATAAGGATGGCTATAACTTTATAAATATTGATCAACAAAAGATGTATAATATCTTGGGAAAGAATGTGTCCCTCACAATGGAATGTTTCAAATATTTATAGAGAAACTGAGCAACCATAAAGCCTATAGTTTAGGTATGTATAAATACAAAAAGCTTCATGCAAAGCAACTCGACATTAAGGTGGCAATCAAATAATATCAAAATCAACAAAAACTCCTATAGATCGATTAGTTTCCTTGATAACAATCCAAGACTTATTCCAAATGCACATGGAAGAATTTGAATTGTTTCAATGAAAGACATCTACAAAAAATCAAACACCAAGGTGGAGCCATCAAACTCAGTCGATATCCATAATATGATAGTAGGTTTCAATCATTCCAAATGGTAAGTGAATCGACATAAACTAGTTAATACATGAGATAAAGTCAAGCATGGTCTCATTGAACAATTTGACCAAGTCAAGGATTTTGTAGCCAACAAATATCAAATTCCAAGCCACACCATTTATTTCATGCTATTCACAAGGATAATTAGTTTCTTCTAGCAGTCGAGAGCTATTAAATCGGCTTCCAAAGACATGGTCAATATCGACCTTTATTCCATAGTCTATATCGACTATAAGTTAGCCTTATGAATCGACTTAATAAATAAGAGATAGTCAATTTCAATCAACATATATATTATGTATAATATATATTATATACATATATATGTATATATACTTAAATACTTAACATGTAATAAATATATATATATTATGTATAATATATATATATATTGTGTATAATATATATATATATTATGTATATATATATATATATATATATATATATATATGTATATAATGTATATATATATATATTATGTATAATGTATATATATATTATATATGTATATATATATATATATATTATGTATAATATATATATATATTATATAATATATATATATATATATATTATGTATAATATATATATATATATAATATATATATATATATATATATATATGTATAATATATATATATATATATATATATATATATATATATTATGTATAATATATATATATATATATTATGTATAATATATATATATATATTATGTATAATATATATATATATATTATGTATAATATATATATATATATTATGTATATATATATATATATATATAATATATATATATTATGTATAATATATAAATATATTATGTATAATATATATATATATATATTATGTATAATATATATATATATATATATATATATATATATATATATATTATGTATAATATATATATATATATATATTATATAATATATATATATTATTAAATATATATATTATGTATAATATATATTATATACATATATATGTATATATACTTAAATACTTAACATGTAATAAATATATATATATTAGATATATGTTTACATTATTGACTCATGATAGATATATGTTTACATTATTGACTCATGATATATATATATATCATGAGTCAATAATGTAAACATATATATATTATATATATATCATGAGTCAAATATATATGCTACAGATGGTAAATAATAAATACATTATAGTAAATGTAAGCATGTATATACCTCTATGTACACGTATGTGTAGGTATATATATATTGATGCATTTTTATGAGCGTTTCCATTCACCAGCATACACATGTATCAATATACATATACCTATAGATACACATTTATAATATACACACATATCTATGTTCACATTCGTTTCACATATAGCCATTCACATTTACCATCATATTGATAAGTGTGTTCATGTGGAATATCTATACTTATGCATATATGTGTCGTTAGATGTCATTGACATGCATGTGTAGATATATAAACATACTTCGATGTTCATCCCACTTGTCAATATAATCATAAAGCACAAGAAAGATCTCAAAAGTTCAAATAGCTAAAAATCACCCAATGCATGTAGAAGTAATGAGACTCTCAAATGCAGACATATCAGCTAAGGATGTTTTACCAATTACCCTCAAATTGACTCAACTCAATCATTCTAATGTGGTTTGTGTATATGCCCAAATAGTTTACTTTTACTAGTTACTCAACCAAGATCTTCTCCTGAGTGATACTTCCCCTTTGCCTGGAGGAATGAAACACTTACCTGCATCCATTAACACATGCACACATGGTAGTCAATTGTTCATAACAATATGAAGTATACATAAACATCTCCAAAGTTAGAATAATAATAATTCAATAACCTTTCATTCACTTATATGCAATATTTCACCATGAATGACATCAACTAAAATAATGTCAAATGAGACAACATTCATATAGATAACAAGGTACAAGCATAATTTATTCATCTCTTGAATCCACATTACATTCATATTTACCCTATGCAATAATAGTAAATAGTTACTCTACACTTGGGGTATAATACTCTGGCACTTCATTCACCTTTAACGAAATTGCGGTGGAAAATGTCACACATCAAATGATTAATTAATTTGTGGTATATGATAACATATTCAAATTATGTGGTCAGGGTTGAATTAAAAACATGGATCATTAATTGACCAAGCTCAAAGGCCATATTATTTATACTTTTAATGTATATTTCAAAGAAATTAAGCCATGGATGAATGTGCCAAATCATGATGTGCTTTGAATGGAAGAGATATACGTCACATTTGAGTTAGAACTCCTATATAACCCAAGAGCACTCCTTGTAATTCCTCCAGATTTCTCCTCCAAGTCCTCCCAACTATTGCAAAATTTTAGTGGCTTACTTATTTGACACTAATATGGCTGCAGGATCATTAATTAAGCATGGTTAGTGGCTTATTAATTAATATTGCCAAAGCACATTTTAAAAGATCTGAAATCTATAAAAAAATGTGCAAAAATTTCACTTGCATGCTTTGATAAGATAACAATAATAAATAAAATATCAATCAGAGGATTTTCATTAGTTTGGAAGTCAGGTTGTGGGATTAAAAGGGTCTTAATCCATATTTTTTCACTCAATGATCTTTAGTATATATTTTTTGACAGTTTCATATCTCACGAAGGTGGTATATAAAGGTGGTACTCTCTCTCAGTTTCCAAGTTTCAAATTAGTTGCTAGGATATGGGTTATCAACAAAAGAATCTCAAAGTACCATTCTATGTGGAAGATTGGGAACAACCCTTCAATGACTACCTATCAAAAATAGAACTGGGCCAAATTTTCAATGTCTACTATCCAAGTGTGGTAGAATGCATCCAAACCATCCTTGGTGAAGTTATATATCAAACCTAAGATCCATGAATCATCTTTCTATCCTAGGTACTATCAATATTTGTATCTAATGTCCTTGATCTTGTACAAAATTTTGAATACCTTGAGGTGATAATGGAAGAAGTAGTTTGTGGCCAATTTATGGAGCCAGTGGTTTGTTATGCAATGTTTAAAAGTATGATTTTAATAAGGGGAAGGGTTGGGTAGGGGGTCTATCTCCAAGATCTTACTTAAAGCACAAGAGAGTTTTTGTAGTTGTATATGATGCAATTAAGCAAGCTTTACATTTGAACTATGCAAGAAACCTATACAAGGTGTTGGATAGACAGTTTGAAGAAATTGGTATTCAATTGTTATAAGGGATAAGTGATAGGTATTTTCCATTTTTTTTCTCCATTCTCATTGCAATAACCACAATGTGAACATTCCTCCTCAACTGTTGATTCCAAGTCATGCAAATGATGAGGATGATTCACCACAGGAAGGGGATGATGAGAATTTTGTGACAAATGGTGACAAGGATGAAATATAATTTTAAAATTTATGTTAGTTTGGGTGTATTTTGTTGAAGTTGCTTGCAGTCAATTGTAAGTTTATAAATCTCTAGCAGTTTTTTGTATAAATCGATATATGAAGATTTTTGTATGAGCCAGGATTTCTTTGGTCATGGAAATAGTTGTAATGATTTATTTATATACTATAATTGACAAGTGAAATGCCTTCTTCTTAAAAAAAATTACTCCATGATTACATTCTATTCAAAACATATGAATGCAAGTCATCTTTAATCCAACATTTTATACCCTTAAATTCAATTTCTTCTTTTTGATATGTTTTGAGATAGCCCTTAAATTCACTTAAAACACATTTACAAAGTTTTTTAAAATTTAAAATATTATCTGATGACATTAGCCTTAAATCTTCCTTAATACTAAGAAATAATTTTGACAATGTAAAATTTTTCCCATACTTTCATATTTCTCTAAGGACTTCATGTGCCAAAAGGTGGATGCAATACATGATGCATTACCATATATAGAACCTGATGTAATATGTAGTTCCATAAGACCTTATTTCCTTGAAAAGTGTGACTTTTCCCCTTTTACCATTTTAAATCATTCCATAGGTATAATCACCATGATTTTATGCACTAAATAAAATCTAAGTTCAAGAACCTCTTGACTTATGGTGAAGTAAGCCATGCTAGGTTAGGAATGGGTCCCCATTCTTATTTTAAGAAAATGGGGCATGTTTTGAGGCCAACAACACATCAACAATTGGAATTATTTCTTCTCAAAGGGAGACATGTTTGTAGGAATTAGATTCTCTTTTATCTAACTACATTCTTTAGTGGTTTTGGAGCTACTTCATTATGGGGAGGCTATGTAGTCTCTTTCTTTCCCTCTTATGGGGGATTTCATAATGTATATTTGTGATACATGTTGTACTCGGGGGGTATCATGGAGTCCTCCATCTTTCATCACTTGATTGTATATTTTCTCTCTTTTGGAGAGGGGTTTTTTCCCATGTGGTTTTTCTCCTTTTCTATGTTTGTGAGAGATTTCATTTGTACATGGGTACCTAACATGACCTCATAACTTAGAACCATCCTTTTTTTTCAATTTGCACAATAATTTTAGTTTCCCTAAGTTGCACTTAAGGGGGGGGGTGTTGGTGTAAATAGGCAATTTACATTACTAGTTAATTAGTGGGTTCTATTTACATGTTAAATCCACTTATTTCTTAGGCATATTTCTAGAAATCTTAGTTGCCTAGATAAGATCTTATCCTATCTTATATTTTTAATTTTTATTTAATTCTAGTGTCCTCGGTCATTTAATGTTTTGCATTAGGTAGTTCATCACACCTTTTCTATATAAGAAAGGTCTTTGTACACTTTTGTAAGATACCTCATCATCATATTTGATAGACCTTAATATGAAGCAATGATCCAGGTGGATACATTTTGTCAAAATTTAAAGTGTTTCATATGCTCCAAACTTCATCACCATGTCAAAGTTCTTGGAAAACTAAATTTAATGCAACTTGAATGGAGTCAAAAGAAGCTCATACACTCAAGTTATGCTCAGTCAAAATTGGGTCAAATAGGTACTTAAGGCCAGTCAAAAGGGAAAAAAATGATTGTCCTAGAATTCATCGAAATCAATGTCAAAACAAAGAGATTGATGAGACGATCCCAATGCTACTCATTTCACCGAAATTAGAGTGTGTACATCGAATATATGACTAGTCAAACTTTAGGGTTGACTTTGCTGACATCAGCATCCTAACATAGCATGTCATACCATATGGATGGTGATGTGGATCAATCAGGTCTTGACACATGGCTTTCTGTATAGCTGATTGGGCATTCCATACACTACGTGGTTGCTGACGTGGCGGGTGACAAGGCAATGACATGACAAGATGATGTGTTCAAGGTCATCATGTGGACCAATTAGAAAGTGCCATGTGACCCAATCATAGGGTGCCATGTGGAACCCTTGTATAAATCATCTAGTAGGTTTTTTTAAATGGTTTATCCAGAAATATAGGTAGGCAATTTGATCCCCTAACCTCCATGTTATAAACTAAGCAAATTTTCACCCCATGTGCAAATCTCCTTTTTTCCTTTATCCACCTTAGAAAACCAAGTTCAAAGGCTTAATTGCACCTAATTCCACTGCTTGCATCCCACTTGACACTTTTTTTGAGCATCAGTGGAGGCATTTTTATCAGGGATGTTTGCGCGGTGTGCTTATGTCCCTGGTAGATTCCTACGGTTGAACCTGCAAAGGTGCTACACTTCTCATTGGGAGTCAAGTTGTAATGCCCCCTTTGGCCAACCGACCTGAATATGGCCGTTTCTTTCTTTCATTCTTCAAACTTATCCCTTCAACATGCATTTTAACTTCTTTTGATCTTCTACACTCACCCCACAAGCTTCAACACACTCTTTTGCATCCTCTTCAAGTATTCAAGCAACATTCTTGCACCTCTTTACAGCCAAAGCAACACTCCATCACTTTGGTAGAGAAAGTTTGGGACCACACCATTACAATAGAGGCTCGAGTACTCTCATATTCTCCCCTAAGTAGCCTTGAGTGCTCTTGGTGGAGGTGGTAAGCTTCCCTCTCCTCTGCTCGATCACTTGGTTGAGTTAGCACTTTACTGTTTTGTACTGATTTAGTGCTCTTTACTACGTTGTTTTCTTCATCTCATTCTCTTGGCTATCCATGGAGGTGGAAACACCTAAATAGGGGTTTGACTGAGACAGGCCCCTATACAACCACCCAACATTTTTCCTCTCTTGTTGTGTGTAGGAGTAAGTACTCTTCAAGGAATCAACTGGTAAACAAATTCCTTGGTGAGATCCTTCTTACTCTCTTCACCCTTGCATTCTTGCTTTACAATATTAGAGAACATTTCATTTACTTAATCACACCATTCTGGCCCTTTAGTTAATTAGCTGGGCCGTTAGCTAGTTCTTGTTGGTTTGACCTTGCCTTCACCGTTGTCTGGCCGCATGGACGCCAACACACTTTAGAGATGCCAACACACTTTAGAGATGCCAACATGCTGCATTGTTGTCTAGAGACCACACTTTCATCCTCAGACATAGAGCTTCCTGAGGCATAGTGTTGGACTTGAAAACTGGCTCGCCTAGCCCCTTCCTTCATTCCAGGTCTACAAAGTGACTAAGAGGCCTCACGGTCCTTGTTACTCTTGCCTTGCATTTCCTAACACTACACTTAGCTGAGGTAAGTTAGGGCAGCCTTTCATGTCTTGGCCCTCTATGACCTAGGGTCTTACATGTGGTGATCCCCCTCTTACATTTGTGGTAAACCTGACGTGAACCAATGTCCATTCATCCATTGGTGTTGGGACCTCTCTTGTATCTCGTGACTGTTGTTTTCCTGAGTGTTGTGAAGGTTTATGAGCATCACAACCTAGTCTACAACTTTTGGGTATATTGTTAGGAGAAGTATACGAAACCTCCCAATGGAAATGATGAAGGTCTCGATTGGTCTCTCTACAGGCCTTTTCTCTGCTCTCGCTGTTATTTTGGCTATGTAGGAGCAATTGTTAAGGAATGAGATGGGATTCACTAATGAAACCGATCACGTTCCCACTCCCCCCGTGCCTCCTATGCCATCATCGATGGATGGGTATGAGGCCATTCAAATTCCTGTAGAATAAATTGCCACTCTTGCTAAGGGATTAAGAAACTTAGAAAACCATTTGGAAAGAAATTTGAAGATGGCTAGAGCCACTCAGATTGTTAGTGAATTAAAGCATATGATGAGTAAAGATTGAACATGAATAAAACTTCTCACCAGCCTCCTTGGTCTTTCCGAAGCATGCACTCCTTCAAAAAATCCTAGATTCATACAAGGAGTCACTTTCAAAGAGCATGAAGGACAATTAGGAGTATTGATGTCTCCCACATCCGTCTATATGGCCAACATGGTCCCTTCTATTAGTATCCCTCCCACCTCTAAACAACCCAAAACTATCAAAGCTAACAGGGTCCCCTTGGGCTTTAGCTTCACCCCTCATGTCACCTCAAGTAGTGGAGGCTTTGGTGAGATGAGTGGTGGGGGCTTTGGTAGTGATGGTGGATTTGGTAGTGAAGGTGGTGCTGGTGGAGGCGGCTCCAGTGGAGGTCACAATGGTGGTTTCGACAAAGGCCCTACTGGCGGCGGTGGCTCTGGTAGTGGTTCTGGCCGAAGTCACACTAGTTGCAGCTATGGAGAAGGCCTTGGTGGTGGTTCTAGAGGAGGTCTCTCTGGCCCTCTATCTTTTAATGTCGCTATTCTGAACACTCTTCTTTAGAATATGGGTAAGATGTGGACCCAGTTGGCGAGTCTTTCCCAAGCCTCTACCTAGCCTATCTTCTAGCCCTTCTTCTGACATAGCCCATTTTTGGTTGCAATCTTGAAAAATCCTTTCCCTCAAGGAATGGAGATCCCTAACTTTGAGAAGTATGGTGGTAAGGGAGATCCATAGACACACGTGTCTTCCTTTAACACCCTGCGCACCGACTTCTTCCATCAAAATGCATTGATGGCTAAAGTATTTCCTTGATTTCTCAAGGACACAAAAATTGAGTGGTACTGTTCCTTGCCTGACAACTCTCTTTTCTCATTCGATCAACTTGTAAACCAATTTATCAGATAATTTCAATCATACATCGGGCCGAAGATGACCTTTTCAGATCTCATCTGATGTAAACAAGGAGATAATAGAAAGATCATTGATTTCATAGCACGCTACCAAGTGCTCCTTTCAAAAATCTCATATTAGCTACCCAATTCTAATGTGTAGAAGGTATTTATAGGGAACTTACAGAGGCCTTGGCAAGAGAAGTTTTCCCTCATGAAATACCCTTCTTTTGCACACTTGTGTGTAGCCTTACAAGAATACCAACAAATGGTTGTTCAATTTGAATGATCATCCTCACGCTCCCACTCTAAGGGGAAGTCCATTGTATCAATCTCTAGGAAGGGTAAGGCCGTTGTGAATGTAGTAGCCGCTATTGATGACAATGGCCTAAAATGCAACTAGAAGTTCACAAAGTTATCAGAATCTTATACTTCCATCTTAAAAAAGTTGTTGAAGGCTAAGATTGTAACTTTACCAAACCCTAAGCCTGTTAAAGAACCCTACCCTAATTGGTATGATGGGAGTACTTATTTTCAGTACCATCATGTTAATGGACATGATACTGAATGTTGTATTCAAATGCATCATGATATATAAGACTGCATCAAGGATGGTACCATTCATCTCGATGGAAATAAAAAAAACACTAACAAATTAGTGGTGAAAGCTAATAGTGAATTGTGGATATACATGGACCTGGTTTTGTCACACTCTGCTAACATGATTGTTAATCCCATTGATTCGGTTACCCAACCTGAGGCCTATGTCAATATGGTCACGATAACTTCCACTGTTCCACCTGTACCTAGTTCATCGGACATTACATTCACATCACATGATTTAACCTTAAACATCAAATCCTTTCCTCTCTACATTTCCACTCGTGTCAATGGTAACATTGTGACATGAGTCTTGATATACCCCACAAGCCATGTGAATGTTATCATCAAGGAAACATTAGTATTAAAATCATTACAAAAGGAAAAATGTGAAGAGACAAAATCTACCATCTGTACACATGATGGTGTGTGTCTTAAACCTTACGGATCAATCACTTTGTCCGTCCTGGTTGGACCTAGGGCTGTTGACACAGTTTTTTATGCTATCCCAGAGTTGGATCTGTTCTGGCTAAAGCTAGGCATACCCTAGCTCACCTCCATGAATGGAATTTCCTCCATACTCACAAATGTCTGAATTTATCCCATGAAGATGCCATGCACATGGTGCATGACACTGGATACCAGCCCCTAGTATCCCGTGGTGGATATTCGTTGGATCATTTTTGGCCTTCTTTGTTCAGTCTGCTTCGTCCGAGAACAAACTCGCTTTACAAAAATTATGTAAAGTATAAAACTAGGGGTAAAGGGGAGCCAAAGTTAATCTGTCACCTCATCTTCCCAAGAAGAGAAGGAGAAGCCCGCATTGACTACTCTCCCTTCCTTGAAAGGGAAGGAGAAGTCCATGTCAACTCCCTCTCCTTCCTATAAAGGTAAAGAGAAGGCTACCTCTTCTCGAACTTCCTCATGCTCTCCCCCCTCTTGGGAAGAGTATTGGATGAACTAGCCTGGAGGCTACCCACTAAGTTCGATGATTCCTTCTTGGCGTAGGCCTAATCTTAGGATCACAGACCTCTCTAATGAATACCTTGGAATGTGGTACTAATTATATACAACAGAAAGAAAGGTTCTCATAGAGAATTTGACCCACGACCTCCTACTGCTCCTGCTCCTAAGGTAGTGAATGGAAATAGACCCACTGCCAAGGCTCTTGAGGTGAATCCTGTCACTCCTTAGCCTATTCCTCCTGCTCCCATGTAGGAACCTATCTCTCCATCAGAAATGGCCATGGTGGACATTCCTATGGTTGAGTAGGAACCTTTTGTTCCTTCACAAACTCCAGCCCCTAACTCCAAGAGTCACAGAAACTACCTTGCATGTGAGCGCAAGTGATAGTGAAAGGCTCTCTTGGCTAAGCAAGTTGCCTCGCAAAGGAAGGAGGAAGAAATGACCACCCCTACTTCAGGGCCTCCTGCATCATCTTCTTCCTCCCTTCTACCTCCCTTCAGTCTGGTCCCATACTGCTCCCAGCTTATGTTGTGAGTATGAATGCGCCTAAGCCTAAACGGGTATAGGAGTTCATCTCTCCCTCAGTGGAGTCACCTTTGTTGATGTCCATTTTGGATATCCATCATACCTCAGTTGTATCCACTATGGTTCTTTCCTCCTCTTCCTCCATGCCTCTAGCCTCATCTATGGGGAGTTCATCTCCTCTGATGAAACATGAGGCAAAGGGTGGTCCTTCTAGCAATGAAGGACATAAGATGAGTCTACCTTCCTCACAAGATGACTCTACATTGGCTTGTTCTGTCTTGGTGATGGAACCAGTCCTAGCTTCCCCTGAGTTTGTCATCGCTCCCGAGTCATTCAACAAGCTTAGCAGTGAACCTCAAGCATAGCCTATCCCATCTTCTGAAGCTAGACATGGCACTCCTGTGGGGTGCAGATTTAATTCCAAGGATGAAGTCCTAGCCTTGTCAGTGATCTTCACAAAATCGCTAACCTTAGCTTCATAAGAGTTCGGTGAATAAGACCTTGCAGTGCCTTCTTCCTTAGGCCTTGTTATGAGAGGGCTGGATGCTCCTCCTCTTAACATCCCACCATTGCAAGCTCATCCTCCTTCCCCTTATGAGGATTTAGATTGGGAAGCGAAAGACTTCTTGGTCGATCAATGTTATGAGGATGCCCTTTCTTGAACTTGTGTGTGTGTGTGTGTTTTGTGATGTGTTCCCCCATATTCATGCTATGTGTGCCTGGATGACCCTCATCACCCCTATTGGTGCTTCGATACATGCGTGTTTTTGTGTCGTAAACCTTCTTCTATTTGTGTCATCATTCTTCCATTGTTGTGCTTAAATTTCGATAAATTAGGGATGATGCAAAGTGTTGGGAGCATTTAGGCTTCCCTTCCATGTTGACCCAATTTTTAATTTTTACTTTGTCTTCTCGTGCATTCTTCACATGGCCTGATATAGTAGAGGGTTGATGATAGTTCATTTATATACTATTACTGTACATACATATATATATTTGGGTAAGTGCACCAAGATGGTTCCCAAAAACGGGGCTTAAGTGGCCACTTTTTTTTTGAAATTAGGAAATGTTGACCTTGGACATGAAATTAAGGATAGTTACACTCAAAATTTTGAGATGGAACAAAAACAAGGATTGAAGTGCTCTGAGTCTACTTTCTAAACTACTAATTTATTTTGAAAATGGTTGAGATTAAGGGTTTCAATAAAGGGATGTGTGTGTGTGAAATATTGGATCAAATCTAAATTGAATTCAACAACACAATCAATAAAACATTAAATCAAAGAAGCTAAAAGAAGATTAAATAAATAAATCAAACTGTCATTGCAGCTTCTCCAAAATCATCTTATTGCTCTCTATCTCCAGCGTTTTGTTGCATCAAATTGCTCTCAGATCAGTAGACCAATGCTCAACAAAATGACATCTAAAGAATGAGATTTAAAATGCATACTAATGCTAAATGCAAGATTATGCTATGATAAGAGATATTGCTAAAATGCTAAAATTACAAGAATGTAAGTGTATGCTGTATTCGTTCTGTGTTGTAACCAATGCTTGGATTTGCACGTGCATTTATAGAGTTTTTTTGAAGATTTCGATTGGCTGGTTTGGTCAACGGCTATGATAATTCCTGACAGATCAAACAGTTGAAGATAGATGAGATTGAAGAGAAAATAGAAGAAAACGAATAAAGCCAGATTTTTTCCATTTTAATGGAAGAGATAAGATGAGGTGATTTAAAAATCATCTTTTTAGAAGAAAAAAATAAAATGGAAAGATTATGATAAGATAAATAATGAATTATCTAATTCAATTATTTATTTATGAGTGCGTGTTGATTTTTCTTAAATAAATAAATATTTAAGATTGAGGAAATCAGAAGATTTCATAATTAAACAGAATATCTAATTATGATTTGAAGAAAGCAGAAAATCTTTAATTAAATAAAATATTTAATTAAATTTGAAAGAATGAAATTAATTAAATAAAAGTATTTAATTAATTAGAGGAAAGTTTTAAAATAGAAAGAAAAGAGATATTTAATTTGAATTAAAAAGATTTAATTAAATTCAAAAGATGATAATTAACTTAAATAAATAAAATGTATTTATTTAATTTAATCAAGTAGAATGTGGAATAATTAAATAAAATAGATCTATTTAATTATGGTGGGAGAATAAAATGAATGAATACTATAATTAAATTAAATAAATTTAATTACGTATAGAAGACTTTTAGAGGAATTAATTAAATAATAAATATTTAATTAAACGTCAGGAATAATTAAACATGACCAATTTTATGCATATACATTTTGCCCCTCTTTGAAGTGATGTGTGAAACGCATTGCTTCAAAGAAAAAAAAAAAAGACTAAGGATAATGTGCCCTGATGCGTTTTTGATATTGATGTTACTGCTGATGATGCCCCCTCGGGAGGTAAATCACAGATGATATGAAATCTGAAAATGTGATAAAGAAGATTGGATAATGATATTTTGCCGAGGAGACAGTGATTTAGCTCCCAATAAATGATGTAAAAGATGCCCCTGTTGATATGATGCCCCTTTTGATGGAAATGATGAAATGATGATGATGAACTGATAACTTTGCTTCCCGAAAATAGAAAAACAAAGAGTAAATGATTGATAAAGTGTTTGATAAATTTGCTTTCTGCGATAGAAAACAAATAGTAGATGAATGATTTCCTTTTTGATAAATTTTCTTTCTGCGATAGAAAACAAATAGTGATTGATGGTAGATCAGATTGATATGATATCGAGCTAGATAGATTTTTGTATTGGTTTTCCTGATAGGATTAATTGGGTGATATGGGTTTGTGATATGATGCACTGGTATGAGTCACTGATATCGGTCACTGATATAGTTCACTTGATATGGGTTACTGATATGGGTCACTGATATTGGTCACTTGAGATGAGTCACTGATATTGGTCACTTTGATATGGGTTGCAATTGCATGATGTGAGGCATTGATAGATAGAGAGATTTTGGTTGACCTTTTCAAAATTGAGGTGTGTCAGGACCACGCAGAGATCTTGGGGAAGGAGATAAGACTTCCATCACAGAGGCCAACCCTATCAGGGGGCTCTAGTAGTTAGAGTTATGAGACTCGTGATATTTTTTATGTATCATTATTGATTCATTCCCACATCTCGATGCCTATTATGTTTGGAGCATGTACGTTATTTTGGTCATATCTCATGTATCTCTTTGGAATTTTTAGCTTCATTAGACATTGGACATTTGTATTATTTTTGATGAGTGATGATATGCAGCGGCGATGATTTGTGATGATGTGATGTGCATTTGTGATGTGATATGCATTTGTTTCTATGTGTTATGGATTTTGATATGCATTTTAATGATTTGATGACTAACATGATATGCAGGATGATTCGATATGATGTTTTTATGATGATGATGATGACTGATGATGTATACTAATGATGTCAAGTAGGTGGATGACTTATGATGTGTATATGGAAATGTATATATGGAATGGTTGTTTTTGGATTTTCAAATGTAAGATGATTATGAATGTTGTGTTTATGATATGCATTATGAATTTGCAAAATGAATCGATATGGAAAGTGAGAGGATGATTAACGATATGATATGAATGCAATGTTCTGTAATGAGGATTAAGTGAAATGATAAAATGAAATGCAATGATAATGACATGTATGAAAATGATAAGTAATATGAAATGAATTGTACGATATTGAAAATGATAATGAAATGAATGATAAATGAAATGATATGATAAGTGAAATGAATGATAATGAAAATGATAAATAAACTAATAAGTGATAATGAAATGAACGATAATGATAAGATATGATAATGAAGGAAATGATACGATAAGATATGATAATGAAATAATAATGAAATGATAAGATATGATAAGTGAAATGAATGATGATGACCATGAAATGCATGATAATGATGTGATGAATAATGGTAATGATAAAGAAATAAAATGATAGGGATAATGAAATGTTAATTGATGATATGATAATGAAGATAATGATAACTGATAATGATGATGAAATGATGAAATGATGATGGATGCAATAATGAAATGATATGAAATGGTAATGAAATATTAAATGAAAATGATAATGAAATGTTAAATGATATGAAATGGAATGTTAAATGATAAATGATAAGAAATGGAATGATAATGATAATGCGATGATGAGATGATAATCACACTAAAACTAATATGAAAAATAAAAAATAAAAAAATAAAAAAAATGAATTAAATGCCTGATAATGGATGAAATGATGAAATGCCAATGAATGATGAGGCGATAAATGATAATGATAATGAATCAAATGTCTGCATTGTCCTCTGTAAATAGTCCAAAGAAGCATGACAACCACTGGCCTTTCAAAAACTCTTGATGCAAATCCAATATGCAGTGATGTACCATGACCTAAAATGAAATGCAATTAAATGAAGCCAGCCAATTTTGTTGAGCTTGTAGGTATATTTGCTGGAATCATCATAGAGCACTTTGTAAAATGTTGGAAGTATGTACAAGCATTAGAGGGGAAATTAGCACCAATGATGACCTGAGTACAACTTTCATGATTTTTGATATAGCAAGCGAACACAAGCATCGAGGTATAATTGAACCGAGATGACTTGAGCATTTCTTGCGTAAATAGACAAAGACTAACCACCATCTAATGCAAATTTGGAACTGTCATCAATGATAAGCTTTAGAAAATCATGCCTCGCGACATATTTGCAACGGATAAATGATTAACCTCCAGACAACAGACAAAGAAAAATCATCCTCTTTCCTCACCACTCTAGTTCAATACATCATCGAGTGTGCTCCAGAGGAATGATATAAAAAATTAAACAACCATTATTCAAAAATGAAATACTGTGATTCCAAACATTATTCAGATTAGAGATCATCCAGATATGAGTCATGATAAGGTACGCGACTGAAAGCTACTGCGATACAGATCAATGATTGGATGCTTTGGTTTGAGTTGGTTGTTTTGTTTTGCGTGATGGGCTTCGATGTCATTGTGTCACTATTAAAAGTTGATTGCCCCCAGTATGCCCCATGTTTGCCCTCGGTACTGACACAACTTGCTAAAATGAATATGTACAATAGTCAAGCCATGGTAAGACGTAATCGCTCGAGGCAAATGACGATAGCATGGTGCCGGTGTGGCCCTAAGATGATGGAAAAGATGCATGAAAAAGAAGGATGAAAAGCTTAAATGCAAAACATGAACTAATAGATGGAGAGCTACAAATAGCGTCTGTTTTCCAGATTTTCACTATTTGTTTTTATTGCATTTTTCTTGTCAATAGACTGCCTGTTTGCCAGTTTTTTCACCCTATGATTTTTTGACGCTACCAAGATGCTTGTTTGCCGTTTTCACCAGGGGTAACCATTTTTCAGGGACTTTTGTATATTTTTGTATTTTTAGTGACTTTTCCAAATTTTTGGATTTTTTAGGACTTTTAGATTTTTTGATTTTTAGGACTTTTCTAATTTTTGGATTTTTGGGACTTTTTTGGATTTTTTTGGATTTTTTCAGGACTTTTTCTAATTTTTTTGGATTTTTTCAGGACTTTTTCTGATGGTGATAACCGCCTTAGAAATAATACTTTTTCAGGTGCATGCTGTTGATAGGCTCATCAAACAGGTCCCCTTCTGGCATCGATAACTTGTAGGCTCCTGAACCGTAGACTGCAATAACCACATAAGGACCTAGCCAATTTGGTTCAAACTTTCCTTTCTTCTCTCTATCTTGCTGATTGCGTGGGTTATCTTTTAGAACAAGATCACCCACCTAAAAAGTACGTGGCTTTACTTTGTGGTTATAGCTACGAGACATCATCTGTTGATAAGCTTTCAAATGATCAACTGCTCTTTGTCTCTTCTCATCTAGAAGTTCAAGCTCTTGGAGTCGGGAAACTCTGTATTCATCATCTGTCGTAAGGCCTTTCAATGATACTCTGAGTGAGGGAATCTCAACTTCTAAGGGCAATATGGCTTCTGCTCCATAGACAAGGGCAAATGGCGTTGCTCTTGTTGGTGTGCGAACACTAGTTCTATAGGCCCACAAGGCGGGATTGAGTTGAACGTGCCAATTCTTCCCTGAATCATTCACAATCTTTTTCAAGATTTTCAATATTGTTTTATTTGAGGCCTCTGCTTGGCCATTCCCTTGTGGATAGTAAGGTGTTGAATATCTATGCTGTATGTGAAATCTCTCACAAAGTTCATCAACATCTTGATTTTTGAATGGACGTCCATTATCTGTAATAATGGAGTTGGGAATGCCATACCGACAAATAATATAGTTGAGTATGAATGATGATATTTGTTTGCCGGTAACTTTGGTAAGAGGGACTGCCTCAATCCACTTAGTAAAATACTCTATTGCTGTGATGATAAATTTATGCCCATTTGATGAAGAAGGATGAATCTTGCCCACTAGATCTAACCCCCATTGAGAAAATGGCCAGGTTGGTGTAAATGGTTGAAGTTCTTGTGTAGGAGCATGAATGAGATTCCCATGAATCTGACATTTTGAACATGTTTTCATGAAAGTGAATGATTCCCTCTCCATTGTAGGCTAGTAGTAACCCATTCTAATCAATTTTTTGGATAAGGTCAGTCCACTCGAATGAGTACCACAGATGCCCCCATGAACTTCTTGTAAAGCTTTGTCAGATTCCTCACATTCAAGACATCAGAGTAAAGTACCATCAAGACCACGGTGATATAGGGTGTCAAGGATAAGAGTGTAGCGAGCAAATTGGCGGATAAAGTTGCATTTTTGGTTACGGGATAAATCGGGTGGTAAGATATCATCTTTGAGATAGGCATAAATTTTTCCATACCAAGGTGAATCGGGTCCTACTAAGTGGCAAATGATTTGGCTTTCAGGTGTATCATAAACAGGTGTAAATGATTGTTCCACTAGAAATTCATAACGATTTTGAGTTTCTGGGAGTTGTAACAATGATGCGATCGTAGCAATGGCGTTAGCTGCTTTATTATCAAGTCTTGGAATTTGTGTAAATTTGATGTCCACAAAGTATTTCTTGAAGTCATCCACCATCTTTTTATAAGGTAGCAGTTTGTCATATTTGGTTTGATAATCATCATTGATCTGATTGATGACCAACTGTGAATAACCATACACCTGTAGTTCTATAATTCTCCATTCCAGTGCTATTTTGAGTCCAGTGATCAATGCTTCATATTTGGATATGTTGTTTGTGCATGGAAAAATCAGCCTATATGAATGAGGAATGGTGTGTCATTGAGGGGTGATGAAAAGTATGCCTGCCCCCGATCCATGTTGAGTGAAAGAACCATCAAAATATAAAGACCATGGTTGTTTAGATTCTGCAGTAAAAACATCAGCATTTGGAAATTCAATGTGCAGAGGATGATCTGCTTGTAATGGTGCTTTAGCTCATTGATTAGCGATAACTTGTCCTTTGATTGCCTTGTGATCAACATAATATATGTCAAACTCACTTAGAATCATTACCCACTTTGCTAACCTTCCTGTTAATGATGCTTTGCTCAAAAAATACTTGAGTGGATCAATCTTTGAAACCAAATTGACTGTATGGGTCAGCATGTAATGTCAAAACTTTTGTGAAGCAAAGACTACTGCTAGACAAGCCTTCTTAATAGAAGTGTAGTTGAGCTCATGACTTGTTAATGTTCTACTGATGTAGTAGATTGCACGTTCCTTTCCTGTAGAGTCTTCTTGTGCTAGCAGTGCCCCTAGAGATGTTTCTGTTGCAACAATGTATAAGATTAGTGGTTTGTCTGGATTTGGTGGTATGAGAACTGGTGGAGTCATCAAATATTGTTTAATTTGCTGAAAATCCAATTCACATTTGTCATCCCACTTGAAAGTAACATTTTTATGCAGTAGATGTGTGAAAGGTAAACTTTTATTGGCCAATTGTGCAATGAACCTTCATATTGATTGAAGTCGTCCTTGTAATGATCTCAATTTATTGATGTTCTTTGGCGTAGGCATTTCCATGATTGCTTGTACTTTTGTAGGATCTACTTCAATTCCTTTTTCTGACATGATGTATCCCAAGAGTTTTCCCGATTTGACCCCAAAAACACACTTCTTAGGGTTAAGACAAACTTTGAATTTCTCTAATCTTGCAAATATTTTGGATAATATTTCAAGATGTCCTTCTCTGGTGTATGAATTTTCCAATATGTCATCCAAATAATCTTCCATGAAGACATGCATCATGTCATGAAAGATTGTAGTCATGGCTCTTTGATAAGTAGCCCCAACATTCTTCAGACCAAAAGGCATGACATTCCAACAATAAGTTCCCCATGGACATGTAAAAGCTGTTTTCTCCTGGTCTTCAGGTGCAATATTGATTTGGTTGTAACCAGAAAAACCATCCATTAATGAATACATGGCATGGCCAGCTATTAGATCAACTATGGTGTCGATATTTGGCAGTGGAAAATCATCCTTAGGACATGCTTTATTGAGATCTCTGAAATTTGTACATATTCTGACAGTTTTATCTGGCTTGGATACAGGAACAATGTTGGAAATCCATTCTGCATAGTTGATTGGTCTTATGAAGCCCACATCAAGGAGTTTTCTTAGTTCTTCCTTAACCAATAATGCAACATGAGGGTGCATCTTTCTAAGTTTTTGTTTCACCAGCTTGGTCCCTGGTTTGATGGACAAGTGATGCATGATAAGATCAGGATCAAGATCAGGCATATCAGTGTAAGACCATGCAAAATTGACTTGATTTGCTTTCAGGAATTCCATGAACTCTGGTATTTCTTTCTCTGTCATTGATGCGGCTAATTGTAAAATTATTGGTTTGTCAAAAGTTTCAAGATCAATAGCTTTTGTAGGCTCAATCAGAATAGGCGATCACTCATGGTAGTGCTCCGGGAGAGTGTCAAGATTCCCATCATCTGGTGCCTTAAAAAGGTTTTCACCATTTGATACACTCTTTATTTTATCTTTTGTTTGATCTAATACTACCAGATTCTGGTTTTCACCATTAGATCTTTCTTTTTTGTTTTTATTTTTGCAACTGGGAGACTTGACACTCTCCTGATCAAAAACTTTATGTCGAGAATCGCTAGTGGAACAATCATTTGTATCATCTGTGGAAAGGAAGTTTATGATAGCTTCATCACTTGGAAACATAAGTATATTGATAAGTTCGGATGAATCCCAATCAATGAGATTTGGATAAATCAAGGGTATAGGATCATTAGGTTGTGTGAAATCAGCTATGGTCACGGTCATAACGGAGTGGTTGGTAGGATCTGAGGTATGAGGTGAGTCAATGATGATACTGTCCTTATGATAATCTTGTTCATTTAGATTTGACTCAGTATCACTAGAATCATAGTCGATTTGTGGTTCAGATTCTTGTGGTTGGGACCCTAACCCTTCACCTTCAATTAGAGTTGGGGTGTATTGGTGTATTACATCAACCTCTTTATCTCTCCAGAATTCATCATTGTAAATGGTGTCCCATTCATATTCAACCGAGTCTGTGTCAGAATTGTTATCCACAAAATTATGAACTGTTGTCAAGCATGCTTCTCGTGAATCTGAGCTTTCTTGCAATGCGAAGACAGCGCCATGCAGTTGTTTGGATGTGTTTTCTTTGGAGTGAGTATCATAACCTAATCCAGTTTTCTCTTTTGCAGCAAGTCCGCGAAGGTGAATAGGTTCAACTACTCCTTCCTTCCTTTTTCTGATAAGACCTTCATCATAGCCCATCTTTTGCATGATTGAATACCCTTTTCCATATTTGTTCGTGGGTAATTTGACATTAGAGACTGCTTCATCTTCATCTTTATAGAGCCAATTTAAAATTTCTGTATCCTCAGGATTTTCCATGGGGAATTTTTCTTTGATGAATTGTCCATTAAATTTTGTAATTGGCTCTATTGGTGTTTGCTTTGATGTTGATGCTGCTGATATTTGATGTTCCTTGATAGATGGTTGTCCATGTGATCGAGGTGATGTAGGTAGATTGCAAGACAAAGAGAGTATTCTCCAACTCCATGATCCTTGAATTTCATCTTTTTGTCAAAACTATTGGTCAATTGACTGATTTGTGTGTCAATCTTTAGAGAAGTCCTAGCATGAGCTTCTCGATTGTTAGGGACCAAAGTATCTTGACTGGCTTTCATGTTGGCACAAGTTTGGATATTGGAATTATTAGCTGATATTGTGATTTCCTGTCCATTATAAGGAAACTTTAGACATTGATGATAGGTTGATGGGACAGCTTGAATTTCATGGATCCAAGGATGACCCAACAAGATGTTATATGCAAGATCACGGTCCAGTACTTGACAGAAAGTATTCTTTATGATAGGGCCCACTCTGATTGGTAGCATGATTAGACCTTTGGATGCTCTTTCTTCATCATCATAAGCTTTTATGGTAATCTTTCTTCTGAAATCAATGGAGTCCTCAGAAAATCCTAAGGCTTTAACCAATTTCATGGTATAGATGTTCAAACTAGCACCTCCATCTATTAGAACTCGTCTGATACGAAACTTGTGAATCATGACCTCTAAGTACAATGATGAGTTATGGGGATGAGTTATGGAAACGTCATCTTTTTCAGAGAATGAAAGGAAAGTGGGTGAGGACAAATGTCCTACCATGGATTGAAATTGATTCACATCCAAATCAGTAGATACATTGGTTTCAACGAGGGATTTTTCAAGAATTTCCTTATGGGCTAGGGAATCTTCAATAGTTCCAAAATAGAAATTTGAGCGGGAATTTTCTGAAGCTGATTGACCAAATCATATTGATGTTGAGGTGGGGGTTGAGTGGATTTTGAAGAAGCGCCTTTCAAGACAACTTTTTTCTGTGCTCTTGTTGTTGCGTTGACTTCTCTATATTCCATCTTCTGGTTGACTTTTATGACATTCACCCGCTCGTTGTCCACATAAAGATGATTAATTATATGATCATCATTGATGTGATTCACCTTTTTTTTAGAAGACTCACCCTTTTGATAATTAGGCAAAGGATTGCAGAATTCTTGGTGGTCTGCGTTGGTTTGTTGATTTCCTTCTATTGTGATGATGTCATTGTCGATCAAGTCTTGAATGGCATTTTTCAAGGCTTGGCAGTTGTTGGTGTGATGAACTTTACACAGATGATAATCACAATAGTACGCCTCATTCCATGATGGAGGCTTTACACTGGGTTCATAATTTCATTAAGGCGGAAAAGTAATGACATTTTTGGCCATCAACTCTTTGAATGCGGATTCTACAGATTGACCCAATGGAGTGAAAGTTCTTCTATTCGAGAAGAACAAAAATCTTGGTGGATTTGAATTCGAGGTGTTCCCTAAGGAATTGGGATTGTTATTTGTTCCTCGGTAACCCTGGTTGTTGGAAATTCCTTGATGGGAAGTAGAGTTTTGATTTGTATTGTTCCTCAGAAGAGGAGAATTATTTCTGTGATTTGCAATTGAGTTGACATTGTTGTTGCGAGTGTTTGGAGTGCTAAGGACAAATGGCTTGGTTGAGGTATGATTTACATCAACAACACCGTCGTTCACCATATTTTTTTTGCGAGTCCAAAATTTAGATTTGTCCTGATTATTGTGATGGTTGGATGAGCTGAGATTTTCTTTGTCATGCTTTATTATCCCTCTTTTGACCAAAGCATTTTCAATGTTTAACGCATCTTCAATCATTTTCTCAAAAGAAGAAGGACAATGTAAGTTCAAATGATAGCTCATCTTTGAATTTAAAATGTTAATGAAAGTAACCATCTTTTCCTTTTCAGGAACAGGACGTGGATACCTGGCAAACATTCTTCTCCATCTTTGAAGAAACGTAATGAAGGATTCACCAGGTTTTTGTGCAACTTTGCAAAGATCTATCATGGTGATCGGGTGTTGTATGTTGTAAGAATATTGTGATATGAATAGGTTGATCAACTCTTCAAATGTCCTGACGGGAGGTGTAATCTTAGATAACCATTCCATAGAGTTAACTCCAAGGCTCCTAGGAAACAATCGCAATAAATAAGTATCTTCGTGAGTGAATTCCAATTTCATGTTCCTAAAGTCTCTAACGTGACCAATTGGATCCATTTTCCCATTATAGCGATCAAATTTTGGCATTTCACAATGCTTGGGAAAAGGAATCATGTTGAGACTTCGGTCAAAAGGATAAGGACAAATGTCCTTGAGAGTGTATTTCTTCGTGGTTGTTCCCCCTTGTAGTTATTTAACTTGTCCTTAAAGTGCCTTGATTTGTTGGGTCAAGGCACTAAGATCAGAAAGGGGTGTCTCTTCAGGTTTGTTTTTCAAATTTTTAGTATTAAAGTCATGAGGTAACTTAGCCCCTTGTTCGGCTAGATAGTGAAAATATTTTTCCTTGTCTCGCTGCAAGATCTTTTCAATGGCTTTATGGAATTTTGGATCTTGCTCAACCTCTCTAAGATGTTCCTCATCACTATCTATTTGTGTTCTGTTCATGTCTTTGTATTGATGGAACAAATTTTCTTCTCTATTATCCGTATCTTTGTCAAAAAGTGGATTATGATTCATGATGTAAAGAGGATTGCTACTTTCACCCTCTTCTTGAATGTTTTGAGTATGTCCTTCTTGTTGAATTTCATCCTTCAATTTATTGAATTGGGATCTTGTGAAGATAGGCATATGATTTTGAAAAATTCTTCTAGACTTAGATCATGATTTTGACAAGTGTGATGATAATGATCTGATAAGATGTAGAATCTTATGATATGATCAAGGATGCTCCTAATTTATTGATTGTGGCTTCCAATTGATGAAGGATTTCAGAATCCTATTGGGGAAGTTGAACCAAAAATTAGAAAGTTGTTTGAGCGATGCACTCTTAAAGTTTTGATCTTTGTTTTCAAAGAAATGTTCTAAAATCAATGAAGGATTTGATTGGGATGTGAATGATACTCTATAGAAGGTTGTGGTATGTTTTCAAATTAAAGAGGTTGACTATGCCATTGTGATAGAGCTAATCTCTGATAATAAGCTCGAGAATCTAAGGGATCTATAACATATTCATCAGTGAATCCTCTAACAAAATTCTGATATCTATGAAGAAATCCTCGATAGTGAAGCAAGACTTGTCAACTTTTGTACAAGAATTTTCTCTTTTGCAGTGTCTTCTTGTATCCTAATGGTTTCTTGGGTTTTTGATTCTCTTAGACAATGATTTCTTGGGAAACTTTGTTGACTTCCAATCCCTAAGCATGGGAAAAGTATTGGGAATGTTTTTGAATCAATGATATGAAAAACTCTTAAGTGGCTTTCAGTTGTTGTTCTTCATGTTCCTTTTGGATGATCTCTTTATCTGAATTAATGTAATGGAAGACACAACAAACATTTTTGAAAATAGTTGTTCTTAAAACCCTATACTAACATGAAGTGTTTGATAAAGAAAATGTTTTTCATCAAATGTTTTCACAAGTTTTCCACATGAAAGAAAATTCAGGCAGACTCACTCTTAATGCTCAAGTAGGTCATTCTAGTAATCAACATCCCACATCTTAGAACTGTGTCGACTCACACAGCCGTGTCACCCCCGAAGGGGTGCCCGTGTTTTTGTCTTTTCCAGGTGCGTACTTAGAGTTACAAAAGTGGATACCGGATCCCCTAAGCAAATGGTCCTTGGCATTTATATGGTGAGTGTCTTGGGGGCAGATTCTTCCCTCCCCTTGCATTGTGATTATTAGAATGTTTGGAAACTGACTCGGTTGGCCACTACACTAGGTTCGTAGTAAGGATTTCTGTTCGGTGCGACAGTAATAAACTCCCTCAGGAGACCTCCCAACCTTTAGAACAAAGGCTTTGGAGATGGTTATCTTGCACACTACCGGCAAAAGAGGGTTTCCCCAGATTTGCTTTAAATTTTATAGTGGGGCGAAATAGCCTGGCTTTGGCTTGAACCCACTTGAGTCGTTCCCGTAGGGTGAGTACTTTTTCCCACTACGGCAGGCTCTCTAAAGGATGTAATTAAAGCATTAAAATTGCATGGAAACTAAAAGGCAAGTCTGGTATTCTGATCACCCAGTTAAGGGGAGAGCATAGACCTATTGCCACATTCAAAGCAAGCACATGTTCATTTTAAATCCAAAATCACAATGATCTAATCTAAGTGAAGATGTTGCTTCACTAAAAACAAGTTTGTTCAATTTTAATTGCAAGATTCATTGTGTGGTGACTATCCTAGATTGCTTCATTTTATCCAGATGTGTCTACCCTAGGATTGCTTAATTATGAATTATGTGACTACCCTAGGATTGCTTCATTCTTTTAAAATCCCTTATTGGCCGTGGTTGCGTCGGATCTAGTCAAATTATACTTAAGTTACAGATTACAAATGCAGAATTTAAAAGAAAAAAAATGCTCTACAGGATCTGTCAAGGGCGCTGCAGGATCTGTCAAGAGCTCTGCAGGATCTGTCAAGAGTGCTGCAGAATTTGTCAAGGGCGCTGTAGGATCTATCAAGGGCTCTACAGGATTTTTCAAGGGTGCTGCAGGATTTTTCAAGGGCACTGCAGGATCTCTCAAGGGTGCTGTAGGATCTATCAAGGGCTTTGCAGGATTTGTCAAGAGCGCTGCAGAATCTGTCAAAGGCGCTGCAGGATCTATCAAGGGCTCTGCAGGATCTATCAAGGGCTCTGCAGGATTTTTCAAGAGAGCTGTAGAATCTGTCAAGGGTGCTAAACTGGTTGTAAATAGTGCTGAAGCATGTTTTATGCGCTAATCCATTGTTTTTGGCTGTAACTTGTCATGAAAAACCTGTAAAAAGATATTAAAATAGGGGCTCGAGCCCCACAGTGGGCGCCATTTTATGTGTGTGTGAAATATTGGATCAAATCTAAATTGAATTCAACAACACAATCAATAAAACATTAAATCAAAGAAGCTAAAAGAAGATTAAATAAATAAATCAAACTGTCATTGCAGCTTCTCCAAAATCGTCTTATTGCTCTCTATCTCCAGCGTTTTGTTGCATCAAATTGCTCTCAGATCAGTAGACCAATGCTCAACAAAATGACATCTAAAGAACGAGATTTAAAATGCATACTAATGCTAAATGCAAGATTATGCTATGATAAGAGATATTGCTAGAATGCTAAAATTGCAAGAATGTAAGCGTATGTTGTATTCATTCTGTGTTGTAACCAATGCTTGGATTTGCACGTGCATTTATAGAGTTTTTTTGAAGATTTTGATTGGCTGGTTTGGTCAATGGCTATGATAATTCCTGACAGATCAAACGGTTGAAGATAGATGAGATTGAAGAGAAAATAGAAGAAAAAGAATAAAGCCAGATTTTTTCCATTTTAATGGAAGAGATAAGATGAGGTGATTTAAAAATCATCTTTTTAGAAGAAAAAAATAAAATGGAAAGATTATGATAAGATAAATAATGAATTATCTAATTCAATTATTTATTTATGAGTGCGTGTTGATTTTTCTTAAATAAATAAATATTTAAGATTTTGAGGAAATCAGAAGATTTCATAATTAAATAGAATATCTAATTATGATTTGGAGAAAGCAGAAAATCTTTAATTAAATAAAATATTTAATTAAATTTGAAAGAATGAAATTAATTAAATAAAAGTATTTAATTAATTAGAGGAAAGTTTTAAAATAGAAAGAAAAGAGATATTTAAATTTAATTAAAAAGATTTAATTAAATTCAAAAGATGATAATTAACTTAAATAAATAAAATGTATTTATTTAATTTAATCAAGTAGAATGTGGAATAATTAAATAAAATAGATCTATTTAATTATGGTGGGATGAATGAATACTATAATTAAATTAAATAAATTTAATTACGTATAGAAGAATTTTAGAGGAATTAATTAAATAATAAATATTTAATTAAATGTCAGGAATAATTGAATATGACCAATTTTATGCATATACAGTATCCATTAAATCTAGGCATCTTCTTATAGACTTGAGTTGGCATACTTTCAACCTTGTACCCACTCGAAAGCACTCCAAGGACCTTTTTAGTATTTTAAAAATCACCAAGTTAGCCAATAGTATCTAGTTGGTGCAACAATTTTTCTGATAATTTTAATGAATATTATCAACTTTTCTTCTAAGGGCACTTCCCTAAAAAGTAGAATTTCTCTCCCCAGTGTCTCCCCGCCAAATTTTGGAAAGTAATAGATTTTTAAATTTTTATTTTTAAAATAAGTTTCTAAAATGTAATTTATTTGAAATTTTGATGAATGGTTAATTTATAACAAAAACCAAACACTGCTTTTTGAAAAAAAAAAACATACAAACAAAAGAAATTATGGATGAAAGCCCTCACATTGTTAGAAAGTGAAAAAAATTATATCGTTGGAAAGCTAAGAGATAACTTAACATTACCCATGTGTTTGATTTCGTTGATATTAAACCAAATGCAATCCTGATGGTGAGCATAAACTCGATTATGTGAAAAATTATAGAATTTTCAAAAAACACATCTCTAGTGGTTGGGAATGCCCTCCAAACCTTTGGGTTGGTATTCCAAGGAAAATAGAAAAGCCAAGGCTCAGGGATTCCCAAAGAAAAATATAACGCGCTCGGGTTATAACGCGAGCGCGTTATTTACTAGTTTTCACTTTTTCTTCTTCGTGGAACATTTCTAACAACAAATAACGTGCTCGCGTTATTTATTGCTTTAGTTAAATGCCAATTTTT
>VDFB02000013.1:89583992-89811927 GCA_007258455.2 Sequoia sempervirens
TGACACTACTTCACAGTCCACAAGGTATTATTCACTATTCTCCCATCTTTGATGAGTCTCAAAACACTACTCAAACATGCAATCCACTACCTCCATTATACATTAATGGCTAAGAAGAAACATTGAACCTATAATTACCACTATTACTTCATTTGGACAGTCATTCCCTAATTGCATTTGCCTTGTATAACACTACCAAAAGCATTTGAAAAATCCTTAAGGTCAACAAGGGGGTAAGGAAAATCATTGTTAAAATCTCCACTTTACTATGCAAGGTTTGAGCTTTATTATCTTGTCACTACTCAACCTATTTTTGACTATCACATCTCAAGTGTCTGTCATTCTTCTTACCATAGATTGTATTTTCAATTGTCACTAAGCTATGTAGTGTGCTTGTTATTGGCTACAATCTTTAGATTGCAAGATTTTGTTATTACCTACAATGTCTCAATCTTTCTGGTATTGCAACCTCACTAATCTGCTAGAGTTACTGTTTATGTTTCTATAGTGGCCTAGGGTTTGTACCCTAATCATGCTCTTACCAATTCTTTTGTTGGTATTTAAAAATAACCTTAAATCTTGGGTCAGAAAATTAGTTGTCTTGACAAAGTTGTGGTATGATCTTGGATTATATCCTAGAGTGTGTGGGAAGCTTGTGTTTGATCATTAAGGTATGTAAACCTAATCAGGGAAACATATCTATATAGCATGGGTTTTTCTTTAATACTTTCCATAATGGTTATTAGCAGATCACATTATTATACTTTGCGATAACCCAAGATTATATTCAAGTATGTAACAAACTTTAAAAGCCTCTAAAGGAATTTGAGATTATGCAAATATATGTAAATTAACATTCATAAAGTTTAAAAAAATTTGATCATTCTCTAGAATAGCCCATTAAACATGGGTTGTGCTTGAATGCACTACATAATTGATATAACACAACCACTCTGCATATCAACTAGAGTTATAGGCTCTTTATTGTAGCAAGAGGTAATCACTCTTGGATCATGCTATGATTACATTGTAACTTGTTAAACTTGAGACAACCTGAATGCACCCAATGATGATTGACACCTACATTATACAACTTGAATTAACTACATTATATGAGTTCCTTCATTTCTATCACAACATAGCCACATTAAACTTGGGTCACACATGAATGCATCATGTATTTGTTATATCACAATTGTGCCACATGACCAATAGAGTTATGGATCACATAATTACAGTCACAAGAATCTGTTCCTTGGTTGTTATCTTATGGTGATTCCACACAAAAATATTTGGACATGAAATTCTCAAAACCCTAAACCTCTAAAAATGAAATCTGATGAGATTTCGCTTTAAAATATGATTTTCAAACCTGGAACTACAAATCTGACTTCACAACTGAATTCTGCAAAAAGACAATGACTACCCTCAACCTGGCGATATCTTCTTGAATTTTTTCTAATTTTTCCCAAGAAAATTGTCCTTAGTTCTCCACAAACTATCTCAAGTAGAGAAAAATATTGTCACAATAAATCAGTGAACTCACTTTTCTTTATGTTGGCCACAATTTGATTTTTTTCTTATTTTTCATGTTTGTCAAAATTTCGATGAAACTGATAGTCAAAATTTTGACAAAACCTAGGTTCGTCGAAATTTCAATGAACGTCAAGGATAAACTTTTAAAAAATTGAAAATTACACATCAAATTTTACAAGCACCTGACTATACATCAAATTATACATATTTCGTCAGAAATTTTTGTCAAATTTTGCAATCAAATGAGTTAGTGTGGCAATATAACCTCGATAATGACTTAGTAGGAACAAACATTTGGGTGAATCATAGCCCCCAATCTTACTGGGAAAAGTGATAGAATCCCTTGTCAAAACATGATGATATATTTGTAGACTTGGTTCACATTCCTATAGAGGTTAAGAGGCCACCATGGCTCAATTTCTATTTTCCTTTGGTGAAGTTTAATGAGGTACCAAATGGGGGCCACCCTTCGCAATTATTTGGCCAAGTATTGGAACTGGAGTGAGAAAAAGATTAAAGATTTCTACATTTACTATCAAGAGATCCAATGCCCTGATGCCCTATTCCAAGATGTAGCCAAGGATGAAAAATATGATACTCTTTGGAACTAGGCACATGATGATATCAACACAAGTGATGAGGAGGATGTTGACCTAGTGGAGGCTAGAAAATATACAAGGAAGGGGAAGGAGAAGGAAAAGGAAGTGAAGACAGCCCCAATGCAAAAGATTGGACAAGCAACGAAGCAACCTAACACAACTACTCCAAAGCTATGGGTGAATATATCATGTTCAGGAGCCTCACAGACACACACTTGGGCTATGAAAAGACATAGAGTAGCCCAAAAAAAACTGTTAGAGGTCATAGAGGTGGAAAATTCCCCACCTAACAAAAGGCAACACATAGATGCAACTTCTGGAGAGGGCTCACAGGAGCTTGCAATGAGCCAGGGATCGGAGTCTTCCATAGCCCAGTTATCTTTCTCTCTCCCTCTTCTTGATTCATAATCTTTGGTTTCTTTCGCTGTATCTACATCACCTGTCACTTCAAGTGTCGACCTTTCTTTCTCTACTTCTACTGCAATGGTTGCGAGAGGTCTTTCCCAATTCTCCCTAGCAAGACAATTTTCTTTTACTCCCCCATAGGTTACTCCACCTTTTGTCAGAGCCCAATCCACATCTACTATTGCTCCCCCTTTTTGCAACCACATCAACTCTGACCTAGCTTTCCCAACAAATGGAGTCTATTGTATCTCCGCTACCACTGCCACTCCCCATGAGTCCTTCTACCATTGCATAGACTGAGCCTTGGTATATTCCCCCATTCTCCCCACAAATAGTCTCCCTTTCGAAGAAGAAATCAACTAGAACTACTACTCTCTCATTCCCTTTTGCTCTTCCTCCCAATGCACCCTTTGCAGGTGAGCTGATTAGATTGCCAACATAATTCATGTCAGAGGGAAATAAAACAAGACAAGCACGAGCTTTTAGGCTCCAGAAGCAAACAGACAAGGATGCTAAAAAGCTAGAAAAATCATAGGTGCAGACCCTTTTCAATGAGGCTCAGTAGTCGTTGCATTTTGAAACCATGTATTCAAACGTCATCAAGCCTCAGGGGGAGATGCAACCTAAATATTACACCATCTATGCTATGGGACTTGATCTGCACACAACCCAACCATAGGATAAAGTTGAGATCATGGATAAGACCCAGTGTGTGGTGACTACCGACTTTCTCAATTCCAATTTCCAACTGAAGAAGAAAGAAGATGAGCTAAAAAATTCCAAGGAGAGGATAGAGGTCCTAGTGAAGAAGGACAAGGCAAGGGATGTTGAATTTGCACACTTGTCACAACAAGTGGAAACAAAACAAGCCAAACTCCAAGGGGAACTCACAGAGTTTGAATCCCAAGATCCCAACTTGGTCATTGATTTGTAGTGGAAAAACAAAGAATTACAAGACTAGTTGGCATGGGTAGAGGAGGAGATACAACAAAAGAATGAAGAATTTTAGCATCAACTTGCTCAATTGGAGCAGATAATGTAGTAGAAGGAAATGGGCTTCCAGGGCCAACAAGCTCAATTCAAGAAGGAAATGTAGGAGGTAAGGATCTCCCTAGATAGAGAATATGCAACCAGAGGCCAAGCTAAAGAAAAATGGCTTGCCAAGTTAAGAACCCTGTAGGAACAACCACAATAGATAATAAAATTATAGAATTGAAGTAGGATATTGGCTTGAAGGATGCAGAAATTGGTCTTTTGGAGAATCCTACCCAACCCCCTACTGCCCAGTTAGACCTCCTCTTAGTGGCCCAAAAATTATATGTTTCATACTAGGAAAAGGTCAAGGCCTTCTATCTGACTCTTTAGTCAATGCTTCAGTTCATGGCAATGACAACAAGTTTAAGTAGGGAGGTTTGCATAATGATAGAACAATTCTCACAATTCATTTTAGAGAGGGTTCCTGAGGTGGAAAAGTTGCTAGATAAGTTGTACATAGTGCTGAATGAGGACTTAGTGAGTGCAGGGATCAAGGACCGGAAGACAACTGCCAAGAAAACAAAGGAATTCATCCATTTCCATGCAACCATCCTCCATGCTAGTGATTGCTCTACCACACTGGGATAAACTATGAACATGTGGGAAAAATTCTCCCAAATGACTTAGATGAGCTTTCCCTCCCCGTTTCTTTTTGATGATTCAGTGGCCATAGCAGAGAAAATTGCAATAAAGATTGAGGAGAAGCAGTAGGACGTATCTACGTTTCAGAGCTTCAATCAACCTCCTACTGCCGAGGATATCGAAGGCATCACTCATCAGATAGAATGACTGCTCTTTGAACTCGAGTCTAGGATAGAGATATCCATGAAGTGAAAGAGAATTTGTGCTCCATATCAACATCATCTGAGGCTAACTTGTTGCCTTTGTAGACTACTCTTTCAAAGCTCTGACTCTATCGCCCAATGAATAAGGCTCTGGTCTTAGAACCAAAAAAATTGGGTTCCTCATTCCACAAGAGAAACGCCCCTAGTAGTCACCAAAAGCTATGGATATAAAATCCCTTGAGCTCCCTTCAGGTTAATACTATTTTTCTTGGTTTCCACTCACACCCCATATATTTTTGAATATCTTCGAGCCCCTTTTTGAAGAGTTTTTCATGTTGTCACCATGTGTCCTTCATACACTCCTCACAAGGATTTCCTCCCTCACTTTTCTACCAAGCCCCACCATGCTTCCATGTGTCAGCAACATGGACATTTGAGCACTTGCTTCCCTTCACTTCTCTATCGAGCTCCACCCACATGCCATTGTAGCATTGTTTTGCTTATACTTTTTAGTGGACCCCATAGTCAACGCTAGTAACACAGACTTCTCCACGGGTATTTTCATCGCAAGGAAATAATTATCAATGACGAGCCCCGCCCTATCACCATGTGTCCTAACTAACTTCGTGGGTGAGCGACACATGTTTGCATGAGGTTTTGTTGCTTCTACACTGGGACCACTACCATCATTTACAGAGGATGTATCTGGCTCAAAGGCGACTACATTTTACGGCTCAAAATATTTTTTGTTTCAATGGCCTTAGAAAATAATTGTTTTGGACATCATTCTCAATGGAGGAATCTTTTCTGTTACTAGCTTTCAAGTAGTGGGGTGTTTTCTTATAAATATTGCTTCTTCTTTCTGATAAGGAGTTCAGAACATACATAAAAATTGTGGAAAGAAACCAAGCCTTTTGTATTGTTTTTTTAATTATTGTATAAGAGTCACAAACTATGCCATTATTTTCTGACCTTTCTATGTTTTAGCTATTTGACAAAACATTATGCTATGCCCTTTCTGCACTGAGTAGTTTATTTGCAGAACTTCTATGATTTTAATATAAGTTTTCCAATTTAGACCATGTCTTTGACTCTTCTTTTTCAGTAAATGTGTATGGGAGTTATTTTATGTTATTGGATAAATTATTTGGGCTTTCATCTTTGATTTATGTTATTCTGGGACATGCAAATTGCTTAACGTGCTCTTAAATCCCATCCAAAAGATAGATTTATCATGACTATACCTACATCTTGGCACATCACCTTAGTTAGATCTTTATTTTATATATTTTCTTCCTCTTCCCATTCCAAAACCCCAATTACAGAAGAATATGACTTCTTTAAAAACCCGAAAGTCACTTAGTTTAGCACAATTGGTTCCCCCATTAACTAAGTTTCCCATAAGGCTACTACTTGTCAAATTTTGGAATCAATAGAATATGAATGTTTGGATTTAGATGATAGGATTTTGGATTTGGGGTGAATGGAAGGAGTACCAACATCTAGAGACTTATAGCTAAGGCCATGATAATTAGGATTTGATTGGATTTGGATGTGTTCTAATAATCCTTGCTCATGTAGGCCTAACCCTTTGCCTTGATAATGCATTTTTTGACAAATATTTTTTCCAATGAGATACTTGTTTTTTTTAAAACAAGATGTGAGTCCATTTTGAGGAGGGTATGGTATGGAAGGAATGATATATTCTTGGAGGAAACCAACTTGGATGAAAGTGGAGGAACCCAATTGATAAGTGTGGGGTTTGTGAGTGGCTTGGATAGGGGTGATGGGATTTTGTGGAGGATTAGGATCATGACATGAAGATGAAGAGGTGCTTTGATCGTGACTTGGTCTAGGATCATGGGATGGGGAAGATGGCACATTTTTTTCTTCATTATGAGATGGAAGGGGATCATGACATGGAGATGAAGGTATAATTTTATCTTGACATAGAGGAAGGGGATCATTTCATGGGATAGAAGTTATACTTTTATCTTGATGTGGAGGAAATGGATCATTGTATCAAATAAAAGGGATATGTTGCTCTTGATTGAAAATGGGATAATGGGATGGAAGAAGATCATGAGGTTGAAGGGGATCATGTGATGGAGTGGATGGGACATCTTGATCTTTATTGGGAAGGGTATCATTAGATGAGGTAATGGATGGAAATATTTGTTCTTGTGATGGACTAGGATCATGCCATGGAGGTGGTATGATAGGATCATGATATGAAGTGGATATGCTAGGATCATCAAATGGGTTGTATATGGTAATATTATGAGATGGTATAGGATCATGTAAAAGAGTTGATGGATGAGGATTATGGCATGGATTTGAGAGACTTGGATCATGAGATGGTATGGAAGGGATACTTTACTCCTGATATGAAAGGGGATCATTTTGGATTTCTTGATCAATGGTAGGATCTTGATCAAATATAGGTTTATCTTGGATGCCATAATCATCTAGAAGTATTTCTTGGATGGACATAAGGATAGGATCCTGAGATGGACTGGGATCACAAGGAGGAGTACTTTGATCTTGACATAAAGGGGGATCTATGTTGTCATAGTTGGATCAATGAGGTCAAGTGAGTGACATGGTTGGCTTTGTGTAGCTGTTATGAATGTGGAAAAACATGAAATGGATGAGGTGGATGAGATGAATGACATGGAAGTGGGTGGAACTAGAAGATTATGACTAGCATTTTATGAAATAGGATTTTTCATGGGTTCTTATATTCCTTTGAGGGTGACTTTTGGTGCTCCTTTGATGGTGACTTTTTCTACTTCTTTGATGGTGATTTTTGGTGCTCCTTGGATGGTGACTTTTGGATTGATCATGGGTTGACTAGGATGTGAAGTGAATGAGATATGGTTATGGATGGGTGTTGGTTGAACATGGAAGACATTTTGGTTTCCCTTGTAAATGGAGGAAAATGATGACATGGAGGATTGGATGATGTTTAGGATAGGAACCTAAGATGAACTGGGATGGCAAGGAGGGTTACTTTGATCTTGACATAAAGGGGGATCTATGATGTCAACCTTGGATCAACAAGGTCAAGCGAGTGACATGGTTGGATTTGTGTAGGTGCTATGAATGTGGAAAAACATGAAATGGATGAGGAGGATTAGATGGATGATGTGGAAGTGGGTTCAACTAGAAGACTAGGAATAGCACTTTATGAAATAGGATTTTGCATAGGTTCGTATATTCATTTGAGGGTGAATTTTTGTGCTCCTTTGATAGTGACTTTTGGTGCTCCTTTGATGGTGATTTTTGGTGCTCCTTAGATGGTGAATTTTGGCTTGATGATGGGTTGACTAGGATGTGAAGTGCATGAGATATGGTTATGGATAGGTGTTGATTGAACATGGAAAATATTTTGGTTTCCCTTGTCAATGAAGGAAAAGGATGACATGGAGGCTTGGATGGTGTTTAGGATCTCTTGGAATCTACTTACAAGACACATGATCATGGATTTTATGTGATTGTTAAAGGAGTTGGCAAGGATAAATTAAAAAATATCTTGAGGTATGAGATGGAAGATGGAGGATATGTTAGGCTCATCTTGATCCATGTTGTGATGAAGGATGATGATAATGAAGGATTTGGGGTAAGGATGATGATGAAGATTAAGGATGGTAATGAATAATGAAGATTAAGGGTGGTAATAGATAGAGGATGAAAATGGATTAGGAAAGAAATATTTTGATGTGGATCATAGAGAGTGGTTATGATAATGATTAGGAACTCAACTAGATTAGGAAAATTAATTAAGCTTAGGGTCCTAAATGATGGATTAAGAATTGATGTGGATGATTTGGATTAAATGATTGGGTATGATCAAGATAAGATGGATGATTAGAAAGATTAGGGGGATAATTAGGATGATTATGAATGATTAGGATTGGGTGATAAGGATGATTATGAATGATTAATATAAGATGATCAATATGACAAGGAATGATTATGATGGATAAGGATAATTAGGATGAAATGAGATATGGTTAGGATGGGGTGATTGGGATGAAAATGAATGATTAAGAGGGATTAAGATGGGAAGGGATAATTATGATATAAATAGATGATTAGGATGAGGATGAATTATTAGGATGTAAATGATTGATTAGGATGAGGTATGGTTATGATGACTAGGATGGGATAATTGATTTGACTTGGATGATTCTAGGATAGGATGATTAGGATGGAGAATGAGGATGAGAAGACAACTTGGATGACTAGGATAGGATGATTAGGATGAAGAATGAGGATGATAATTTTTACTTGGAGATGATGTGGATAGCTTGACTTGGAGTACACCTAGATTTGTTTGTTTTTGAAATGCTTCTAATGTTTTTTGGTTTATGGTTTTTCTTGCTTGATTAAGATTTAGATCTTGAATACACATTCACATATGCAAGACAAGATGTGATGCAAGATGCAATGCAAATGATTATGATAAGAAGACACATCTAAGTACAAGAAAAACCTAGCAATTATTCAAGTGGGTAAATTGGCCAATGGTCTTAAACTAGGATGCACAAGGATCTAAGGATATCCTCTATATATCTTGAAGGTATGTGAGGTCCAATTCTATGAATTTGAAAGGAGAATGATGTAAAACAGTCAGGAGGAGAGGGTAACCCACACTCCACCTTCACTTCCCAAAGGTATACAGTTCTTTGGGGCTTATCCAAGATTGACAATATTCACTTCCAAGAGGCATGTCTTTCAATTCACCCCTCGCTATTTATACTCCACTGGACTACTAAAGTTGAGGTTGCCTCTAGAGTGATCACTTCTCTAGGAATGCCCCATAAGAAGGTTACACAAAAGTAATGAAAATAATGCTTTTGATCTTCAAAATCATATGATAATGCGAGGAGAGAGCATACACATGTATTTTATCACACAACCAATGTTCATTAACCTTAGAAATTGAAATGTGTGATGTGAAAATGAGAGTGTTGAAGAGTGCTTTTGATTCCCAAGATCATATGGAAATGCAAGGGAAGAGCATACACACCTCCGAACATAAACAAGCTCACCAAGCAATGCAAAAACTTGTTCTTTTTAATTCCAAATTGAAAGTGTGATTTTGAGAAGACACTTATTCTTTTTAGATATAAATTGAAATGTAATGTTGTAAACAAGACTAAGATAAATATATGAGTTGAAAAGTGTGGACATAGATTTTCTTTAGCTCCAAATTTGTATCCACTTGATCCAATTTTCCCTTTGAAGAGTACATTTTTCTGCACATTAACAAAACCAACAATAAAGAAAAAACCTAACAAGATAATTGATCACTAATATTAAAGGGTTAGCTTAACACCCTACCAAACCGTAATTAACAAAGATTTTATTTTTTAATAATTATTTTAAGCTAAAAAATAAATCTACAAAGAATACACCCCCACTAAAATTTCAAGAGATTTCTAAAAATATAATTTTTTTTTAAGAATTATTTGATTTGAGCCCTAGAGAGTAGATTTATTGAAAAACCCTAATTTTTAAAGATCTGATTTTTCATGAATTATTTTTCATAAAAATTAAAAATATAAATAATAGACCCCAATCATAATTTTGAGAGATTTCCAAAAATATAAGAAAATCCAAAAAATTCATTGATTTTCTCCCAAAATTATTTTTTCATGAAAAGTCATAATTTTTTTATAAATAATTCAAAAAAGATTAAAAAAATCTGATTTTTTGACTGAAAGCTCCTGATATCATCCCAAACCTACAAAAAAAATTGTGAAAAAATCTGTCAGCTTTTGTGATATATGATCAAATCATTCTAAAACCCTAATTTTCAAAGATTTGATTGTTTTCTAATTATTTTTCATCAAAATATAAAACATAAAGAAAAGAAACCCATTATAATTCTGATAAATTTAGAGAAATATAAGAAAATCCAAAAAAATTGTTGATTTACTCCCAAAATTATTTTTTTATGAAAAATCATAAATAATTATAAATAATTTCAAAAAAATCCAAAAAATCTAATTTTTGGACTAAAAGCTTTTGATATTATCCCCAACTTGTAGAAGAATTTTTGTGCGAAAATTCAAATCTTTTCGAGAGATATGGTCAAATCTTTGAAAACTAGGGTTTTGTTCAAAAATGATGAAAAATTTGCAACAAAAAGTTAACAAAACCTGCAAAAAGCAAGCTAGATCAAGTGAAGTGGGTCAAAATCTAAAATTTCTCAAGATTTCTCAATATATTGAGCCAAAAACTAGTTAGGGGGTTCACGTTGGGTTCACCAAAATGTATGCATGTAAAATGGATATAATACAAATATGCATAAAAATAGCTTAAATCAAACCAAAATTCATGCAAACCTCAAAATAAATCAAATACATGCAAACCTCAAAAGATTGAATGAATTATGTTGAGTTGTTGAAGATTTGAATGTGGTTTCTCATGATTCCAACAACATAACATTAGCATAAAAGATGTTGATATCAAAATGGGATGGGAGGCCTCTTCTTTATACAAAACCAATTTCAAATGAAGGGCTAGGATTGAAATATGAAGAATGATGTTGATCAATGGATGAGATTGCTTAAAAGTAAAGAGAAACAGGGTTAGGGAAAAAATAGGGTTTAGTTAAGGATGGATGGTAAAGATTGAATTATAAATTAATTCAATCAAGGGTGGAAATTAATTAAAATGCGAGGAGATAAGAATGACACGGATAAAGAGGTTGGTGGAGTAAATTAAATAATTATAAAATTATCTAATTTACGAGGGAAAGTGAATAATTAAATAATTTAAAACAATTATTTAATTATAGAAGATAAGGGAAACTTTTAATTAAAATAACAATTTAATTAAAGGTGGAGGAAAAAGACAAAATATTAACTAATTTTAATAATTATTTAATAGTGGAGGGAAAGGTGGAAAATAATTAAATAAAGAGAATTTATTTAATTATGGAAGAAAAAGCTAATGAATAATTAAATAATTAATAATTATTATTTAATTATAGACAAAAAATAGGAACATGAATAATTAAATAAATAGGAATTTATTTAATTATAGGGGAAAAGGATTAATTAGTGACATAATTAAATAAATATAATTTATTTAATTAATCAAGGAGGAATAAGGAGAAAATCAATTAATTAAATAATTAAGAATTATTTAATTAATAGGAGAATATGACCTTAGGGGATAATCAAATAATTAAAATTATTTAATTATGCAAAGAGGAGGAAAAATTAATGTTAAAAATGGCGTTCGTAGGCTTAAGACATTTTTCAGTGTCTATGCCACGAATGAAATAACTTTAAAATGTACCCAAAAATGGTGCAACAAATTGATTATTTCACTAAGAATAAATTATTATAGTCATGCAAAATATACGATGAGGGATTGCCTTTCAATTACTTCACTATTACCAACCCCTACAGTATATACAAGTCTTTATTGAATTTGATCAAAAAGTATGAAATGGAAACTAAATTGGTATAGTTCCAATATAAGCTCTATCGTGTTAATGATTTCTGATATCTAAAACTAAGTAACTCACTTCCTCTTATATAACACAAGGTAGGAGTTCACTATAAAATAACACATGTCCAAGGAGAAACAAGTTAATAATCATGAGACACATGTCATAAAATATCTTCTATGTAGATGAAGAAATAACAGATAGTTTCAAAAGAATTGGTCAAATTCATGCTCCATTGACTTGGTCTTCACTGATGATCCTTTATCATTTCAAAACTCTAGAAAATATCTATGATACAACTATTTTATCTTCAAAGTATTTGTGGGTGACTCTTAGATGCAATGTTCTTAAATCATAGTATTTTAGAATTTTATTTGGTATATGTTTCTACCTATAAAGATTCAAAATTGCACTACTCTTAGCAATCCTCAAAATCCCTATATCTAGTTATATTTCTTTTGGCATCAGAAAAGAAACTATTTCCAGCATCTAGAAAAAGATCTACTTTCAACATCAACATTTTGTTTTTCCTTCCGTAACCCTTAAATTTCCTTGCATCAACAAATTATTACACAAAATGGATTACGTTGCATTTAATCATATTAAATTTTATTCCAATAAAGGTAATATTTACCAATTGAATAACATTTACACATCCTTAAATCCACAATTCTCATTAATTTACTCTAAACCAAGCCTTTTATTTACCTAATTATTGTGATTACTAACATTTTCAAATTTTTTGACCTCTAAAGAATTTTTTTAGAATTTTCACGATCAAGGAAGTTATGAGAAACTCCATTTATTTGATTCCATACAGAAATAAATATTTGAAAACCTCCCTTTTATCATAAGCATTTATTATTTGAAATGGTGAAAAATGGAAGAGGACCTTTAGAGGAGATCTCTCTTTGTGGGAGCTCAACACATTTTTCTTTTATTTCATTAAATGAGGAGATAGTAATGATTGAGGTTTGATGGATTTGGACAAGATATATAATTTACTTACAACTTGAAAGGTGACTCAACCTACCCTTGACTAAATCTAAAAGTAATGTAAGAATTAAATGCAATGAATCAATTGACCTAATGATGTAAATTAATGTTCTTATGCAAATACAACAAATCTGAGATATCACAGAGAAATTCAAACTTTAAAAATGGACTAAGCAGAACACTGTGCATCTTTAGTATAAATTTGAGCCTAATTTCTAAGGATTTTTCTTTTGAGGGTGCCACTATCCTAGTAGATCTTTTTGGATCTATTTTTGCAGTCCTTGAGAGTTGGATTAAAGCTTTTGATTTCCCTTTGCAAATTTTGTCGGATCGCTATTTGATATTTTTGTAAGTGATTTTTCATGAGTTTTCAAGGAGTAGGGTTTTGATTGCAACAATGAATGATTAATCTTCAAACCTCCTTCAATCCTCTTTAGATTTGAAACCTACACATTTAAAGAGAAGAAACATTGTGCCATTTAGGGGCTTGCCTTAGTAAAACCTTGTGATAGTGTTTCTACTTCCAAAATGGAAATGAAAATGATAAAAGGATAAATGATAGGAAGGAATGATGAATCCACAAAATGTTGCAACTCACCAGCCTTCAATGGATTCCTTGAAGGATTGAATTCATACACATCTCCTCAAGGCCTGGATCTTTCTTGCTTGAATTTCTTGGATACCTACAATGATAATTCTTCTTAAACAATATGAAAACATAAACATAAACACACTAACATACAATTTGACATGATTTTGTATCTTGGATTTCTACAATAAATCATCTAATGGCTGATCTTGACTTGCTTGATAGGGTTGTTGATTTGCTTGATTGGATCAAAGGAATGAATGAATGGCTTAAAGATGAAGCAATAGGAAAAAAATAGTCAACATTGAAATATTGTTGCAAGTATGTGCAGTTGGTGTTGTCATTGATGTCAACAAGATTTGGTGTGTTCATTGGTGTCAACTATATGAAGAGATTGTTGCAAGAGTGTGAATAGTTGGTATTGAGTTGATGTTGTCTTTGATGATGCTTTGATTAATTGCATTATGTTGTCATTAGTAATTTACTGGTGTCAACCTCTAGTATTGCTTTGATAAGATTCTATCTATGGATGTATGGTTGAGTTGCTATGTTGTAGCTAGCTTGGTGGTGATGAGGAAGTGGTGAATATGTTGAGGATGTGTTTGGCATTTGGTTTCCAAGTTATTTTGAGAAAAAAATGAATAAAAAGAGGAAATAGTGTGTTGCAGTGGTGTTCTATGTTGCAGGGTAGTGTTTTGGCTTGGATTTGCATTTATTCCATGTTGAAGATCTCCTTGTGTGGTCTGGATATGTTGATCAGAGGTGTTTAAAGGTGTTGCATCCAAAATTTGGTGTGTTGTATCATTGTGTAGAGGAAGTTGTGTTCACCAGTGTGTGAACTGTGTATTGCAAAGGTGTCTGGGAGAAATGTCTTTGCTCCACATTTATCCACAAAGTGGCTTGAAGTCTTATAGATATAGAAGGGTTCTAATAGTGGTTGTACCTTTCTTCAGTTGAAGTTTCTTGAGGTTTGGTGCTTCAAAAATTGGTTTCTTGAGTTGCAGTGTATGAGAATTATTTGAGTGTACTAGGTGTGTAATTCTTCAAGTGAAAGTTGTTGCAAAAGAATTTGTTGGATTTTAGATTATTTGTGGAATATTCTAGATTGTGTTAAAGTGTGGTGTGTTTTCCATGAGTCATCTTTTGATTTGAGGAAGTTTGTACTTAATTGTTTAATGGTTTTAACATAGGTTCGATCGACCCTGGGTGTTTACACTAATTGTGAAGTTGCTTCAGTGTTTATGGAAGTGTGGCATGGTGTGTATGAGTGGATTTATGTCCTAGCTAAGGTTTGTTATATTCCACCTTCATTCATTTCCACCATGGGAATGTTTTGGTACCAAAATAATTTGAATTTACATAGTTGAGGTGCATAGACGACCTTGGAGAATTTTTTCAAGGTTGAATATGGTATTGTGTGTATGAAAATTAAGTGCATAAATGAATTAAAATCCATTCAAACACACCAATAGAACATTATAACAAAAATAGAAATATAAAAGGAATAGAGAAGTGCAAACTCAGTATCATGTTTTCGTTGTCATCCTATCGTCCTCTATCTTTAGTGTTTTTGTAGATTCCAGCCTTGTGTTCTCAGATTAGTGGCTAGGCTCAACAAACTGTCTTCCTAAAGAACGAGATTTTTGCTATGATATGAATGCATGATTAAGCTATGATAATGATTTTAGCTAAGAAACTTGAAATAAGCAAGATGCTATGATGAATACTAAATGAATTAAATGCCTAAACTCTACTTAATTGCCTATTACCAATGTTTGGATTCACACAGGTATTTATAGGGCTTTCTGAATGATTCTGATTGGCTGTCTCGATTGACGGTTGTGATAATTCCTGGTAGATCAAACGGTTGAGGAAAGATGAATTTGAAGAGAAAGATAGAAGAACCCTAGAAACAGATTTTTCTATTTTATTATGAAAGAGGAAAAAGAAGAGAAGATAAGAATAAAAGAAAGATTTAAAGCTAATAAATAATTAATTAAAAAAATCAATTATTTATTTGTGGAGGACATTCAACTTTTCTTAATTAAATAAAATATTTAATTAAGCTTTTAAAAGCAGAAGAAAACTTGTGGTGAGAAAAGAGCTTTAATCAGTTTTATTGAAAAAAAGCAGAATATCTCATAATTAAATAAAATATTTAATTATGATATGAGAAGATTGCACAATTAGGTTAAAATACCTAATTTTGAATTGGAAAGAAAGCATAAGATATTTTTAATTAAATAAGATTTATTTAATTAAATCACTTTTATGAAATTAATTAAATGAAACATTTAATTAATTAGAAGAAGAATTAAAATAGAAGAAAGGGAAAATATTTAAACTTAATTAAATCAAAGATTTAATTTAAATTCAAACAGTGATAATTAATTTAAATAAATAAAATGTATTTATTTAATTAATTAAGTGGACATGTGAAAATAATTAAATAAAATAAATTTATTTAATTATGGAAGAAGAATAAGATGAATGAACAATATAATTAAATTAAATAAATTTAATCATATGTAGAGGACTTTTAGAAAAATTAATTAAATAATAAATGTTTAATTAATTGCCAGGATTATAGACATGACCATTTTTATGCGTATATATTTTGCCCCTCTTTGAAGTGATGTGTGAAACGCATTGCTTCAAAGAAAATAAAAAAATTTCCCCTGATATGTTTCTGATTTTTGATATTGATGATGCCCCCTCGGGAGATAAATCACGGAAAAAGAAATTGATGAGGAACAGTGATTTAGCTCCTAATAGATAAGGTGGTTGATGCCCCAGTAAAAAAAAAGAGGATGAAAAATGGCCATTTGCTGAAAAAGAATGAGAAAAATTGCTTCTTTAGTCAATAGATAGATAAATGGTCGGATCATCATGTTGATAGGATAGAAAATCGAATAGAAAACTGATAACTTTGCTTTCCGCGATTGAAAAACAAAGAGTAGATGAGAGATTGATTGATTTTAATTTGATAACTTTGCTTCTCGCGATTGAAAAACAAAGAGTAGATGAGAGATTGAATGATTGGAATTTGATAACTTTGCTTCTCGCGATTGAAAAACAAAGAGTAGATGAGAGATTGAATGATTGGAATTTGATAACTTTGCTTCTCGCGATTGAAAAACAAAGAGTAAACGTTGTGATAAATTTGCTTTCTGCGATAGAAAGCAAATAGTAAAATAGCGATTTAAATTTGCATTCATGATTGAAATACAAACAGCAAAGGATATGTGGTGATAAATTTGCTTTCCTAAAAAGAAAAACAAATAGTAAATGATGATAGAGTAGATTGATTAGACATGCTGGTAGATTGATGGAACACTTGATATAGATTATTGATATGTTATGTTGGGTGTTGTGATGTTTTTGGACAAAATAGGAGGCTTTCAAAAGCCTCCAGATCAGAGAGCGGTTCCCCTTGTGCTGGGAGCGGATAGGAGAGTTGACACCGGGCGAGTTACAGGTGATTGCAGATTGTGGATTGGGGCCACTGTTGACCATGCCGCGAGGCATTCGGGCCAACAGGGGTTTGTTGACGGCCTTGGCCGAGAGATGGCATTCCGAGCATAACACCTTCCACCTACCGACGGGTGAGATGAGTGTGACACTGAAGGACGTGTATCGGATTTTGGGGATTCCGGTGGTTGGAGCCCTTGTGGTTTATGACCACAAGGAGATCGGTGGGACAAAGGAATTACAACGGATATGTGGCGATCCCGGTATCTATGGGTACTGGATAGAGTGGGATGACTTCAGCAGGTATCCAGCTCTAGTAGCAGTATTGGCAGCATTTGTTGGAGGTTTCCTTGGACCGGACCATCGGTCCAAGGGTTTTGCCGTGGGGTGGGGGAGGATGCTAGAGTGGATGATCACTCGGCCATAGAGATTTTCCTGGGGGAGCTGCATCTTGGTAGATATGTATCATGACCTTCATCGGATTGTATACAGAGGATCCACCAGCCTGGCGAGTGGAGTTACATTATTACAGATCTGGGTGTGGGAGCACATTGCTGTCACCAGACCATTGTGTACCAAGGTGAGACCAGCAGGGAGGCCGTACGTATATGCGTATTCTGGTGCAGTTGTCCAGTAGAGGCTGGGCAAGGTAGAGTACTGGCGGTGAGTGCTACATGATGTAGATGCCGTGATATGGAGGCCGTACACAGACTGCGAGGCATGGGAGACAGATCAGTTAGAGATGTCGTTTGTGTGCAGACCGCGATTCCTGATAGGGCAGACGCCCTTTATTATTCAGAGGTTTTTGGCACTACGGGTGCTGAGACAGTTTGGTTTTACGTAGGGGATGCCCAAGGGAATTGCTCATTATGGGCGGCGTAAGGGGGATGTAGGATGGGGGCCATGCATTCCCTACCAGGCAGCCTACACAGAGTACACAGCTTTACAGCCCAAGGTATGGGCGGACAGGCCAGACATATTGGATGCAGGGATGACAGATGACTATGCCCAGTACTTTCATACACATCCTTTTCCATGATTCACAGTGCCAGATGAGGCACGGGCCATCAGAGCAGTCCCGCAGCCAGGAGCAGGGATACTGGGAGGTGTGGCAGGTGGAGAGCAGGCTATGGGTGGAGGGGAGCAGGCTATGGGTGGAGAGGAGGAGGAGGGAGAGGAGAGCGAGGAGAGTGGAGTTGGGGAGGAGGAGAGCAGCTCAGAGGATGGAGATGATGGAGATGACGGGGATGGGCAGAGACAGTAGATACTAGACAGTCTCGGCAGGGTACAGATTCCTCGGTGGTCCAGATCCGGTGCCAAGCCACAGACGGTGATTAGGGTGACATCCTTGTCCCAGCAAGCATAGATAGATGTGTTGCAGGGTCAGGTGCAGACCTTTCAGGGGCAGCAGGCACAACTTCAGAGTCAGTTGGTGCAGGCACAGAGCATGATAGTGCAGTTACAGGCACAGCTTGCACAGGCACAGGCTCAGGCACAGGTACAAGTTCAGATGCCTGCCCCAGATCCTCAGGTGGCACAGTTAGTAGCAGAGAGGGATGCCTTTAGACGGCGGGCATAGGAGGCTGAGGGTGTAGCACAGAGATTGATGGGTACCGTAGAGAGTATATCCCTACGAGAGGCCATTGCAGAGGGATTCGAGGTAGCCAGAGAGGCAGAGTACTACAGAGTTCGTTACGAGGAGCTATGCCCTCCTGAGCGGTGAGAGCCATATCCCAGATCACACAGCCGGATGAGGACCTGATCCCGGACATCGACACATGGAAGAGAGGTTACCGGGCCTCGACGGGATCCTGATGCAGGGACCAGCAGCAGGCCACCTCCTTCTGGACCAGCTCCGTCAGGGGCATCGACCAGTTAGCCATTTTTGGGGCTTGATTCATTATGTATACTGAGTGTTGATCATGTATGATGTATTTATGTTCTGACCTTTTATTAGTTTCATTGGACATTTGAACATTTGTATTAGTTTGATGAGTGATGATATGCAGTGGCGGTATTTCTGATGATGTTTATGTTCATACATTTATGATACGATATGGATATGACATTTATGCATGTATGTTATGAGATGGATTTTGATATGCTTTTATTACATGTGCGGACTAATCCATATGATGCAGGATGATCTAGTGATTATGATGTGTATGCAATGATTTTGTGATGATGTATGTATATATGTGAGATGTTAATTTCTTTTTGAATTTTCCATGTATGAAATGCATCGTGATATGGTAGAAAATGAATGTGGTATGAATGGTAATATGGTAAAATGATATGTAAAATGGTAACATGATAATAAAGTGATAAATGTGAATGGTAATGCAACGGGAGATGATAAAATGAGAAATGAATGATGAAACGGTAAACGAATAATGGAATGATAAATGATAATGAACTGGTAAAAATGAATAATGAATGATAAATGATGATGAAAAATGAAATGATAATGATATGATAAATGAATAATGGAATGATGATGATATGAAATGGTAAAAATGAATGATAAATGGTAAAAAATGAAATGATAAGATGTCATGAAATGAATGAATTCAATGAATTAAATGTCCAAATGTCCTCCACGAAAAGGTCAAAACTTAATAACAACCGTTTGAATACCTTCATTCAGCCCTTCAAAATACGAATATGAATCCAATATGCAGATATATACAATGAGCTAATGAATCATGCAACTATATGAAACTAACCAGTTTGTTGAGCCTGTTATAAGCCTTCTTGAATCATCATAGAACATTTAAAATGTTGGGAGTATGTACAAGCAGCAGAGGGGAATTTAGTGCCAATGATGACCAGAGTACAACTTTCATGAATTTTGATATAGCAAGCGAACACAAGCATCGAGGTATAATTGAACCGAGATGACCTGAGCATTTCTTGCATAAACAGACAAAGATTAACCACCGTTCTGATGCAAATGTGGAACTGTCATCGATGATATTTGCTTTGAGCGTCATGTCCTTTGACATATTTGCATCAGATTGGGCTGTTAACCTCAAGACAGCAGACAAAGAAAAATCATTCTCGTTCCTTGCTACTCTAGTGCAGTACATCATTGAGTATGCTCCTGAGTAATGATATCGAAAATCAAACAACTTTTAATCAAACATGTAATACTGTTAATGCATACATTATTCAGATATTTGGATCATCCAATAGACAAATGATATGATATCTTGCTGAAAAGTGTGTCATGATCGGATAACATTGACAAAGGAGGTTGTTGTTTGTTGGTATGCTCGTATTGCTATGTCATGGTCTAGCTGTTTTGGTATGTTCTGAAAGTTAAGTGCCCCCAGTTGAGTTTTGCCTTGTTGATTGACACAACTTGCGGAAAGGAATATGTACAAACGATTAAGCCATGGTAAGACATTTTAGCCCTCTAGGCAAATGGCGGCAGGATGGTGCGATTAATGACCTCAAGATGCGGAAAAAGATGCGAAAAAAGGAAAGCTTTTGAAAAGATAAAGTGCAAAGCAGGAACTAATAGATGGAGAGGTACAGATAGCGTCTGTTTGCCAGATTTTCACTATCTGTATTTATTGCATTTTTTGATTTCTTTTTTATTTTTTTTGGATTTTTCTGTCAATAGACTGCCTGTTTGCCAGGTTTTCACCCGATGACATTCTCTTTTGATTTTTTTGTATTTTGTTGTCAATAGATTGCCTGTTTGCCAGGTTTTCACCCTATGACATTCTCTTTTGATTTTTTTGTATTTTTGAAATGTTTAGATTTTTTTGTATGGATTTCTTCAGGACTTTTTTCGCTGTTTTTGTATTTCTTCAGGACTTTTTCTGCTGTTTTTGTATTTCTTCAGGACTTTTTCTGCTGTTTTTGTATTTCTTCAGGACTTTTTCTGCTGTTTTTGTATTTCTTCATGACTTTTTCTGCTGTTTTTGTATTTCTTCAGGACTTTTTCTGCTGTTTTTGTATTTCTTCATGACTTTTTCTGCTGTTTTTGTATTTCTTCATGACTTTTTCTGACTTAAACATAATACTTCTTAAGATGTATACTGTTGATGGGTTCATCCAATAGGTCTCCTTCTGGCGTTGATAACTTGTATGCTCCCGATCTGTAGACTGCAATAACCACATAAGGGCCTAACCAATTTGGTTCAAACTTTCCTTTCTTTTCTCTGTCTTGTTGATTGCGCGGGTTCTCTTTCAGAACTAGATCACCCACCTGAAAGGTACGTGGCTTGACTTTGTGATTATAGCTGCGAGCCATCATCTGTTGATATGCTTTTAAATGGTCTGTTGCTCTCTGTCTCTTTTCATCTAAAAGTTCTAACTCTTGGAGTCGGGAAACTCTGTAGTCCTCCTCTGTTATGAGACCTTTCAGTGATACTCTTAAGGAAGGTATTTCTACCTCTAAAGGCGGTGGCTTACGCGCTCCATGAGCCCGAGGGCAAAGGTGCTGCTCTGTGCGTTAGAACACTGGTTTGTAAGCCCCGGCTGAGTTAGGTTGAACCTGCAATCCTTCCCACAGTCAGCCTGGCAAATCTTTAACAGGAAATCTTTGAAGTATGGTTTGACTTGAGGCCTCTGCCAGCCATTCCTTGAGATGTGGCGTGGAATATCGTGCTGAATATGGAATCTCTCACAAAGTTCATCACAACATCGATTTTTTGAATGGTGGGCTATTATGCATGTGTGGCATTAGGAATACCATATCGACAAATAATGTAGTTGAGTATGAAGGATGAGATCTGTTTTCTAGTGACTTTAGAGAGAGGTACTGCCTCAATCCACTTAGTGAAATATTCCGTTGTTGTGATGATGAACTTATGCCCATTTGAAGAAGAAGGATGAATTTTCCCCACTAGATCTAACCCCATTGAGAGAATGGCCGAGGTGGATCTAAATGAATGAAACATATCAAGACCCGCAATGATAAAAGATTATCGATGATAAGGGTATATCGAGAGGATTGTTGGATAAAGTTACGTTTTTGGTTGCGGGATAAGTCAGGTGGTAATATATCATCTTTTAGGTATGCATAAATCTTGCCATACCAGGGTGAATCGGATCCTACTAGGTGGCAGATAATTTGGCTTTCAGGTGTGTCATAGGCAGGCGTAAATAATTGTTCCACCAGAAATTCATAGCGAGTCTGTTTGTCTGGGAGTTGTATCAATGAGGCGATCATAGCCATAGCGTCGGCTACTTTGTTGTCAATCCTCAGAATTTGTGTGAACTGAATGTCCACAAAATACTTCTTGAAGTCATCAATCATCTTCTTGTATGGTAACAACTTGTCATCTTTAGTCTGATAGTCATCATTGATTTGATTAATGACTAGTTGTGAGTCACCATAAACTTGTAGCTCGATAATCCTCCATTCCAATGCTGTTTTCAGTCCAGTGATCAGCACTTCATATTAGGCTATGTTATTGGTGCATGGAAACATTAACCTATAGGACCTAGGAATGGTATGCCCTTGAGGGGTGACGAAGAGAATGCCTGCCCCCGAGCCATGTTGAGTAAAAGAACCATCAAAGTATAAGGACCATGGCTGCTTAAAGTCTGCTGTGAAGACATCAGCATCTGGAAATTCAATGTGTAAAGGGTGCTCTGTTTGGAGAGGAGCATCTGCTAGTTGATCCGTGATAACTTGTCCTTTGATTGCTTTGCGATCAACATAGTGGATGTCGAACTCACTCAAAATCATGATCCATTTTGCTAACCTTCCTGTTAGTGATGCTTTACTTAGTAGATACTTGAGTGGATCAATTTTGGAAACAAGCTTAATTGTATGAGTTAGCATGTAATGTCAGAATTTCTGTGAAGCGAAGACGACTGCCAAACAAGCCTTCTCAATGAAAGTGTAACTAAGCTCATGACTTGTCAATGTTCTGCTAATGTAATAAATTGCCCGTTCTTTCCCTTCATGGTCTTCTTGTGCTAATAATGCTCCCAAAGATGTCTCGGTTGCAGCAATATACAGAATCAATGGTTTGTCTGGATTTGGTGGTACAAGAACTGGTGGATTCATCAGGTACTGCTTGATTTGTTGAAATGCCATTTCACATTTATCATCCCATCTAAAAGGAACATTCTTATGTAGGAGATGTGTGAATGGTAGACTTTTGTTAGCCAATTGTGCAATGAATCTGCGGATAGACTGGAGTCGCCCTTGTAAGGATCTCAACTGACTAATGTTCTTTGGGGGAGGCATCTCCATGATTGCGCGAACTTTAGCAGGATCTACTTCAATTCCCTTTTCTGAAACAATATATCCTAACAGTTTTCCAGATGTGACCCCAAAAACACATTTCTTAGGGTTTAAGAACTTTGAATTTCTCCAATCTGGTAAATATTTTAGATAGTATCTCCAAGTGTCCTTCTCTGGTGTGTGATTTTTCCAATATGTCATCTACATAATCTTCCATGAATGTGTGCATCATGTCGTGAAAGATCGTAGTCATAGCTCTTTGATAAGTAGCTCCAGCATTTTTCAAGCCGAAAGGCATGACATTCCAACAATATGTTCCCCACGGACAAGTGAAAGCTGTTTTCTCTTGGTCTTCTGGTGCAATCTTGATTTGGTTGTAACCCGAGAAACCATCCATTAATGAGTACATGGCATGGCCTGCTGTTAGATCAACTATAGTGTCGATACTTGGAAGCGGAAAGTCATCCTTTGGGCAAGCTTTGTTAAGATCTCTGAAATCAGTGCATACTCTTACACGTTTGTCTAGTTTTGCTACTGGTACAATATTGGAAATCCATTCGGCATAGTCAATTGATCTTATAAAACCTGCATCGAGGAGCTTCTTGAGTTCTTCTTTAACCAATAGTGCAATATGAGGATTCATCTTTCTGAGTTTTTGTTTTACTGGTTTGGCTCCTGATTTGATAGATAAATGGTGCATAATGAGATCAGGATCAAGGCCGGGCATATCTGCATATGACCATGCAAAATTGACTTGATTTTCCTTGAGAAAATTCATGAACTCTGGGATTTCTTTAGCTGTCATTGATTCAGCTACCTGTAGGATCCTTGGATTATCTGTAGTTGCAACGTTGATTTCCTTTGTAGGCTCAGTCAAGATGGATGATCGCTCATGATAGTGCTCTGGGAGAGTGTCAAGAGTCCCATCAGATGGTGCCTCAAAAAGGTTTTCACCATCTGATACGCTCTTTATTTTGTCTTTTGCTTGATCTAGTACTGCCAGATTCTGGTTTTCACCACTAGACCGTTTATCTTTATTTTCATTTTTGCAGCTAGGAGACTTGACACTCTCCTGATTAAAGACTTCATACCGAAAATCGCTAGTGGAACAATTATTTACATCTTCGGCGGAAAGGAAGTTTATGATAGCTTCATCGTTTGGAAAAATAGGTATATCCATAGGTTCGGTAAGATCCCAGTCAATGAGATCAGGATGGATTAATGGTAGGACGTCGTCTGGTTGTGTAAAATTGGTGATGGTTAGGGTCAAGACAGAGTTATCGGTAGGATCCGAGGTATGAGATAGGTTAATGATGGGACTATTCTCCTGATAATCTTGTTCGTTAAAATCTGACTCAGTATCACTAGACTCATAGTTGCTTTGTGGTTCAGATTCTTGTGGTTGGGATCCTGAACCTTCTCCTTTGATCAAAGCGGGCGTATACTTATGTATGACATCTACCTCTTTGTCTCTCCAAAATTTGTTATCATGGATGGTATCCCATTCATATTCAGCAGAATCTGTGTCAGAGTTATTTTCAATGTAATTCAGGACTGATACCAAACATGTTTCATTCTTATCGGAACCTTCTTGCAGTGTAAAAACATTACCTTGGGATTGTTTAGATTGGGTAGCCTCATAGCCTATTCCAGTTTTATCATATGCCGCAAGTCCTGGAAGATGGATAGGCTCAACTACGCCTTCTTTTCTCTTTCCAAGAGGACCATTATCATATCCCATCTTTTGCATGATAGAATATCCTTTCCCATATTGTTCTGTTGGTAAGGTGACGTTTAGAATTGCATCCTCTTCATCTTTATAGAGCCAATCTAGAATTGTGTATCCTCAGGATCTCCCATGGGAAATTTTTCTTTGATAAATTGTCCATTGAACTTGGTAGTGGGCTCTGTTTGTACCTGTGCTGATGTTGATGCTGCTGATATCTGTTGTGGTGTAATAGAAGGTTTTCCATGTGATCGAGGAGATGTAGGTAGATTAGCAAGACAAAGGGAATATTCCCCAACTCCACTTTCCTTGAACTGTAGTTTCTTGTCAAAGCTTTTAGTTAACTGACTGATGTGTGTAGCATGTTGAGAAGAAGTATCAGCAAGTGCTTCTCGATTATTCGGAACCAAAGTATCTTGATGAGCTTTGACATTGGCGCAAGTTTGGGCGTTTGAGTTATCAGCTGGTATAGTAATTTCCTGTCCATCATACGGAAACTTAAGACATTGGTGGTAAGTGGACGGAACAGCTTGCATCTCATGGATCCAAGGACGACCCAACAAGATATTGTATGCAAGATCTCGCTCTAAAACTTGGCAAAAGGTGTTTTTGATAACAGGTCCCACTCTGATTGGTAGCATGATTAGACCTTTAGACGTTCTCTCCTCATCATCATAGGCTTTAATGGTAATCTTCCTTCTAGGATCAATGGAGTCTTCGGCAAATCCTAATGCTTGAATCACCTTCAAAGTACATATGTTTAGACCAGCCCCTCCATCTATTAGAACACGTTTGACACGGAACTTGTGGATCATGACCTCTAAGTATAATGATGAATTGTGGGGATGAGTTAGGGAAACATCATCTTTGTCTGAGAATGAAAGGCATGTGGGGGAGGACAAATGTCCTACCATGGTTTGAAATCGATTCACATCCAAATCCGTAGATACAGTCGTTTCAATGAGGGTTTTATCTAAAATCTCCCTATGTGCCGGGGAAATCTTTAGAAGTTCAAAATGGAGATTTGAGCTGGAGTTTTTCGAAGTTGGTTAACTAAGTCGTATTGGTGTTGAGGAGAGGTCTCATTGGATTTTGAAGAGGTACCTTTCAAAACAACCTTAGCTTGTGCTCTTGTTGTGACGTTTACTTGTCCATTGTCTACTTTCTCTTTGATTTTTATGACATTGACTCGCTCATCGTCCGTATAGAGGTGACGGATTACATTATCATCAATTTGGTTCACAGTTTTGTCAGAAGATTCTCCCTTTTGATAATTTGGTAGAGGATTTCGAAATGCTTGGTGATCTTCGTTGGATTTTTGTTGTCCTTCTACTGTGATAATGCCCTTGTCAATGAGATCTTGAATAGCGTGTTTCAAACCTTGACAGTTGTTTGTATGATGACCTCTGCACCTATGGTAGTCGCAAAAATAAGCTTCGTTCCATGATGGAGGTTTTACATTAGGTTTGCAATTGCGTTGTGGGGGTAACATAAGGATGTTCTTTGCCATGACCTCTTTGAAAGCCGATTCTAAGGATTGTCCTAGTGGAGTAAAAGCTCTTCTATTGGAGAAGAATGGAAAGCGTTGTGGTTTCGTGTTTGAGGTATTCCCTGAAGTGTTGTTGTTGTTGTTGTTGTTGTTCCAGTGGTTTTGGTTGTTGGCAGTCCCTTGATTGTAGTTCGTTGGAGGGGGATGATTGTTTCCTTGATTTGCGACTGAATTGACATGGTTGTAATTATTGTTACGAGGAGTATTCAAGATAAATGGCTTAGTCGTGATATGATTTGCATCTACAACACCATCATTTACAACATTCTTGTTGCGGGTCCAAAACTTAGACTTGTCCTGATTGTTGTAATGGTTAGATGAGGCAGGGTTGTCCCTATCAAGTTTTATGGTCCCTCTTTTGACCAAAGCACTTTCGATGGTGATGGCATCTTCAATCAATTTCTCAAAGGAAGGTGGACAGTGTAGATTTAAACGATAACTCATTTCTGAGTTGAGGCTATTGATGAAAGTAACCATTTTCTCCTTTTCAGGGACATGACGGGGGTACCTAGCAAACATTCTCCTCCATATTTGAAGAAAGGTAGTGAAAGATTCCCCAGGTTTTTGCGTAACTTTGCAAAGATCAATCATGGTGATCTGGTGTTGAACGTTGTAGGAGTATTGTTTTATGAACAAATTCATCAGTTCCTCAAATGTTCGAATAGGAGGTGTAATCTTAGATAACCATTCCATAGAGTTGACTCCAAGGCTTCGAGGAAATAATCGCAATAAATATGTATCTTCGTGGGAAAATTCCAATGTCATGTTTCGAAAGTCTCTAACATGGTCAACTGGGTCTGATTTTCCATTATAACGATCAAATTTGGGGATTTCACAGTGTTTAGGAAATGGAATCATGTTGAGACTTCTATCAAAAGGATAAGGACATATGTCATCCAAAGTGTACTTCTTGGTTGTGGTTCCTCCTCGTAACTCTTTGATTTCTCCCTGCATTTCTCTAAACTCTTTTTTGAAGGAGGCATATTCAGATGGGGATGGCTCTTCCTCGGTGGTTTTTAATTTCTCAGTATCAAAGTCTTTAGGCAATTTAGCTCCTTGATCTGCTAGAAAAAGAAAGTATTTCTCTTTGTCACGTTGTATAATCTTTTCAAGGGCTTTAAGAAACTTGGGATTTTGTTCTGCCTCTCTAAGTTCAAGTTCGTCGTCTTGTTCATCATCACTACCTATAGGAGTTTTGTTCATGTTTTTGTTCTTAAGTATCGAACTTTCCTCTCTGTCAGCCATATTGTTGTTACTGAAAAGGGGATTGCGACTTACACTAAAAAGAGGACTATCTCGTTCACCCTCTTCTTGAGGTGTTTCTCCTACTTTGTTGTGTTGAGATCTCGTAAAAATAGGCATATGTAAGAAATCCTTGAATATGGTTGAGGGTCACTGAAGGATCTGATTGGGACGCGTTGAATATTCAATTGAAGGTTGTGGTACGTTCTCAAACTCAAGAGGTTGATTCAAATTATGACGTTGAGATAATGCTAATCTTTGATAATAAGCTTGGGTAGCCAAAGGTTCTACAGCATAATCGTCAGTGAATCCCCTAATGTAGTCTTGGTATCTATGGAGGAATGTGCGATAATGGAGCAAGACGTCTCAACTCTTATACAGGAGTTCTCTGTGATCTAAAGTCTTCTTGTAACTGAAATTTGTTTTGGGCTTCTTGATCCTATTGAAAACTGATTTCTTGGTGAACTTGGTTGATTTCCACTTTCTTAACATGGGAGTAAAATCTTAGAAAGTCGGGTCTGTGACAAAAACCTAAAAGCGCTACTCTGTTTCTCAAATGCGCTACAGAAATAGTCAAATGCGCTGCAGAGAATATCATATGCATAGAAACAGAGAACAAATGCATAGCAGAAAATCCTAAATGCGCCGAAACAGAACAGAGATGTGCTAGAACAGAGCTTAAATGCGCTGGAGTTTTCCCCTAGGTGTGCTAAAGCAGTTTATTTCTAGGACAGTTTTGACCAGTTTTTAGCTAAAATTTGTCATGTTCATTTTTGGATGATCCATTATCTGAATTAATGTTTGGAAAGCATAGCAAACAGTCTGATTTAAGTTGATTCGTAACCAAGCACATAATAAGACAAGCACAACCTAGGTTAGGCCAGGACAATATCCGCTAGACTCCACGTGGGTTTCCCCAACCGCATATCAGTAGCATGTGAATCTAGAAGCTTGGCTGCACGGGCTCCCCCTTATAGTGCACTCTCTTCTTAGGCCAACCAAGCTTCCAACCCCCATGAAACTCCCATGGTGAGCTGATCACCTCTACTATTGACTGTGAAAGTGTGGAAGGCTTCACACTGACTGGTGCTGGACTAGCAAATAGAAGGTTTTTGGCTTTCTAAACAATGGTATTTAGTTCGGGACCCCCGTTCGAGTGGCCATACATGGGGCAAGAGATTAATCACCATTAAGGTGGCACTCCAACCTGAAGAGGTTAAGCTCAACAGGGTTTAAGGGAGTACAACTCCATCCGTATGACACATCCGCACAAGCAACCTTAGGTTTTCCCTTAATATTTACATTTATATACCGGTCGGGGGTAGCTTGGCTTTAGCTCCGTTGCCGGTTTGAGTCATCCCTTAAGGTGAGTACTTTTTCCCTTAAGGCAGACCTAATTTCTAGAGTCAATAACCGTTTCTCTTGCACCCAGGATCGCACAAGTGCGCAAGGGGAGAGGATACTTCGATTATCAAATCAGGGTTACATAGGGAAAAGTGGGTCTGGTTTTCTGATCACCTAGTTTGCACAGGGTGAGAGCATAATCACCTACCACTTTCAAGCACAGTCAATAAGAGTAGACAGATTCATTTTATGTGCACCAAAATCAAATGTGATTTAATCTAAGTGAAGATGTTGCTTCACAACAGACATGGGGTTCGTTTTAACTACATGATAAAGGTGTGGTGGCTACCCTAGATTGATTCATTTTAGTAACATGAAAATAAAGAAATTACGTACCGCGTCGATTTCGAATCTCGATTCTGATTCGAATGTGAGCTTCTACGATGCCGAATCTTGAAGCTTGAGGAGATTGACGCAACTACATTTATAAATCTTCAAGCAGAAAACAAATGCTGGTCATTACTGGATCGCGAAAAGCGAAACTATATGCGCTATTCTAAATGCAGAGTTTTTTTTTTAAATTTTCTAATACAACTTTTAAATGCGCTAAAGAAAGTCCTAAATACGCTAACTAAATGCCTAAATGCGCTGCGTAAAGTGACGGATGCGCCACTCTGTTTCCCAGATGCGCCGTAGAAATGAGCAGATGCGCCGAAACAGAGCCCAGATGCGCCGAAATACCTGCAAATGAAAAATTCCCGAATCTTCCAAAATGCGCTGCCGAATGCCAGAAAACCTGTAAGCAAACCTGCAAGAAAAACCTGCAAGAAAGAAGTCTAAAATCGGGGCATAGGCCCCACGGTGGGCGCCATTTAATGTGTGTGTGAAAATCGAGTGTAAGAAATAAAAATTAGTTCAAACACACCAATAGAACATTATAACAAAAACAAAACTATAAAAGGAGTAGAAATGTGCAAACTCAGTATCCTGTTCCTGTTGTCGTCCTATCGTCCTCTATCTTTAGTGTTTTTGTAGATTCCAGCCTTGTGTTCTCAGATTAAGGGCTAGGCTCAACAAACTGTCTTCCTAAAGAATGAGATTTTGCTATGATATGAATGCATGATTAAGCTATGATAATGATTTTAGCTAAGAAACTTGAAATAAGCAAGATGCTATGATAAATGAATACTAAATGAATTAAATGCATAAACTCTACTTAATTGCCTATTACCAATGTTTGGATTCACACAGGTATTTATAGGGCTTTCTGAATGATTCTGATTGGCTGTCTCGATTGACGGTTGTGATAATTCCTGGCAAATCAAATGGTTGAGGAAAGATGAATTTGAAGAGAAAGATAGAAGAACCCTAGAAACAGATTTTTCTATTTTATTATGAAAGAGGAAAAAGAAGAGAAGATAAGAATAAAAGAAAGATTTAAAGCTAATAAATAATTAATTAAAAAAAAAAATCAATTATTTATTTGTGGAGGACATTCAACTTTCCTTAATTAAATAAAATATTTAATTAAGCTTTTAAAAGCAGAAGAAAACTTGTGGTGAGAAAAGAGCTTTAATCAGTTTTATTGAAAAAAGCAGAATATCTCATAATTAAATAAAATATTTAATTATGATATGAGAAGATTGCACAATTAGGTTAAAATACCTAATTTTGGATTTAGAAAGAAATCATAAGATATTTTTAATTAAATAAGATCTATTCAATTAAATCACTTTTATGAAATTAATTAAATGAAACATTTAATTAATTAGAAGAGCAAAATAGAAGGGAAATATTTAAGCAATTGGAAATCCAAAGATTTAATTTATTCAAGCGATTATTGAATTAATTTAAATAAATAGAATGTATTTATTTTAATTAATTAAGTGGACATATGTGAAAATAATTAAATAAAATAGAATTTATTTAATTATGGAAGGAAAGAAATAAGATGAATGAGCAATATAATTAAAATTAAATAGAATTTAATCATATGTAGAGACTTTAGAAAAATTAATTAAATAATAAATATTTAATTAATTGCAGGATATAGACATGACCATTTTTTATGCATTATACAAATACCATATAGGCATACAATGTCAAATATATCCCAACACAAAATATGTACAAAATTTCCATGTAGGCGCTATGAAAGGGCTCACATTAAAACCAAAATTCATTTCTCATGGGGTTTCCAAATACAATTTTCTTTCCCTTTCTGTGATCACAGTGGTGATAATTACGTCACCCATTTACTGGCTGTGTAACAGAGGTGCTCCTGCTCCTCCTCTAGTGTTTAGCTCTGGTGAAGTTTCAACTGTTACAATGAAGTAAGAACTTGTTAATATAGAGAGTGCATTATAAAAATTATTATATTTAACAAGAATAGTCACTTCGTCCATCTCACGATCACTCTCACTGGAGTGGAATACTGCATGCGATGCCAGGCATGCTCAAGCTATAAACCGTATAGGAATTAAACTTCTGAGAATCAATGTGGTTTGATTTTTCACTAGAACTAGTTCATCTATAACAATGAATGTAAATTGAAATTTAGTAATTTGCCTCATACCTCCCTTATGAGAACCATGAGGATTGTATAGCGGAGGAAACACTAATATCCATTGCCCTCGTAACATTTGGTGGTGTTTCTGTCACCAACATCTAAAAATAAAACAACAAATGATTCAATCACAAAAAATTACAATAGCGATCCACGTGATGACTTATAGCAGAGATCTAATAAGATAAAATTTTAGACCAAGTATTAAGCAGGATATATTTCTGATTATTAGTTATCGAATTTGAAGTAATGCTTTGAGTTTGAATGATGTGTAATGCAATGTAACCGACAATATGAATATAAACTACACAAGTCTATTAAACTTAGAATTCATTACTTAAGTTCTCTTTAAATTCTATATTACCTTCGTGAACGTTTGATCAAATCTACTAGCACTCGGAGGTGTTTCCTTGAAACCTCCAACAGTACCCTGTTCAACATCCAAAATCACATATTAAAATACCATTCGTAAAACAATGCTATTAACACATGTAATAAATTTATAATTGTTTACTAACTTTACATACCCCACCGATAGGTGTACTACAAAAATAAGTAGGTGGATGACTAGTGTATCCAGTCTCTACACTGTGACCCTTAAAATTTATTAAAATAGTAAAACTAAATTAGTTAATCTTGCATTTCACAATCGAAATTTAATAAATTAAATTCAATGAACATGCTGGTCACCTAAGTGTCCAATGCCATATGCATCATGCAAAATTTCATCCGTCCTCTCCATCGGTAGATGCATCACGGATCGGTACGCGTAGTAGCATATGGATCATGCGTAGCACCCTCTTGAGTGCCGGTAGGGTCATATGAACAAGTCGCCCCGCAAGATTAACACACATGGGTTCAAAGGCCACCACCTGAAGACTCCCCTGGATGGCACTGTACAATAGGGCTAGTGTGATGGATGACACTCCGGGTCAAAGTTGTGATCTCTGCAATGTCTCTATGAAGCCTCTCACTTGCGTATTAGGCATCACAATTTGCTCATGGGGTAGCCTAGAGATCATCTCCCTTGCAGCGTGGAACAGGTTGTGCAGCCGAGACCTATCACTGAGAGTGACCCCCCACCTCTCCCTGGAGACTCCCTCATATAAAATAATTTGGGATTTGGTTCAATACAAAAAATCATTGTATAGTTCCTAAGAAATGTTAGGGGACTTCACAATTGGCTAATGGTGGGTAATCAAAGGCCATACCATCTTTCATAAAATGGTTCCTAATGTCTTGGTGGTGGAACCAATGAATATGAAACCTCTTTGCATTGAGGGTAAGATTTTGATTTGTTTTAGGGTCAGTGAATAGAGAGCACAAATCACCTTTGGTAATTTTTAAATCTTTTACTTGTTTATATGATAATTTGTGTACATAATATGCCCTGGCTGCTTGCCTCCTATCTTGCCATCCAAATATCTGTTGGGTAATTGCATCTAAAATTTTTAACATGTCTTTCAATGAATTTGCTAGAAGCATTCTTTCTGTGGTTGAAACATTTGGATCACTCAACCTACTGATAAGATCCTCAAGTTATTTTCTATTGTTCTTAATTTCACTCCTCAAATTTTCTTGAGTGCCAAGGAGAGTGGGAGAATGGTGGGGAGGGTTGATTTTTGTTGAGGGATTTTTTTTTGAGGGATTTACCTCCTCTTCTTGTTGAGGATTTCGCAGGATTTCCTACAAATTAAAAAAAATCAAATCTAACCTAAAACAAACAAAATCAATTTCAAACTAACAAATTCAAAACAAATAGCAAACAATACTTACCTCCCGCATCTCTTCATCATCGTGGCGCCATATTTGCAAACAAAATATAACTGTTCTTGATGAAATTTGTAGAAATCCTTCCTCCTAGAACGCGAGCGTGAAAGTGAGAATTTTTGGCCACGGGCAGAGTTGAGAAACAGTAAAGAGAAATTGATACACATTTGACTTTTTTTTTCTTTTAAAATCACATAACGCGCTCGCGTTGCGTTATGTCTTTCCAAATTTTTTTCCCATTTGGCCACAAAAGTGTGACCAACTTCATGCACCCGCCCATTTATGAGTAGTTCTGACCCCAAAATATCAGGCTACCCCTATGCCCTTTATTTGTGTTTTCCCTCTTTTTCTTTATCTTTTTCTCTCTTCTTTGCTTGAGTTGTCCCTTTCATGTGTGACAACGCCATTCTTTAAATGTCTCAATTTTCAGAAAATGCATTCGTTACCAACGAATCTTTTCTCAAAAGTCTTCACAAATTTATTCTTTAGTCACATTCTCAACTTGGAACTCTAACAAAATGTGTTTCCTTCATCATAGGTTCATAAAGAAAGGACTTGAAAACCTTCGTACGAAGTGGGAACAACTTTAATATTCCCCTTGTGTGGGGGAATACCCTTCATTTTGAATTTCTTGATGAACTAAACATTTTTCAAAAGGATCCCTTGATGATGGATCGCTATGAGAAAAGGAACACCTACTTTCAAGCTATGTGTCCCTTGAGTGGACCCCTTTTCTTCACTACGGGTTCCCGAGGGATCCCCTTTGAAAGTCATAATATCAAATGGATTCTTTCACATCTAGCTTGGGGGAAGCCTGACTAGACCCATCTCATATCTTCACATCTAGCTTGGGGGCAGCCTAACTCGACCTCACCTTTCAAATAGTGCATCCTTTGAGTGGACCCCCTCTTCTTTTGAAGGATTCCCAGGAGATCCCTTTGAAAGACTTCTGGATCATCAACGATCTATGCGACTATCTGCTTACTTGCCTATTTGGCCGCTACTTGACTCTGTAGAGTCCGCTTCCTTTGGGTTTCCTCCATGCTAAAGTTTTTAGGGGATACCTTCCTTGTAGGTCTATGGGCCTATGAGGCACTTACTTAATGAGGATTCCTCCATGTGAGAGATCTTGGGGGTTGCCTCCTTGTAGGTCCACGGGCCTGCGAGATGCTTTCTTTTTCCAACTTCATAGTTCCAAGAAATTATGGAGTCCTTCACTTTCTTGCACCTTTAGGTTCACCAGATTGTGGTTTGCTTCCTCAATGGTTTAGGTATACATTTCTAACCCTACTCTTTCTTGATCTACTTTACCAAGCACTCATCAGTATTTGTGCTCGCTAAAGTGGGGGCACAATGTATAGGAGAAAACTTGCACCCCATGTGCAAATCCCCTTTTTTCCTTTATCAACCTTAGAAAACCAACTTTGAGGCTTAATTCCACCTAAGCCCACTAATTGCATCCCACTTGGCACCTGTTTTGAGCTTTGGTGGAGGTGTTTCTGTTAGGGATGCCCACATGACGCATAAACATCCATGCGATACACTTATGTCCTTGGCAGATTCCTACAGCTAAACCTATAGAGGCATTACAATTCTCATTGGGAGTCAAGTTGTAATGCCCCCTTCGGCCGACCAACCTAAATATGGCCATTTATTTCATTCCTTATTCAAATTCACCCCTTCAACATGCATTCTAACTTCTTCTGATCTTCTACACTCACCCCAAAAGCTTCAACACACTATTTTTATCCAATTCAAGAATTCAAGCAACATTCTTGCACCTCATTGCATCCAAAACATCACTCCATCACTTTGGTAAAGCAAGTTTGGGACCACTCCATTGCAACGGAGGATCGAGTACTCTTATATTCTCCCCCAAGTAGCCTTGAGTGCTCTTGGTGGAGGTGGTAAGCTTCCCTTTCCTCTCCTCTATCACTTGGTTGAGTTAGCACTTTACTATTTTGTAGCCCTTTAGTGCTCTTTACTACGTTGTTTTATTCATCTTGTTCTCTTGGCTGTCTATGGAGGTGGAAACACCTAAATAGGGGTCTAATTGAGGCAGGCCCCTATACAACCAGCTAAAATTTTTCCTCTCCTTTTGTGTGTAGGAGTGCATACTCTTTGAGGAATCAACTGGTGAATGAATTACTTGGTGGGATCCTTCTTACTCTCTTCACCCTTGAATTATTGCTTTACAATATTAGAGAATATTTCATTTACTTAATCACATCATTCTAGCCCTTTAGTTAATTAACTGGGCCGTTAGCTATTTTTTCTTGGTTTGACCTTGCCTTCACTATTGTCTAGCCATACGAATGCCAGTGCACTTTAGAGATGCCAACGCACTATGTTTTCATTTAGAGACTGCATTTTCATCCTTAGATAGAGAGCTTCCTGAGGCATAGTGTTGGAGCTAAAAATTGGCTTTCCTAGCCCCTTCCTTCATTTCGGGTCTGGAGAGTGATTGAGAGGACTCTTGGTCCTCGTTACTCTCACCTAACATTTCCTAACACTTTACTTAGCTGAGGTAAGTTAGGGAAGCCTCTCGCATCTTTTCCCTTTGTGACCTAGGGTCTTGCACGCGGTGGTCCCCCTCTCTTACACAAACTAAGTCCTCCACTTTTTAGCCTTGTGATTCAGTTTAATCTACAACTGGTGGCAATTTGTTTTGTTGACTTAATTTTAAAAAATGTGTGTTAAAAATAGATTGGCGGGGGGGGGGGGGGTGTTAAACACCTTACCTCCCCACTCCCAAAGAGCCTCTCCACCATTGAGCCATCGTGTACCACTGAACACACATAGGGGAACTGTTTATTTTAAAGAATATTCAGAGACCGATTACCCCAAATTTAAAATATCAACCCTCTAAAGTTAAAAATAATTTAGTCCCCAAGGATTTATGATTTGTATAGCCTAATAAAATAAAACTACGAAGGGATTAAAATGAATTAAAATGATATTAAAATATTATTGTAAGAATATTAAAAGGTTTATAAAATATTTTTAGGATTTTAAGGGGATTATGAAGATTTACCAATGTAAATAGGGGGGATTGTTTAATATTTTTACTTGTAAAAGGAGATATGTAAGATTTATGTAAATCACATGGTTAATGACCATATTGAGTAAATTTTATGTATAAAAGGGGGGAGTTTAGGAGTTTTGGCAAGCAGACTTGGTGATTATTGAGAGAATGCTTTTGAAGAAAGAGTGTTCATTTATGTGCAATGGAGGAGCATCATGTTGTTGCATTGGACGGAGGTGAACTTATAACTCGCCAGTTGAAGCCTTGTAATCTATTTTGGAGCATAATCAGGGATTGGTTACTCTATTGGAGAGGGGCCCAAAGACATAGCCATATTAGCAAACTCCATTATCAACTATGTTTTTTCTTCTTTCTTCTATTACTCTTCTATTCTGTTCATCACCTTATTATTACATTATTCATTTAAGCATTTCAATTACGTTATTAGGTTTTAAGAATTTTAAATCAAGCATTGTAAATGTTAAGCAAACACATGCAATTGTCACATATCCTAACAAAGATCAAGCAAGATAATTTCTTGCATACTCTGTTTTGGAAGGTTTTCATTATTTTTAGGTGGTCTTGGATATTGAGCTAATCTTCAGCTCCTACACTACACAACGAGGACTCTAGCATACTTAAGTTTGGTTCAATTTTATACATTTTTAGATTTCTTATCCTAATCTAGAGTGTTTGTTTGATCTTGTTTTTTTTTGGTTTTTATTGCTTAAATCATTCGTTTAGAACACAAATTTCATGCACACAGTTTTTTTTTTCACTTCATTATAGAGTAACTTTGTCACATACTATTAGTGACATGAATTTATATGAATTTTTTATTGATGGATTTGACTCGTCATTGAGTCAAATTTCCTCATCATTACTTCCAATTATGAAGTAAGCGATGCATGGTGGGGGTTTTCTATAGATACCTTCAACATTAATACTAATTTTTTAATTCAATTTTTGATTTGTTCTACAAGTCCCAATGAATCCTCTTGGCTTTGTCAAGGGTTTGTCAAAAGTATTGGAAGAGATTTAGGTAATATATGATTATATTTCAACATTTGTTCATCTAAACTAGGTTTTAGTTTAGGGTTTAAAGGAGATAATAAATAAATAAGAAATAAGAAAATATTTTTTAAATATTAAAATTTATAAAAAGGCAAACAAGATTTAACTAAAAAAATGAAAACCTTGAACACTTGTTATATGATTTGGTATTGGAAAAAAATGGAACAAGGTTTACAAATGTTATCAAATAATCCTTGATCACAAACCTTTTCTTTGTTGACTTTTTTTATAAGTTGTATAATGTGACTATAATATCTTGACTAAACGTTTACTAATAAGTTTCATATTTGAAAATTTACTCTAGGAAACCAATATATTTTCATCCATAGTATCCTTGGAACCTCAAGTGGTTTTTTGTCCAAATAAGGTAATGTAAGAGCTTTAGCTCATCTATAAAGTTGAAGTGATAAAATAAATAAATGAAACCTGAAATAATTACAACCCATATATTTATCCTATTCTTGGCCAATTTGGATGCTCACAATCACAACACCCTTTTTTGTAGGGAAAATATTAATTAAAAATATATTTGAAATTCCCACTCCACCTTGTATGCCAAAAATGACCTATAACTTACACTTGTTGGTTGTATGTACAACCTAGATCATTGGACCTATCATAGATTACCATCAAAGTTATCATGTAAATCATCTAAATATCTTTTGGTAGTTAAAATAGTACCTCAACCAAAATACACAATGCCTTTTTGTGCCAATAAATAACCACATTTAATATTTAATTTTGTTTAATAAATATTGTCTATAATTTCTAGAAACACAATCAAAATATTAAATAAAATATATTCCTTAATTAAATATATTATTTTATGGAAAGTAGGAATGGACTACTAATATTAGCAAATTAATTCTCCAGATAGGGGACATGATAAGTCTCCCCTCCCCAAAATTTCTTGTCCACAATAAATTCAAATTTGGATATTGACATAGAAAAAAAATCCCCCTTGTCCAAACACATACACTTCCACTCCCAAAATCACACAATACATAGAGGTAATGCTCTACCCAAAAATTAAACATCACCCAAATAAATATTGCAACAAGATTCTTATTTTATTCAAATGAATCTATACATCAACAAGTTGAAACGAAATCACACCATGACATTTCAAAATTTATCAACAACATTCCTCTGTTCAATTCTCTCTTCTTGCACTATTTTCTTATTTAATTTAAATAGAAGTTTGTATTAATTTATGCTCCTTTCTTCCTCCCTATTGACTACCTCTTCATCTACTCTACAATTTCCTTCTACCACTACCAATTACATTCTACATATAGTTTGAGATTATTTATTATTTCTTTAAGCCTCCTTTTTTTCTTACCTAGTGTTGTGGTCCCCCTTACATCCCTGTGAATCTCATTTCCATATGAATCCTTACATCTCGTGGTATATTTAAAACTGCATTCATTTTAATTCTTTTGTGTGAATTCACACATTCATTATGTTTGATTGAGCTTCCAAAAATTTGCAATTTTTGAAAATCCCATGAATTTTTGTCTTCACATTAAACCCTTATTCCCATGGTTTGGATAGGGTTTTTCCTTTGAAAGCCCTCTATTATTCTAAAGTCATGTTGAATTTCCCTGTCGGTTTCTATTTCTTTAAGTCATTACTTGAGCCATCATGTGCATTCGACCATCGACCCCTTTACTTTAGAGTTTAGGTTACCTAGTTGGTTGTTGACTTTAATTGTTTCCTAAAGTCAAGTTTTAAATTTTTCCCAAATGACTTAAGCTTAAGTCATGTATCTATGAGTGTCAAATCATCATCAGCCTAAAAATGGCCCCTTATTTAATGCTAACCTTGTCATGTATGCATGTTTAGAATTCAATATCATGGGAAGTGATCCTAACCATACCCTGCCAGCTCACAGACAATAAATGCCAATTGCTTATGCAGTATGAGGATGGCGAGATGAAAATGTGTGTCCTTATATAGATGTGGGGTCCATTCTCCACTATTTGGGTCAGTTCCCATGGTTTTGAATCGACAACAAAGATTAAATGTTGGGAACAATATTTTCCATTCCCCACTAGCTCGGAAGGAAAAGGTGAATGTTCATTAAAGGCTTTGAGATTAGTGAGATTCTGGCACATGGATTAATCCACCCAGTTCATGAGATAGAGGAAGCTTGTCGATGGATGAGTTTCCATCTGAGGTGGATCGACGCCATTGCCCAAGACAAATGCATACAACACTATTGGAATTCAAACTTGGTTAGCCCTATATAAGCTATTTGATCTACCATTTCATCAAGAGATCAATGAATGACATTCAAAGTTGATAAAAGGCACATGATAGCCATTTAATGAGCATTAATGGTTTTCTCTTTACAAGTGTGATCAAATTGATCTCCATGCGTGTGGAGACTTAATGGCTGATAATCATTAAGTATGATATGTAGACTTCCATGCAATTGGGAATTAAATGATGATAATACACATGCTAATGAATTTCCCAGTTTGTGCATGTGTTTTCATTAAGCATTAATGATTGCTATCATCACATTGTCCAATAAATACAGGTTGAGAGCTGCTATTTTTTCCATCACAATTAGCAGTCAACACTTTCGAGTGTGTGCAGGAAAGCCAAGATTACAAGTGCAAATTCTTCAAGTTGTAGGATGAATAAGTCTAGCGCTTTGTTTGTTCTAGTGCAGAGGTCTGCTCAACTTAATTTCTGAGGTCTCATGCCGAAGACTTAGAGCATACACAAAGCACTCATAAGGATACTCATAGTGAGAAGTTTGCACCAGTTGTTACTAGGTATGGTCACCATTTGGAGGGCCTAGCCATGAGCTTAGAGGAAATGGGAGCAAAATAAATAGAATCTGTTGAACCCTCCAACATAATTCAAAGAAAAATTCAATATGGTTGTGGTTCTTTTGGATGACATAACTCTCCCATTGATTTCACATATAGATCATTTCAAAATGAAATTAAGATGGACTCTGGCTATCACCAATATCTTGAGACCCTGGGTCAAGCTCCATCCCCTGGAGTTGAGGTATTGTTCGTCCCACCTTTAATTGTCAAGAATCCGAGTGGGTGAGATGGTATTGTGCTGAAATGGGACAAGGACAAGAAAGGAGTCGAGATTTCTTCTCCATCTCTTGTGATGACATGAAGTGGGCACGTGTATCATGGATTATGTGCTGGTGGTAACAAGTCTTCTAGTTGCTGAAAAAGGTGGTGTGTGGAGTGAAAGTTTTGTGCTGTTTGATAATTTTGGTGGTGGTTGCTTTTTCTCTGCTTATGTGGCTGGTATTTTTGGGGTGCTAGATGCTGACTATGCACTCTCATGGAAATATGAATGATAGACTTGTTGCTTACCTGGCAGTTGAGGGAATTTTGGAAACACTTTACTTTTCCATCTTTGATGGCTATTGTGATTATGGTTTCCCCATTTCAACATAATCAACATGTGGGGAATTTTGAGATACAAATGAAATTTGAAGTGAAATGAAATTTTGTAATGTAGTATGCATTTCAAGCTAGAAGCTTGTCTGCTCCCTTACTCTATAAAAGGGAATTCAAGGCTCATTTGCAGGGGTTCTAATCTTTTGAGTCTTTAGGTCTAATATACGAAAGGGTAGAAAATAAGAAATACCAGTAAATAGAATAGTAGAATTTTCTTGGTCTTTGAACTTTGCATATGTAAATCTTAAATGGTTTTATAGAAATTACTAATATCGAAGAAAATTTCATGCATAATTCATATACTCTTGTCTGTAAATCATCTCGCAAGTTTTGAATACAATATCAAGTATATTTGTTTAGATCTTCAAATGTTTCATTTGAATGATGCCTTTATTTTGTCTTTGGTTCAATGAATCAATTAAATGCTTAAATGAGGTCATGAATTTGTGAGGATTTACTAGGAGTTTGGTAAGAAGTGATGCATTATGTACATAGAGTTTTCATAATGCAAGTCCTTATAAAAATAGTCCACAATTATCAGATTGAAAGAATTTCTATATAACTGGTTGTAAGATGCATGAATCTATTACCCAATAGATGAAGAAACTACTCTATTTATCATATTATTTTTCATTTGAATGATAATAATATATTAGACCATGGAATCAAGGCTAGAATACAAATATTTTAAAATTTACTTACTATGAGACATGTGTGTGAGATATTTCCTTTGTTCCTGGTAAATGGATAGTTATTTTCTTGAAGACTAGCTAACCTTTGAGTGAATTATGTTGTTTACCCCTCATAGGAACCACTATGTGATTTTCTATGCCATTCATTGAGATAGTCAAATGAAGTGTTAGAAAGAGCACCCTCCTAGGTCCCACAAAGCCTAAAGTGTAGAAGATTCTAGTCTTTGACTGAATCTTGTCAGTTGGCCATTCATTTTAAGGGTATTGATCATGGGAGTTGGCTAATCTTTAGAAATTCCTTAGGTGTACTGGGAAAGCCACCAAAAAAATGAAAACTCTGCTAGGGAAATTATCATTCTCCAAATGCAGATAAAATGTAGAGTCAAAGTGTGAAATGAATCTAAATGTCTTGTTCAAATATTGACAAATTCTTGAACCTGGTAGATAATTTGAGTGTAGTGAAGATTGAAGGATCCAAACACGACTCTACTGTGGAAGATAGCCCATGTAGCGTGTTTAATTTGTAAAGAAAATTTATCTCATTTGAAGTTTAGTCCTCTAAAAAGAGGTGGCGACTCTGACTCAAAGAACTTGATAAAGCATACATCAATTGTTTGAATCTGCAATTCTAAAGACATGATAGTCACCTGCTGAAAATTACCAGGTACTTTCATAAAATTTGAAGAAATTAGAGCACATTATCAGTAAATCAGGATAAATTTCCCATGCTCAAGATGTAAATGATTCCCTAATGAGTGAATTAGCACTAAATGAGGGGATATTAGTAATAATTTAGCATGCTTTTATGTACAAGTTGAAATTGTCGCATTATGACAAAAGGAGCATGTCAAATTGTTAGATCTTAGGAAAAATTTGTAGGGAGTATACATATTAAAGGCATAGGATTATATTTGTAAAATGAATTGATGTAATATCATATAATTGCATGTTATATTCTAAATTTCTTCTCAAGAACTAAACTTAAGTTGTCCATTTATGCTATCTGATGTAAATATGGGAAAAAGCATACAAGGTGAACAATTATTGTCCCACCAAGGCAGTTTTAGTACTGATAGGTACATGGCTATTAGCTTTGACAGCATTTGTGGTTACCCCAATATTGTACCACTTAATGTCAGGGACAAAATACCAAGATTCAGTGGTGAAAAGTTAGAATCAACAAGTAAACATGTGTAATAATTTGCTAATATGATGGGTGATTACGCGATAGATTCTAAAGATGTGGTTATGAAGCTTTTTGTTCAATAACTAAAAGGAGATGCAAGAGATTGGTTCTCTTTCTTGCCAATGTCCTCTATACATTGTTGGAATGAACTTAAGGTAGTCTTCATGGAATAGTTTGGTGAAAGGATAAATCCAAGTGTTACAAGGAATAATTTCATGGAGATTTCCAAGGACAAGGAAGAATTAATCCCTGCTTTCAACCTTAGATTTGCAAAGGTCATAAGGGAAATCTCTAAACACATGGAGCCAAATGATGCAGAATGTTTGGTTGTGTATCTTGGTGTATTCAATAGTAAGATGAGCTTCTTGTTAAGAGATAAAGAGCTTTCCACCTTACGACAAGCCTACCAAGAGGCTATGAATATTGAGAACAATTTGAAATACTCAATCACGAGAGGACATGTGACTGCTAACATAAATAGCTCTAATAGAATGAAAACTATTGAGCTAAACCAATCAAGAAGTAGAAGTGTTTTTCAAAAAAAGGAGCCCATGGATGCTACATCTGCATTACTCCCATGAGATGTAGAACATGAGCAAGCATCAACTTCATATCAACCAGGACCGAGAAGGGCCGACTTAATTTTCTTTGTTAGAAAATTGTATGAGATGAAAAGGCATGTAAATGAGTCACCATATGAATTGTTTTCAAGATTCTTATATGTTCTGATGGAGATACCCAAGGGTGTTAGAACCAATGATTTAATGTGCATTGATTTGTTTTTTGAAGCTTACAAATCAGGATTAAGAAAATGGCCCAAGAACATGAAGCCTCATGGTCTTGATCAAGTAGTGGATTGGATAAACATTGTGGAAGATATTGAGCATAGTTATATGCCACTAGTTGTTTCCCAGAATGGGGGAAATAGTTGCCTTAGTGAGGAGGATCAAAAGTTAAGACTAATAGATCAAAAAGAAGCATCAAAGTCTGACCAAATGACTGTTGAATGTTGTCATTTTACAAGCACCATAGAAGTAGGTTCAAGTAGTAGTGATGAGGATGAAGATGTAGAGTGTGAGGACAAGGAAATAATACCTAATTATCTTCCTTGGGATGTCATAGGCTATGAGAAAACACAAGAGGTACATAGTGAAACTTCACAAATTAATTTAGCCAGGAATAACGATGCACTAATCAGTGATAGGAATGCACTTGGTCTCAATTATATGGCACAAATAAGGAATCAAAGGGAGGAGATTGAGCTTGGTCAGTCTTTTGTTGAATATGATTCTTCTTATGAAATGGATATGGAATCTCTTGCTTCTAGTAGGGGGTATGTTAATAGCCTTGAAGGGGTGTGTTTCCTAGGCAGTGAGCAATTCTCTTCATGTGAAGAATTCTTTGAATGTGGAGATCAATTGTTATGAATGAAAATGATGAAGAGGATATTGAAAATGTTTCTCTTTGTTCTTTAAGTGATTACACTAATTTTGAATGCACTAATGATCAAAATTATTGGGATCCTAACACTAAAGAAGATGAGGTGCATGTGACCATCATAAAGGTATGGAAAAAACCTTTATTTGATGAACCTGCATTGGACAGTGAGGTCATAAATGATGATTCCTATTGGTGTAGAAGCAATCCTCTCTTTGAATAAAATCATGATGAGTACTTAGCAAGCACTACTAGTGAATGTGTTGTGGATGGTACAAGCAAGAGTCAAGGTAATACTGAGGTTGGTAATTTTACCTTTGGAGATGTCAACCATGACTTAATGGTTTCCCAACTAAATGGAGGATGTGGTGACACAAACATTGGTGAATTGATTTCCCAACATGTGGTTGAGAAAATTGTAACTGATAAGAAGATCAAGAGAATGACTCAAACTTGCTGACATCTAAATGTGATAACTCACATGATGAAGGAGTCCAGGACTATGATGGAAACTTTGAATGTGGTATTGTTGTCAAAAGGGATGTGGATGATTATGCTGATTTTCCTATGGTAGCTGGCTATGTGCTTGAAGAGGTGGTTGAGGTGTTAGCCACTCACATTCCGCATGATGATATTTTCCTTAACATAAGAGGAAACTCACTCTTGGGTTACCAAAGGGAAAATTAGGATGAATGCATTGATACTCAAGAAACATAATTTTATATTGAGAAGGAATTATTTGATGATTCTGAAGAATATGTTAATATTGCAAGATTATTTGATCCATGTGAGGAGAAATTCAAATATGTGGATAACCATGGGAATGATGTTAGTCAGTATGAAGCTGCATTGGAATTTTTTGTAGATGTTCCTTACCTTATGAATCTTATTACGAAACTTCTTTCATCTCATGAAGACAACACTTGTGATAAGCAGATTGAAGGTATACCTAATCCTTTGTTTATATTCCCTAATCTTGTAAAGGATTGGCCAAGTATGAGACAAAGTGCTTAAGAGGTTTTCAAATTTGATGAACAAATGGGATGTGATCCTACACTTCATGACTATGTGGAATATGAGGGTTTTACCTTCCCAGTTCAACTTTATGAACTTGTATCAGAGAGGGATAATGAATGGGGTAACATTACATCAAATGGAATGGATGATATCATCTATGATGGTGCTGATGGCCTGTAATTGCACAATGCACATGTTGATCCAAAGTTGGTAGAGCAAGCCAAAGTGTTTGACAGAGGAAAAGAATAACCTTGAATTTTGGAGGCCATAGGCCTCCTCCTTGAAGAGTGAAGCCAATTGTGTGAAAAGGCTTCACATGGAAATAAATTGCATGTATGTTTTGTAAATAGTGTACATAGGTTGGTCTGGTGTGTTTGGTTTCTGTTATGTCTTCTTTCCTTGTTCGGGCATGCTCCTAGTTTTTGGTCTTCTACCCTAGTCTGCTTCAACCTGATATCTAGATTCTCACTATACCCACTGGGGGTATACATCCTCGAGCATAAGCCACTGATGGAGCCTCCAAAAATTTGCAATTTCTGACAATCCCATGGATTTTTGTCTACACATTAAACCCTTATTCCCATGGTTTGGATAGGGTTTTACCTTTGAAAGCCCTTTATTCTTCTAAAGTCACATTGACTTTCCCTGCTGATTTCCAGTTCTTTAAGTCATTACTTGAGACATCATGTGCATTTAGCCACCAAACCCTTTGCTTTAGAGTGCCAGTCAACCAGTTGGTTGCTAACTTTAATTGTTTCCTAAAGTTGGGTTTTAAATTTTACCCAAATGAATTAAGCTTAAGTCATGTATCCATGAGGGTCAAATCATCGTCAGCCTAACAATGGCCCCTTATTTAATGCTATCCTTGTCGTGTATGCAGGTTTAGCGATTCAAGACCATGGGAAGTGATCCTGACCATACCTCACCAGCTCACAGATGATAAATTCTAGCCAGTTATGTAGTGCGAGGACAACAAGATGAAGACGTGTGTCCTCATATGGAAGTGGGGCCCATTCTCCACTATTTGGCTCACTGCCCATGGTTCTGTACCGATAGAAAAGATTAAATGTTGGGAACAATCTTTGCCATTCCCTATTGGCTCGCAAGGAAAAGGTGAATGCTCATTAAAGGCTGCGAGATCTGTGAGATTCTAACACTTGGATTAATCCATCCAATTCATGAGATAGATGAATCTTTCCAACATATGAGTTGTCATCTGAGGTAGATCAATGCCATTGGCCAAGACAAATGAAAAAAGCACTATTAGAAGTCAAAATTGGTTAGCCCAGTATAAGCCGTTTGATCTACCATCTCATCAAGAGATCAATGACTGACATTCAAAATTGATAAAGAAGCATGTGATAGCCATTTAATTCTGCAACCAGCGAGCATTAATGGTTTTCTCTTTTCAAGTGTGATCAAATTGATCTCCATGCGTGTGGAGACTTAATGGATGATAAACATGAAGTATGATATGCATATTTCCATGCACTTGGGAATTAAAAAACGATAATACACATGCCAATAAATTGCCTAGTTTGTGTGTGTGTTTTCATTAAGCATTGATGATTGCTATCATCACATTGTCTAATAAATACAGGTTGAGAGCTGCTATTTTTTCCATCACAATTAACAGTCAAGAATTTCAAGTGTGTGCAGGAAAGCCAAGATTATGAGTGCAAATTATTCAAGTTGCAATATGAATAAGTCTAGCACTTCATTTGTTCTAGTGTGGAGGTCTCCTTAGCTTAATTTGTAGAGGTCTCGTGCCGAAGACTTGGAGCATACACAGGGTACTCATAAGGATACTCATAGCAAGAAGTCTGCACCATTTGTTACTAGGTGTAGTCATTGTTTGAAGGTCCTATCCATGAGCTCAGAGGAAATGGGCTCAAAAGAAACAAAATCTATTGAACCCTCCAACATAATTCAAAGAAAAATTTGATATGGTCATGGTTCTTTCGGATGACAAAACTCTCCCATTGATAACATAGCTAACTTGTCTGAAACTAAAATTGAGATAGACTCTGGCTATCGCCAGTATCTTAAGATCCTATGCCAAGCTCCATCCCTTGGAGATGAGGTATTGTTCATCCCACCTTTAGCTATCAAGACTCTGAGTGAGTGAGATGGTGCCTGTACTGAAACAGGACAAGGATGAGGAAGGAGTCAAGATTTCTTCTCCATATCTCATGACAACGCGAAGTGGGCACATGTACCATGGATTATGTGCTGGTGGTAATAAGTCTTCTAGTTGTTGAAAATGACAGTGTGTGGAGTGAAGTTTTTGTGCTATTTGATAATTTTGGTGGTGGTTGCTTTTTCTTTGCTTATGTGGCTAGTATTTTTGGGGTGCTAGATGCTGACTGTGCCCTCTCACTGCAATATGAATGACAAACTTATCACTTACCTAGCGGCCGAGGGAATTTTGGTGGAACTTTAATTTTCCCTCTTTGATGGCTATTGCGATTATGGTTTACCCATTTCAACAGAATTGACATGTGGGGAATTTTGAGATGTAGATGAAATTTGAAGTGAAATGAAATTTTGTGGTGTAGTATGCGTTTTGAGTCAGAAGCTTGTATGCTCCCTTGCTCTATAAAAGGGAATTTAGGGCTTGTTTGCATGGGTTCTAATATTTTGAGTCTTTAGGTCCAATATACAAAAGGGTATAAGATAGGAAATACTAGTAAATAGAATAGTAGAGTCGTCTTTGAACCGTGCATATGTAAATCTTAAATGGTTTTATAGAAATTACTGATATTGAAGAAAATTTCATGCGTAATTCATATAATTTTCTCTGTAAATCATCTCACAAGTTTTGAATACAATATCAAGTATATTTTGTTCATCTTCAAATGTTTCATTTGAATGCATGCCTTTATTTCTGCTTTGGTTCAATGAATTGATTAAATGATTAAATGAGGTCATGGATTTGTGAGGATTTACTGGGAATTTAGTAAGAAGTAATACATTATGTACAAAGATTTTTCATAATGCAAGTCCTTATGAAAATAGTCCAAAATTATCATATTTAAAGAATTTCTATATAACTGGTTGTAAGATGCATGAATCTATTTCTGAATATATGAAGACACTACTCTATTTATCATGGTATTTATCATTTGAATGATAATAATATATCAGACTATGGACTCAAGGCTTGAATACAAATATTTTAAAATTTACTTACTATGAGACATGTGCGTGAGATATTTCCTTTGTTCCCTGTAAATGGATAGTTATTTTCTTGAAGACTAGCCAACCTTTGAGTGAATTTTGTTGTTTATCCCTCATAGGAATCGATCTATTATTTTCTATGTCATTCATTGAGATAGTCAAATGAAGTGTTAGGAGGAACCTCCTAGGTCCCATAGAGCCTAAAGTGTAGACGATTCTAGTCTTTGATTGAATCTTGTCAGTTGGCCATTCATTTTAAGGGTCTTGATCATGGGAGTTGGCTACTCTTTAGAGATTCCTTAGGTTTACTAGGAAAAACACCAAAAGAATGGTGACTCTGTTGGGGAAATTCTCATTCTCCAAACATAGATAAAATGTAGAGTCAAAGCATAAAATGAATATGAATGTCTTTTTTAGATATTGAGAAATTCTTGAATCTGGTAGATAATTTGACTGTAGTGAAGATTAAAGGATCCAAATGTGACTCGACTATGGAAGATAGCCCAAAACATGTTTAATTTGTAAAGAAAATTCATCTCATTTGAAGTTTAGTCCTCTAAAAAGAGGTGGCGATTTTGACTCAAAGAACCTAATAAAGCATACATCAATTGATTAGATCTTCAATTCTAAAGACAAAGGATAGTCACTTGCTACAAATTACCATTTACTTTCATAGAATTTGAAGAAATTAGAGCATATTATCAATAAATAAGGATGAATTTTCCATGCTCGAGATGTAAATTATTTCCTAAGGAGTGAATTATTAATAAATGAGGGGATATTAGTAATAATTTAGCATGCTTTTGTCCTAGATCTTCCCACTTCCTCATGGACCATCTTTCCCATTACCTAATTTTTTTTTATTTTTTGGTTCTTGGCCTAGATCTTCCCCACTTCCTCATGGACCATCTTTCCCATTACCTCAAATTTTTTATTTTCTACTTTCTCCCAATATTGTTCCAAGAACAATATTCTCCTGGGTCTCCTCACAATCCATCCCATCTTCATCTATTGTAATCTCACCTAAAATCACATTCTTTGCATCTCCATGGCTTATCCCTCTCAGCTCTCAATTTATTAGGACTCCTTGGACACCTACAACAATTCTCTCAAGCTTCTTAGACAACTCTACCACTTCATACACTCTTTTATGTACAAACTGCCTCATGGTAAATAATCTATTTGCACAACTCCACCTGTAGGTCCTAATGGATCCTCTCCACTCTCAGGACTACCTACTATAATAACCATTGATGTAGACACAAAATACCTCTTTTACAAACAAATACACTTCCACTCAAAAAGTTATACAATAGATAGAGGCAACTCTCTGCCCACTAATTTAAACCTCATCCAAACAAAGATTGCAACAACATTCTTATTTTATTCAATTGAATCTATACATTAAGTTGAAATTAAATCACATCATTACATTTTTAAATTTGTCAACAACCTCCCTCTATTCAATTCTCTCTTCTTGCACTATTTTCTTATTTAATTTAAATAAAATTTTGTATTAATTTATGATCCTTTCTTCCTCCTTGTTGACTGCCTCTTCATCTACTCACTCTATAGTTTCCTTCTATCATTGCCAATTACATTCTAAATATTGTGTGATATTTATTTTTTGATACAAAAAGATGAATTTTATTAGAAATATAACAATGAATTACATAGGTATAGCATTTGTAGCCACTCGAAACAAAACCCCATACATCCAATTACAAAAGAAGTATATCTTCCCTTATGAGATTTTAAACCCTACCCTACTAGTAGACCATGTAAGGTCCAAAGGGAAAAGACCCATGTTGGCTAGGAGAAATATTACAATTTAACATTAAGCTTTGAAGGTAATTATAATAAAATTTAGGCCCTTAACAACAAATCACAAATTTATAAATGGCTGCTGCACACAATTTTGTACATGAATGACATGAATCTGCTAAAAAAAATTCACATATTGTTTTGTCTAATATACACACATCAAACACTTCATTTTAATGAACACAACACCATTACCTTTATATGACATGTTATTGAAGAAATCCCATAAAGCCTTCACTAATTCACCCATACTCAAATCATACATTTCTTCCATTTGAATAGTGAAAGTTAAGTCAAGGGTTGACTCTTTGTAAGATAGAATGCTAGCATTCATGATTGTAAGGTAAAGCCTTACAAGTGATCAAGAGACTTTTACCTATAGAAATTTTAGATTATCATCGACCAAAATGTAAGGAGAGAAATGAGACATTTGAGACCCCTGTTATGACCACATGACTGGGCACAACATATGGGAAAAACATAAATGAAAACACTTGTAGATCTTTCCCATGCTCAGTACAGACTCTATGACTTGTTAATGAAATCCTTGAATGTTTCACCATTTCCCAACAATAAATTCTATGATCAGCCTTAGGAGTATATTAATTTCCTAGAATCACGATGTCAGTCCCTATATTTTCCAACAAATCTTCCTCCTTGTTTTCCTTGAAAGTATGATGAATTGAATAATTCCTAAACCTACTAAAAATGTCCATTGTTTCGTCCAAATATTCTTAGTATTTCCAACTGAAAATATTGTTTGATCTAAGTGAAAATATCCTTTGAAATCTATTTCTTTTAGGTTGAGTTCCTTGCAAAATTATAGGCCCAAAATTATTGCTTTGAACTTGGCTAAGTTGTTTGACCCTATAGGAAATGGACTTGATATTTATCCCACTATTTTACCTTCCTAGTTGTAGATGATGTAGCCAGCCCTAGAAATACTTGGGTTGCCTCTTGACACATCATCAAAATTAAGCTTGTGACTATTTTCCTTTGGTAGTGAGCTTATTTATTATTTATTTAAGTCTCCATTTTTTCTTAGCTGGTGATATGGCCCCCTTTGCATCCTCGTGCATCTCATTTCCATATGAATAATTACATCTTGTGGTAAATTATTTAAAACTAAATTTCCATATGACAATGATCAAGAGGGTTGCACAAACGAACATAGGCACAAAAGAACACACATGTGAATCATGTATGAATCAACAAAAAGATACAAACATACACTGTCAAATTCATAAAGAATAAAGAAAAGGAAAAAAAGGGCAGATCAAACCTCGACAGTCTGTCCAACGTGATGTGCACTAGGTCTAAGCTGTCTATCCAAAATAAAAATTCTCTCACTTTGAGGCAATGAAACTTCAAGATGTCCACTTGGTGAGTATCCAAAAAGGGTGGATTCTAGTGAGAAAGTCATGTCGGTATTTACTTTCTCTCATCACATAATGAGAAATTCATGCCCTTTCTTAGGATTGTCATCATACTAACCATACCAAAGCTATACCTCCTGATAAATTTGATAAGGAACCACATAACATGATCATCGTGATTCATGAGGCAAACAAAATTTTGTATGTACATGATAAAAAATTACAACCTTTTGGTCTATGAGGAAGGAGCTAGGTGGACTAAGAACTCTTGTAGAATTTGGAGATATCGAAGAAGATGATGAGTTTAGAAAATTTTGGAATATAGAGCATCCCAATGAACATGAAGATCAAGAAACTAATGATGAATCTAATGATTATATGGAAGAACAAAGTTATTTCAAAGCTAGTTTAAGTGAGGCCACAAAAGAAGCATATACTCTAGGATAATCCATAGTTTAAATGGGTTATGAAAGTGGTGGTTTGGGGCCCCAAGGACAAGGAATTTGTATGATAATAAATGTATACCATAGAAACCCTATTTATAAGTGAGGACTTGGAGCTGATAAATTAGACCAAGGGCATAAAGTATAGCTGAAACAATTCATTTTATTAGAGCTCCAAATCCTAATCCTCATGGTGAAATACAATCACAACTAGGACATACCCATGGTTGAGAACCTAGTACAACTGGCATTGCCACTGATGGTGATGGTATGGGTAGTTGTACTGGTAGTGGTCAACATGTGCCACAACAAAAAATTACACACAAGAAGACAACAATACAAGATACCACACAAACACCAAGTGATCAAGGCATACTGAAGAGGGAAAGGATTTTGATAGGTCTAAGTCCAACTACTAGTTCCACCACAAAGGAATTATTTCTAGGAACTCCCCCAATTAGTGGTGCTAAAACAATAATTGCAATTAGTCCTTTTCCATTCAAGCATTCCATTATTCCTATGTCCCCAAGTTTTGATTATATTGATGAGTTTAAAAAGAAATTAAAATTGTATAAAAAGGAAAGAAAGAAATTGATAGAAAGTGCATCTGCTATAACTTCAAAGCCTACAACAACCATGGTATTACCCACATTTGACACAAATAAAGAAATCATGAAGTACAGGTTTGTTGTTCACATAGTTCAAAATAAACTAGAAAATTAGATGAATCGATTTGAATTTTAGGTGAGTAATTTCCAATTGGATTTTTATAGATTCAAAAATATTGAAAAAATTACTATATCAAAAAAGAACAATGAATTTGTTACACATCATTTCTAAATCAAGAGAGAGAGAAAAATGTTGTAGATTCAAATAGAAACTTGTTATAGGAAGACCTAGAAAATGAGAAAGTAAAGAGGAAATATGTAGATAACAAGAGAAATGAATTATAAAAAAAGAATAAAAAATATGCCTCTACCACAAGAAAAGAGGATAAACAAACAAAGGTGGAATGGAATTAACAGAAGTAAAGATTAGATGAGAGAATAAAGAAATATGATGATGAAAAATACACTTTAGAAAAATTAAGACAAAGCATTGGGAAATAAAATGAATGGGAACAAAAATTGGAGAAAGAGAGAAAAAAATTAAAGATTGGCTGCAGAGTTTATGGAAACAAAAAATGAATTAAACTCTTGTCAAAAAAAGTTAACTACATTTTGTAGAGAAACAATGAGGCACATGAAATAAAAGATCTGGGAGGAAATAATATAGGGGATTGATCATTTGTGTGAATTGTTTCAATTGATTGATGCTATGAGACTACATTATAAGAAGCTCAACAAATATTTAATGGATAAAAAAAATATGTTGGGAGCAGAGAAATCTACAAATCAAGTTAAACAAACAATCTACAAAGCTAGTGACAATGATTTGAAATCAAAAGGGATTAATAATCATATTGAAGCCTCAATGAAGGTGTCATCTATCATTCAAAAGTGTTCGAGAATGCGTCAAACAATATAATTTGTGAATTTGGCTACAACAAAGATGGAGAAGCTAGATGAAAAGTTAAGGAACATGAAATAGCTTGGTTTTCTAGAGGCTTTTGATACAAATGAGCGATTCATTGAAAATGATGGTTTTAGAAAAAAGATGAAGCATGCAAGGAAAATTATTTTGGACCAATTTCCTCAGAACCTAGATGAGGTAAACTATTTGGATTCCATAAAACCATTGATACCCTTGAATGTAACTTTGGCTTAAACATTCAAGTCAAGATCCAAATTCAATCATACATTGTTAACAAATTTTCAAGTCAGACAACGTCAGTTAGAAAAAATGACAATTCCATCACCTGAATAGTGGAAATTGCTACAAAAGTTGATAGAATGATTTGATATTGATAATAACAGTTTCCAAGTTCCAACTCAGCTCTGTGTAGAGTTGTCTTTGAGCAAGATTTTGGATTGCCTCTATGTATTCCTTCATTTAAAAATCAATAGAAAATTCAAATTCAGTAATGTGTTGATGTTCAATTATGTGTATTATTTATTTTATCAATTGAAGAAAAACTCTGGTTCCAACTACTAGATACAAATTAAATGATTACTGATGTTTATTGTTGTATGTGTTACTATTGTCAATATGTTATTAAGCATTGAGTTGAATGATGAATCAATGAGTACATGGTTAACACAATTAAAATATTAAATTAATAATAATATGTTAATTTATTCAATCTGATACATAATTTAAAGGAATACAATATAAAATATCAACTACAATTTGAAATATTAAATTCTTGAATCTTGTTAATCCTCAACTAGTTAAATTAGAGTTGTTAGGTCTACAAATAGGGCTTTCTAAAAACCTATTATCCTAAAATGCTAGCATAAAATTCTTGGTAATCCTCAATTGGTAAAATTAGGGTTGTTAGGTCTGCAACCTAGGGATTTCTAAAACCCTATTATCCTAAAACCCTGGTGTAAAATTATTATGAAATAACTTGCACAATAGAAGAATATGATATGAAATATGCTGCAAATACTTGATAATAATTGAGAATAACAAGCCACTTTTAGGGGGAAAACCTCCAAATATCACTAATGAGAACACACTTCATAGTATGATGGTGAAATAAGACTCACAAACTCCTATATATACCTATTTATGCCTAGGATATCACCTAGGCCGACTTAGACACCCCTATATAAGACTTAGGCTAATTCAATCAACTAAATAATAATATAATAATAATAACATGACTTAATTAGGAGTTAAGATAGCCACAAGTTGACTATTCATAACCTGATGTACACCAATATTAAGGGTGTATCATGCCCCCCTTCTTCAAAGAAGCATTGTCCTCAATGCTAATAAAGTTTGGATTCTTTTGAATGAACTCCTCATCCACCCATGTGGCATCTCCAACTAGAAAATTCTTCCATTGGATGAGAAACTTAGTGAGAGTTCTATTCCTTAGCTTCTTTGTGTGTGTTTGATGAATGCACTCTGGTTCCAAAATGATTCTTCCTTCTTCATCGAGCTCTGGTAGTGTTGTTTGAGTTGGAATATTATTCCCAATTACCTTCTTCAAACAAGACACATGAAAAACTACATGTATCTTTGTTGTTGGTGGAAACTCTAGCTTGTAGGCAACACTACCGATCTTTTGCATGATTTGGTATGGCCCATAATACCTTGGAGACAACTTATTATTATTTCTTTGTTGATTTGGTGAGATTTTCTTATAAGGATGCAATCTCAAGAAGACCCAATCCCCAAATTCAAAACTTATTTCACTACAATGTTGGTCTACCTGTTGTTTCATTCGATTTTGTGCCATGGATAAATTCTCCTCGTGTCCTAAAAGTACCCGTTGTTGATGAAGCAAGTGGTCCTCTACTTGAACTCTTGGTGACACCTTTATTGATGATGTGATGGAAGGAAAGATGATATCCATAAAGTGCCAAAAATGGAGAAATTTTTGATGAGCTATGAAAAGAAGTGTTATACCACCATTCTGTAAGTGGTAGCCAATCTACCCATTGAGACTGTTTCTCTAAAGTGAAATAATGTAGATATCCTTCCAAACACTTATTAAAAACCTCATTTTTCCCATTTGATTGAGGGTGGTATGAAGAGCTATGAGCCAATTGAGTACCCAAACATGAGAATAAATCTTTCCAAAAGTGACTAGTGAAGATAGGATCATGATCACTAACAATAACCTTAGGTGTACCATGTAGCTTTTGGATATTCTCCAAAAAATATTTTGCCACTGTACTTGCTATAAGAGGATGTGATAATACAATGAAATGTGCATATTTAGTGAGGTGATCAACTACTACCATGATTCCATTATGACATTTATATTTAGGAAGCCTTGTGATGAAGTCCATGGATACCTCTTCCCAACACTGGCTAGGAATAGATAAGGGCTGCAAGAGACCTGGTGTCTTAATTGTCTCCCCTTTATTCCTTTGACAAACCAAACATTCAACCACAAATTTTTGAACATCACATTTTATCCCTTCCCAAAAAAAATCTTGCTTGACTAGATGATATGTCTTCAAAAATCCTAAATGACCACCAACTAGAGACTCATGCAGCTCTGTGAGAATCTTGTGTTTAAGAGTGGAATTATTGCAAAGATACAAACACTCTTTAAACCAAAGAGTATCTCCCTTCCAACAAAACTTATCTAAACTACTACAATCACTTTTTAATTGTTGTATGAGATTACTTGTCACAACATCATTTTTCCACTCTGCTTTGGCTTCCTCCACCCAATTTGTTTGTATTGTTGAAAGGGAACACAATAAGGCTTCATCTTTCTCATCCTTCCTTTAAAGTGCATTTGCTACAATATTTTCCTTCCCTTTCTTATATACAATCTCAAAGTCATTTCCTAACATCTTAGTGACCCATTTTTGTTGCTCTTTAGAAGATAGTCTTTGTTCCAAAAAATATTCTTGGCTATCATGATCTCTCTTAACCTTGAAGTGTCTACCCATTAGATAATGCATGCATTGTTTAACTGCATGAAGGATTGCTAGTATTTCCTTCTCATAAATAGGTTTTAGCTGATTCTAACCCTTTAATTGACGATTCTCAAAATCAATTGGTCATCCTTCTTGCATGAGAACTTCTCCTATCCCATTTCTAGAAGCATCACATTCCAAAATGAATTCCTTGGTGAATTCAGGAGTGGAAAGCATTGGAGTTTTACACATAACCTCCTTCAATCTCTCAAATGCTGTATTAGCAGACTCATTCCAATGAAAAAAATCCTTCTTCAATAGAGTGGTGAGGGGTGCTGCTATACAACCATAATTCTTCACAAATATTCTATAGTACCCTATTAGTCCCAAGAAACCCCTCAATTTCTTATTGGTTTTTGGAATAGGACATTCCATTATAGCCTTAATTTTGTTGGGGTCCACCTTTACTCCTTCATGTGAAACTATGTGTCCCAAATACTCCACCTCCTTAAGACCAAAAGCACACTTGGATGGCTTAGCATAGAGTTGATGATCTTCAAGTATTTGTAATGCTTGATCCACATGTCGCAAATGTTCTTCCCAAGTCTTGCTATAAATCAATATATCATCAACGAATACTAACAAAAAATTTCTCAAGAACTTATTAAAAATGGAACTCATCAAACTTTAGAATGTAGATGGTGCATTAGTAAGATCAAATGGCATCACCAAAAATTTGTAATGACCCTCATGAGTCTGAAATGTTGTCTTACAGATATCTTCCTCCTTAATATAAATTTGGTGATAACTAGATCTAAGATCTAACTTGGTAAAATACATAGCTCCATTCAATTCATCAAACAAATAATCAATGACTGGAATAGGAAACTTATCTTTAATGGTGTACATGTTGAGCACTCTATAATCTAGACACATGAACCAAGTGTTATCCTTCTTACATACCATCACCACAGGCATGGAGTAAGCACTTTGGCTATGCCTGATAATTCCTGCCTCTTGCATCTCCTCAACAATTTTTTCTATCTCACTCTTTTGTATGTGTGGATACCTGTAAGGCCTAATGTTTGGTGGTTGACTCCTTGGAACTAACTATATGGAATGATTATTATCCCTCTTATGAGAAATTACTTTAAGAATATCTCCAAGAACAACTAAGTGATGATTAGTTATAGCTTGCAAATCTGGATGAGTAGGAGAATTATATTAAGAGACTTCTAATGAACATAGTTGGGCAACAAATCCATCCACTCCTTTCTTAAGAAAATTTTGCATTTGATGAGAGCTTACCATTTGTGGGGATTTTTCCTTCAACCCCCTTAGCTATACTACCCTTCCTTCTGATTGAAATCTCATGAATAGTTCTTGGAAGTTCATCTCAATTGTTCCCAATGTAGTAAGCCATTGTACTCCCAAAATAATATCTACTGCACCCATGGATATCGCATACATTGGGGTATCAAGTTGATAATATCCCATGGATAATCTAATGCTATGAAACTTCACTGAAAAACTAACTGTACCACCATCTGCAATCAAAACCTGAAACTATGGAGCTAGATATATAAAACAATTTAGATGAGTAGCTAGCTTTTTGTTGATGAAATTATGAGTACTACCTGAGTTGATCAACATTGTTACCTTTTGCTTCTTTAAGAACCACACCACCTTGAGAGTTTGTGGAGCACTGAAACCTGAGAGTGCATGACAATAAATTATTGGTTTAGAATCATGTGATTCCTCATTTGACTCTCTTTCATCCTCTAGTATGGGTTCCTCCTCTTCTTCCTCACTTGGACCTTCAATATAGAACAATTTCTTTTCACTACATTTATGTCCTCAACTATATTTTCTATCACAATTGAAACACAACCCTTTTTCTCTTTTCTCCTCAATTTTCTAGGGAGTTAACCTAGTAGGTGTTGTTGAATATCCTTTCTCTCTTCTCACATTAGCCCCTTGCTTCTTAGGAATCAAATACTTCTCCTCTACCCTGCGTGCTAAGATAAAAGACTCATTTATAGAGCTAGGGATAAAAATGCATACCTCATGTTGAATGTGATCCTTGAGACCCCCCAAGAATAAATCATTCAATTTTTCCTTTGCAATTGTATCCAATCTTAAGGATAGATTTTGGAATTTCTGAATATAATCCTTAATTGATCCTGTTTGTTGAAGTTTAGCAAGTTGGATGAAGAAGTTGTCTGTCATGCTATTGCTATATTGTGCTTGGAGTTCCTCCATAAAAAATGACCATGAGATAGTGAGCCCCTTTTTCCTTCAATGAGTGCAAAGCCAATGATGCCAAATGAATTGATCTGTTTCTAGATATCTAGGGAAGCCATCATGACCTTTTGTCCATTTGGGATTTTGTGTACTTCAAAAACATCTCCATTTGGTTTATCCATGTTAGAGGATCCTTTCCATCGAACTTGCACATATCTACCTTTGGAAATAAATTCCTAGATCCCATAGGAGTACTAATTAAACTTGTGTCAATGTTAACTAACCTAGAATTTTCACCTTGGTTGCTGGAGAATTCCTTTCTTGGTTTAGTCATATAGGCATTTAACATGTTTCATATATCTGATATATCTCCTCTTAGGTCACACATATCCATATTCATTGAGGAAATGTCTTCCTTGATCTTACTAATTTCCTCATTAGGAGTAATATCCTCTATTGTTACCCCATCCTTATCAGGAGTGTTCCTCGAAGTGACAATATTCTATTTTCCCCTTGTTGTAGGCCCCATCATGATGGGAACCAATAATTTTGAAATAAATCACACAAATGACAAAACAACTCACCTAGAAAAATATCCAAGAAATAAGTAGATTCGCATCCTTGAGAGTGATAATTGTGAAAACCTTAATTTTTCAAAAACTTGCTTATTTCTGCTATAATTCCTCCATATTTTTTTATTGTAATATCCTTTAATATTTCTTCAAAAACCCAATAAAAATCAAGCTCCAATTCGAAAAGATGTGAGAGATATGCAGATTCTGAATAAATTGTGTATAAACCCTAATTCTGCAATAATTCACTCAATTCTACTCCAATTATTTTGAAATCTAGATTGTAGCTTATTTAATATGTTCTTCAAAAACCCTTTAAAAATAAAAATAAAATTCTCCAAAATCTAAAATATATGCTCTTCCCAAAATTTCCTCGAATATTGAGAAAAAACCTTGCCTCTACAGTGCCAAGGTCATGCTCTGATACCACTTGTTATGAAATAAATTACACAATAGAAGAATATGATATGAAATATGATGCAAATACTTGATAATAATTGAAAATAACAAGCCACTTCAAGGTGGAAAACCTCCAAATATCATTAATGAGAACACACTTCACAATATGATGGTGAAATAAGACTCACAACCTCCTATATATACCTATTTATGCCTAGGATATCACCTAGGATGAGTTAGACACCCCTATATAAGACCTATGCTGACCCAACCAACTAAATAATAATATAATAATGACGACATGACTTAGTTAGGAGTTAAGATAGCCACAAGCCAACTATTCATAATCCGATGTACATTAATATTAAGGTTGGTTAAATTAGGGTTGTTAGGTCTACAATGTAGGGCTTTATAAAACCCTATTATCCTAAAACCCTAGCATAAAATTCTTTGTAATTGTCAACTGGTTAAATTAGAGTTGTTAGATCTACAACCTAGGGCTTTCTAAAACCCTATTATCCTAAAAACCTGGCATAAAATTCTTTGTAATCCTCAACTGGGTAAATTAGAGTTGTTAGGTTTTCAACGTAGGGCTTTCTCAAACCCTATTATACTAAAAACATGGAATTCTTATGTTTTTTTGCTGAAATTATTCACTTTTTGACTAGTCTTTAAGTTATGACTTATGGGTATCGATGTCATGAGTCATACATCCCATTTTGCTAGGAAGTTCACCTTTAATATTAGATATAAAATCAAAATAAAAACCTCTACTTTTCTGTAATTTTATTTTTTATGTTCGTTACGTGGTGGAAGATAAAGGATTCTGCAAGTCCAGCGGCCCATAGAAGAACGTCCTTTTCTTGGTTGCAGAATAGTGGAAGGATAGTGTAGACACAAATTATACTGATTGACATTGTGCATTTGATCCCAACCTACAAATACCGTTTCATCTTGAATCATCCCTCGGTCTAACCATTTAATTAAATCCCCTTATCTAATTAAATTCATCAATTTCCTTCCCTTAATGAAATAAATCATTTTATCTAATTAAGTCTCTCCTTTTTTGTTAATTAAATCAATCATCTAATCTAAATTAATTAAGTATATCTATTAAATTAAATAAATTAAAACCTTATTTGATTTAATCTAACATCATCTCTTTTAATTAAATAAATCAAAATCTTTATTTAATTAGTCTCTTATCACATTTCTTCTCCTATTTGATTTAAATAAATCCATAAATTCAAGTCAAATAGGTCACATCATTTAACCCCCTTCATTAAATTAATTAACCTTGATTAATTTAATCTCTTGTCATGTCCCATCCTCTAGCATTTACCACTTGCACATGAAAATAGGTTTAATTGATTTATTAAATCCCTATTTTCCTCAACAAGGCATCTTTTTGGAATATCCTTCAAGTTTGAATTCAAAAATCCAAGTTGACATGTACATCCAACAAGGAATTTACTCTATCTTACATGTCCTTTGCCTTGAGCCAAGTGGCATTCAATGCTCTCTTTCTTCCCTCTTGCAAGTCATTTCAACAAAATTCAAATTTCGAAAATAGGCATTTATTGGCACAATCCTCAAAACTTGCACATCCTCCATCCACTCATAGATTGACAAATGGCATCTTTCCATTGGATGAATGTTAGTCCCACATTGCTCAATTTTGGACATTCATCCTTCAATCTCATTTATAAATGAAGAGCTCCTCTCCTCATTTCATCATCCACAAATTATGCAAAGTTACCATGCTCAAATATCTATCAAATTTCATCCATCATTCTTGAATCTTAGCTAGGTTATGTAGGTTTTTAGCTTGGAGCACTCTTATCCTTCACCAAAAAAGTGGATCACTCATCAACACTCATCAACATACATCAATATTGCATCATAGGAGTTGGGAAAGGGCCAATTTTCACATCAAATTGGCACCAATTCCCCCATGGAATGAAAAGTTTGCTTACTTAATTAGGATTCAATCTTTATTTTGGTTATTTTCATTGTGTTCTTCATTGTTTTCCTAATTTAAGCTTTGTGAATGGATTTCATGGGGAATCCTTGTTCTTGCTTGCAATTTCTAATCTAATGTGTTTGTTCTCATTGTTTTGCAGGTATTGGGATTGGGGTTCACACATATACTATGTGATGATATTCTCACGTGGGACATGGGATAATTTTGTTGGACAAAGGGGACACTTGCATCCTAAAATAAAGGAAAAGGGAGAGAGGGGGTTAGAGATATGTGTTCACCAAAATGAAGGTGTGATAAGCCCCTACACTTCTCTTTCTATTTCATTAGGAAACTAGATCTCTCAACCAAGTGACTATCAACCCTTAGGTGAATTGGCTAGGTTGAGAAATCTAGTGGGTTCCTTATGTAATTTGATGGGAATTCACCATTAAATAACACTTCAAAAGGGGAAATGAGAATACTTATGCAAATTAACTTATGTAACCTATAAACTTAAGAATGTGAAATTAGACTAAAATACAAAATAGAAGTAGAAAAGTAGTTGGTGAAATGATGATGCCAAGACAAAATCTGAAAACTCTAAAATCTGCTTTTTAGGGTTGCACGAGGACTAATACACCAGTTTGGGCGTAGGAGTCCTGCTATAGAGATTTTCAGGATCTTTTTGAATCTTCCAAACCTAAATCTGACATTGTTGAATGTTGTTGAAAGGTCTTAAGAAAGGACTAATACGCTAGGTTTGGTGTATGAGTCCACCTAAAAGTATCAAAATGATGTTTTTGTAGCCTCTAGTGATCTTTTGTAGATTCCTCCTTGTCCAATATTTAGGCCTTGAAAGTCTGAATTCTAGTCTATATGTGAGTTTTCTTGAAGAAGAAAAATTCTTGACAACTTTGGAAACTTTCTCCAATCTTACTCTCCAGTTGATCTTCAACCTAAATCTACAAATCAAACATCAAAGAGAGGGATTTTTTTGTTTTTTTAGGGAATAGGATTTTTCCTTGGTCAAACCCCATTTTGGTAATTAAACCTTAATGAGGAATGAAACATGAATGGAAGGAATGATGAATGAACAAATAAAATGCTGCAACTCACCAAACCTTTGAAATGAAGGTTGTAAACTTGTGTGAAATGGCTAGCATGAATATGGATCTTGACTCTTTATTGAATGCTTGAAACTTTATCTTGAATTCTTGCTTGAATCATGAAACCTACATCACAAATGCTAGCTCACAAACACACATGATGCATGAAGAATTTGACATGATGCTTGAATCTTGAATGTTCCTCCAAATGCTTGATGATTTTCTCTTGAATTCTGTTAATCTCATAAATTTTCCTTAGGAATTCTCTCTTGAAAATATTAGATGAATTGAAAAATTTATAGGAGAAATTATGTGAAATAACCTTGTATTTATACTTTTTTATGCTTAATTTCCCAAAATTACAACACTAGAAGTTGACATTCAAAAATTGAAACTAAGGAAAATAAAATCTAGCCAAGAAATTGATTTAAAATAGGTCCTAGGCTCAAGGGGGACTCATACGCCAGGTTTTGCCTATGAGTTCCTAGCCCTAAAACCTAGGATACACATCTTGAAAAAGTGTGATGTTTAATATGGATTTTGAATTTCAGGGCCAAGACCTAGGGAGGACCCATATGCCCCATTGGGCCCATTAGTCGTAGATCCCTAAATCTGAAACACATAACCAAAATGTTAAATTATGAGGTATCATTTATAAAATGTCAGAAGTATCCTTAGAAAAATGCAATTTAATAGGCTTGTGGATAAAAAAAAAAGGACCAATTAAGGCACAAATAAGCCAAATTTCAAGAGATAGGACCTAAATAAGTGTGAAAATGTAAAGGGATACATTTTTCTACACTACATTTAGCCCCCACTTTAGTGAAAGGATGACCTTGCATGAAACTAACACTAAAGTAGACAAATAAGCATTAAGATGGGTTCAAATGTACCAATGCTAGTGAGATAGGATGAAAATGATCAATAGGGTTGCACAAGTCCATAGGATCAAGATCCTATGGAAAACCAACATAGGCACAAAAGAACACACATGTGAATGGTGTATGAAACAACAACAAGATACAAACATACATTGTCAAAGATATAAAGAAGAAAAAAAAGAAAAAAAAATGGTGGATTGAAAGCCTTGAAAGTCTATCTAACACGATGTGGACCAGGTCTAAGCTGTTTGTACAAAATAAAAATTCACTCACTTTGAGGCAACAAAACTTCAGGCTATCCATTGGGTGAGTATCCAAAAAGGGTGGCTTAGTGAGAATGTCATGCTGGTATTTACCTGCTCTCACCACATAATGACAAATTCATGCCCTTGCTTAGGCTTCTCATCATACTAACCATACCAAAGCTATAACTCCTAATAAATTTGATAAGGTGCCACATAACTGAACATCGTGATTCATGAGGAAAGCAAAACTTTATATGTACAATCTATGCCAAAAATGACCTATAACTTACACTTGTTGGTTGTATGTACAGCCTAGATCATTGTACCTATCATATATTACCATCAAGGTTATCATAAATCATCTAAATATCTTTTGGTAGTTAAAATAGTACCTCAACCAAAATACACAATCCCTTCTTGTGGTAATAAATAACCACATTTAATATTTAATTTTGTTTAATAAGTATTATGTCCCTAATTTTTGGAAACATAATCAAAATATTAAATAAAATATATTCCTTAATTAAATATATTTTTTTATGGAAAATAGGAATGGACTAATAATATTAGCAAATTAATTCTCTAGATAGGGGACATGACAAGTCTCCCCTCCCCACAATTGTTTGTCTTCAAGAAATTCAAATTTGGATACTGACACATACACAAAATCCCTCTTGTCCAAACACATACACTTCCACTCACAAAATCACAAAATACATAGAGGCAACTCTCTGCCCAAAAATTTAAACATCATCTAGATAGATATTGCAACAAGATTCTTATTTTACTCAACTGAATCCATACATCAACAAGTTGAAACAAAATCACACAATGACATTTCAAAATTTATTAACAACATCCCTTGTTCAATTCTCTCTTCTTGCACTATTTTCTTATTTAATTTAATAGAAGTTTGTATTAATTTATGCTCCTTTCTTCCTCCTGTTGACCGCTTCTTCATCTACTTTGCAATTTCCTTCTATTATTTCCAATTACATTCTACATATAGTGTGAGCTTATTTATTATTTCTTTAAGCCTCCTTTTTTTCTTACCTAGCGATGTGGTCCCCCTTACATCCCTGTGCATCTCATTTCCATATGAATCCTTACATCTCACGGTATATTTAAAAAATAAATCATTTTAATTCATTTATGTGAATTCATACATTCAGTATGTCCTGCATTCAAGTCTACATAGCCCCAAATGTTACCTTAACAAAACTCCCTCCTATTCCAATGGCGTGAACAAAACACCTCACTGGAACAATAAAAATGCAATTTAAATTCTAATTGCTTTCCCCTCTCATATGGTGTAATTTCTCTCTACAAAAATGTGCAATTGTTTATTTATTTAGACTTTGCATAAGTTAAAGTTTCTTTAATTCTGATATTGAACTTCTTATTAATTATATCTCCACCACAACCCTGTCATTTCTTTCCAAACCTCCTCTCACACACTCCATGATGCCAATCACTTGCTTGGTAGTCTCTTCACCTATTGAAGTTTTTTGAAGTCATGGGGCTTGATCCCCCCTCTTCATACTCAGTAGTGCCTTTCCTCTCTATTTTTATTGAATCTTCACTTATATTTAAAATCTAAAACATGGCTTCATCAATTGAGGTTTCTCACACAACAACGTACATTATTTTTTTATCCTTTATGGTTGTTGTAGCCCCTATCACTCTAATTGTCCTACACAACCTCCCCCACTCCCCCCTCTTGTGTGGTAATCTTGTCTTGGTTTTCTATTTTTTCCGGCATCTCATTTTACTCTACTTTCAATACAAGCCATGACCCTTAGTATTCTATTCCTTTCTTGCCTCTTTCACTTCTCTATTTCTCTCCATGTATTTTTTATTTTCATTACATATTATCATTGTAATTTAAACTATTTTAAACTATTTGTACTAACAAATCATCACCTGCAGTATGCTCTACTACTATAATAACAACCACATCTTCATCCTCTATAGGGGCCTTTCTCACCTTTTTCTTCTTCCATCTCAAGCTGCAACACTCTTTTCCTCTATTTTTCTCTTCGTTGTCCTCTTTCTTCTTCTCACTTTTCTTGACCAATGTACTATGATATTTCCTAATTCTCTTTTCCATTTTCTTGATCTTGGCTTAGATCTTCCCCACTTCCTCATGGACCATCTTTCCCATTACCTCAAATTTTTTATTTTCTACTTTCTCCCAATACTATTCCAAGAAAAATATTCTCACGGGTCTCCTCACAACCCATCCCATCTTCATTTGTTGTAATCTCACCTCAACTCACATGCTATGCATCTTCATGTCTTGTCCCTCTCAAATCTCAATTTCTCAAGACTCCTCATACACCTGCAACAATTATCTCAAGCTTCTCAGACAACTCTACCACTTCATACACTCTTTTATGTACAAACTGCCTCATGGTCAGTAATCTATTCACACAACTCCACTATCAGGACTACCTAATCTGATACCAATTGATGTAGACAAAAAATACCTCTTTTCCAAACACATACATTCCACTCAAAAAATTATAATACATAGAGGCAAATCTGTACGCACAAATTTAAACATCATCTAAACAAGATTGCACCAAGATTCTTATTTTATTCAATTGATTCTAACATTAAGTTGAAATTAAATCACACCATTACATTTTAAAAAATTTCAACAACCTCCCTATGTTCAATTCTCTCTACTTGCACTATTTTCTTATTTAATTTAAATAGAATTTTGTATTAATTTATACTCCTTTCCTCCTCCTTGATGACTGCATCTACATCTACTCACTTTGTAGTTTCCTTCTATCATTGCCAATTACATTCTAAATATAGTGTGATATTTTTTTTTGATACAAGAAGATGAATTTTATTAGAAATGTAACAATGAATTACATAGGTATAGCATCTGCAACCACTCAAAACAAAACCCCATACATCCAATTACAAAAAAAGTATCTCTTCCCATACAAGATTTTAATCCCTACCCTGCCAGTAGACTGTGTAAGGTCCAAAGGGAAAAGACCCATGTTAGATGGGAGAAAGATTACAATTTAACATTAATATTTTAAGGTACTTATAATCAAGTCTAGGCCCTTAACAAAAACTCACAAAAATAAATGGCTGCTACACACAATTTTGTACCTGAATGACATGAATCTGCTAAAAAAATTTTCACATATTGTTTTGTCCAATATACACACATCAAACGCTTCATTTTAATGAACACAACACCATTACATTTATATGAATTTTTATTGAAGAAATCCCACAAATCCTTCACTAATTCACCCATACTCAAATCATACATTTCTTCCATCTGAATAGTGAAAGTTAAGTTGAGTGTTGAATCTCTATAAAATAGAATGCTGACATTCATGATTGTAAGGTCAAGCCTTACAAGTGATGCAAGAGATTTTTACTTGTAGAAATTTTAAATTATCATTGACAAAAATGTAAGTAGAGCAATGAGACATTTGAGATTGCTGTTATGACCACATGACTGGGCACAACATAGGGAAAATCCATATATGAAAACACCTGTAGATTGTACCCATGGTCAATACAGGCTTTGTGACTTGTTAAAGACATCGTTGAAATGTTTCATCACTTCCCAACAATAAATCCTATGATCACACTTAGGAGTATATTAATTTCCTAGAATCGCCTTTAGACCCTGTATTTTCCAACAGATCTTCCTCTTTGTTTTCCTCCCTAAAAGTGTTATGAATTGAATAATTACTAAACCTACTCAAAATTTCCATTGCTTGGTCCAAATATGATTGGTGTTTCCAATTGAAAATCTTGTCCGATATGAGTGCAAATCTCCTTTGAACTCTATTTCTTGTAGGTTGAGTTCCTTGCAAAATTGTAGGCCCAAAATTAGAGCTTTGAACTTGACCAAGTTGTTTGAGCTTGAAGGTAATGGAATCAATATTTATCCCATTATTTTCCCTTCCGAGTTGTAGATGATGCAACCAAACCTAGAAATACTTGGGTTGCCTCTCGATGCACCATCAAAATTAAGCTTGTGACTATTTTCCTTTGGTAATGAGCTTATTTATTATATCTTTAAGTTTCCATTTTTTCTTAGCTAGTAATGTGGTCCCCCTTACATCTTTGTGCATCTTATTTCCAGATGAATCGTTACATCTCTTAGTATTATTTAAAACTATATTCATTTTAATTATTTTGTGTGAATTCATACATTAACTATGTCCTGCATTCAAGTCTATGCAACCACAAATATTACCTTAACAACACTCCCTCCTATGCCAATGGCATGAATAAAACTCATTGAAATAATAAAAATGTAATTTAAATTCTAATTTCTTCCCCCTCTCATATGGTGTGATTTCTCTCTGCTAAAATGTGTAGTTGCTTTTTTATTTTGACTTTGCATAAGTTAAAGTTTCTTTAAATCTGATTTTGAACTTAGTATTAATTCTATCTCCCCTACAACCCTATTATTTCTCTCTCAACCTCTATGTAAACACTATGATTCCAATCACTTGCTTGATAGTATCTTCACCTATTGAACTTTTCCCAAGTCATTGGGATTGATACCCCCTCTTCATACCTAGTCGTGCCTTTCCTCTCTATTTTCTATTTAATTTATATTGATGTTTAAAATATAAAACATTCCTTCATGAATAGAGATTTCTCACACAAAAACCTATAATATTTTTTATCCTTTATGGATGTTGCAACCCCTATCACTCTGATTTTTTATAAATCTAAAATATTGAATAACCAAAGGAATTTTTTAGGAGAAAATCAAAGTTACATAAACTAGAAAAACATAAGAATGCAAACTAGGAATCCGAGAGATTATGCAATGTCGATGGGAAAAAATTGCATTAAGAGCTTCCAAGTTGAAAAAATATAATGCAAATATGCAAAATAATGACTGCATGCATTAAGGTGCATGTATGCCAAAGTATGCAACAATGCAAGAATGGATGGATGCAAATCCAAGATAGGTAGTGAATTTATATAGAACTTAGGAGAGGAGGTAGGTGGAAAATCCAACCAATAGGAATCAACCACACAAAGTGGAGATGGACCACCAAAAGTGAAGATTCCCGCCAAAAGTGGAATGTGTTCCACCTTTTAAGGAAGGTGACACCAATTACTTATCTCCTAGTAATAAACTCACTATATTATCCTAAGAAATCTTCATTAAGTGTAGGAAAAACCTAGGAATAAGGGAAAATAAAATAACCCACTAGGAAAATAAAAACCTACACCAACACACTCCCTTAAGCATAGCTGAGGAGGATGCAAAATATTATGAGTCTCGAAAATGAGGCCATGTTAGGTACCCATGTACATATAAAATTACCCCCCAAAGAAGAAGAAGCCCCATCCCACAAAATGGAAATATGCCCCCCCATAATAGAGAAAGAAATGAAGTGGAAGGACAAAGAAGCCCCCCCAAGGAGATCCAATGATAGATGCTCGAAACTAGATGTAGAAGATGGTCCACAATCATCAAACAAAATTCCTCCCCTTAGGAAGAAAAAGAAACAAAGTTGTATGTGAGCTATCTCCCCACTCTTGAAAGGAATATGTAGGAAGAAAGTTCAAGTTGTATGGAGTCTCTAAACTTGGCTCAAGTATCCCCATGTTGATGCTAAATGATTCCATAATCAAATTAGGTGTTCTAAGCCACACAATTGAAGATGACAAATTAGAATCTCCTAGAGATTGATGTAGAGCATAAGCTAAAGACTCAAATATCTCCTCTAAATAAGTCTCCTCCAAATGTTGATCCAAAGTATCCACACTCATGTCAAACTGAAAGGAATGATCATGTAGATAATGAAAAAGTGGGTAAAAGTGTTCCCTCACAAAAATTGAAGAAGAATAAACTTCATCAAAGAGAAGATGAATACACTCAATAGTGTCTCCCAAATCTACAATATGTGTCTCCATAAACAAGTCTGAAATACCTATCAAGAGATCATCCCAAGCTGAATCTGAAAGATAATGTATGTGCTGCTGCAAAGAACCATTGAAAACTTTTGAAGAAGCAACACTATAATCTGAAGTAGCAACAATAGATGGTGATGGGGTATCAATGAATTGATCATCCACATAAGATGTGTCAACACAATATGGGGAAACACAAATCTCAATATCATACATAATAGCCTGGTTCTCCAAGGAAACATCACTTTCACATGAAGATCCAATGTCTCCATAAAACTGTTGAATGATGGTCCAAGTAGTGAAATGGCACTCAATGTGCTCTACATGATGAAGAATATCCTCAGAAATAGTAAGACATATTAGTCCATAAACCATGTCATTATTATTAAACCATGCATTCTTCTGATCATAGTTATTTGGTTCAGGAACGAGTCCAAGGAGATAGGGTAGTAGATCATGCTCAAGGAAATGATTCTTTATCCCGTGTTTCCAGGAAAAATAGTTCTCTAAAGTTATCTTGACAACAAAAGGATGGAAATAATTTTTAAGAGACATGCTTAATGCCCCCATAAATGAAACTTTATCTCAGTTCATGATTACAAATTATTTTTATAATCCCCCCAAGCTTGATAATTTTTTCTTTTTAAGTGAATTCAAAAAGAGACATCAAGAGGCACCCCCCCTTTCCACTAGTCTCAAAAATTACTTCCCAAAGATACTACAATGTTGACACTTTATGATTAGTGGATTTACAAAGATTTTTCGAAGATGTAATACTCAATCGTCCCACAATGACCAAAATTATAAATGTAGAAACTAGACCGTTGGGGGTCCATGGATGTTCAAAACAACCAAAGAGGGAAGGAGTTCTGGAAGGAAATTTCTGAAACCCCCCAAACTTAACGAAACCTTGAAAAAACCTTGGCAGTTCACTTAGGCACCACAAAAACATCTCAAATCCACTAGAAACTTGTCCCCAAAGTCAAAAATGTAGAAAGCGGACTGCCGGGGGTCCACAGATATTCAAAATAGCCAAAGAGGGATGAAGTTCCAGAAGAAAATTTTTGAAACCAATGAAACTTAATGAAACCTTGACGAAACCTTGGCAATTCACTTATGCACCACAAAAACATCCCAAATCCACTAGAAACTTGTCCCTAGAGTCAAAAATGTAGAAAATGGACCATCGGGGGTCCACAGATGTTCAAAACAGCCAAAGAGGGATGAAGTTCTGGAAGGAAATTTTTGAAACCCTGAAACTTAATGAAACCTTGGTAGTTCACTTAGACACCACAAAAACATCCCAAATCCACAAGAAATTTGTCCCTAGAGTAAAAAATGTAGAAAGCAGACCATCACGGGTCCACAGATGTTCAAAATAGCCAAAGAGGGATGAAGTTTCAGAAGGAAATTTCTGAAACCCCCAAAACTTCATGAAACCTTGACGAAACCTTGGCAGTTCACTCAAGCACCAAAAAAAATCCCAAATCCTAGAAACTTGTACCCAGAGTCAAAAATGTAGAAAGCGGACCGCCGGGGGTCCACAGATGTTTAAAACAACCAAAGAGGGACAAAGTTCCAGAAGGAAATTTCTGAAACCCCTGAAACTTAATGAAACATTGACGAAACCTTGGTAGTTCACTTAGGCACCACAAAAACATCCCAAATCCAATAGAAACTTGTCCCCAGAGTCAAAAATGTAGAAAGCGAACCACTGGGGGTCCACAAATGTTTAAAACAACCAAAGAGGGATGGAGTTTCGGAAGGAAATTTTTGAAACCCCTGAAACTTAACAAAACCTTGGTAGTTCACTTAGGCACCAAAAAAACATCCAAAATCCACTAGAAACTTGTCCCCAAAGTCAAAAATGTAGAAAAAAAATGAATCAAGCAATCAGGGACCAAGTCAGTAGTTACAAGACAAAAGACAAAAAAGGGACGGGGGACTTTGTTTCTCCCTAGATTTGAATACCCCAAGTAGGTGAATTTGGTCAGGGGGATTTGATCGTTTGAAGGCACATGACCAATTTGGATTGCAAAATGGGGCACACAAAACAAGACAGGAGCAAAGTAGCTTGTCGAGAGTGAAAAGAGGGGGTCCTTGCCTACAGCGGGGTGTGTGTGCAAAACATGCACAACAAATGGCAACTCGCTAGGGAAATGCTTTAGAGAATTTTGATGACAAATTGGAATCATGAACCCAGAATCTCTGGTTCCAACCTTCACGCTAGGGAAAACAAACCAAACACCCAACTAAAGGATCAAAACCACTAGCCAACCCAACCTTTAGTATGCTAAAAATCCAAGTGTGTGCAATTGTGTTAATTCCCATCCTTCAGTTGCTATAGGTACCCAAGCTCCATCAAGTCAAGCTACGTAGTTTATTCTAACTCCAAAAGCATCTGGGACATTGCCTTGCTGCCAGTCAGGCGTGCATAGCCCCAATGAGGTTGTCATTGTGATTCTCCTGAACATTGCTCTACTGTCGACCGTGCATCCATAGCCCTGGTAGAGTTGCTCAGATACCCCTGAAAAGTTGCATTTTCTCTTTCTTTTAATTTTTATTGTTTTCTTTCTTTCTTTCTTTTCTCTTTCCAGCTCTTTTATTTCAACCCGCAAGCATTAAAGCTCATGCTCAGGGCTAAGAATCACAATGGTGCTAGAGCAGAATTTTAGATTTTTCACTTAACTAGACTTCACAAAAGACCCTACAGTGACCGTTAGATTCTTAAGATGTGTAATAGTTGTAAGATTTCAGAATATGTCAGAGTCGGATTAAACCAACAACTTATCCTCTTTGAATCAAACACCCAGATCACTTGACACTAACATAAGACCTTCACCATCCACTCAGAAGATTTGATTAGAGTTTGACAAAGAAATATGTAGTAGAACAACCTCAGACGATAAGTATGGTTGTTGTGCACACAGATGTGCCAAGCTAAAAGTAGAGGGACCCCAAGCAAAGTAGCAGCAAAGTGAAAAAAAACAAAAAACAAACAACCTACATCACACCAACTAACCTAAGGAAAGTGGGAAAGCAAAGTATTTACAGGAAACCTATACTACTCAAAACGGGCTATGTACTAATATATTTACAAAGCACTATGTTCAGGTAGGGAAAGCTGACATTAACATTCATTGGATTTCATAGTACATGCAAAAGTAAATAGATGATTGCTATCATTCTTAACCATGCAAATTTATCTTTATATTCTGAAAAAAAAAATCAACATTGCAACACTCAAGTTCAATCACGCCATCATGAAAAATTAGTAATTGAGGAGGCTTGCTGAATCCATGGTTAATCCATAAGCAAGTTTTCCTTCCTGCACTCCCATAATTAAAATGATAAATGCAGCTGTTAAATAAATATTTGAAGTAGCTCGCTTTGGGTTTATTTTTTGTATTGTGTGTGCACCAACCTATGCATCACCGAGTTTGCTCAACTTTTTATCAAAGTTTTGATATGCTGCTTTGCACATCTACTCTTTGTAGCTTTGGGTATCGACATTCCTTTCAAATCCTGGGAAACTCTGCTGTGCTTCCATGTGTTGTGGCTACGGGATGCTTTTGTTTCTTGTTTCCTTGATGCCTTGTCAGGCTACGAGATGCTGCCACAAAACCGACGTTCCTAAGAAGTGCTGGTGGGCCCCACAGTTTTGAGTTTAGAGTGGACTCTTGCTATGTGTCAACCGTTCACAAATCTTTCAACGCAGGAATGAAATAGCAATTGCGGGCAGTGAAATGCTACCACGTGTCTTTTACGCTCAGATGATGGAGTGTTCCCTCAGCTATGATAAGGTTCTCAGCCCATTCGACACATGTATTTTTGCAAGTCCTCAGCAGTGATGGGAGAAGGGTTCATGCGAGTAGCAAAAGGCTACCACATGCCTTGGCGAAAAATCTGTTTTGTTGGCGATGAACCAGATGAACCAAATAATGCTATTGGTTGCTGCTGGTCATAATCATTCACACTAGTGGATGACACTTATCTAGCAGGACCACCACCATCATTTTAGAGGATGCACTTGTGCCTGGGATGACTAGATGCTATATTCTGGCTCGAGCCTATTGTAACGGCCTGGAGAATATTCTGATTCAGGCATCATTGCAGAGGATTGCGAGATCTTTTCTATTACTGTTGTCTGAAGCTGTGGGAGGTTTTCCTACTATATATACTTTCTCTATTGATGAGAAAGGGGTCCAGAACTGGAGAAAAACACACTGATTTTAGCAAAAAGACACCAGACCTCTATTTCTGTTTTATTTAATTGCAAAACTCTCAGACTATGACAATTGTTTGGTCTTTGTATTTTTTCATGCTTTTGATTAAACTGTGAATTGTGATTTATATTGTCTTGACACTTCATTTGAAGAACTTCTATATATGTTGGATGCAAGTTTTCTTACCTAGATCATGTCTAATGACTCTTCTTGGTAGTGAGAATGTATGCAATATTATTTTATGTCAATAAATGAATTGTCTATGCTATAATTTTAAGTCTATGATGTTTTGGAATACAACACCATTCAGGCCCTTAAATCTATGATTTATCGTGCCCATCATCAAATCTTGGCGCATCGCCTTAGGTTAGACTTTACTTTATTATATCCGCTTCCTTTTCCCTTTCCGAACCCCATTATAGAAGAAGCTGACTTCTCTAAAAATTTGGAGGTTACTTAGTTTACCGCAAAAGGTCCCCCTTAAACTAAGTTTCCCATAAGACTCTGTTACCTCATCAAATTTTGGTGTCAACAGTTTGTTCTTTTTCTAGCATGCCCAGTGGGACTGAGCTTAATGAAATTGTATTGTAGAAGGGTGTATGAGCCATCGGCCTGTAACTAGATCCCAAACTACAAGTAACCCTAGTTTACTAGTACCTCCACTAGGGACAGTCCAGGTCGCTAATCAGCTGGTAACTGTTCCATTCCCGCCACCCTTTTCCTCTCACCATGTTGCCAGCCACCAATAGAAACTACGTAGCATGGGATGTCAGAAGTCCCCTGGTAGCCCCAGTAGTGCCCACTCTCTAGGGCACTATCCTGGTTTCAGTCATGAAAGTTATCCCCAAATTTGCTAGAGACAACTCAAAAACGCTAGCAGAACATTTGTAGGATGTGGCGAACGTATGTTTGGTACATGGTATTACAGTGCATAATGTAGCCCTAAGGCTCCTCGCCGTGTCTTTCAAAGGCAAGGCTCTGGATTGGTACCGAATACTGACTCCTAATTCAATTCACATCTGGGATGAGCTTGGAGATCCACTCTTTGAAAGGTTCTCGAATGATGGAGATCATTTTTCATTGTATTATCAGCTATCCGTCATAAAACGAGCCCCCTAGGAGGCTCTGATGGACTTCAATGCCCGATTTCATCCAAATTGGCAGAGGATCCCTGTTACCATCCGCCCGACTCTCGAGTTGGCCTTTATATTTTATCTAAAGTCCATCAATTTTGACATTTTCATGATGATCAAGTCTTTGGTAGGAGCTACTCTACCAGATGCTTATGGTACCGCTATCAAAGCTGAGAATCATTTGATAGATTACAAAAAATTGCCTCCTTGACCTATTATGCCGATATTTCCTAAAATATCGATCTCCATGCAAGAGGTCGCATCAACTAGTGCGCCTGCAATTGCCCAGTCAATGTATACATATGTGGCCACCCCTGAAAATGTGGCTTCTACATCAAGATCTTCCTAGGATGAAATAAGTGACCTCAAAGAGATGTTGCGAACCATGGCAAATGATATAACCACTCTTAAGCGAAACCAAGCAATGCCTCCATGGCCCGCATATCAAAACTATCAAGGTGGGCGGTCTACTTATCAGGAAAATCAATATCAGGGTGCACCTTGCACTAATCCACCAATGCCGACTGCAAACCAAATGGTGCTAGTGCCTTCTCCACTAATGAGCGTGTCACCAAGCTCGAGTAGGGAATTAACCGCAGGGCAGAACAACCTTATTGATGAAATCAATCTGTGGTGTTTCCCCTGTAGTGATGTGCATATGCCCCAGAAATGTCCATGTAGCAACCTACAACAAAAGGTGGTGGAGCAACGCAGCCATGGCACATCAACAAAAAATGGAGTTTATGTATATGCCTCACCACAAATGGAGAGTGCGGTCCTTATTGCGCAGATGCAAGGAATGTCTTTAGAACAAGAATCAGATATTGCTCCTGATCATGCACTCTTCTCTTGGATGGAAGAAGAAGAAATGGTGTTTACTAATGATGCATTCATATCCAAAACACCGCAGGTGCATTCTGACTATAACACACGCTCAAAGAGGAGATTCACAGGTGAGCCAGTTGTTTCACATCTAGATAGCCCGCAACTCAGAGGTGTGTTCGATCAAATTCCTAGTGCTTCAACCATCCCTTCACCTTCTCAACCATGAAAGGAAATTATTATAGCAAGAACCAAGGAGCAGAAATCTCCAATATTTCCACCTTTTAATGTGGTGGAGCAATTGAAGAAATCATCCGCTAATGTTTCTTTGTGGGACATTCTAGCTATCCTGGAACAAAAGATGCTATTACAGAAGGCGCTTCAAGAAGAGATCAACCCGAAATCAACAAAGCCATCTGCCAGTGCAGAGGTTGTTTGTCACATACCGCCAACAAAGATTTTTACAAACAATACAAAGGAATCTCTTGCCGAGGATAGAAGTAGGTTGAAACCTTAGCCCTTCTTCTTGACTCTCATTGTAGGAAAGAAGCTATTGCACAATGCTATGATTGATTCTAGCACTAGTACAACGGTTATGCCTAAACAGATAGTCGAGGCTTTGGGACTCAACTACGAACCTATGAAAAGAGGGGTGATGTAGCTTGATGGAAATAAAGTTGAGACCGTAGGTGTCATCAAAGTGCTTCCTTTAACTCTATTTGCCTGCCCTAGTATCACAGTCCTGCAGAACATAGTGATTATAGATGTTCCTCCTATGTTTGGTCTCTGTCTATCCTGAGAATTTACTTCAAAGGTGGGTAGATACCTGTCCTTGGATTGGTCACATCTGATACTTAGGACCAAGCACGATGCTAAAATGAAGATAGAATCGGAGGCTCTACATTTCGAACATGTGGTGAATGAGGCCCTAATCAATTTTGAAGCAATGCATACCTATATCACCAAGCAAGAAATGTATTGCATTGATTTGCTAGAGGAGGAGAAGGTGAGCAGAGATTGGAATGATAAAGAAGATGCTCTATTGAGTGAACACATAAACAATGATCCTTTCGACAATTATCATGCTACAGGATTAGGCACGTATGTAATTTATGATGAAGACTAGGTGCTATCGAGGGTCGCCAAAGAATCTGAAGATAACCAAGCAAATGAGCTATGGACACTATACTTTGATGGAGCAAGAAGCAAAGTAGGTGTTGGAGCAGGGGTATGTCTAATATCCCCGCAAAATAAAAAATGGTTGAGGCCTTTTCACTTTCATTTCTCCTGTTCAAACAATGAGGTTGAATATGAAGGGTTAGTCAGAGACTTAAGCCTTGTGGAACGAATGGGCATTAAGCAATTAATTTTGTTTGGAGATTCTGAATTGGTGATTAGCTAGGTCTGGGGAATTTCTGTAGCAAAGAATGTCCGCATGAGATCCTATTGGCATCGAGTCTAGGACCTGATTGATGGTTTTGAAGCTTTCAACATCTAGACCATTCCCTGGAGACAAAATAATGATGCAGATCACATGGCTGTGATTGGTGCTCAGTTTGATCTTGTTTCTAACCTAATTCATAGCGAGCATTTAGTATGAGTAATAACTAGTCCAACTAGCCATCCCCAACAATGATCAAAGTTGGCAAGTCTTTGAAAGCAATGAACATATCACCTCATTTATCCAACACTCAGGGGAGTTCACTGATCAACTTCAACCAAAGATTGCCGAGGCTTATGAAGGACAAATTATGTAGCTCAAAGCTAATAAACTCTCGAAAGAATTGGTTACTCTTGAAAACTTTTTTGATTGTGATGATGCCCAAAATGATAAGTGGAAGTTCATGGTAGAAAAAAGTGATTATGAGGACCTTCAGGTCTCCGATGGTAGGAATCTCTGAGTCAGAAAAGATGTCCTGCACCGTGATAAGGAAAGGCTCATCAGTTTCTATGAAAAATATGGAGTAGTGGCCTGGTCCTACGATGATCTGGAAGGTTATGATCCCGACATCATTCAACACACTATTGAGCTAACAGAAGGTGCAAAACCAGTCCGACAAAAATAGAGGCAAGTGAACCCTAAAATTGAGGCCCTAATGGCACAGGAGCTAACCAAGCTCATTGAGTCATGCATTATCTTCCCAATTAAACATAGTACTTTGGTATCGAATTTGGTCCTAGTCCGAAAGAAGAATGGGGATATCCACTTGTGTGTGGACTTCTGAGACCTAAATAGAGTATCTTTGAAAGACCACTATCCGTTGCCTTCTGTTAGCTCTCAAAAATGCAGGAAAGACACCTTAAGAGGCTTCCAATCTCTTGATATGCTTCAAGGTAACACACAAGGTTGAAAGGATTCAACCTTCTACTCTTTAGGTGCTACAAAACCTAGGTGGGTGTACCTTTTTGAATAATGCAGACTTAACTTGTAATCAATCTTCTTATAACAACTTGTTCACAATGGTAGATGGGAGTGAACAATTATAATTCAAATAAAAAATGGTAACAATGCTCTGGTCTAGATTCTAAAATGCTCAATTTTAAGAGATATAAAGAAAATGAATGAACTCAAAATGATAAAATGCAGAGACTAGTGCCTTATTGGGTATGCGGAGTCAAATAAAATCAAATGAGCAACACTCTCTAGAAGAAACTCAAATTATCTGGCATATGTTCTATTTACAACTTGTATAAACATGCAAAACTGTGACTACTAAGCTCTACTTGAATAATCCAATTGAACCTCTCTAATTACTATGATTAACTAAAAGGATTATTTCTTTACTTGAAAGAACCAATCAATCAATCACACAAGTACAACAATTGTGCACTGATAAATCAAATACAAACTTTTCATATCAATTTAAACAACTAGAAAGAGTCCATCTTGGAGACAACTTAGCCATACTTTCATCAAATTCAACAGATAATTGAGACCAAAAATGTGTAGCAACATCAATTGAATTTCATAAATACCTCCAATTTGAAAACATGCATCATAGTCTCTGATCTGATGAATCTATAGTATTGTATCCATTAGAAATTGCCTACTGTATATCGAATAACTAATAGCTTCTATCTAATATCTGTTTACAATTGCAAAAATGCCTATTTATACACAAGCATTTGAAGAAAATATCACATTGAGATTACATGTCGGCCCAACACAAAATTTGGGCTCAAAGAATGTCAGCCTGCAACAGTCATCAAGCAAATACACGTCGGCCTTAGCAATTTTTATTTCTGTTGTTCACCTATAAACAATTGGTGAGACATAATGCATCATCCTATCGAAGGCAATTCAAACGCTATCATCCCGTGTGTATTCTGCTTTTTCTATGACTGTTGACCATCGGGGAGATATCATAAAGATTTCAATATGTTTCATCAAGAGGACATTTCTATTATGTTCGCTTCTAATCGGTGAGACACAAGGACATCTCTTACCGATGTGCTCCTTTTTTTTATATCAGCGAGACCGAAGGTCACTCGCCGCAACCTTACGACGATCGCCCCAACCCATACCGAAGGTTTCATCACGTTATTTCCTGGTCGCTGAGACATTTCAACACCTACGCTGACAAGGATCCACTGTCGCCACAACTTCCAACCTTCGGCGAGATGTCTTGTAGAGAAAGTTGTTATACCGAAAGCTGAGCACACCAAGATCGCCAAGAGAAATCAAAACTCTTGCCGAAATCCATTCACACACCGAGAGGAGTCCACATTGAATATTGTCGGCAAGACCCGACCCTTTTGCTATGACAATACACTGAAAGCAAAAAGTCATACCGCACAACATCTTTGTTATATTCATCCTCACTAAGACATAAGAAGTCTCCTACCAAATTGTACATTTCCCTTGATTTACTGTCACTGTAGCTTCAAGGTATTGGGGAAACCCTACACCAATAATTTTGTTTCCCATCGAAAGTCATTTAGAAGAAATCTCTTGCATCGTCGGTGAGACATATGGATATCGCCATGAAATCCTCACGAAAACACAAACTCATGCTGATATGATGCATTCTATTCCCCCAGTCAGCAAGACAAGAAGACCTCGCTGAGACATAATGCCGATACTGCCTAGCTGCGCTGATAGACTTCCACATGCATAAGTCGGGGAGACATGTTGAATTCTGTGAGACCCTACCCCGATAGGCATAACGTATGCCTATAGATGTCCCCGTTGTCGTCAACACAAGATGAACGTTATGCCGACAACCAACCATGAAAAAATACCAGTTGTTGTGACAAAACAAAGGTCCTGCCGAACGCCACCTGCAAACAACTTCAATCGATGTGACATTAAATGAGTCTTGCCGATAGGCAACACAGACTCATGCAAGCAGAAAATGTAGAATTGATCAGGGAGACATGAATGAACCTATGTCGATATGGATCCAAACATGAAAAATGCATAGCTCGATTGATTCAATGGGACAATATGGCAAACAATATATAAAAAATGCATATGGTAGAATCAGATCAAGAAATTTATGAATGAAAACTCATGTAAAAACACCAGATTTTTATAGTTCCAACAATGGCTCCGTCTGGGGATGAATGATAGTCAGATCATTGCAAGGATCCAAAATCTTGGGTGAGTAGACCAGTTACAAAAATGAAGGATCAGTAAGTAGGAATGGGATTGAATGGCAATGGAAATGAATGCAGAGTGGAGATAAATGCAAAACCCTAAACTACTTTGCATGGAGAAGAATTTTAAAGAGGATACACAAGAGTTGTTCATGCACTGGCAACCCTTAATCCTCTGTGTTGCTCAAGAGAAGAAAAGCTTCAAGAATTGCCCATGAATAGGCAATTCCTAATCTTCACCAGCCATGTTCTGAAGATAATATGAGTCTTCACCCTTCTTTCCAACAACAACAAAAGGTCCCAACCAAAGAGCTTCAAATTTACCATGCTTTCCTTTCTCCTGACACCTTGCATTCCACATCAAGACCAAATCATTTTCTTTAAATTTTCTATTCTTTTCCTTCTTGTCAAATAGATACTTCATCTGTGCCTGTAACTTTATGTTTCAACTTTGGGCCTCTCTCCTTACTTCATCCAGTTTAGCAAGTTGCTCCATTTCATCTTCCATGGGCTCAGGAACTTCCACATCTTCCAGTAAGACAAACTTGTAGATTGGAAACAAATTTTGCAGAGGCATCCTAGCTTGTGCTCCATACACTAATTCAAATGGAGACTTTCCAATTGCCTTTTTCACAGTGATCCTATCAGCCCATACAACCAGTTTCAATTTTGTATCCCAAGCCTTCTTATTTTGTCCAAGCATCCTTTTTATAATCTTCAAGAGACTCTTATTGCTGGACTCTGCTTGACCATTGGCTTGTGGATGATAAGGAGCCGCATAAGAAATAGTAATGCCATACCTATCACAAAAACCTTTGAATTCATCTGACCTAAAACACATCCCATTATCTGTGATTATCCTCAATGGTGTACCAAATCTGGTGATAATGTTATCCATCAGGAAATTTCTTACAACTTTATTTGTAGCCTGCTTGGTTGGGATTGCCTCCACCCACTTTGTAAAATAATCAGTGGCAACCAGTATCCACTTGTGTCCTCTGCTTGACCTTTCCTGTATCTCTCCAATGAAATCAATTCCCCATTGATGAAAAGGGGCATTAGCCTACAAAGGTCAAAGTGGAAAAGCACCCTGATACATCAATTTTCCAGAAAACTTTTGGCAAGCTTCACATTTTCTTACATGTGTAAAAGAATCATTAAAAACCTTTGGCCAATAATACCCAGCCCTGAGAATTTTGTGTGCAGTTGTATTTGCTAAATAATGACCTCCACAAACTCCTTCATGAATTTCCTTCAAAACATGCTTGGCTTGTGACTTATCCAGGCATAACAATAATATGCCATCTCTGTTTTTCCAAAATAGATCGCTATCCATAAAAAACATATTTGGATGCCTCCAACTTCAAAGTTCTCCTCTGGCTGTCACTCAATCCATCTAGGCACTTCATATATTTAAGATAGTGCATAACATCAATATACCAAGGAGTATGCTCAATGCTTGCAATTGCAACCCCTTCCTCAACATTGCAGATCTGATTTGCATCAATATTAGTTTCTGTCATCAGCCTAGCCAAACCTTGGCCTCTTACTAGCTTAGTAATCTGTATTTCCATGTCAAATTCTTGAATCTTGTTGATCCATCTGCATCTTTTCCCTATAACTTTAGATTGTGTCAAAATATCCTTGACAGCAGCATGAGGGACATAAGCAATCACCTTTGCTCCAACAAGATATGGTCTGAATGCCTTTGTGGCCTTTACCAATGCAAATGCTTATTTTTCCATTAAATCATACTTCAGCTCAGACCCTTGTAAAGAATTACTAAAGAAAGACACATGAGCCTGTTCATAACCATCCTCATTCTTTTGTAACATAACAACAACAATAGTGTGCATTGAAGCAAATGAAAATACCTGAAAGGGATTTGCAAAGTCTAGAGATTTTAAGAACAGGAGCCTCTTTGATAGCCTTTTTGATAGACATAAAAGCATCTAAAGCCTCAGCTATCCAGTCCATTTTTTGTCCTTTCCTCAACATTTTTGATATGGGCTTAATGATCTCAGCAAAATTAGAAACAAATCTCCTAACAAAATTAATTTGTCCAAAGAATGACTGTATTGCCTTGACAGTTTTGGGAATAGGAATTTTATCAATAGCTTCAACCCTTTTAGGATCTATTCTAATTCCCTCTTTTGAAACAATATGCCCCAAGAGCTTACCTTCTATGACTGCAAAATGACACTTCTTTAGATTTAAACTAATACGTACTCAAGAGCTTTAATAAATACCTTTTCTAGATGTTGCACATGATCTTCATCCCTTTTTGAATAAGCAGTCAGGTCATCTTGATACACCACCATGATAGCATTAATCAAATCAGCAAATGCTACATCCATAGCCCATTGAAAAGTGGCTCCAGCATTAGTGAGACCAAATGGCATTCTTATGTATACATATGTTCCCCAAGGAGTTGTGAATGTTGTCTTGTATTGCTTAGATTCCTTGACTTTAACCTGATTGTATCCAGGAAAACCCATCCATCATGGATAGCAATTCACACCCTGTCACCTTATGCAATATAGCCTTCATATTGGGTAAAGGATAATTATCTTTGAGAGATGCCATATTTAAATTCTTGAAGTCCACACATAATCTGATATCACCATTCTTCTTTCTCACAGGAACCAGATTTGAAACCCACATTGAATTTCTGATTGGTTTGATAATTCCTCCATCCCCGAGCTTTATCAATTCCTCTTGCATTTTAGGTTCCAGCATTGGATTTATGGGTCTTTGCTTTTGTCTGAAAGGATTGGTGTTTGGCTTCAGTGGTATTTCATGTTGAAACAAATCTTCCTTGTATGATTTTAGATCCTCATAAGACCAAGCAAAAACATGCTTGTATTTTCTCAGCAACTCTATCAGCATTCTTCTAATTGCAGGGTTGATCCTCTTTCCAATGTATACCTTTCTTGGTGCTATCTCAGTCCCCAAGTTGACTTCTTCAATATATTCTCTTCTGACTGGCGTTTGTTTCATTAGAGATCTATCATTTCCATCATACAACCTCTCCAATGCCACTAGACCCTTGGGTAGTTTATTTGTTTTGAGCTGCAATATTTCCTTTCCGAACATTGTTTGCTTCCCATCCACTTCTTCAACAAAAGCATTGAAGTCAATTTCCTGGGTCTCATACTGATCTATACAATTGAGGAATTTCAAAAGATCAGTATCATCATTGAAAACTTGCCAGTTATAGATGTTATCAGGCACAACAGGCCTTGTCTTAAACTCAATCTGTGATACCCCAACCAATGTGATGTCATCTCTTTTCAGTGCCACATTTGCTAAAAAATCAGCCATTATATTCTTTGACCTATCAATCCACTCAATTGAGAAAGCATCAAACAATTCAATTGTATCCCATACAACATTCCTATATTGTTTTAATCTTTTATGTTTTGCTGCATATTTTGATTTGATTTGTGAAACAACCAACTCAGAATCGCCCAAAACAACTAGCAACTTAATCTTGTGTTTCACAACTATGTTCAAGCCTGTCAATAAAGCTTCATACTCTACCACATTGTTTGTACATTCAAATGCTAATAGAAAGAATATTTAAAAGTAATACCTCCAGGAAAACAAATACAATCCTAGCTCCATTACCCTCTTAACTACAGGCTCCATCGAAATACATCTTCCATACGCCATTGCAATTCTATGCAACATGTTTCTCAATTGGATCACTATTAATTAATTATGGCTGAGTTGGTTCTATTTTAAAACTCCCCAGATCAACATCACAAAAAAAATTGATTTGATCATGAGGCACATAATCAACAAGCTGGTTCATTCTTGGCTCCCTGTATATCTTCACTTCTTACCCATTTACTGGAATAGTAGCATAAGACAAATCAAACTGAACATTTCCACCAATAGCTGCTGTCCACTATCTTGACAAAAGCATCTCGAATTGAGGAGTATCAATGACTGTTATGTCTATGTTATAAGCCAACTGTGGATAAGTAGCCAATTTGACTTCAACACCTCTCATAATGCCCACCACAGGTACAGGTCTATTATCCATTGCATAACACTTCCCTTCACATGTATCAACCCACATGCCAAGTTGCTTCATTACTCTGACTGGCATAATGTTTATAGCAACACCAAAATATATCATGCAGTTCCTCAAGAATTTATTGTTTATAAGCAATGTGGTGAAGAAAAGATCCACTTATGGGGGGTGTTAAAACATCACCCAAACAGACTTCTGAATTATTAATCTTTTCCTACCTGTTCACTTCTTCATAATTCATATGTTTTTCATTCCCATTTGTAATCAAATGAGCAACATTATCTTTGTACTCCTTAATTTTCATCAATTCAAGTAGTGGAATAGACATTTTTACCTAGGATAACGTCTGTGTGAAGTCAAAAGAGGAGCTCTCTGTCTTAACAATCTTCTTTATTTCTGGCATTTCTCCTTTGCTTTCTTCTTTTTCTTTTTTACTAGGCTGATCAGAATTTTGCATTTCCTTGTGTAATTCTTCAACTTTATGCTTTTGGACTGGCTTTTGTTCAATTTTATCATGCTGCTTGTTTTCTGGCTTCTTTATAGTTTCTTGTGTTGCCTTTTGATCTTTTATAAAAATTCCCCCAGGAACTCCATCTAGCTCATTTACTTTTCTATTTCTCAACCAGTATTGACTTTTGGCTTTCTCAACTGTAGCAATAGTTATTCTTTCTATTTCATCTTCAGTGAGTCTCATTATATTACACTGAGCAGGCGCCTCAGTAGGATGGGGCTCCGTGTAATCTTCATCAGAATCATAAAAGATCTACTATTCAACCATATGGATATTATACTTCTGATTGGAAACATCATATTCATACCCTTCATCCTTTGAAGATGAACTTCTTTCCTCAACATGGTGAAAAAAAATTGAAGTCAAATACACCATGTGATCCTCTCCATCCATCATCATTCCTTGTTCTTGCATCCTTTGAGCTACAACACAATAGTCTGGAGAATGTGGCTGATTAAAAACTTCACAAAAGTAATTATTACTCACCATGTAAGTTCCTTTCTTGCTCAATGGGTTAGGAGTGTCTTTATTTCTGGGCCTAGCTGATATAGGTTTCCCATCTTTCCAGTCTGTATTGTAAGGCATATCATGTAGTCTCAGCCTTTCATTCCTGTTCTCATTTTTGTATGTATTTTCTTGTCTGTACTAATAATTATTGCTTTGCTGAGGAAGCCTTGGATTGTCTCTTTTATTAGTTATACTAGTAGCCTTCCTGTTGTTTTCAATTGTCAATGCTACCTTTTGTGCTTCAGCTAGATCTCTTGGAAATCTATTTCTTAGTTTGTACCCTGTTTTGGGATCAAATGAATTTAAATAAACACTTAAAGCTACATAATCCGGCAACCTTGATCCAGGAGGTACCTTAGTCTATAATTTGTTGAATTTTCGGTTGAAATCATAAACTGAGTCATTTTGATTTTTCTGATTTTTCTGAATTCGCATCAATTCATGAAGAGCTGCATCTGGTGCATTTAGATTCCCATATTACTCTAGGAATCAATCTTGGAATTCTTGAAGAGAATTAATTGAATACGCTGGCAAGCTATTAAACCAATCCCTGACATCTTCAATAAGTGACATCATAAATAGCCTCATATGGAAATCTTCATGTGGCATACCTATGTCTTGAATGAACACATTGAAATTCCTTAGATGTTCTTCAGCGGTGACTGCATTGCTCCTTGTAAACTTGGGAACTAGACCTCTCCACCTGCTATCCATAGGGTAAGGGCATGGATTGAACCCTGCCAAATCAAACTGCCTGATCATTGCTGCGTATTGGTGAGGGGGAGGGATAGGTGGATATTGATACTGATGCATAGGATTATTGTATTGTACATTATGCTGAGGGATGTGATGCTGACCAGGAGGTGGATGCACATTTGTATGCTGTGTGGGGATATGAGGCGAATGATTTGGCTGCTTGTGATGATTTCCCATCTGATGGTGATGAGATACAGGTGGACAAGAAGGCCCTACACCATGATTTCCCTGCTTATGAGGTGACACATACTTTGGGGGTTGATCAACTGTCTAAGCAATGTTTTGATTTTTCTGCAATTCAAATTCTTTCGTTGCTTGTATCATCCGGGCCTTTTCCTATTCTTCTCTCTCCTTCTTCTGGGATTCAAACCGTGCCTTGACTTCCTCATAAGTCAAAGACTCATAATCAGTTTGAGAAATCACATACTCATTAATTTGGTTTTGATCATTTTCCATCTTCTGATCATATTCATGCTAAATTCTAATTCGTTCAGACTCAAGTGCAGCTTCAAACTCAGCCTATTTCTGAGGATCAATAGAAGGGAAGGGATTTCTTCGATCTTTAAGGGTATTTAAAGTTCTACACTTGAATCATCTCTCCATGTATCAAAACAATTATGTGCTCTTGATGTCTTATCTTTATCTGTTAGACACATATCCTCATTTATTCCTTTTCCCTTATCAGCTCTACCATCTTTATGTGTCCACTTACTGCTACCAACAGGAGCTCCAGTATGACCTCCCCTGTATTGAAATCTTCTTCCATTCATGATGAACAACTGCAAAATTTCTGTCAGAGTCACCACTCACTTTTATCAAAAAAAGAGAAAACAGTTTGATACTTTTTATTTCTAGTGGAGTCTGTGCAATTTTTTATGACTCTATGATTAAGGCCTTGATTCTAATTATTCCCCAGTAGAGTCACCAATTTGTTATCTCTCAAAAATATAGGCAAGACGCCTCAAGAGGCTGCCAATATCTTGATACACTTCAGGGTAACACACAAGGTTGAAAGGATTCAACCTTCTACTCTTTAGGTGCTACAAAACCTAGGCGGGTGTACCTTTCTGAATAATGCAGACTTAACTTGTAATCAATCTTCTTATAACAACTTGTTCACAATGGCAGATGGGAGAACAATTATAATTCAACTCAAAAATAGTAACAATGCTCTGGTCTAGATTCTAAAATGCTCAATTTTAAAAGATATAAAGAAAATGAATGAACTCAAAATGATAAAATGCAGAGACCAATGCCTTATTGGGTATGTGGAGTCAAATGAAATCAAATGAGCAACACTCTCTAGAAGAAACTCAAATTATCTGGCATATGTTCTATTTACAACTTGTATAAACATGCAAAACTGTGGCTACTAAGCTCTACTTCAATAATCCAATTGAACCTCTCTGATTACTGTGATTAACTAAAAGGATTTAGTCTTTACTTGAAAGAACCAATCAATAAATCACACAAGTACAACAAATGTGCACTAATAAATCGAATAAAAACTTGTCATATCAATTTAAACAACCAAAAAGAGTCCATCTTGGAGACAACTTAGCCATACTTTCATCAAATTCAATAGATAATTGAGACCAAAAATGTGCAGCAACATCAATTGAATTTCATAAATACCTCCAATTTGAAAACATGCATCATAGTCTTTGATCTGATGAATCTGTAGTATTGTATCCATCAGAAATTGCCTACTGTATATCAAATAACTGATAGCTTCTAGTTGATATCTATTTACAATTGCAAAAATTCCTATTTATACACAAGCATTTGAAGAAAATATCACATTGAGATTACATGTTGGCCAACACAAAATTTGGGCTCAAAGAATGTCGGCCTACAAAGGTCATCAAGCAAATACATGTCGGCCTCAACAATTTTTATTTCTGTTGTTCACCTGAGAACAATTGGCGAGACATAATGCATCGTCCTGCCGAAGGCAATTCAAACGCTATCATCCCGTGTGTATTTAGATTTTGCTGTGATTGTCAACCGTTGGGGAGATATCATAGAGATTTCAATATGTTTCATCGAGAGCACATTTCTGTTATGTTCGCTTCTAATCGGTGAGACACAAGGACATCTCTTACCGATGTGCTCCTTTTGTTTTATATCGGCGAGACCGAAGGTCACTCGCTGAGACCTTACAACGATCGCCCCAACCCATACCAAAGGTTTCATCACATTATTTCCTAGTTGCTGAGACATTTCAACACCGATGCCGACAAGGATCCATTGTCGCCACAACTTCCAACCTTTGGCGAGACGTCTTGTAGAGAAAGTTGTTATACCAAAAGCCGTGCACACCGAGATCGCCAAGAGAAATCAAAACTCTTGCCGAAAGCCATTCATGCACTAAGAGGAGTCCACATTGAATATTGTCAGCAAGACCCGACCCTTTCGCTATGACCATACACCGAAAGCAAAAAGTCACACCGCGTAGCATCTTTGTTATATTCATCCTCGCTAAGACATAAGAAGTCTCTTTACCAAATTGTACATTTCCCTTGATTTACTGTCACTGTAGCTTCAAGATATCGGGGAAACCCTACACCAATAATTTTATCTCCCACCGAAAGTCATTTAAAAGAAAGCTCTTGCATCGTCGGTGAGACATATGGATATCACCATGACATCCTCACAAAAACACAAACTCATGCCGATATGATGCATTCTGTTCCCCCAGTCGACGAGACAAGAAGACCTTGCTGAGACATAATGCTGATACCGCCTAGCTGCACTGATAGAATTCCACATGCATAAGTCAGGGAGACATGTTGAATTCTGTGAGACCCTACCCTGATAGCCATAACATATGTCAATAGATTTCCCCGTTGTCGTCAACACAAGATGAACGTTATGCCGACAACCAACCACGAACAAATACCAGTCGCTATGACAAAATAAAGGTCCTGTTGAATGCCACCTGCAAACAACTTCAATCGATGTGACATTAAATGAGTCTTATCGATAGGAAACACAGACTCATGCAAGCAGAAAATGCAGAATTGATCGGGGAGACAGGAATGAACCTATGTCGATATGGATCCAAACATGAAAAATGCATAGCTCGATTGATTTAATGGGACAATATGGCAAACAATAGATAAAAAATGCAAACGATAGAATCAGATCAGGAAATTTATGAATGAAAACTCATGTAAAAACACCAAATTTTTATAGTTCCAACACCTTCTATGGAGTCAATCCTACAAATTGTGACAGGATCAGAAATGTTTTCTCTATTGGATGGTTTCTCTGGCTACAATCAGATCCGTGTTAAAGAAGAGGATCAACACAAGACTACGTTCACCACAAAGTGGGAAACATTTGCATATGCTAAAATGCCTTTTAGTTTATCCAATGCAGGGGCAACATTCCAGTGGGCGATGGATGTCGCATTCAGCGAACTAATCAATAAGTTTATTCTAATATATTTGGATGATCATTTTGACCATTTAGAATTAGTTTTTCAAAAGTGCCAAGAGTTCGGAGTTTCCCTAAATCCAAAGAAATGTGTATTCGTAGTGCCACAGGGTAAGCTGTTGGGGCATGTTGTGTCTAAAGAAGGTGTTCAAAATGACCCCGAATGAGTAAAGGCTATCAAAGAACTTCCCCTTCCGATAAATAAGAAAGGTATCTAGTCTTTCCTGGGCAAAGTAAATTTTGTTAGCAAGTTTATTTCTGATTTCGCGGGAATGATTAGGCCGATCACCCTAATGCTGAAGAATGATCAAACATTCAAGTGGACAACCGAAGCTTGGGAAGCTTTTGAAAGGGTCAAGGAAGCTGTTTCCACAACTCTGGTGCTGGTTAATCTAGATCAATCCAAAGATTTTATAATGTATGCTTTCAGTAGCAAGTCCAGTATTGCTACTGTTCTAACCCAAAAGGATAATGAAGAAAAGGGGGAAAATCTAGTGGCATTCTATTCCTGGACCCTAAAAGAATATGAGGTGAATTATAATTTTGTCGAAAGATAGGCCTTTGCAATAGTAAAGGGACTTAAAAAGTTCCACCATCTAATTTCCTACAACAAGGTGCTGGTATATGTCACACATTCTAGTGTACGTGAATACATCATGGAGGGGGAGATCATGGAAAAAAAGGCTAATTGGATCACCAAGATCCTTGAATATGACATTGAAGTCAAGCCTACTAAGACTATTAAAGGAAGAGGACTGTGTGAGTACATGGCATAGAATGAGGGGTTACCTATTGCAGAGGAGCAGCTGGAGCTCGTCTTGATAAATGAATTGGAATAAGAAGGCAGTTGGCTGACTGATAGAATGAGGTTCATGCAAACCAGAAAGTATCTGCTAGGCCTCTCATCCCAAAAAAGGAGGTATTACCGGCTGCAGAATTGTGGATATACGCAAATAGAAGGAGTCATTTTTAAAAGGAATTTCAATGGTGTTCTCCTGCGATGCATTACTTTGGAGTAGGCAAAGAGGAACCTCGACGCATTTCAAAATAGTGCTGTAGGTGGACATTTCTCTGTCAAAACCACTGCAATTAAAATCATGCATGTTGGCTATTATTGGCCCACACTTTTCAATGAGTCCCACTCTTTGGTGAGGGCTTGTAAAAAATGCCAGTTCTTCGCCAACAGAAGGAAGAATTCTGCAATGCCCCTCAGACCTATAGTGGCGGATGAACCGTTTGCGCAATGGGGCCTGGACTTCATTGAAATGATCAACCTAGTTTATAGTGCCAGAAACAAGTGGATTCTGACTGCTATGGACTACTTCACAAGGTGGACAGAGGCTATTCCCCTTAAAGGTACAACAGAAACATAGATTGTAGATTTCCTCGAGGAATTGCTGACAAGGTTTGGCCCTCTGAAAACTATCATTTCAGATAATGCCAGAGCATTCCTAGGTGCAAAGGTATGTCACTTTGCATTAAAGAATGACATATTCCTTAAAACATCATCAAACTATTACCCATAGGGAAATGGTCTAGCAGAGTCAACAAACAAAAGCTTAGTTTGACTCCTTAAAAGGATTGGCTTAGAACACCAGAGGGAATGGCATAAAAACCTCTGAACAACACTCTGGGAAACCGCATAACTCCTAAGCAAGGCCTTAAGACTTCACCTTATGAGTTAGTATACGGGAAAGAGGCACTGTTACCTATCTCCATGGAGATTCTGGCAGTAAAGTTGTTGAAATCTCTTGAGATAGAACAAAATGGAGCCATGGAGGTTTGGCTCACCGAACTATTGGAAGTACAAGAAAAAAGGGAGAATTCCCTAATAGCAATGACAAGCCGTCAACGGGTGGTCAAACGATGGTTTGTAAAGAAGGCTTCCGACCAAGGTCTAAAATGCGGAGACTTAGTGCTAAAGTATGATAGCAGGGCTGCAAAGCCAGGTCAGCATGGTAAATTTGATAGCCTATGGGAGGGTCCCTTTAAAATCATTTGGTGCAAAGAACAAAATGCTTTTGAGTTGGAGAATATGGAACAAGAACCATTAGGAATCCCGATCAATGGGATTCATCTTAAGCTGTTCCATTAGGCATTAAGCTCTATTTTGTACATATGCAAATAGCGCTTTTATTTTATTTCCGTTTCTTTGGCCGATCTTTTTCTGAATTAGTTTGTACTTCTACGAAATTAACCCATTATTATTGGGGGGTGGAACAACATAGTTGCTTTACAAAGAACACACCCATGTACAAAGAAATAGCAAATAAAAGTTGCAAGCCTAAAAAAACTTAAATACAGAATGAAGGAGAGAGCATGGATTTTCTTTAAACGATAGATATCTATTCATATATGTTCTTTTCATTACAAAAGTGGCTGGGAAGCCATATTTCAAAATTTACAAGCATATTGAGCTATTATATATACGATAGCCTTTTTGTCAGGCTTATATACAGTTATGGGTAGTTATTTTGAGCAGCAGGCAAGGAGACATTTGTTGAGCAGGAAGGGGTTTTTTCATCCAAAGGCATGGCTGGCGATAATTGACGCATTAACTGCAGTGTCCACTTCTTCCTCATCCACAGGTTCTTCGGCAGCACTGGCAACATCAGTCAGCACAACCACCATTGGCGGGGGAAACACTAGGTTCTTGAAGTCAGTATACCAATCTATGTCGTAGAAAGGTATCACATTGTAGCCATGAAATAGGAAGTGTAGGGCCTGAGTAACCCTCTATTGATGCTGGTCACGGGTCTGTAGGCAGAATCTACTAAGGAATGATAGCCAAACGACAACGACTTCTTCCTCAATAAAGCGATGCAGGTCACTGGCTGACGAAAAATCTTCCCCATAGGCAGCATGAGCAACGACCTCACCGAGACCATTCAAGTATTTTTTAGGGAAGATTTCTTTAACCAGCTTCAAGATAAGTGGCCGAGGAACGCTAATGTTTAACATGGACGCTACAAAGTGGGAGCATATATCGGTGTTCACCCGATACTTGTCCTCATACTCTATGCAGTCTTTGCCTTAAACCCACTTTATGGCTACCAAGACCATAGAATGCTTATTCTTGGTCATCCTTTTTAGTCTCCTAGTTGAAATATCCCCTAGGAATGCTGTCTGTGACTTATATGAGGTCAGGCAAACTGGAGTATCCATTGCTCTGATACTATCCCTAGGCTTCTGAGCTAATACTAAGATTTATCTACCACCTAACCTATGAAAAGGCTTGCTTAAGACTCTGCTACTGACCTATCACTTTTCAAATGCTAAGTATTTTTTTCTCACTACTTACTGGCCTATTTATAGAAAAATGACAAGACGCATGCTAATCCGCTTCGAAAAAATGTGATATTATGCTAGTTGCTATCTTGAAAGGCATGCCTGCATTTGCTCACATTTCTGGGCCAGTTACATTCATAATAGCACGTTTCAATGCGTTCTTGATTAAATGGAGCTGATTAATTAGCTTTAAAAAGGTGGTGCTCATTGGTAGTGAGAGGTATGGCCGTAGGCTATTGTGTCATCTTTCAAGCGCGTCCTAGAGCCCAAGGCGATATTCATATCTTTTCAGGCTATGATTGTTTGCTTGGCGTAATCATTCCGGCTGGGATATTAATTGCCAGCTCAAGTTCCAAGGAGATCGTAGTGTATCACATGATCGCCAAACGTAATGATGAACTCCGACTGCCTCAAAATGGCAAGTAGTTCATTTTGCATGATTTGCAAAATTAACGGTACATGTTGAATTAAATGCAAAAGGAATGCTTTCGCCTACCACCTTGAGGAAGGTTGCTATTATTGCATGAAAAGGCTTAATATTTTAAAGTCTTTCCACAAATGCAAAGAATAAAAGTGCAGAGTTGTTTTCTTTCTGTGTATCTAGAGCTGAGCATAGTCGCAGCTAACCAGGAACTTGTAGAAATCTTTAGAGAAAGAAAAATGTTAGAATATTCATCTCAGCCAATGCAGGAAGAAATTAGCCAGGAGCTATTTATGGCTATATGTTCTTCAGTAGAGGTATATGTCTATGAAGATTTGGCGTATGCTATGCCTGGTATACCCAGCAAGCCAAGGAGGGCCTACACAGAAAAATTGAATAGACCCAAGAATTGTAGAGACTAGAGAAAGGTTGAAGAAAAATGGGATAATATCTATGACCCAAGGCTTGCGAAAAACCCTAAGTCCCTCAGAGAGGCAGATTGTGCAAGGTTGTCAGCACCAAAGGCAAACCAATCTATGGTGAATAGAGTTTGGTACAATGGTCTCCCTTAATACATGGTGCCACTGGTGCACTATTTCCCAGAGGTGGTTGATGCTGCTATCCAACGTTATAATCCTGATACCCACTACATTGAAGGTTGCAACTTAAAGGTGCACATCACTCCACATGCCATCTGACACATGTTATGCATCCCAGACCCAAGGAAAAGAAAAGAGAATATCGAGCCTTTTCGCCTGAGCAAAGGAGAGAAAATTTGGAGGAAGATGAAAATGAGCTTAGAGTTCTTGTTGGAGGTTACTGGTAAGAACGACATCATAGCCACTAAAGCACCAAGTATTCCGTTGTCGCGCGGTGTGTTTAGCGATGATCTCTAGGACGTCATGTCCATGCTAGCCTTTATGTGTGGTTGAGACTCCGATGAGAAGATAGAGACCTTTCAACTGGGACCGACAATACAATTTCACAAGCAATATGAACTCTTCTAGTATGATTTTGCTGAGTTTATGGTTGAAGAAATGATATAGAAAATTGAGAATTATCAGGCAGAGAAAAAATTTAGGTTTCTTTCCTTCTTGGTCCACATGTTTTGGCATCAGAACCCAAATTTCTTCGCCCAGTATTTTTCGCTATCAATTTTTGATGAGAAAAATAAAAGGAAGCCGGTGTCCACATGGATGCCTTTTCTTTCCACATCATATGATTATTATGCATTTGCAGACTATTTCATAGCCTCGTTCTTGAATGATTTGATCGGAGAAGGTGATATTATCCGACTTGATAGGGAGTAGGCTGGATTTATGCAGAGCTTCACCCCTGCTTGTGACTGGTTCTTGGGAAAAGATTTTATGATCCTCTGAATGTGAGGCTTTACTGGCAAACCTTTCCTACTCCCAGCCTATGTCACAAATAGAGTGCTTGCACTGTAAATATTTTGACACGTGTGTATCATTGATTTTACTTTCTGTAGCAATGAAAAGGTCAAGAAGAAGGGATTCTTCTCTTTTCTGAAGAATTTCAAGTCGATAACTCTACTAAAGAAGTAATTAGACCAGTTGTTAGAGAACAAGTTGGAATATCTAGGGTTGGTACTGGTAAATGATAAGTGGGAATACAACCCTTTCAATGACTTTCTGGAGCCACATATGAGGGTTACCCATGTTCCCAGACCCTACTGGGAGAAGCAACGTAACCCGCGAGTAGACAAAGATGAGGATTTTGTTGAATTGACACAAATCCCTATGCCAGACACTAGAGGCCCATGGCACAAGTTCTACTTTCTTGTGGCTATGGCCCAGGATAATGTCCCCATGGAGTACGACATGTACAATAAGTTAAAGAAGGATGATGAATGGAGTGAGGAGAAAATAAAGGCTTTCTGAAAGTATCGCCAAGAAATTGCACAATTGGATGCTCCTTACAATCAACTAAGGGATGACCAGGAATTTGAAAGGTGGTGGAAGGAGGGACATCCCAGCCTGAGCTCTAGTATTAATAGGAGTGAAGAGAGGGAGGAATCCGAGGAAGAGGAAGCAGAGACATTGACTTCCTCTGCGTGAAAGGAGAAAGTCTCTAGACAACCCGCCTATGTGGCTACCAACGTACGTTTTAATATATCAAGGGGCTCGCATACACTCACTTGGGTTGCTAAACCAACCAGGCTATCACTTCAACAGACGGAGATGACTGCTGAAGCTAGTGAGATTCCACCAGTGAAATGACAGTGTATTATCAGAGAGGGTTTGCAAGAACCCGCCAGAGGGGGAGTACTCACTGCTAGTCAGGAACCGGAGGTTGTGGGGGAGTCTCTGATGTTTCTAGAGACACCAACGACTAGTCAACAGGTACAATTCGCTCCTTCTTCTCTTGCATCTTATTCCTTGGTATCTGCCCCTACCTCACTAGCGACCCCTGCCATAGGTCATAGCCCTCTACCTTATGCTTTTGGTCTGACATATTCGGTTGGATTCACCTAGTTTTCGTAGTTCCCCCTGCTCATAATTACTCCTCCGCGTATGCTTACACTTGCCGCTGCCACTCAAACCTTCCTTGCCTCGCTTTCGGAAGGCATTCCCCCTGTGAGTGCCCATTCTTTTTCCACTATGATTATAGAGCCTCTTCCATTGCAACAAGCTAACACCCCATTAACAACCCCCCCTTACCAGCTGATGAGCCTTACGACTGATTTCCTAGTCCAGTCATTATAAATGATTAGCCCTGTTGTTGGTTCTCAAATGAAACTATGGAATGTGCCTCACTTCTCTCCACAAACTGTCACTCTCCAAAAGAAACAAATGCCTGCACCTATGAAGGTGACCTATCCCTATGCCCAACCTTCTGGTGCTCCTTTCGTAGGTGGACTAGTTTCATCGCTAACTGAATTCATAGCCTAGATAGATTGTGGAAAGCAGGCACACGTGAATAGAAGGAGGAAACATAAGGAAAAGGATGACAGTGTTTCTGCCGAGCCAAGAGTATAGGCTCTTTACGATGAGGCTCGACAAGAATTGAAGTTCCCAACCATGTACCCGAGGGTAAGCAAGCCTCAGGGAGAGATGCAACCAAAAGACTGAGATATATTCGGTCGGACTCGACATGAAGGTAGCCCAACTGCAAGATAAAGTTGAAATCATGGAGGAAACGCAACGGGTAGTTGCTTCCGACTTCCTCAAAACTAGTCGCTAGCTAAAGAAGAAGGATGAGTAGCTCAAGGCAGCTAGGGAAAGGGTTAGTTTTCTGAAGAGAAAGGAGAAATCCTTAGAGGAAGATATTTCCTGCATGACTGAAAGGGAATTAACATCAGAGGATGAGAAGAACAAGCTTCAAGGAAAAATTGTGAAGACTCAAGTTGCTAACCCTGGCATAATTAAAGAGCTACAAAGCAAGAACTAGGAGGTGGAGAAAAATCTACAAATAAAAGATGAAGAATTGGAGTGCCTCCACCTTGAGCATACTCAGGGGATGGCACAAAAAAGGGAAGAGTTGGAATGCCAACATGCTCAATATGAGCAAAGAATACATGAGAAAGAGGCCGAATTTAAAGGCCTAAAGGCTTAAATAGAGGAAGAACTTTGAGAGACAAAGGCTTCTGTAGATGAGCACTCAACAAATCACTCCCGAGCCAAGCAAAATTAGAATAAAGAAATGAGCAACTTTGCGGAGCAGCTGGCATCCGAGAAAAGGAAAAAGATAGAATTGGCTGAGGCCATTATTTCAAAAGACGTGAAGATTACTTCGCTTAAAGCCTCTCTCCTGCCTCTCCCTACACAACCTAATATTATTCCGCTGGTTAGGCAATTATACATTTCTCACTAGGAGAAAATCAAAACCTTTTGCTTAACACTGCAGCCTACCCTTGGATTTATCAGAAAAGCATCGAGGCTCAGCCAAGAGGCCCATCATATGATCGAGCAGTTCCCACAATTCATCTTGGAGAAGGTTCCTGAGGAAAAAGACCTGCTCAATAAGCTATACTCCGTCTCTGATGAGAACCTTGCTGGAGTGGGTATTGAAAATCGGCGCGCTGCTGCTCAAATGACAAACAAATTTATCCATTGCCACTCTTCTTTCCAACGTACTAAGGCAGCTATGGCTATTCTGAGTAAGACATTGGATAGCATACAAGGATGTTTCTCCGAGTTAGGAAGGATGGGACTGCCATCCCCATTCTTTGAGGATGGCTCTATTGCCATGACTGTGTAGATTGCAAAAATTATTGAAAAGAAGGAAAACAACTTGGAAACTTTCAAGGAGTTCAACCATCCTTCCACGGTAGCTGACATTGAGGTAGTCATTAATCTGCTCTCATAGTTGCTATTTCATATACAAGTAGGGGCTGGTTTACCTGATGTGCTACCTCACAAGGAAACTATTGATCTACGTGGAGAACAGGAGAATTTGTGCAACATAATGAAGCCGTTCGAGGATGAATGGTTGCCTTTGCAAGCAGCTCTTTCCAATCTCTGACTCCATTACCCCAATGGATAAGGCTCTGGTTTGCAAAACTAGAGAAATTTTGGGTTCTCCATTCCTTAGTCGAAACACCCCTGTTAGTTGCCAAAAAATGTTAAATAAATATTTGAAGCAGCTCCCTTCGGGTTTATTTTTTGTATTGTGTTTGTGCCAGCTTATGCATCGCTGAGTTTGCTTAGATTTTTATCAAAGTTTTGATCTGCCACTTTGCTCATCTACTCTTCGCAGCTTCGGGTATCGAAATTCCTTTTGGATCTTGGGAAACTCCGCTATACTTCCATGTGTCGCAGCTAGAGATGCTTTTGTTTCTTGTTTCCTTGATGCCTCGTCAGGCTGCGAGATGCTACCATGAAGCCAATATTCCTAAAAAGTGCTGGTGGGCCCCACGGTTTTGAACTTAGAGTGAACTCTTGCTATGTGTCAACCATTCACAAATCTTTTGACGCAGGAATGAAATAGCAATTGTGGGCAGCAAAATGCTACCACACGTCTTTTACGCCTGGATGATGGAGAGTTCCCTCCGCTGTGATAAGGTTCTCAGCCCATTCAACATGTGTTGCATTTTTGAAAGTCCTCAATAGTGATGGGAGAAGGGTTATGCGGCTAGAGAAAGGCTACCACGTGCCTTGGCAACATATCTGTTTTGCTGGCGATGAACCAGATGAACCAAATAATGCTATTGGTTCCTGCTGGTCATAATCATTCACACTAGTGGATGAAACTTGTCTAACTAGTACCACCGACATCATTGCAAAGGATGCACCTGTGCTCAAGATGATTGGATGCTATGTTCCAACTCGAGCCTGTTGTAACAGCCTGGGGAATATTCTGATTCATGCATCATTACAGAGGATTGCGAGATCTTTTCTGTTACTATTCTCTGAAGTGGTGGGAGGTTTTCCTACTATATATACTTTCTCTATTGATGAGAAAGGGGTCCGGAACTGGAGAAAAAAATGCTAGTTTTAGCAAAAAGACGTCAGGCCTCTATTATTGTTTTATTTAATTGCAAAACTCTCAGACTGTGCCAATTGTTCGACCTTTCTATTTTTTCATGCTTTTGATTAAATTGTGAACTGTGCTTTATATTGTGTTGACACTTCATTTGAAGAACTTCTATATATGTTAGATGCAAGTTTTCTTACCTAGATCATGTCTAATGACTCTTCTTGGTAGTGAGAATGTATGCAATATTATTTTATGTCAATAAATGAATTGTCTATGTTATAATTTTAAGTCTCTGATGTTTTGGAATAAAACAACACCATTCAGGCCCTTTAATTTATGATTTATCATGCCCATAATCAAATCTTGGCGCATCGCCTTAGGTTAGACTTTACTTTATTATATCCGCTTCCTTTTCCCTTTCCAAACCCCATTATAGAAGAAGCCGACTTCTCTAAAAATCTGGAGGTTACTCAGTTTAGTGCAAAAGGTCCCCCTTAAACTGAGTTTCCCATAAGACTCTGTTACCTCATCAAATTTTGGAATCAACAACAACTATGAAAATTAATTGGAGCAAGGAAGGATAGAACTTGGATGTCGTTATGCGAAGGTGGCATCGTTTGGAAGTTGAGAACGAGCACTATGTCATCTATCATTGCATTGATAGCCTCAAGTGGGTATAGTGGAGGGTGCAACATTTCTGGCCTTGGGCTTGCATAAGGCTGGGAGGATGGGGCAACAAACAACTCTTCCAATCTACCAATGGGACATACAGCCCTGGTTGATAGTTCTTTAAAAAAAATACTTCTCCACATTGATCATCTGCAAACTTGGGATCCACTTGGTTGCTTTCCTCAAGGGGTAGCATGTTGTCTCGTCTCCTTCCCCAAGTATCAACCTCCTTTTTATGATGTGCAATGTCATGAGATAATGACATGCACACAACTGTCCTATTATAGCTTCCTAAATATGAAGGAGGATCAATAATGGTCATGGCGGAAGGACTTCTAGTTGCGTCTTGTAGTTGTTAAATTCTATCATACTTGTTGAAAGGCATCAAAACACCCCCACCTTTGTCTTCTTCCTTTTGCTGTTCATGCATATCATCGTGATGTTCATTTATTTCCTCTTGCTCACTATCGTTGTAAATGGAGAAGGAGCTCCTCTCCCAATTTGGAAACTCTAGTGCATCACTGTTCGGGGGCTCAAGGAGTATGTATTCATCGCTACCATCTTCTGGGATGTGCTCTTCCTCAACATGAGCATACCTCCACAGTTCAAATCCCAATGGAAAGAAGTCATCAATTGATGGCACCTCATCAAGGGGACAAAAGTCTACTTCATAATTTCCCTCCAAGGGCTCGACATAAAGCCTATCATTCGTGGTGTGAAAATACTCTTCGAGAGGAAATTCTTGATGACTAGTGGACAACATTCCCTTTTGATCTAATTCATTACTTAGAAGTACGAGACTATATTGTTGTCCTTCTTCTATTATTGTCCCAAAATCCTCTTGAGGACCACCTTCAATTGAGTTGTCACTTGGCTTTGGCTCTTGGTCTTCTACTTCGATCCAGGCAGCAAGTAGAGGAAGTTGGACGCTTGGCTGCTCCACTTGTCCTCTAACTTGTTTGATAGCCTCTTTACACAGTCCACATGTGAACTCCGAGTGTGATGAATCATGAAGTCTGCACCAATTTGGTAGCAACAACACCTCCAAGTCCACTTGACATATAAGTTCAGACCAATCCTTTGCTAATGTGGAGATGAACTGGTCATATCTTTTCGCTACTGGGTCCTCATCATCACTTGAAAAAGAATCTTTATGGTAGACAGCCATGGCGAGTGGTTGTTCCCACTCCAAACTTTCATTTTTAGATTCTCAATCACTGTCATTGATGAAGGAGAGGTCTTCTAATCTGATTTCACTTATACCTTTGTCATCATTTTCTGCTACTCCAAGGTTGTCAACCTTTTCTTCTTCTTGTTCTTCAGCATCTTCGTTGGCTGTCCCAACATGCACTATTGCAGACTTTGTTGATTCATCTTTAACTTCCAATGACTCCTCTTCTAAATTAGAGGACCGCTCTTTGCTGATAGAGGAAATGATTTCCAACTCCCTTCCAATTGAATTTTCATCACAACGTTCTACTGTCCTACTGAAATTAGCTTCTTCCTTTTCATTTTTAGCTTCAACGTTCATTATCCCCACACTAGTTTCTGTTGAATCCCTTGGTTCCTCTTCAATGTGCTCTCCTTCAGATGTTGATAGTTCTTTGGCCTCATGGGATGACTCGTCCCCCTTGATAGTTGACTGCTCCAACTTGTCTGTACAACCCTTGAATTGAGTGATGATGTTGTCACATGATGGACACATAAATTCTGAATGTGGTGCATTGTCAAATCTACACCAACTTGCCATTAATACTTCCTCCAATCTTGGTCCATCCTTGCTGCTCAAATGTTGCTGGATCAGCTCCTTGAACACTTTGGCTGCCATGGTTGTCAACTCTTCCTTTAGGTCTGTAGGAGCTAAAGGTTGGTATATTTCCCAAAAGGGAATTTCTCCTTGCAATACTCTTTCAATCCTGCTAAGAAAAGTGAGACACCCCAATTTGTTATGCCTATGAGTGCAATGAATCCAACATCTATCCACCAATGCAAATTGCTACAATGGCTTCTTTAGTCTCTTGTTCGAATCTACATGCAGCCGAGTGATGTCAATTTGTGCATGTTGCTCCATTTTGACTCAGCTTCTACTTGCTTTTAAATTTTTTTGACTTTTTAGCATTAAAAGAGATCTCCTTATTTGAGATTTATTCTTTGAAAGTGCTCTTTTTGAAGTGCCAACTTTCATCTTTGTAGCCTCAACATGTCATACCCTCCTTCTAGCGCTAGTTCTGTTGATGTGTTTTTTATGCCATTCTGAACACATGCAATGTATAGATGCACTACCTCTCTTGAAAGTCAATCTTCCACAATCAAATTGCAGAACACTATCCCAAGGTCTCTAATTTCAGGTCTTGACAGTGCTTGGAAAAACGAAAAAGGGCAAGGGAGAGAGGAAGTTCCTAGACTTGAAACTATGAATGAACAGTGATCATGGTGGCTGCTATAGTAGACAAACTCCCTAAAACTAAGTTTTGTTTGACTAAGAGAACCTACAACTTCACAAAACTAGTGCAATCTTCTAAGGACTGCATATTTTCAAATTACACACACACATCATGCACATGTAATTGAACTAAGTTGCAATAATGAAGTAAAGAGCTCAGACTAGCTTTGCAAAGTGACTCATCATTAATGAACCAGAAAAAACATGAGTTGGAAATTCATCAAATACTGAAACAACAATCACCATCACCACTTCCATTAAAAAAAATAACACCTAAACTAATAGAGAAGTTGAAGCATGCATACATAAAGAGAAAACTCAAAAGGAACACCCATAAATCATGCAATGCTACTTTCTATTGCTGCAAAATGTCTTTACATCAGTTCTCCAACCCCTTACAAATGAGGGGCAAACCCCTATTTATAGTTTTTCAAAGCCCAAATGAATGGCTAGGATTAATTCACAATGAGTGGCCCATATTTGATTTATATTAAGGTTTCACCTACCCCTCATTATCCAATAATTTTAAAATACAATTTTGGCTTTTTCCTATTTTGTCACCTAGTGCCTAGGTGCTGTAGCAGTTTTGTCATTTAGCTGATTGTCCTTTTACTATAGCTGAAACTACCTGAAAGTTGCCTTCTTACTTGATGTGTTTGCAGTGTTCTTCCTTGGATCAAACAAGCCCATTGATGACTGACATCAATGGATTGATTGCCCCTGATTCAGGTAGACAACTCCCTCATGCTTTCTTCAAGGCCACCCCCTTGCATTTTTGTCCTTGACTTCCTTGGCACATGCCTTCTTCTAATGCCAACCCTGTTGGTGGGTACTAGGGGGAGAGGCGAACATGAAATGAATGGTGACAGGAACGATGTACTTTTCCTTGTTCAGCTTTCTTAATGGGTCTCCTGACAGACCCACAGTAGGCTCCTTGAATCCTGCATACATGAAGTGCTGTAAGTGCTTTCATAAATAAATTAAGACAAATGTTAACCAAACCTTGCAAAATCCTTGTTAGATCTATCCATGCATCATCAAAAAATCATAATATCCATATTTGGAGCTCATTTGCACCATAAACATTAATGCGGGCCCAAAGGGCGAGTAGAGAACGGGGGAAAATAAACTAGAAAGGAAGTTCCCGGACCTCACAAAAATTAGCAAAACTAAGAATTTTCAATTATAGTGCATGGGAAAAGGGGAAGAAAGAGTGCCAAGAAAAACTTCCTCAAGATTGGACCCATTTGAAAAAATGCGGAAGCTTGGAAGGGGAAAGCCAAAGGGTCACCACCCTTTTGAAATGGCAATGAGCACACAGCGGCCTGGAAGGAAAGTCTTGGACAATGATGAAGGGACTGGGTCCTAGAGGCCGGGTTGCTGGGGGCCGACAAATGTTCAAAATGACCACGGAGGGATGAAGTCTCGAAAATGGCCATGGAGGGGCCGGGTTCCTGAGGCCAAGTCACCGAGGGCCGACATATGTTCAAAACAGCCAAAGAGGGACAAAGTTCCAAAAGGAAATTTCTGAAACCCCCAAAACTTAACAAAACCTTGGCATTTCACTTAGGCACCACAAAAACATCCCAAATCCACCAGAAGCTTGTCCCATAGTCAAAAATGTAGAAAGCGGACCGTCGGGGGTCCACGAATGTTCAAAACAACCAAATAGGGATGAAGTTCCTGAAGGAAATTTTTGAAACCCCCGAAACTTAAAGAAACCTTGACAAAACCTTGGCAATTCACTTAGGCACCATAAAAACATCCCAAATCTACTAGAAACTTGTCTCCAAAGTAAAAAATGTAGAAACTGTATCCGTCGAGGGTCCATGGATGTTCAAAACAGCCAAAAGAGGGACGGAGTTCCAGAAGGAAATTTCTGAAACCCCTGAAACTTAACAAAACTTGATGAAACCTTGGAAGTTCACTTAGGCACCACAAAACATCCCAAATCCACCAGAAACTTGTCCCTAGAGTCAAAAATTAGAAAGCGGACCGTCGGGGTCCACAGATGTTTAAAACAGCCAAAGAGGGATGGAGTTCCAGAAGGAAATTTTTGAAACCCCAAAACTTAATGAAACCTTAAAAACCTTGGCAGTTCACTTAGGCACCACAAAACATCCCAAATCCCAGAAACTTGTCTCAAGAGTCAAAAATGTAGAAAGTAGGACCGGGGGTCCACGAATGTTCAAAACAACCAAAGAGGAACGAAGTTTCCGAAAGGAAATTTCCGAAACCCCTAAAACTAATGAAACCTTGGTAGTTCACTTAGACACCACAAAAACATCCCAAATCCACCAGAAATTTATCCCCAAAATAAAAAATGTAGAAAGCAAACTGTCGGGGGTCCACGAATGTTCAAAATAGCCAAAGAGGGATGGAGTTTTGGAAGGAAATTTCTAAAACCCCTAAAACTTAATGAAACCTTGACGAAACCTTGATAGTTCACTTAAGAACCACCAAAACATCCCAAATCCACCAGAAACTTGTCTCCAAAGTAAAAAATGTAGAAAGTGGACCGCCAGGGGTCCATGAATGTTTAAAACAACCAAAGAGGGACATATTTTTGGAAGGAAATTTCTAAAACCCCCAAAACTTAACAAAACCTTGGTAGTTCACTTAGACACTACAAAAACATCCCAAATCCACTAGAAACTTGTCCCCATAGTAAAAAATGTAGAAATCGGACCGCCACGGGTCCACAAATGTTTAAAACAACCAAAGAAGGATGGAGTTCTAGAAGGAAATTTCTGAAACCCCCAAAACTTAATGAAACTTTGACGAAACCTTGACAGTTCACTTAGGCACCACAAAAACATCCCAAATCCAACAGAAACTTGTCCCCAAAGTCAAAAATGTAGAAAAAAGCGAAACGAGCGATCAGGGACCAAGTTAGCAGTTACAAGACAAAAGACGAAAAAGGGATGGAGGACTTTGTTTCTCCCCAGGTTTGAATACCCCAATTAGGTGAATTTGGTTAGGGGGATTTGATCATTTGAAGGAACATGACCAATTTGGGCTTGGAAAATAGGGCACACAAAACAAGACATGAGCAAAGTAGCTTGTCGGGAGCGAAAAAAGGGGGTCCCTACCTATAGCGGGACATGTGTGCAAAACATGCACAACACCTCTCTCCAAATTATTCAACTTATTTCTTTTAAATGTTATGGGATTTCCCCTTTGCATTATAACTATTAGTATAAATAGTATCTTTACATATCTAGTTAGGACGTCATATTTATAGGATTGGCCTATTCCCACTTAGCTTAAGTTTACTTAGGTTTTTAATACTTTGGTCTCTCTTCATGTGGTTTATACTTGTGTCCTCATCATTTGACATACCTAGTACATGCATACTTGTAACTTTATCAAACACTTGTCAAGTGAACTCACACTTACATTGCACCTTTGAAGGGGTAGTCAGAGTTCCTTTTTTACCTTCTCACCCCCTCATCCTTGGGTATATATGCAAGGTTCATCATTGTATTTATATACTCATATTATATGATAGACATACTCTTGTGCTTCATTATTTCACTTGTGGAAGGTTATGAATTTTCATTTTCAAATATTGGCTAATCCCAACATGGTATTAGAGCCATGAAAACATATTCCTTTACACATCAAGGTGAATCTAGAACACAACCCTATCAAAAAATAATCATGGATCCAAATGAACACCACCATTACATTTGTAAGACCCACAAATAAAAAAAATCCTTTTATTTTGTCAAAATTGATAGCTTTGATTTTTTTTGCACCTTTTTGGACCTTTGTAATCTGTTGTACAATAAAAATTCCATACAAATCCATATGGATTCCATATTACACATAATAATTGAAAAAAAAATAAAGGCCAAAATTTCCCTCTACCCATTTTCCATTTTGATCACAAAACTATAATTTTTTTTGCCTATTCAACTTGGGAGCCGGCTAACCCCTAGACAAAACACACCTATTTACATACATAAACACATAAAAAAATACATAGAAACATGCATAACATGGTGACATGATGTAGTGCGGGGCCCAACACGGAGTCACTGGAGGTAAGCGAATGTAAATGAAGATAAACGAACAGATGTTTGGGAAGTTCAAAACAAAGCGGGAGTTTCTAAACTTTGTAAGGAGAATAGCCATGTCTGTTGTGTTAGCTGCTAGAGATGGAATCATAGGAATGTACAATTCAGTACATAATTCGAACAAGGGATTCTGGGTGCATAGGTTTGCTTGTACAGAGCTTTACTGATCTGTGTTGTGTATACATAGATGAAAGAAAAAATAATTGATGAACAAGCACAGTGCTCACCATAGTTACAACTTACCTATCCTCTTCTCTGTTCCTTATCCCGATCATAGATCTATTAATACAAAAAAGAGGAATGATGGACATTTTCCTCCCTGCACATCTAGGTTGTAAATCCCTGCAATATCATCGAAGGTCATTGTCTACAACAGTAATGTAGCTATTCTAGGCAAAATCTATTTTTCCTACAAATTCCAACCCCTCAATTTTCCATAGCTCTGTAAGTACAAGATGAATGATACAATTTGGTGGATGGCTTTGAGTTTATGCTTACAAGTGGATCAATCCAATCTCACCCGAAACTCAACTAACTCTTGACTGGGACGATTCGACTTTGGAGCACAATGGGGTTGATGTGTACTATGGATTACTGGTCGACATCAACCCAGAGAAGGGAGGAGCACTTGATCGATGGGGATCGAAGAACTATATAGTTTTACGTAATATGGATGGATGAGCTCTCTATAGTCATTTCTTGAGCATTAAAATGAAAAGCTACTTTTATGTAATTGTTCTTTGTGAGGAATGTTTTTTTGTCTGGTTTTCATAATGTATACAATTTAATTAGCAATATTTTTAGATCAAGAAGGCTATGAAACTAGGAATTATGTTTTCATCATCATATTGTCTATTGCATATAGTATCAAATCTGTATTTATGGGTAATTTAACATTCACACAAACACTATCTGATTTTATGTTGATGGTGTGAGCAAGTTAGTGGAAACATGCTCTATCAAATAAGACATGACAACAATTTGTTATTGTAGATATGTGAAAGGAATTTGTCCACGACCTTTGCAGATAATCTCAACAAAATTTGGATTCACATCGAAGTGCCTATATTTTGATGTTTTCTCTCTTGTGCTCCTCCTACAATAGTGTTGGTGACACCTATAGTAGCATGTTGGGTCACCTAGAGCTTATTTAGGCTCATTTCATAAGTTTCTAATAAATTTTTAATAGTATTCTCATCACAACATAGTTCTCATTGTAAAGACATTTGTCTCTTAATCATCATTTCAACATAGTAAAAGTTATAGGATTCAAAGACTTTGTTTTGTAGCACCACATGTCATTTCTAAAGTAAAAAAAGTAATTTAAAAAGCATTAAAATACATCATAGATCATTGTAGTTTGATTTTACATTGATGTGATTTGATTCCTAAAATCTAGCCATTGGCCAATAAAGTTCCTTATACAAAAACTACAAAACAAGACATGATCGAACTATGCAACAAATATCCAATATTATTGGTCCCAAACATATTCATGGTTATAACCGCATTTATTTTCATTTTATTGATTTTACTACTCACTTCATTCATCCCAAATGGGCCTATCTTCAAATTTCATGTGATTAGAACATTGCATCACCTTGCTAATTGGTACAATTCAAATTAATTTCTTGCACTCTTTGGTCATCACTCAAAGGTGTTTATTTTTTTAATCTCCAAAAGATATTTTTTGTTACATTGGTGAAGTTTTGTAACAAATTGTGAAAATCATTGTATTACTTATTGTTGATGGGTGTTTTTCACACTTTCTCAACACAAGAAGTACACAGGCGTACTACCTCTCTTGAAAGGAAATCTCCAATGACAAGTTGCTGAAAATCTCCCCAAGGTCTCTCGAGTGTAAGGTCATGACTTGCATGGAATTCATTAGTTGATTTTGATGTGATTTTTCTAGTAATCACAGGGCAAACTTACGTAGCTAGATGCAAGGTAGATCTTCAAATCTGAAGCTTCTGAGATGGGGGTCAAGTTTCATTTTGCTGTAGGTTCAGATAGCGGTCCAAAACTTCGGCGTTTCTTCAAGGCTGGCTTTACAATGTGCAATGAACCTTAGCATAGGTCACTCAGTAAAAAAAGGGAAAAAGGGCAGGGGAGAGAGGAAGTTCCTAGATCTGCAACTAACTTTGAACAATAATTATGGAGTTCCTACAATGGACAGCTTCCTGAAAACAATATTTCACTTACCTAGAAATCTCACAGTCTCATGAAATTTATGCTATCTTCTAAGGTCTACAAATATTTCATCTTTCATTCACCATATACATGCATGAACACAGATAAAAGTGTGGAGCAGTTTTAAATTTAAGCCTAGACTAACTTTACACAACTATTTACCAACAACAAACAACAAAAAGTATGGACTAAGAAGGCATCTACATAGCAGGAATTTTCACAACTACAAAACATCATCACTAAAATCTATCAAAGCAAGAATACAACTAACTAGAACAACAATATAAATCTAACTAAACATCTAACAATGGAGGTTGAATCAAGTAACATGTGAAAAACTCAAAAAATGCACCAAGTCAATGTATTTTCATTATAATTTTTTGTAGCATGTCTTTACAACAACTCAACTCCCTTTGCAAATGAGAGAAGACCCCTATTTATAGTGCCCAAAAAGTTAAATGAATGGCCAAGATTCATTCCCATTGTGTGGCCAAGATTCATTACAAAATAGGGTTTTACCCACCCTCAATATATTACAATTTAAAAATACATCCTTGTCCTTCTGCCTATTTTGTCACTTAGTGCTAGCACTGTAGCATTTTGTCTTTTGCTGATTGCTCTTTTGCTGTAGCTATTCCTTTGGGAGCTCCTCATTGATAGTAGGGTTATCCTCCTGCTTCTTCGAAGCTGAATATTCCATGAATTTAAGAATAACTGGCTGGAGCTTGTCTACCTCAATGATCTCGTATCGTAGCATCTGGTAGCTCCATTATTTTGCATTATCTTCAAGCTTTCTCTAGTCTTTGTCATATTTTACGCATTGATCTCTGAAAAACTCTGATTGGTCGAAGGCATGGGTGGAAAAACTCATGAATTCCATTGTTATTTCACTGGACATCCCGTCCTCCATCTTCTTCTGAAAGTAAGGTTTTAACTTTTTCTGATCCATCTATACTACAGGCATGCCATACTCCATCATCAGCTTGAGATATGAAGCACATTCTACCCTAATTTCTTTGACCCATTTGATGTCTGGATCAACCTTACTCATTATCTGTTCCAGCCTTTCTTTTTTGTTGTCAAAATCCTACCTCCACACATCCATCAGCTAGTGATCGTCCCTTTTGAATGCAAGTTCCTTTTCCCATGCAACCTTTGGTAACTGGTGAATGCCCTCCATCTTTGGATAGGCGGAGTTGTATGTTGTAGGGAAGTTGGTGCAGAGCTTCTTTGTGCTTTCAAAAGATTGTTGTAGATCCAAGAACTTGTTGGCCATTCAAATAGCCTGACTAATACCCATGTTCCCGACGTACAGGACTTGCCATAACTAGCTCTCTGTAGTCTTGTCCAAGCTCTTTCTTCTCTCCAACTTTTCAATTTTATCCTTGGACAGCAATTGGGGCAGAGCCACGGATGTGGTAGGTAGGTCATCCACTGAAGACCACTGTTGGATGTAATTGGTCAAGGCAACTACTTGTGCCTTGAGTTCATCCTTTGAGATCTTGTCCTATTTTATCAAGTGCACCACTGTAGCCATTGAATCCTCAAGGTGTCCTACCTTCTTCTCTCTAGTAGTAGTCCCCAAGTTGATGGTCGAAATGTTGTAGCTTACGCTAGCCTAGCCTACCACGGGCAGTGCTATTTGTGCAGTTTGGGACCCAGAAGCATCCATCATTATTTTGGATCTCACCTTAGGATTTTTCTCCTTCTTGGTTGAGCTTTGTGCTCAAGCGAGGATAGCTTCTAGCCTTGCTTTGGGATCCTTAGGAGCAAGAATCTTCTTCTCAAGCTGGTTTCCCAACCACTCAGGCATGAAAGATTATTCTTTTGGTGGCTCTTGATCACCTCACCCTTCTCTGTTTGGTCCTCCATTTTTGCACCTTTTACCTTGGTGTTGTCTCCCTCCTCATCAGAATCCAAGACAAATGTGAGGAGCTTGACATGAGGCTTAGTAATCAACTGTCCTCAGGGACTCTTTTCTTCCTCAGTGTCCTTTTCCTTTATATTTTCAATCTATTCATCTTTGTGCATTCACCCCTCGGGCTGGTCCTCTTCTTTGTCTCTTTCTCCTGTGGGAGGCGACACAATCTCCATTTGCTTTTCCCCTGGAGGGTCTTTCACAATCTTTTTCATCTTGTCGCCCTCATCCTCTTCTTTGAGAGGTAACCTTTTTGCCTCTCCTTCATTGTGTTTTAGCTGCCAGGCCATCTATTCTTCATGATCATCATCAAAGGTCTGTACGATGACCCTACCACCCAAATCCTCCACCTCATCCCTGCTCTCGGAAGAGCCTATTCCCTCTTCTTTATAGGCCACCCTGTCAATTGTGCAGTGTTCATACTCCGAGTGCTCATGGTATTCATCAACTTCCTCTTCGAATGGCTTCGAGGCCTCTTGCTCCTATCTCTCTCACTCCTCGGAGATCAACATGGTGGCTTCCATAGTTGGTGGTCTTGCCGGAGGCTGTGAAGGTTTAGTAGTAGCGAGGACCTGCGGTAGGGCTGCTTGAAGAGTGGGATCCATAAGGATCTGGGAGAGCTCAGAAGGGAGTTATGCATGTGTTTTGAGAAGGCCTCAGGAAAGGTGGGAGGGGGCATTGGTGCTATCACTGTAGCTAATGGGAGTGATGTGGTAGGTGACATGGCAGCAGAGGAAGGAGGAGTAGTTATGGTGGAGGAAGAGTCGATCAGTATTATAGGCTTGGTTGGAGGTGAAGGGGCAAGGTGGATTGAGATGTCCACTGTCGGTGGGGATGCGGCGACCATGGCTAGGGAGGTAGATGATGGGGCAGTCGAAATAGGGAGAGTCGAAAGAGGTTTTAATTGATATGTACCTTTTGCTTCTTCACCTTCTTGGATTACGGGCTGCTCTGCGGTGCCTCTTGTTTGCTTGAGCCTTTTAGAAGGTGAGCCTCCTAGATCTTTCCTTGTGTATACTTTGGGATCTAGAGACTACTCCGTTTCCATTTCTTTCCTCTTCTTAGATCTAATGATTAGAGGGGATTTGGATGTCTCGCTCGTTGAAATTGTAGCGGAAACATCCTCAGAGGCACTGGGCTCACTCTTTAGTCCCTCATATGTCAGGACCACTGCTTGTTGCTTCAGCTGGCTCAGTTGTCCTCTAACCCATTCCTTGGTTTAGGCCATGAAGATTTTGGTCATGATGTCAAGGTCATCAACCTCTTGTTCATCCCAGTCAATTATGGGCAGTGGAAAATTAGCGACTGCATTATACCAGGGATCCATAACAGTGTCTTCATCCTCTTCTTGTTGATCCGGTATAGGGGATAGTTGCACCCTCCTTACGAAGTATGCGGTCATCCTGATATAGTGCCTAGAACAAACCTCTTTGTCATCTTGACAATTTTCCCAGAAATCCTTGACATTGTGTAAATGGGCATACTCTGGCCCTAGTGCTTTCCTTACATGCCCATACGGGTCCATCTATGGGTGAGGAGTGTGTAATTTGAAGTGGTATTCCACTAGCTCCTTTTCTGAATTCCCAACACACTGAGAAGTTTGTAGTTTGTACATGCCCTGACCAAGGGTCAAGGGATAGGAGATTCCTGCCAAGTGTTTGCCACTGAAGACTAACTGTATGTGTTGGAGCTGCTGAGAAATTTCCAATAGGATGATCCGGTTGTTGGGGTACCGGGGTAGTATGTTTGGTCTTTCAGTGAAACCCTGGGCGCAAATGTAGGTAAACTTAGGGAACTTAAGGAACAAGAAGGTGTATTGCTTCAAGAATGCCTGCGCACTATGAGAGAGTCTCCTCTCAAAATCCCCTCCAAGCAGTCAGATGATGTGACCAATGAAGGAATCATTAACCCTAAAGTACTCCTAAAAATTCTTGAATTGGAGCTAGGGATGTCTATCATAGACTTTCAATTTTCAGCCTTTCTCCTTGTCGGGTGCCATAAACAATCCACTATATTTCGTTTGGTTTGCCAAGGAGTAGACTAGATAGGAGGTCATATAGAACTTGGAACTTTTCTTCACATTTATGAGCTGCTCATGGAAGCAATTGCTTATCATGCCTCCCCAATAGAACGAGGCCTTCATGGTGACATCCTCATTCCCGCAAAGGATCTGCTCAACAAAGTAAACCATCCATTCCTGGAAGAACGCCGTGGTAGGCAGGCCCATTACCTAGCTCAGCATGGTGATCAAGTCATTATAGTCTTTATGGAAATCGTTGCGGAAGAGTTCTTGGGGAACCTTCGCGGTGCTACCCCTTTTTTCCTTGAGCCAATGCTAATTTATCAATCTTTTGCAGCCCATCGGGTTGTCGTCCCATGCCGCCTTACATTCCCCTATGGAGGGTGTTTCTATTTCTTCAAAAGTGGGAATGTGGAAGGTCTTTGTAATGCCCTCGGCTGACATATCCATTAGAATATTACCATCTCTGTCGACAATGGTCCTTGTATTAGTTTAATAGGTCTGTCGATAGGCCATGACTAGCTCAGGGGAAATGAGAGATGGGGTGAAGCCCGCAGCTTTTGTGATTCCACTTTTCCTGATTAGCCTTGCATTTTTGGTTGTCAGGTTGATTCTGACCCTTTGTGTAAACTCATCAATATCGATTTGGTTAGTATTGGTGTTTGTTATTTCTTTCAAGTTCGTGGTGATTTTTGATCATAGAGGTTCACCCTGGAACTGGAATTTCATCTTGTCTTTATCCTCCCTTCCACAAGGAGTCTTTCCTTACTTCTTTCCTTTGTCTGTAGTCCCCTCTGAGGGTCCTGCACCTGATTCCATATATCCTGCAAGCAAAGGCATAATCAATGCAACTGATCATGAAAGCTTTGACGTTAGTCGAAACTCTATGGACGAAATCAACTTTAGATAGTTTATCATTCATAAAATCATACTTTTACTTCCAGATGTCATTAGTCCTTTAATTGAGGGCTTTTGGACAATCTGGGCTCGAAGGCGTGGACTTCCCCGACATGAATGCTGTTTGGAAAGGGAAAACGAGGTATTGCGATCTGAGAGATTTTTCCAGACCAAATTTCAATGGTTGAAAATGCTCGTATCAAAGAGGGTTGAATTTGAGCATGTGGGTTGAGATCGGATTTCAAATTCGAGGTCATTTAGGTAAATTTGAGAGCATCCAAAGGTACAAGGCCAGAAGGCTATCCGGGGTTGGCTATTTGAAATGACCAGAAACAAAGGGAATTCTGAAGATGGAATTCTTGGGTTTAGGACCTGGTGGCTCCAAGGTCGGCTGATATTTTTATAGTTTTTAAAGTGCTTGGGCCTGAGGAGCCTAGAAGCCGTCATGCTTTCACCATTAAGAACAACGATCGTCGGACGAGAGTCTGAAGGGGGTGGCCCGACAGACCGGACCCCACACTTAGCTTGGGTGTTTGATTTTCCCATTAAGTTTTCATGGTGAGTAGGAGGGCGGAGCCCAAAGGTCAAAAAGGTGGGTGCAATTTTCTCTTTTGGAACAACAGAAATGGGACGGAGTCTCAGATGGTGGAGCTTGATGAGGTCAAGGACATTAAAATTCTATGATTTGGAACCCTCGTGACAAAAGGTAGGTTAGGACCCGGGAGGCGGGAGGTCATCACAGGTTCACTGTTCAGAACAAAAAAGAATCCACGGAAGTCCACGGACCGGGACCCAGGTTCGTGATGGGCTGCCATTTTGAGACCAACGCCAGACGATGAATTACAGGGTGGGCTCTGGGGATCGGACGGATGAGGTCCTTCCACCGTTCGAGAACAATAGGAGCTTGGTGGAATCCTGGAAGTGGAAGTCCGGGGGAGTGGGCTCAAGAGGCCAAAATGGAGGCTGATTTCAAAGTTGAAATTTTGTAATGCTTGATGGTGAACTACTGACGGAAGTCCAAGAATCCGGGCCCGATAGAGGGTGAAGCCATTTTGAAAAGATGTTTTATTTTGATAAGTTTTAACGGTGGTGGAAGGGTCCGGGCATGAAAGGTTCAGATTCTCTGGATGAAGAACAACTGCGGCAAATGAAGGTTCTAGATCAACTTTTGGGAAGGTTTGGATGTTTCTAAAAGATTCTAACACATTTTGTGTGTTTTATTAAGTTTTATCAATTATGTGTGTTGTTTTAACACATGTTGTTCATCATTTTTAAGCATTAAAATCATAAGACTTCTCGGGAGGGAAAATGACAAACCTAACTTGGGAATCTGATGAGAGGAGGCGTGCAATCCACTAAGCTTCGGTGAATGACGACAACGAGTGCAAGGGTGATGATCGACGAAGGCAGTGATCTCCTCTGGCAAGCACTCTGATCTTCTGCAATTCTGACAAGTGAAAATTACAGGTCAGGGTTCAATATTTAAACCCCCTTGCCATTAATGGTTGCATTTAATGTCTGTACGGAGGATAGTTGGGTTGGTGAATTCAAATTCATGGATGGAGGCAGGAGGTCTGAGGCCCGAGGGCCAGAAGATGCGACCTTGTGGCCGTTATAAACCTTGTTTTGCAAACTAATGGCCAAGAGGATCCCGGGGCCTAGAGACCGGAAGGACATGGATCGATGGCTGTTTCAAAATCTTTTATGGAAATCGGCGGTGATGGGGGACTTGGGCCCCGAAGGGCGGAGTTCCGTTAGTGATCGGCCGTTGGGAATGACAAAGTCCACATGGAGTTCCAGATGTAGAAGTCCGAAGGGTCAGGCCCAAAGGGGGCGAAAGCAGCCAAGAAATTTTGCAAGTTTCACCTGATGGAAAATAGGGAGCCGACTCCCAGGGCCCGGGAAGGCAGAAGCCTTCCGCTATTCAGAACGATGAACGCAAGGGGGAAACCTGACCAGGGAAACCTGGTGGGGCGGGCCCGCCAGGCTCCAAGGCTGTCGGTAGAGGAAAACTACCAAGGAGACTTTGCAAGGCACCAGGACTCGATAAAATTGAAGCGGAAAAACATGATCAACTCAAGATGAGACTCTGGAGGTACGTTGACCACATAGGACACTAAAACGGGGAATGCAAAATGAGGCGGAAACAAAAATGACCCGGCAAGGCGAAAGAGAAAGAGGGTCCCCATTCTGAATGGGGCGTGTGTGTTGAGGGCACAAAAAATGGTGACTCTGCTAGGAAACGCTGCCGAGTGTTTTAAGGATAAGTATTCATCCAGGACCCATAATATTTGGTTTTGTAGACTAGGAGTAGACTTCCAAAGGTGAACTAGGAGAATAGGATTCTTAATTGGGTCAATCTACATCACATCTCAGAAGTTTGTAGTGAATTCATTCCTTTCTATAGGACTACGACCAGTGGCTGCTAATCCAACCTAGCAAACTACATAAATCATCCGACACCAAAAGTAACCTAGACATTGCTTCATTTCCAGTCAGGCATCCATAGGCCCGACGAAGTTGTCGCTGTGATCCCACGGATATTGCTTTACTGTCGGCCGGGCATCCATAGCCTTGGTAGAGTTATCCACACACCCTTACAGTTGCTTAGTTTTTTAGAATTTCTTTTCTCTTTTGTTTTGATATTTCTCTCAATGTCCATTTTCTCACTTATCTTTTTCTCAACTAGGTAAGCAATGAAGCCTACCATGGGTTTGGGAACCATAGTGGTCACTGGAGCAGACTTAAGATTTTTCACTCACTAGGGTGTCATAGCAACCATGGTACAGTCCTTTTAGAAATGATTATTATGGGTTTTGTGTGAGATCTGAGATGTGTGTAAAGATACCCAACCAAGGGTCAAGTTCTAAGGCAAAGTTCAAATGAGGAAATCAGTCCTAGGCAGCCTTCTGAGACCAATAGTTGGGAATGAATGTCTAGTTGAAGAACACCGAGGATGAACAACAAAGCGAACCATTCTTTGAGTGAGCACGACCATTGCAAGGGGATGGAGAAAATACTTTTTGAAACAAAATAACCTGGGGGACAAGCAAACAGAGCGACACGAAACAACAACCACAAGAAAAAAAAAGGCAACCTACTCTAACCTATATACAAATATTTACAAGGAAGAGCTCGAGAGAGCTTAGGCTTGGAAGTAATGCTTTAGGTGTTTCCCGTTGACTGGCAACATGATGTCTTCACCAGTTAAGGTCTTTAGGCGGAAAACATTATCTCCCAAAATTTTAGATATTTGAAAGGGGCCAAGCCAAAGCTTGTCGAATTTGTTGTGTCCCCCTTTCCTTTCATGGGCTTTGTCCCAATATAGGATCAAATCTGTAATTCTAAAGGTCATGATTTTAGCTCGGTGGTTGAACCATCTCTTAACCACGCCCTGATGTTTGGCTAAATTTTCTATTGCACGGTCTCAAACTTCTTCTAAATGCAAGAGCTTAGTTAACTGAGCTTCTCTACGATCTCCTCCCTCATAAAAGTTGTTGATAAACTAGAGAGTGAGAATCTTCAGATGGATAGAAAATATGGGCTCTAGGCCATAAACAAGATGGAATGGGGAATCACCAAGGGTAGCCTTGTGGTGAGTGCGGTCTGTCCAAAGGGCGAAACGGAGCTGGGTATGCCAGCCTTTGGGGTTCCTATCTAGCAATTTCTTGATTATGGTGATCAGGTTCTTGTTTGTAGATTCAGCAAGGCCATTGCCTTGAGGGTAGTAATTAAATGAAAATTTAAGAGTGATCTTGTAATAGAAGGCCAAATTAGAAAATTTTAATGAAGTGCAAATGTAGGTCCATTGTCACACACCAATGCACAAGGACAACCAAAGTGATTTAAAATGAAACTTTCTGAAAAATTAGTAACTACTTTAGTTGTGCATTACTTACATATAATTGCTTTTGTCCATCTAGTGCAGTAATCAGTAGTGGTAAGAATGTACCTGTGTCTGATAGATGATGGGGGGCCTTACCAAATTGATGAAATCGAGGCCCCATTGCACGAATAGCTTTACCTCTAGTACAGGCTGCAGTGGGACAACAACATTCTTCTCCTTGGTGGCAGCTGTCTGACATGTGTGACATGAATGAACATAATGATAGCATCTTTGAAGATAGTTGGCCAATAATATGCCGCCCTTAATATTTGATGTGTAGTGGAAGGACCAGACCCATGGCCGGTGCCAAACTTATCATGAAACTCTTTTAAGACTCAGTCTGCTTCTTCCTTACCAAGGCATCTTAAGTAAATGACTTCATGATTTCTCTTGTATAAAATGGACCCATGCAACATATAACTATTGGTTTTCAATCTAAGAGCACACTTTTGGACTCGCTGTAGGTGAGGGAGACACTTGTGGTTCAATAAATAATAGACGAAATTCTTGTACCATTCTCCCAGGGAAACATCCTCAAGCTGGTACTGCTGCACAATGAGTTCGAGTCCAGCCTCTGCTGCTGCCTCATCAATTGTGAGGGTGAGTGCCTGTCCTCTCACCAGCTTCATTGGTTGGATTTCCATGTCATATTCCTGGAGCAGGGTGACCCATTTGGCTCTTCGTTCACCCAATTAATTTTGCATGAGCAGCATTTTTACCGCTGGGTCGGGGACAATGGAAAACGCTTTATTGCGCAGGATATAATGCCAAAATTTCTTCACCCCTCTAATGAGGGAATATGCTTGTTTTTCTACATTGTGATAGTGTAATTCAACATATTTCAAGGGAGCACTCATGAAGGAAATCAGGTGCTCACTTCCCTCATCATCTTTCTAAGTCAGAATGTTGGCACAGGAATGCTCTGAAGCGAATGAATAGATGTAAAATGGCTTCAAATAGTTTGGGCTGACTAGCACAGGTGCCTCAACAATGGCTTGCTTGATTTCCTCAAAGGCTTGCTTGGATTCGGGAGTCCACTCAACTTTGGCATCTTGCTTTAACATAAGATTGAGGGGTTTGACAATCTTAGCGAAACCCGTGATAAATTTCCTAACAAAGTTGATCTTTCCAAAGAAGGATTTTAATTCTTTCTTGCTGCCTAGTGGTGGGATCTTCAGCAAAGACTGGATACGTTCAGGGTCTATGGAGATTCCATGTTCTGAAATAACATGCCCAAGCAATCTACCCTCAGTCACACCGAAAATGTACTTCTTGGGGTTAAGTGAAAACCCAAACTCCCTACATCGCTGAAACACCTTGCATAGATCAAAAACATGGCCACTCCACCCTTTTGAAAACACAGTTAAATCATCCATGTAGATGATTATGTATTTTCCAATTAGATCTTTGAAGGCGATATCCGTGGTGCGTTGGAAGGTGGTGCCAGTGTTGATGAGCCCAAAAGGCATTCTCCTATAAGTGAATGTTCCCCACATAGTGGTGAACGCTGTTTTATGACGGTCTTCACATTGCACCATCACCTAGTTGTATCCAGAGTACCCATCTAGGAAAGAAATCATTTGGGAGCCATTGACGATCTGCAACACCTCATCCAATGAAGGCATTGGATAGTTGTCCTTCTCTGAAGCTCTATTGAAATTGCGGAAGTCTACATAGAATCTAATTTTCCCATTCTTTTTTCTGACCGGGAACAAGTTGGCCACCCATGTAGAATGCCTGATTGGGAAGATGATCCTTGCCGAAAGAAACTTTTGCACCTCTTTGTAAATGATGGGTTCCAACAAGGCATTTATAGGATGCTCCCGCTGACGAAATGACCTCACTTCTGTCTTGTGCATGATGATGGAGGTGTCATAAGTCTTAAGATCTTTGTAGCTCCATGCCACCACGTCGTGATACTTTCACAAAGCATCAATGATTCCCTTCTTTTCTTCAGGCGTGCACACTTTTCCAATAAAAACATTCTTGATCTCCTTGGCTGTCCCAAGGTTGTGAGCATCACACTGGTTGCTTATGGATTCTTTCTTCGTTTGTTGATTTTGATCTCTGATCTGGTCCAAATCAAATATGCGTTCTAGCTAAACCATACCTTTGGGAATTGTGTTGGTTTTAAGGTTGATGACTCCTTCCATGTCCAATTCGGCCTCTTCTGGATCAACCTCATCAATTATTTGGGTGGAAAAGACATCGTAACTCATGATGAATTCAAGGATATGTTTTCATCATTGAAGACCTGAAAGTGAGTGACATTATCTGAGACAGACGACATAAATCTCAACTCAACTATAAATTTCTTAAGCCCGGACAAGGAGAGGGGTTGCAAAGTGCTGACTGCTTGAGCCAAGGCATCAACTGTTTGATTCTGGGCATGAGGGATCAAGATTATATTGAATGTGCCTAGACCTTCTAGGAGATCCCAAACCCTATGCCTATAGTTTGCAAGTTTTCTATCATGGTAGGAGTACAATTTTCTAACTTGTTTAACTACGAGTTCAAAATCCCCAAAAACTTGCAGCATTTTGACATTTTTCTTCAAGGCCATAAGAAGGCCATGGACTAATGCCTCGTATTCTGCTACGTTATTGGTGTAATAAAACTGTAATCTATGGGCAGCAAGAAAGGTCTTACCCATTGGGATGATGAGTTCAAACCCGATACTAGCTCCTTGTTTTGACTTGGACCCATCAAATCGGAGCATCCAAAATTTGGAAAGTTCTTTGACTTCAGGTCCAACTAAGCTTTTACTTCCTTTTGGCTTGGTGGTTTCCTCTGTAATCTTAGGGGAATCTTTTAGCTCAGTGCATTGAATAGCAGGTGGTTCTGCCAACACCTCCTTTGGCATTTCCTTCTGAGGGACAACTAATTTTTTAACATACTCTACTACTGTTTGACACAGGCAGCAATCAAACTCGGAGTGGGAAGCATTGTGAATCATGCACCAGTTTGGCAATAAGAGATCCTAGAAATTCATTCAAGTACCCACGCTGAGTTGATCCCTTGCACACTTTTCAATGAACTCTTGGAAATTGTTGAGTAATCCTAGGTTGTCATCTTCATTGGTTTTATCATCTGATTCCATTAGCATTTCTATACTCGGAGGTATTTGAGTAAAGTCGGTTGGAGGACTGCACTGCACCAAGAGAACTTCCACGAAATACGTGTCTTGAGGTTCAAATTCATCTTGACATGCCAAGGGACACTAATTTCTCAATGCTGTCTCAAAAAACAACACCTCATTTAGGTTGTTGTACTCCATGATCATATATTTCATACGGGGATCTCGATCTACACGGATTTGATTTGGAAGCCCTTTCCATGGCAACCACATGTGGGAATGGTTGGTGGCAGCATATCCATTTAGTGTTTTAGTGAATTCTCTTCCCAAGATGATCCCATATGCATCAGGAATGTTAGCCACTTGAATATCAACGACTTGTTGTATCCTTGGATGCACAACAATTTGCATCAGGATCTGATTCATTTCTCCCACAATGTTGATCTTGATTTTGTCTAACTAGGTCATCTTCCTCCTAGAGGGTGTGGGAGTAATTCCAAGAGCCTTACATACTACCAGGGGCATGTCATTGGAAAATGCTCATGAATCAAGTAGGAAGTTATGCAAATTCTTCCTGAATATCTAGATGGTAATGAGGAAAGGAGGGGTTTCAAGTTTTCCTTGGAAGAGGCCCTTATGTGTGTCTATGTGAGCGACTTGACCCTTGTTTTTATCACCTGCTTTATCCTTGGTCTGCCTAAATGGTTGATCCTTGGAAACATGTCTATTGTTCTGATCTAGCTCATTTTCTAGTTGTTTATCTGCAGATTGATTTAAGGGAACATTCTTCCTTTTCCCGGTATTATCCTATATCATAGGTTCTTTCCTAGGCTCTTTAAAGGCGACTCTTTTAGCTGATGTTTCCTACATTGTGCTAGAGGATGGGGTCGCATTGAGTACCTTAAAGAAGGCATGCCTTACAAAAGGGACCCTGAGTAGTTCAAAGGAAGACAAACTGATTTTTACTTTCTTGAACTCTTCTGCCACATATTCACCCATCTGCTCAATCTCAGAGCCAAAGGCTTGATCTATGTTAGAGCTAGAAGGCTGGACTTTCATTTGGCTTGACTGGTTTTGGGTTTGACCTTGAAGCTGATTCTGTGACTGATTTTGGGGTCCATCCTTGTTAAGATACTGGGTGGGTACATGGGGAAGCCTAGGGTTGTTGCTGGCATTAGGGTCAGGCGGGGTGGTAAAATTATTTGGAGGAGTAGAGGTTGTAAAGGGTCCACCTGCCTACCTATTTCTAAGGAAGTAAGGAGTTACTCTCTGGTGAAAAATGTGAATTTCATCTACGTATGGTACTTCCTCATCTACTGGACCATTGTTTTCCAAATCAAAAAGTTGAGCCAAGGTTTGCTCATCGCTTACCTCTTGCACTTCTTCATTTTTAACGAGAGCAGGCTTGACCTCCTGCTCATTGTGGTCACCCCATGGAAACGACACTTGGTTGACCACAAGACATGAGGAATCATATGGCTCGGATGGGACAATGTCTCTGTAGCTGACATTATCAACTGCATTTTGTACTTCTACTTGGAATATTTTAGCAGCTGTCAGGAATTCAGGGCAATCCAACTCAGAGTGTCTGTTGGTTTTGTGAATCTGGCACCATATGGACAAGGTTGCCTTAGCGAGGTATACTCCACTGGTCATCTTTTCATTGCCGGTCGACTGGTCAAGAGGAGTAGGGACACCTCCATTATTTGGCCTTGTATTCCATGTACGATTCTGCCTCTGAGAAGGCTTCCTTTCAAAGCTTTGATTTGAATTCTGCCCTCTATCATAATTCTACACCGAAGAGGTGCTTGTTTCCCGGTTGTCCCTACCATCCTTGTTGTCTCAGCCTTCCCAATTAAGATTAGCTTGGAGGCTGCATTGGGATGCTTCCAACTGATTATTCTAGTTTTTTAAGTGTTTCATTTCAGTGGACATTTTCTTTATCATCTCGGTCAATTCCTCGAGTTTGTCCTTCTCAGTAGTGCTGCTCGACTGTAGTACCAGATTTTGGAGAAAGACGGGTGGGGTCACCGGCTGATTCTGATGTGTTGGAGGAAATTCTGGCCCCAGTAGGTACAATGGCGCCTGAGGTTGCTAAGAATACACTTTCTGTTGTTGGGTAGCCTGAGGATAGTTGTGCTATGGTTGAGGCTGTAAATAGGAAGGCACGAGAGGTGCATAATTCAGTGGCTGTCCCGGGTGTGGAACGACAGGAAGCTGAGGTACCTAGTTCATAAGAGGGGTCTGATGAGAAAATTCCTGATTGAGCCCTTGAATTTGCATCGGGTGGGCTACTGGTCCCAAAGAAGGCAGCGGGCTAGAGATATGCTACCCCAAATCTGCACTGGCAATAACAACCTCTGTATAGGCAGTCACTAATGGGGTGAGTGGCGGATGCATCCTCTTGACCAAGGTAGATGTAAGGTTGTCCAATGTCGCATAATAGACCAGGAGAGCTATGAAATCATTATGAAGGTATGGGTCCTGAAGCTTTGTGAAGGCACGATGAAAGCGGTCATTAAAGGACCCAATGGGTTCATTAACTTCCCTCTGGATGAACATAAACTACCTATATAACTCTGAAGGGCTGATCGAGATCTTATATTCTTGCAAAAAATCATTCTTCATTAGGTTCCATGAGGTAACAGACTCCCTAGGCAAATTGATGTACCAATAGAAGGCTTCCTCGCCCAACGAATGCGGAAAAAGGTGACATGCAACATCCTCATGGTTGACTTGCATTTCGGTGACTGTTGTTTCAAATATTTTAATGTGTTCTTCAGCTATTCTTTGTGGGTCACGAGGATTAAATTTCAAACAAAAGCCCTCCAGATTCTTGGGCATATCATGGTAAATGGTGAAATGTATCGGCGAAGGATTTTGTGCCAACCAAGCCATGGCAGGAGGCAGAGGTGGTATCTACTATTGAGGGACAACAATCTAGGATCATACCTACAATAAAATAGTAGCCTGGGACTGCACCTGGGCTGTGGCTATTTGGACAATTCCTTGGGTTGGAAGGGCCGGGAGAGAAGCAAATTTATGGCTGTCAGAGATGGGGAGTGAAAATACAGTTTCAATTGGTCAGGTGGAAGATGAATGCAAGCTAAATGAGGGCGAAGGAGGAAGGGAAGTGGGTGGAATGGAGGAAGAGGAAGAAGCAGTTTTGCTTCCCTTAGTTCATTTTTCCCTTGAAGAGGGCTACAACTCTTAGAATTTTCCCTTATTTGGTGTTGACCATAAGACTCTTTGAAATCTTTCTGGGGAGAACGATCCAATTCGATCCAGCTTCACAAAGCCCTCCCTCTAGCGCTAGTTCTATTGATGGGTGTTTTGCACCCTTTCTCAACATAGGTAGTACACAGGTGCACTACCTCTCTTGAAAGGAAATCTCCAATGACAATTTGCTAAAAATCTCCCCAAGGTCTCTCAGTGTTAGGTCATGACTTGCATGGAACTCCTTAGTTGATTTTGATGTGATTTTGTTGGTAATCATAGGGAAAACTTATGTAGTTGGATGCGAGGTAGATCTTCAAATCTGAAGCTTCTGAGATGGAGGTCAAGTTTCATTTTGCTATAGGTTCGGATAGCGGTCCAAAACTTTGGTGTTTCTTCAAGTCTGACTTTACAATGTGCAATGAACCTTAGCATAGGTCACTTAGTAAAAAAAGGGAAAAAGGGCGGGGGAGAGAGGAAGTTCCTAGATCTGCAACTAACTATGAACAATAATTATGGAGTTCCTGCAATGGATAGCTTCCTGGAAGCAATATTTCACTTAACTAGAAATATCACAGTCTCATGAAATTTGTTCTATCTTCTAAGGTCTGCAAATATTTCACCTTTCATTCACCATATGCATGCATGAATAAAGATAAAAGTGTGAAGCAACTTTAAATTTAAGCCCATACTAACTTTACACAGCTATCTACTAGTAGCAAACAACAAAAAGTATGGACTAAGAAGGCATCTACACAACATGAATTTTCACAACTACAGAACATCATCACTAAAATCTATCAAAGCAAGAATACAACTAACTAGAACAACAATATAAATCTAACTAAACATCTAAAAATGGAGGTTGAATCAAGTAACATGTGAAAAACTTAGAAAATGCACCAAGTCAATGTATTTTCATTATAAATTTCTGTAGTATGTCTTTACAACAACTCAACTCCCTTTGCAAATGAGATTAGACCCCTATTTATAGTGCCCAAAAAGTTAAATGAATGGACAAGATTCATTCTCATTATGTGGCAAAGATTCATTACAAAATAAGGTTTCACCCACCCTCAATATATTACAATTTAAAAATACATCCTTGTCCTTTTCCCTATTTTGTCACTTAGTGCTAGCACTGTAGCATTTTTTCTTTTACTGATTGCTCTTTTGCTGTAGCTATTCCTTTGAGAGATCCTCATTGATAGTAGGGTTGTCCTCCTACTTCTTCAAAGCTGATTATTCCATGAATTTAAGAATAACTGGCTGGAGCTTGTCTACCTCAATGTTCTTCTATCGCAACATCTGGTAGCTCCATTCTTTTTCATTATCTTCAAGCTTTCTCTAGTCTTCATCATGTATTTTACACCCTGATCTCTAAACAACTCTGATTGGTCAAAGGCACAGGCAGAAAAACTCATGAATTCGACTATTATTTCACTGGACATCCCATCCTCCATCTTCTTCTGAAAGTAAGGTTTTACCTTTTCTAGATCCATCTGTACTATAGGCATGTCATACTCTGTCATCATCTTGAGATATCAAGTGCATTCTGCCCTAATTTCCTTGACCCATTCAATGTCTAGATTCATGTTACTCATTATCTATTCCAACCTTTCTTTTCTGTTATCGAAATCCTGCCTCCACACATCCATCAGCCAGTGATCGTCCCTTTTGAATGCAAGTTCCTTTTCCCATGCAACCTTTGGTAACTAGAGGATGGCCCTGATCTTTGGATAGGTGGAGTTGTATGTTGTAGGGAATTCGGTGCAGAGCTTCTTCATGCTTTCTAAAGATTGTTGTAGATCCAAGAACTTGTTGGCCGTTCAAACAACCCAACTAATACCCATGTTCCCGACATATAGGACCTACTGGACCAGCTCTCTGTAGTCTTGTCCAAGTTATTTCTTCTCTCCAACTTTTAAATTTTCTCCTTGGACAATGATTGGGCTGGATCCACAGTTGTGGTAGGCAGGTCATCCACCGAAGACCACTACTGAATGTAATTGGTCAAGGCGGCTACCTGTGCCTTGAGTTCATGTCCTGTTTTATGAAGTGCAGCACTTTTGCTATTGACTCCTCAAGTTTTCCTACCTTCTGCTCTCTAGTAGAGGTCCCTAAGTCGATGGTGGAAATGTTGTAGCTTATACTAGCTTGGCCTACCACGGGCGTTGCTATTTGTGCGGTTTGGGACCCAGAAGCATCCATCGTTATTTTGGATCTCACCTTAGGATTTTTATCCTTATTGGTTGAGCTTTGTGCTTGGGCTAGGATAGCTTCTAGCCTTGCTTTGGGATCCTTAGGAGCGAGAATCTTCTTCTCAAGCTAGTTTCCCAACCACTTGGGCATGGCAGATTCTTCTTTTAGCAGCTCTTGATCACCCTCACCCTTCTCTGATTGGTCCTCCATTTGTGCACCTTTTACCTTGGTGTTGTCTCCCTCCTCCTCATCAAAATCCAAGAAAAATGTGAGGTGCTTGACAAGATGCTTAGTAATCAACTGTCATTGGGGACTCTTTTCTTCCTTAGTGTCCTTTTCCTTTATATTTTCAATCTGTTCGTCTTTGTGCATGTACCCCTTGAGTTGGTCCTCTTCTTTGTCTCTTTCTCCTGTGGGAGGTGGCACAATCTCCATTTGCTTTTCCCCTGCAGGGTCTTTCACAATCTCTGTTATCTTGTCACCCTCCTCCTCTTCTCTAAGAAGTGACCTTCTTGCCTCTCCATTGTGTTTTAGCTGCCGGGCCATCTCTTCTTCAAGATCATGATTGAAGGTCTGTACGATGACCCTACCACCGGCATCCTCCTCCTCATCCCCGCTCTTAGAAGAGCCTGTTCCTTCTTCATAGGCCACCTTGTTAATTGTGCATTGTTCGTACTCTGGGTGCTCATGGTATTCGTCAGCTTCCTCTTTGAATGGTTTCAAGGCCTCTTGCTCCCATCTCTCCCACTCCTCAGAGATCAAAATGGTGGCTTACATAGCCGGTGGTCCTACCGGAGGCTGCAAAGGTTTAGTAGTAGTGAGGACCTACGCTAGGGCTGCTTGAAGAGTGGGATCCATAAGGATCTGGGAGAGCTCAAAAGGGAGATTCTGCATGTGTTTCAAGAAGGCCTCAGGAAAGGTGGGAGCAAGCATCGGTGTGTTCACTGTAGCTAATGGGAGTGATGTGGTAGGTGACATGGTAGCGGAGGAAGAGTCGATCACTATTACAGGCTCAGCCGAAGGTGAAGGGGCAAGGTGGACTGAGATGTCCACTGCCGACGGGGATGTGGCGACCATGGCTAGGGAGTTAGATGATGGGGCAGTCGAAATAGGGAGAGTTGAAAGAGGTTTTAATTGATCTGTAACTTTTGCTTCTTCACCTTCTTGGATTACGGGCTGCTCTGCGATGCCTCCTGTTTGCTTGAGCCTTTTAGAAGGTGAGCCTCCTGGATCTTTCCTTGTGTATACTTTGGGATCCAGAGACTACTTCGTTTCCATTTCTTTCCTCTTCTTAGATTTGGTGATCGGAGGGGACTTGGATGTCCCACCCATTTAAGTTGTAGCGACGACATCCTCAGAGGCACTAGGCTCAATCTTTAGTCCCTCGTATGTCAGGACCACTCGTTGTTGCTTCAGCCAACTCACTTTTCCTCTGACCCATTCTTCAGTTCAGGCCATGATAGGTTTGGTCATGATGTCAAGGTCATCGACCTCCCGTTCATCCCAGTCGATTGCGAGCATCCGAATATTAACGACTGCATTATACCAGGGATCCACGACAGTGTCTTTATCCTCTTCTACTTGATCTGGTATAGGGAACAATTGCACCCTCCTTACAAAGTATGCGGTCATCCTCATATAGTGCCTAGCATGCACCTCTGTCATCCTGACAATTTTCCCAGAAATCCTTGACATTGTGTAAATGGGTGTACTATGGCCCTAAGGCTTTTTCTTACATGCCCAGACGGGTCCATCCATGGGCGAGGAGTGTGTAATTGGAAGTGGTATTCCACTAGATCCTTTTCTAAATTCCCAACACACTGGAAAGTTTGTAGTTTGTACATGCCCCGACCAAGGGTCAAGGGATAGGAGATTCTTGCCAAGTGTTTGCCGCTGAAGACTGACTGTATGTGTTGGAGCTTCCAAGAAAGTTCCAATAGGATGATCCGATCGTTGGGGTACCAGGGCAGTCTGTTCGGTCTTTTAGTGAAACCCTGGGCACAAATGTAGGTAAACTTAGGGAATTGAGGGAACATGAAGGTGTATTTCTTCAGGAACACCCATGCACTATGAGAGACTCTCCTCTCAAAATCGCCTCCAAGCAGTCAGATGACGTAACCGATGAAGGCATCATTGAACCTACAGTACTCTTGAAAATTCCTGAATTGGAGTTAGGGATGTCTGTCATAGAATTTCAATTTTTTCCCTGGCTCCTCGTCAGGTGCCTTAAAAAATCCACTATACTACCTTTGGTCTGCCAAGGAGTAGACCAGATAGGAGTTCATATAGAACTTGGAGCTTTTATTCACAGTTATGAACTACTCATGGAAGCAGTCGCTTATCATGCCTCCCTAGTAGAATGAGGCCTTCGTGGTGAAATCCTCACTCCCATGGAGGATCTTCTCAACAAAGTAAACCATCCATTCCTAGAAGAATGCCACGGTAGGGAGGCCCATTACCCAGCTTAGCATGGTGACCAAGTCATGGTAGTCTTCATGGAAATTGCTGCGGAAGAGTTCTTAGGGAACCTTCGCGGCGCTGCCCCTATTTTCCTTGAGACAATGTTGATTTATCAATCTTTTGCAGCTTGTCAGGTTGTCATCCCATTCTTCCTTACATTCCCCTATGGTGGGTGTTTCCATTTCTTCAAAAGTGGGAAAGTGGAAGGTCTTTGTAATGCCCTCGGCTGACATATCTGCTAGAATATTACCATCTCTGTCGACAATGGTCCTTGTCTCAGTTTTATAGGCCTACCGACAGGCCATGACTAGCTCAGGGGCAATGAGAGATGGGGTGAAGCCCACAACTTTTGCGATTCTGCTTTTCCTGATCAACCTTGCATTCTTGGTTGTCAGGTTGATTCTGACCCTTTGTGTAAACTCATCAATATTGACTTGGCCAATATTGGTGTATGTTATTTCTTTCCAGTCCGTGGTGTTTTTTGATCGTAGAGATTCACCCTAGAACTAGAACTTCATCTGGTCTTTATCCTCCTTTCCATGAGGAGTCTTTCCTGACTTCTTTCCTTTTTCCGCAGTCTCCTCCGAGGGTCTTGCACTTGATTCCATATATCCTGCAAGCAAAGGCATAGTCAGTGCAACCGATCATGAAAGCTTTGACGTTAGTTGAAACCTTGTGGATGAAATCAACTTTAGAAAATTTATCATTCATAAAATCATAATTTTACTTCCAGATGTCATTAGTCCTTTAATTGAGGGATTTTGGACAATCTGGGCCTAGAGGCCCAGACTTCCTCGGCAAAAATGCTATTTTGAAAAGGAAAAGGGGGTAGAGCGATCTGGGAGATTTCTCTCGATCAAATTTCGATGGTTCAAAAGGCTCGTATCGAAGAGGCTTGAATTTGAGAATGTGGGTCGAGATCGAATTTCAAATTTAAGGTTGTTTAGGTCAATTTGAGAGCATCCAGAGTTACAAGGCCGGAAGGCTATCCGGAGTCAGCTGTTTGAAACATCTAGAAACAAAGGGAATTCCAGAGATGAAATTTTGGGGTCTGGGACTCGGCTGGTCCAAGGTTGGTCAATATTTTTATAGTTTTTAAAGTGCTCGGGCCTGAGGAGCCGTGAAGCCATCATGCTTTTTCCGTTTAGAATGGCGATCGTCGGACGGAAGTCCGGAGGGTGTAGCCCGGCAGACTGGACCCCACACTTAGGTTGGACGCTTGATTTTCTTGTTAAGTTTTCGCGGCAAGCAGGAGGGCGAAGCCTGGAGGTCAGAAAGGTGGGTGCGATTTTCTCTTTTGGAATGATAGAAATGGGACAGAGTCCTGGACGACAGAGCCCGGCGAGGTCAAGGATGTTAAAGTTTGACGATTTGGAACCCTCGCGGCAAAAGGTAGGTCAGGACTCGGGAGGTGGGAGGTTGTCGTAGGTTCGTTGTTCAGAACTATGAAGACTCCACGAAAGTTTGTGGATGGAAGTTCACAGACCAGGACCCGAGTTCATGATGGGCGACAGTTTTGAGACCAACGCCAGATGACGAATTGCAAGGCGGGCTCTAGGGATCGAGCAGACGGGGTCCTTCCGCCTTTTGGGAACAATGGGAGCTTGGCAGAATCCCAAACGTGGAAGTCTAAGGGCATGGGCCTGGGAGGCCAAAACTGAGGCCGATTTCAAAGTTCAAATTTTGCAATGCTTTACGACGAACTGACGACAGAAGTCTGAGAATTCAGGCCCGGGAGAGGGTGCAGCCATTTTGAAAAGATGTTTTATTTTGATGAGTTTTAATGGTGGTGGAAGTGTCTGGGCCTAGAGGGTTCAAATTCTCTAGATTAAGAATGACCATGACAAATGAAGGTTCCGAATAAACTTTTGCGGAGCTTTGGAGGTTTTCTAAAAGATTCTAACACATGGGTTTTGTGTGTTTTATTAAGTTTTATCAATTGCACGTGTTTTTTTAACACATGTTCATCATTTTTAGGCATTAAAATCATAAAGAATTCTTGAGATGGAAAACGACAAACCTACCTTGGGAATCCGATGAGAGGAGGCGTACAATCCACTAAGCTTCGACGAATGACGAAAACAGGTGTGAGGGCGACAATCGACGAAGGCAGTGATCTCCTCTTGCAAGCACTCTGATCTCCCTTTGCAATCTTGATAATTGAAAATGATAGGTCAGGGTCCAATATTTATACCCCCTGCCATTAATGACGCATTTAATGTCCGTACGAAGGATAGTTGGGTTGTTGAATTCAAACTCATGGATGGTGGCAGGAGGTCTGGGGCCCGAGGGCCAGAAAGATGCGACCCTACAGCTGCTATAAACCTTATTTTGCAAACTGACGGCCAAGAGGATCCCAGGGCCCAGAGACTAGAAGGACGCAGATCGATGGCTGTTTCAAAATATTTTTTGGAAATCGGCGACGAAGGGGGACTCGGGGCCCAAAGGGCGGAGTTCTGTTAGTGATTCGCCATTGGGAATGACAAACTCCACATGGAGTTCCAGACATCGAAGTCCGGAAGGTCGGGCTCGAAGGAGGCGAAAGCAGCCAAGTAATTTTGCAAGTTTCACCGGACGGAAAATAGGGAGTCGAGTCCCGGGGCTCAGGAAGACAGAAGCCTTCTGCCATTTGGAACGGCGAACACAAGAGGGAAACTCAGCTAGGGAAACCCGGCAGGGCGGGCCCGCTAGGCTCCAAGGCCATCGATAGAGGAAAATTGCCAAGGAGACTCCGCAAGGCACCAAGACTTGACAAAATTGAAGGGGCAAAACACAATCAACTCAAGATGAGACTCTGGAGGTATGGTGACCATGTAGGACACTAAAAAAGGGCACACAAAATGAGGCGGTGACAAAATGACCCGGCAAGGCGAAAGAGAAAGAGGGTCCCTGTTCTGAATGGGGCATGTATGTTGAGGGCACAACACTTATCAACTAAAAAGATTATAATTTATACATTGGTTGTGTTTGTGATTAAAGTGATGATTAAGAAATTTAAAGAAGAATAAACACTCTAGAGAATGCACTATTTATCAAAACAAGTTGTGGATGAACAAGAAGAAGAAGATATAAGTTTTTAAAAGATATAGAAATCTATTTTAAAAATTATAAGGGACCTAAAATTTGTATTACTACTTATTTTGGTAGTTTGATTTTGAAATAATTGAATGATTAGAGAAATTATCTTAAAAATATTTTGTGTTTGAGGAAATTTTAGATCCTAAGAAGGCTAGGTTTATTAAGACTAAATTAAAGTGATATATTGCAATATGGTGGAAATAAGTATAAATGGAAAGGAATGAAGAGATGGGGATTATATAGAGAGAAATATAGAATAATTTTAAAGTTGAATAGTAAAATTATAAAAATTGATTACCACTTAGATATTGTTGAATTTCTTACAAAAATTGTGATAAAAGAATAAGAGTGTAAGGAAATATACTGAAGATTCTATAAGATGATAATTGGCTTAGACATAGTGTAGTAGATGAAGAAAAGGTACATCTAGATAAATAAGTGGATTAAGTGGAACTATTCAAAAATAATTGAGTATGGTAAGACAAATGATAATTAAAGAAACACATCAATTTTCATTAAAGGATGAAGACAAGTCAAAGAAAATATTTGAGAATGTAGAATAGATACTAAATATTATTTCAAAGAGAAATGCATCAAGATGGTTTTGGAAGACCTTATAAAGAAGAAACTAAAGAAATAAGTAGTAGTTCATATTGAAATAAAAAAATAGATGAAGTTAGATTGATGGAGGAAGATATGGTAGATGTAGTGAAAGACCCTTCATATGATCTTATTTTAGATGTGGAATAGGACATAGAGTATTTGAATGTTTCCAAAGAAAATGGAGTATTGGTAGAAGACCTAAAGGTTGTATAGGAGTTACAATGCTTATGAAGAATCAAGAAAATGGTAAATCACAATAAATAAATTAGATAGAGGTGAGTCATTGATCATGAAAAGAGTTTTGGTAAATAGTGATGGTATGTATAAAGAACTAGTTCAAAAGATAAGTCTATTAAGAACTATATATAAGATTAAATATAAGTGTTATAAATTCATCATAAACAATGGTCTAGTAAAGATATTTTAGCAACAAAAGAGATGGTTGATAAGTTAAAATTAAAAATATTAGAATATCCAAATCTATATAAAATGTCATAATTGTAGAAATAACATAAGGTGCTAGTAAGTGATCAATGTTTGTTAAAATTTAAGATTATCATGAGGAATTATTGCATCATGTTAAAGGATGTATTATTGTTGGGAATCTTGGCCATGGTAGTATGAGAATAAATTCATACATTTATATAAGAGAATACTTACTCTATGATAATCATCCAAATCAAAAACTTAGGTGCAGATATGTACCCCAAATATATAGTAAGTGATATGGAAGGGTAGGAGATGACGATGCGGTAAGGTATCCTATGATGGGATGGATTGACACATAATCAAGAAATGATTGGTCTATGGGGCTTTATAGGTATATGATGGGGTTTTAATCATAGATTTATATACACATATTAATGAAAATATGGATATGGGGGGGATGGTATATGGTATATGGTATGGTAGAGGAGGGGGATGGTGAAAATGGTTTGATCATGTTTCATAACGCCCAGTGTTTTCCAACCTTCAATTATTGCAATGAAAACCTTTTCTTATTTAGAGTGTATGAATGTAATGAAAGGAACTTTCAAAATTTACCACAACTATTACTTAGAGAAAAAATTATGTTTCAATTTCCTCATATGATGGAAAAAAAGTATGAACAAAATAATCACAGGTTGGAAAACACAATGGATTGTGAGTGATTTCATTCTACTTATTCTAAGCTCAAGGGTGGAGAGATTGGGGATGAGTTTAAGGTGGGGGATACATAAAACTAAAAAAATTCACATGAGGAGTGATTAACCAATTGGGTTGTTATGTGTAGAGGGTTTTACAACACTATGTGGGTTGTAGGTTTCACAATACCCAGTGTTTTCCAACCTACAATTATTGTAATGATTTTTTTTTTGTTATTTAGAGAGTATGAATGTAATGAAAGGAACCTTGAAAATTTACCACAACTATTAATTAGATTAAAAATTGCATTTCAATTTCCTTATATGATGGAAAAATAAATGCATAAAATAATTACAGGTTGGAATACACAATGGGTTGTGAGTGATATAATTGTGCTTGTTCTAAGCTCAAGGGTGGAGATCTTGGAGAGGAGTTGCATGTGGGGGATACATAAAACTAATCAAATTGACCTAAGGGGTAACTAACCAATTGGGTTGTTACGTGTAGAGGATTTTACAACACTATGTGGGTTGCAGGTTTCATAACACCTAGTGTTTTCCAACCTGCAACTAGTGTAATAAAAACCTTTTTTTATTTAGAGAGTAATAATGTAATGAAAGAAACCTTCAAAATTTAGCACAATTGTTACTTAGAGTAAAAATTGCATTTCAATTTTTTCATCTGATGGAAAAAATGCACCAAATAATCACAAGTTGGAAAACACAGTGGGTTGTGAGTGATTTCATTCTACTTATTCTAAGGTCAAGGGTGGAGAGCTTGGGGATGAGTTTAAGGTGGCATATAAAAAAGTTACCATCCACATTATCAATTAATTAGCGATTATATTTTCACTAAGATATTAATTTTTCCTATATCCATACCATTTCCCATTTATCCCCACTTTGATGAGAATGTCTTAGTGCAACAATATAATCGTAAGTGACATATATTCTCATCTTTAGTTCATGGCCTAATCCCTATCCATCTGCATTGTACCTTGTTGCACTTTAATTCCTTATTCATGCAATCTAATTTTGTCTATTTGATTATTCATCACTCCTTACAATCCAAAATTTTGATAAAATCTTAATCCATGCAATCTAGTTATGCAATCTACATGAAATCATCCAATAAAATTTATGGTATTTTTCCTATACTTGTTGTAAGCATTGATCCAACACTAGAATATTTGGATTGTAAGCTAAAAGTATTTTTATCAAAAAATCTAGTTTGATTCTTTATCAACAAATCCTTAGGAACTAATTTCTATCCTCATTTTACCTAATCTCCAACCTAGTTTCAATATGTAGTGTGAATTGACCCATATTCTATTCAAATTCAAAGAGGTTTTTCATTTTTCCCTACCAACTTGAAGTATTGAATATTTTAGATTGTATTATATGGTTTTGTATAAAGTAGAATTCTAATTCATTTTTACACATTTATAAAAAAGGAAGATTAGTCTAGCTATCACATATTACTTACACCATCATTCAAGGAGCATATTTGAGAATTCACTACCACATAAAAATCTAATTAATTAGTGAAACATATGATTATTACATGGTTTCTTTCAATCTTGAATATTTTTTCACAAGTCATTTTTAATCAAATTATCAATGGGTTTAAATGAGGATAACATGAACCTCACTTAACAATCTCCTTAAAGGTGATTTAAACACCTTGAATTCATAATTATAGATTAAAATATTAGAAGGAAAGACAACCCAATTTTTGGATCACATAACTAAATGTGTTGATCACATAGTACAAGTTGATTATGCAAACAAAGATCTATTTTAAATTACTTAATGGGTATGTGTAGGATCATGATGGACCAAAAAGTGGCAATATGATGGGTATGTGGCTGATGACTTTTTTTTACCCAAAATTGATGAAATGAAAAGGGTTTTTAAAGGAGATTCTCAGCTTTCCACCAATATAAATTATTCTTTACTTTGAATTTAATCAGTAATTATTATTCATTTTCTATTCAAATTATGACTAAAGTCCTAATTGATAGGCTGATTGAAAAACATTTATAGCTTTCAAACAGTATCATATTTTTTTAATCTAAAACATGCGTCACATTCTATGCTTCACATACTATAGGATTAGAAAAGGAAAATTGAATTTCATGAATTTTTGACCAAGTTAAGGTGGTCGACATATGAGTTTTTATAATTTTTAAAAGTTGTAATAAAAATCATAATTATTTACTTGGAAAAAATTACAAAAAATATGCATCACATCTGGACATGAGTCCTCTACTTATATCTAAAATATTATAAAAAATATTATTATTTTATTGTGGTTAGGGTGGTCGACGCATTACTTTTATTTTTCCAAAATTTATACTACATTGAAATTTCAAATTTTCACCAAATAGATTTTTTATTTTTAAACAAACCTAGTATTTTATAAACTAAATTCAATTGGCTACAAATTCTATTCTTACATATTTTTGAATTAATATAGATAACTTATTCAAATTTTTACGTGAAGTTGCCTAACTTTGATTTTTTTTATTTTTTGCCACTTAAGGACCTGTTTTTTCCATGATGATCCTGCACATACCCTAATTGTTCACATTATAATTTCACCCAAGATTCAAATAGAATTTAGTTCACTTTCTATCAAAGTAGAATGAGGCTACATCTAATACAAAACTATGTTTTAGATTATTGGCACATGATATTTTGTATTTTAATACAGTCAAACATGTTTGAAGGAAATAATTAATCACAATAATGTGTGATCATAGTTTTGTGATAAATACAATTTTTAGAAACATAGATAACACTTTTTTAATAATTTTATGTGTTCCTTATGAGTTTGTGAATTCTTAATTAAAAAATAAAACCATATTCTTATAAATGTCACTTTTAAAAAATGTTGTTTACTCTAAAAAATGTAATGAAAAGATACAAAAAATAATCATAATTTATTTCAAGAGTTTGGGAAAACAGTAGTCCAAGAACTGATGGGAGAGCGAAATGGAAGTTGCAAACATTATGAAGAATATGTAGTTATACTATTTTTGTCCTTACTTTTTGGTTGTTGTCATGCTGATGGTTTGTTATGTTTTGACTGTTTTTTGCCCTATTTAGTTATCTTTTGCTTTAGCTACTCTCTTTTTTAAAGGGGTTTGGGGCCCCTTTAAAACTTGTTTACCTCTAATAAAAAATAGTAGTCCAAGAACTCAATAATTCAGCTCGAATTTACACCCTTCTAAGGGTTATGGGGCAACTTGATAGAGTTCCACCTTATTCAAATAACAAAAAAACCATTGTTTATGTTATTTGGTAAATTGGAAATACTTTTCCATAATAAGGGTTACAAAACATAGTGTGTTTTGGGTACCATGTGAAGTGAAGATTACAGATCATGATGTGTTTTGAATCTTGTAATTTTTTATACCCAAACAAACTTTCTTGAAATGGTGTTGTTATTTGAAATGGAGACCTAGATATGTATAGTTATAAATTTATTATGAGAAATTAGAGGTTTCAAAACATGTATTTTAAAACACATTGTGCTTATTAAGATGTAATTCAAAACATACCCAACCCATGTGTTTTAAAACTATGTATATCTATGTTTGAAATTAAAATATCTAGAAAATATATTAGTTGAGTACTTTTTCAACCTGCTATACTTAGGCACATCCACCTTATCTCTAGACATCATCATACAATTGAAACTTTCCCTTTATTCCATTAGTCAACATCATCATCACATTTAGGAGATGCAGGAATAGAGAGAGTTAGAGAGAGAGGGAGGTCTAGGTGGAGAGAGGGAGGGAGAGAGAGGGAAGGAGGGAGATAGTGATTGGTAGGGTGGGAGGGATAGAAGGACCCAAATGGACTTATTCTAAGAGGGGGATATGTGATAGTGGATTGTGGGACACGTAGGGACCCAAAAACACTTGAAAAGAAGTAGAACAAAGTAAATGAAATAGATAATGTATTGACTAAATATATTCTTCCTTCTCTTGAGAATTTCAGGAAGGAGTATGTGAACTATGTTGAATGGGAAAATGGAAATGTAAAACTAAAGATAGGAGGTACTAGAATGTATGAAGTGAAAAGGAATCTACTCTAAGGACACTTGAAAAGAAGCAAGCCAAAGTGAATGAGATAGATAATGTATTGACTAAAGATATTCTTCCCACTCTTGAGAAGTTGAGGAAGGTGTGTGTGTAGTATATTCAATGGGAAAATGGAAATAAAAAACTATAGAAATAGGTACTAGAATGTATGAAATGAAAAATGAATCTACTCTAAAAACAATTGATAAGAAGCAATCCAAACTGAATGAGATAGATAATGTATTGATTGAAGAGATTCTTTCTCTAAAAACATAATTTTTACTGTAACTAATAGTTGTGGTAAATTTTGAAAGTGTATTTCATTACATTTGTACTCTCTAAATAAGAAAAGGATGCATTACAATAATTACAGGTTGGAAAACATTGGGTGTTATGAAACCTGCAACCCACATAATGTTGTAAACTCTCTACACGTAACAACCCAATTGGTTAGTCACCTCTCAAGTCAATTTGATTAGTTTTATGTATCCCCCACCTGAAAATCCTCTCCAAGCTCTCCACTCTTGAGCTTAGAACAAGAAGAATGCAATCACTCACAACCCTCACATGGACAAGAACCTTTTCATTTTGTGTAGCTCAATGTCAACAACCCACATTTTCTCATTATGCAAGGGCACATTGAACTATATTTTTGAACATGGATGGAAATACTTGTATTGTAAGAAATATTTATAGGATGAGAGCCAAGACTAGGTAATTTTAATGGGAGATGATAACCCAAAGGATACATTTAGGATCTAACTTACTTTAGTTCAGGTTCATGTTCCATTCCATCTCTATGAAAGGTTGTTATTGATTTAATTTTCACCCACTTTTCAAGAGACAAGAAAACACACACTAGATCTCTCTCTTTGTACCTCTCCCACCCTACCTTTGTATCTAGCTTTACCTACATCTCTCTTTATTCCTTTCACTTCCATCATACCAACCCAAACACATTATCCTTATTCCTCCTCCATCCTATGAATCCATTTTGGTTCCTATTTCCCACAATCCATTGGATCACATCTCTCCTCCCTACTAAGTCCATTTTGGATCCTTCTATCCCTCCCACCTTATAACTTCCTATCTCCCTCCTTCCCCTCTCTCTCCCTCCTCTCTCACACACAACCTCTCTCCACCTACCCCTCCTTCCCTCCCTCACTAACTCTCTCTATACCCACCCCTCCCACCCTACCACTCTTTGGTATAGTAAAAATGAAATTTCACTTCTTCATCTAATTGGAACAAAAAAATGCTCACATTATTTGTAGTGTTGAAAAAAACACATCATCCCTTGTCATTTATTTCATTATGAAAAGTTTTTGTTTCATACACACTAGAAATGTAATGAATTCCACCTTCAAATTTTAGAACAACCCTTCAATATAGTAAAAATAACATTTCACTTTCTTCATATGATTGGAACAAAAAAATGCTCACATTATCTGTAGATTTGGAAAACAAATTGTCCCCTGTCAGTTATTTCCTTATAAAAAGTTATTGTTTTGTATGAACCAAGAATGCAATGAAGTACACCTTCAAATTTGTTCCCTCTTAATTAGAATGTAATAATTTTGTGTCACTCTCTATATTTATATTATTAGAATGTAAGAATTTATTGAACTTATTAGTACATACACTTTATGCTCTAAAAAATTTCATGTGCCTTGTCAAGTTTTTGTTCATGAGCATCTAACTCCATTGTGGATGGTCATGCATGGTTGGATGTTTCAATAAATGTCTTAGATTGGAACCCAATACATATTTAGAAAGAACTATATAATGTAGAACTATGAGTAACTACAATGAAGTAATGTTGTAAGTAGGGGATGTTATCATCCTAAATGTGTGGCTGCACAACATAGTACACATGAAATATATTTACAAGAATGTTTTTGACCTCCTCCATTTGTTTTCTTATCTAAAAATGAAAGCCTATATACTAATTCCTTTATGTATTTAACATGGTTCACAATGTCTACCGAAAGTAAAAAATTCATGGATTGTAGTCATAAATTATGGATGTTGGTAAGATAAAATGGACCCAAGCATGAGTGAAGAAAAGACACAAGCATTTATTATGGTGAGATTTTTATGAATGTGACATGATTCTCTTTTTTACACTTAGATCTAATTTTTTCCTTTTCCTTATCATTTATTTCCAATTTTATTTGTTCCATGGAATTCTTAAGTTCAAGAATCTTTGAATTCATCTGTTCAACTTCACTTATACAATGATTTCTCACTTTCTTTTCTTGCACAAATTCATGCGCAATACAAAACCTTCTATCTACTTATCTCTCCCCTTCCCTCTCTACTTTCCCTATCTCCCACCTTCCCCCTCTCTCTCCCACACACACACAACCTCTCTCCACTATCTCTCTCTACCTACCCCTCCCTCTCTCCCTAACTCTCTGTATACCTTCCTCACCTACCTTACCTCTCTTTATCTCCCTCCTTGCATCTTTCTCTTCCTCCCTCTCTTCTTCCTACCCTAACACTCCCTATCTTCATCCTTCCCTTTTTCTCTCCCTCTCTCTATACCTCCCACCCTACCACTCCCTATCTCCCTCCTCCCCCCCTCTCTCTCTCTCTCTCCCTCCCTCACTATGTGAAATGCACAAATGAAAATGCAAAAGTGGATGAATTATCCTTATCATACCAACCCAAAAACATTATCCTTATCCCTCCATCCTATTAATCCATCCCAACTTTCCCCCTCTATCTAATTATCTCTCCCATTATCTCTCTACTTTCCTTACCTCCCCTCACTCTCTCTAATAAAAGATATGGAGTGGTAAGATGGGTGAGATAAAAGGACCAATATACAAAAATAAAATATTACCTAGGGTTTGTTTGGTGGATGCAATCCTCTTGAAAAACCTTTTCCCAGCTTTTGTTTGGTGGATGAAATCCTCTCCAAATATACATAAATCACTTTGGTAATGCTTCTTTTCATGTGTTTTTAAGCATATTAATCTTTAATTTCATACATTCTAGTACTTGTTTCCTCCAGTTTTGCATTTCCATTTTTCCATTACACCTAGTGGACATGCTCCTTCCTCAACTTCTCAAGAGAGAGAATAATATCTTAATTCAATAAATTATCTATTATCATTCATCTAAACCATTTATAACCACCCCCCTCCATCATACCAACGAAAAATATTTATCCTTATCCCTCCTCCATCCTATAAATATGGAGTATATTTTAAATTTTCTAATTCAATTGATTTTATTTTGTGTCAAACAAAGATATGAAGATCCTTACCACTCCATCCAAAATCATGGGATAAACTTATAACTTTATGTAAATTTCAAATATTGAACATATAATTATATCTAAATCAATTTTAATAAATTAGCACAAATATGTTACAACCAATAGGGTAGAATTATAATTTTAATCCTACCAAAAAAAAAATAAAAATTTGATAGAAACATGATAAAAACTATATAGTAATAATTATAATATATACATGGGTTGTATTCAATAATAATACCTCTCTCTACCTACCCCTCTCTCTACCTCTCCCTCACCCCTCTTTCTCTCTCTCCCTCTCTCTCACACACACTAGATCTCTCTCTCTCTCTTTATACCTTTGCCACCCTACCTTTGTATCTAGCTTTACCCGCATCTATCTTTATTCATTGCACCTCACCTCTCTCTACCTACACCTCTCTAATTGGATTGCTAACAAAGCACAAATTTTATCCAAGTATAATTTAGCATATAACTTATGATGAGTTTAAATTGTCTACATACCAAACAAACCACAATATTTTCCTTTTCTTTGGTAAGGTCTACAAGAACTATATCCCATGAATATAGATAGAGGTATTTGAACTATGGCCTACCTACTTATAACAATAATTTCACCACAAGGAGGGGCATGTGCACATCACCAAGCAGACCTAATGCTATTGGAAAACACAAAAAATGCTCACATTATTGTAGTGCTAGAAAACACACTATCCCAGGTGTCAATTATTTCCTTATGAATTTTTTTGTTTCATATACAACAAGAATGTAATGAAGTCCATCTTCAAATTTTAGAACAACTATTTTCTACATTAAAAATGACATTTCACTTTCTTCATTTGATTGGAACGAAAAAATGCTTATATTATTTGTAGTGTTGGAAAACACACTATCCCTTATCAATTATTTTCTTATGAAAAATGCTCACATTATTTCCAGTGTTGGAAAACACACTGTTCCCTATCAATTATTTCCTTATTAAAAATGCTCACATTATTGCAGTGTTGGAAAACAAACAGTCTATTGTCAAATATTTCCTTATGAAAAGTTTTTGATTCGTACACAACAACAATGTAATGAATTCCACCTTAAAATTTTAGAAAAACTATTTGATATAGTAAAAATAACATTTCACTTTTTTCATTTGATTGGAATAGAAAATGCTCACATTATTTGTAGTGTTGGAAAACACATTGTCCCTTGTCAATGACACACACACTACCTCTCTACCTCTCCCACCCTACATAGATCTCTCAATTATGTATGCCAGTTCATATCATAATGGGGATATTGAAGGTATCAAGCAACATGATGGGGGGAGGGAGAGGTCTAGCAGGGTAGCATGTGAGGGATAAAGGGAGAGAGAGGAAACAAGAGATACATGGAGAGGTAGGTAGAGAGAGTTAAGGTTGAAGGAATAGAGGGAGAGGTAGATAGAGAGTGAGGGGAGATAGGGAAAGTAGAGAGGGAAGGGGAGAGAGATGTAGATAGAGGAGAGAAGTTGGGAAGGAGGGAGATGTAGGTAGAAAGAGAGGTGGGATGGGATGGATTAAGGGAAAGGTAGGTAGAGAGGGAGAGGGTGAGTGGAGATAGAGGGGCAAGCAGGGAGAGAGGGAAAGAGAGAGGTGTAGTTAGAGAGGTAAGGGTGTGTGTGAGGGAGAGAGGGAAGGAGGGAGTGGTAGGGTGGGAGGGATAAAAGGAGCCAAAATAGACTTAGTACGAGGGGGGGATGCGATGGTGGATTGTGGGACATAGGAACCCAAATTGGATTTATAGTGTAGAGGAGGGAGTGTGGAGGAGGGATAGGGATAATTTTTTTGGGTTGGTATGATAGAGAGGGATGGTGACAAATGGTTTGTAATAATGATAATACATAATGTATTGACTCAAGAGATTCTTTCTTCTCTTGAGAAGTTGCAGAAGGAGCATGTGCACTAGATATGCAATGGGAAAATGGAAATGTAGAACTAGAAGCAACATGTACTATAATGTATAAAATGAAAAAGGAATATGATCTAAAAACACATGAAAATAATTAGACCAAAGTGAATGAGATAGATAATGTATTGAGTGAAGAGATTCTTCTCATTCTTGAGAAGTTGAGTGATTGTATTCTTCTTGTTCTAAGCTCAAGGGTGGAGAGCTTGTGGGGAGTTGCAGGTGGGAGATACATGAAACTAAAAAACTTGACCTAGGGGGTGACTAGCCAATTGGGTTGTTATGTGTAGAGGGTTTTAAAATAGTATGTGGGTTGCATGTTTCATAACACTTAGTGTTTTCTAGCTTACAATTCTTGTAATGAAAACATTTTCTTATTTAAAGAGTACAAATGTAATGAAAGGAAATTTCAAAATTTACCATAAATATTACTTAGAGTAAAAATTGTATTTCAATTTCCTCATATGATGGAAAAAGAAATGGACAAAATAATCGCATGTTGGAAAACACAATGGGTTATGAGTGATTGCATTCTGCTTGTTGTAATGAATCACAACCCATTGTGTTTCCCAACCTGTGATTATTTTGTGCATTTCATTTTCCATCATATGAGGAAATTGAAACACAATTTTTACTCTAAGTAACAGTTTTGGTAAATTTTGGAAGTGCCTTTCATTACATTCGTACTCTCTAAATAAGAAAATGTTTTCATTAAAACAATTGTAGGTTGGAAAACATTGGGTGTTATGAAATCTGCAACCCACATATTGTTGTAATTTACCCTCTACACGTAACAAACCAATTGGTTAGTCACCCCTCAGGTCTATTTTATTAGTTTTATGTATCCCTCACCTGCAAATCCTCCCCAAGCTCTCCATCCTTGAGCTTAGAACAAGAAGAATGCAATCACTCACAACCCACCGTGTTTTCCAACTTGTAATTATTTTGTGTATATTTTTCCATCATATGAGGAAGTTCAAACACAATTTTTACTCTAAGTAACAATTGTGGTAATTTTTTAAAGTTCCTTTCATTACATTTGTACTCTCTAAGTAAGATATTATTTTCATTACAACAATTTCAGGTTGGAAAAAACTGGGTGTTATGAAACCTGCAACCCATTTACTATTGTAAAACCCTCTACATGTAACAACCCAATTGGTTAGTCACCCCTCAGGTCAATTTGATTAGTTTTATTTATCCCCCACTTGCAAATCCTCCTCAAGCTCTCCACCCTTGAGATTAGAACAAGAAGAATGCAATCACTCATAGATAATGTATTGACTGAAGAGATTCGACCCACTCTTGAGAAGTTGAGGAAGGTGCATGTGCAATATATGCAATGGGAAAATGGAAATGCAGAAGTAGATAAAGTCAAGAGGTTTTGTATTGCATATGAATTTGTGCAAGAAAAGAAAGTGAGAGATGATGCTATAAGTGGAGTTGAACAAATGATTTTAAATATTCTTGAACTTAAGAATTCCATGGAACATATACAATTGGAAATAGATGATAAGGAAAATGTAAAATCATATCTAAGTGTAGAAAAAGAGAATCAGTTGGGTCGATACATGAAAGTCTTATCTAAAAAGTTAGAAAATTATTATAAATAACTTGTTAAAAGAAAAATTTGCATTCTCTAATCATAAATACACTCTCAAAGATGAATAGAAAGTGGTTGCAAAGCTACATAAAAGTATTTAGTACATTGAAAAATCTATCCAAGAAAGGGATGTTGTTGTCATAAGGGTTGATGAGGGAGCAACTCATCTAAATATTTAAGTAAAAGATATGAAAACGAAGTTAGAAGACCATGAAAAGGAATAGAAGGGGGTGTTATCAACTAAGAGTAGTGGGGATGAGGAAAATGTGTCGATGATATCACTCCTTGTGCTCTCCTCCCTTGAGCTTAGAACAAGAACAATCATATCACTCACAACCCACTGTGTTCTCTAACCTACAATTATTTTGTGCATTTATTTTTCCATCATATGAAGAAGTTGAAATGCAATTTTTACTCTAAGTAACAAGTGTGGTAAATTTTTAAGGTGTCTTTCATTACATTCATGCTCACATTATTGTGGTGTTGGAAAACACACTGTCCCTTGTCAAATATTGTAGTGTTGGAAAACACACTATCCCTTGTGTCCACCATGTTTTCCATCCCACAATTATTTTTGTCATTTATTTTCCATCATATGAGGAAATTAAAATTCAACTTTTACTCTTAAGTAACAGTTGTGGTAAATTTTGATGGTTCCTTTTATTTCATTCAAACTCTCTAAATAAGAAAAGGTTTTCATTTTAAAACAATTGCAAGTTGTAAAACACTAGGTGTTATGAAACCTGCAAGCCACATATCATTGTAATTTTGATGGGATATGATAACCCAGAGGATAAATTTAGGATCCAACTTGCTTTAGTTCATGTTCATGTCCCATTCAATCAAGCGTCTGAGAGACCATATCAAATAGAGCAAGGGTACACTCCATTTTAACTCTATCTAAGGAGAAATTTTATTTAAAGTAAAAGGTATTGTCTATTTTCTTTATCTTTATGTTTAATGCCTTATTTCATTTTCTTGTCTTTAGACTAGAAAAATGAATGAATATTTTGGTATGGTAGTTATCCCCAAAAGAAAATAAAATACCTTTGGTTTCTTGTGAAAATTTATGTAGGTAAAATGGTTGAATAGATACAAGAATCATTTCTATCCAAAATAAAGCTTTTGGATTTTAGATTATTTGGAACCTATGAAAAAATGTGCATCTTACACAGGCTAAAATCCTCAAAAAAAAAATCTACACATACTGTACTAAACAAGAAAATTAATAATCTCCCACCCTCTAAAAGGGACAAGTAGGACATTCAAAACCAACCACCTAACACATGAAAGAGGAAGATTGACTCATGTATGACCAAACCTTAAATCAACATTTGACTCAAGTGGATTTAGGATGGATGGAGTGGAGAATAGTTGGAAGATTGTGCATACTTGTACATGTAAAGAGAAATGACACATGTCAGATGATGGAAAATTTTAGAATTGGAGGAATATTAAATTATGAAAAATGGTAATGAAATATTAAGGTGGATTAATTAATTAACTGGGTTTAGCAAAAGTATTGAGTTGGGGCTCACATGTAGTCATTTTCATCCACACCTTTATGATATTAGAGCCAACCTTTTGTAACATGACATAGTCACCATGATGCAAATAATTAATCTAAGAGTTGATAAATATCAATGAATGAATTTAATTCTATTTTTATGAATAGTTAGGAATTTGTGGTAGGGTGAGAGAGAGAGGGAAGGAGGGAAATAGGGATTAGTAGGGTGGGAGGGATAAATGGAGGGAGAGAAAGATGGAAGGAGGGAGATAGAGAGAGGTAGGGTAGGAGAGGTAGGCATATAAAGAGTTAGGGAGACAGGTAGGGATAGGTGGAGAGAGGTTGTGTGTGTGAGGAAGAGAGGGAGGGAGAGAGATAGATAGAGGAAAGGATGGAGATAGGGAGTGGTAGGGTGGGAGGGATAAAGGGAGGGATAGAAAGAGGCAAGGAGAAGGCATCTTACGTTGAAAGAATCAAATTCTATAGGAGAAGGAATCTTAAATAATATAGGAGGAGGCACTAATGATGAATCAACCTTACTTCTCTCTCTCTCTATACAACCTTAATTCTATGATGAAGGTTATTTCACTACATCTACCATATAATCCCCCATCTATCTAATATCCATCTATTATTTTATTTCATTATGAACTATTACTTCCTCTTTCTTCAATTTCTTCATTATAAAATCTTTCAACACCATCTTTATGTCTCTCTTTGGGTTAACCCATCATCATCATTTCAGTAATCCATTAGGTTAAACCTTAAACCATAAACCCTAAACCTAACATCTATCATCATTGCATTAATCGATTGCATGAAACTATAAATGATTAGTGTTATCCATATTTACATTGTAATTGATTAATTGAACTATTGAAGGCCGAATTTTACCATATCGATTAATGTGTTTATAAGGCATGTCGATGAGAGTTTGAAATATTCAAATGCCTTATAAAAGCTATGAATTATTAAATAAGAAAATGATAGAGAAACTAGACTTTTTTTAAACAATGATGGTATCGATAAAGAACTAGTACAAAGGAGAAGTCTCTTTCGAAATATATACAAGACTAAATATAAGTGTTATAAATTAAAAAAATGGTAGTAAATATATTTTAGCACCAAAAGAGATGGTTGATAAGTTAAAATTGAAAAGGTTAGAATATCCAAGTCCATATAAAATTTCCCAATTCTAGAAATAACATAAGGTACTAGTTAGTGAGCGAGGGAGGGAAAGATAGATTTGAAAAGTAGTTATCACTAGATCATAATAGAGGGAGGGAGAGATAGATTTGGAAAGTAGTTATCTACCTCTCCCTCCCCCCTCTCTCTCACACACAAGATCTCTCTCTTTATACCTCTCCCACCCTACCTTTGTATTTAGATTTACCTACATCTCTCTTTATTCCTTGCACCTTACCTCTCTCCCCCCTCTTTCCCTCTCTCTCTCCCTCCCTCCCTCTCTCTCCCCCTCCCCCCTCTCTCTATCTGCACTCACCCTCTCCCTCTTGACCTACCTTTCCCTCAATCCATCCCACCCACCTCTCTTTCTACCTACCTCTCCATCCTTCCCAACTTCCCCCCTCTATCTACTTTTATCTCCTCTTCTCTCTCTAATTTCAATATCTCCCATCACTCTCTCTACCTATCTATCCCTCTATTCCTTCAACCTTACCTCTATTTACCTACCTCTCCATGTCTCTCCCTCCCCCTATCCCTCTATCCTTCTACACCTCTCTCCACCTATGGGAAGAGGAAGGTTAGGAGGGATGGTGAGAGAGGAGCGATAGAGTGAAGTATAGAGGAATGCATTTATTCCATGGAATTATTAAGTTCAATATGGATTTTGAGTTAATACATTTTTTTACCAATGTTTTCCATATTTGCATTATAAATGATTAATTGAATAAATTGAATAATGAACTGATAAAACTATAAATGATTAATTAAATAATTGAAGAAGGCTCTTTTTTACCATGTAATTGGTGCAATCATCATAATTAATAATTAATGATTTTCCTCAAATGTGTTTATAAGGCATGTGGATGAGAGTTTGAAATATTCAAATTCTTTATAGAAGCTATGAATTATTAAAGAAGAAAGTGATAGAGAAACTAGAGTTTTTTAAAACAATGATCATATTGATAAAGATCTAGTACAAAGGAGAAGTCTCTTAAGAAATATATACAAGAATAAATATAAGTGCTATAAATTCATCATAAACAATGGTAAAAAATAGAAGTAGATAAAGATTGGGAAAGTAGAGAGGGAAGGGGAGAGAGAAGTAGATAGAGGGGGGAAGTTGGGAAGGAGGGAGATGTAGGTAGAAAGAGAGGTGGGATGGGATTGATTAAGGGAAAGGTAGGTAGAGAGGGAGAGGGTGAGTGGGGATAGAGATAGGGAGGGAGGGAGAGAGAGGGAAAGAGGGAGGTGTAGGAAGAGAGGTAAGGGTGTGTGTGAGGGAGAGAGGGAAGGAGGGAGATAGGGGGTGGTAGGGTGAGATGGATAGAAGGACCCAAAATATACTTAGTAGGAGGGGGAGATGTGATGGTGGATTATGGGACATAGGCACCCAAATTGGATTTATAGCTTGAAGGAGGGATAGGGATAGGGATAATATTTTTGAGCTGGTATAATGGAGGGAGACGGTGACAAATGGTTTGGAAGAATGATACACATAATGTATTGACTTAAGAGATTCTTCCTTCTCTTGAGAAGTTGAAATGGAAAAGGAATTTGAAGAAGTAGACCAAAGTGAATGAGATAGAGAGTGTATTGACTGAAGAGATTCTTCCCACTATTGAGAAGTTGAGGAAGGTGCATGTGCAGTATGTGCAAAGGGATTTTGTCAATGTAGAAGTGGATACAGTCAAGAGATTTTGTATTGCATATGAATTTGTGCAAGTAAAGAATGTGAGAGATGATGCTATAAGTGGAGTTGAACAAATTAACTCAAAGATTCTTGAACTTAAGAATTCTATCCAGAACAAATACAATTGGAAATAGATGACAAAGAAAAGGAGAAATCAGATTTAAGTGCAAAAAAAGAGAATCAATTGGGTGGAGACATGAAAGGATTATCTAGAAAGGTAGACAAGTCTTGTAAATAACTTGTTAAAAGAAACATCTACATTTTCTAATCGTAAAGACACTCTGAAAGTTGAGAAAAAAGTGGCTACAAAGCTACATAAAAGTATTCAAGAAATTGAAAACTATATCCAAGAAAGGGATGTTTCTAACCTAAGGGTTGATGAGGGAACAAATGATCTAAAGATTCTAGTAAAATATATGACAAAAATGTTAGAAGATCATGGAAATGAATAGTAGGGGGTGTTAACAGGTAAGAGCAATGGAGATGAGGAAAAATTTGTGTTGCATCTTTTCCTCACTCTCTCTACCTACCTTTCCCTCTATTCCTTCAACCTTACCTCTCTCTACCTACCTCTCCATGTCTCCCTTATTTTAGGCTAATATACATCTAAGAATAAAGATAATGTTATACTAAATTCCAAATACAACAATCTCTTATTACACAAGCCACAATCTCTCCTTCCCTCTTTCTCTCCCTCCTTCTATGCCTCCCACCCTACCACTTCCTATCTCCCTCCTTCCCTCTCTCTCTCTCTCCCTCTCAAGTATCTCTCTCTCTCTCCATCTCCCTCTCTCTCTCTCTCTCTCACTCTCTCTCTCTCTCCCTCTCAGGTCTCTCTGTCTCTCACTCTCCATCTTCGTCTTGGGTCTCTCTATCTCTCACTCTCCATCTTCATCTTAGGTCTCTCTCTCTTTCTCTCCTGCTCCCTCCCTCCCTCCCTTTCCATCTCTCTCTCTCTCTCTCTCTCTCTTAGGTCTCTCCCACTCCCTCTCTCTCAGGTCCTTTGGGATTTAAAACCACTACTTTGATACCATGTGATAAAATTGTGACTAGAGAATATATTTAAGGATTATCCAACCATACAACCAATTACACAAAACCTCACAGTAGAATTCGATAACATAATAAATTAATAAAAATATAAATGAGTAATTTATATAATTGCATTTACTATCTTGTCTTAAGGGCTTACAACATGAGACCTCAACCTTTAATGAATCACATACACAACCACTATATAGAATATAATATTTTGAGTTGATATGTGATATAATACTCTTCACAACGTGCTACTAAACTTAACCAATACTAACAAAAAAATATCTTTTGGAGCTATTAAAAAATCACCTTTGAGTGATGACCAATGATATTTATATAGAGTGAATCCATTTCTTATTTAGACTATAAATAACTTATGAGGGTGATCCTTGAGACCTTAATACATGACACAAAATAGAATAATAATTTCACTACCATACCTTAATGGTAATCAAGAATAATAATAATTTCTAAATAGGGTGTATCGTACTGTCCCCTGTCAATTATATCCTTATAAAAAGTTTTTTGTTGCATACACACCAAGAATACAATAAAGTCCACGTTAAAATTTATAACAAATATTTGGTACAATAAAACTGGTATTTTACTTCTTCATCTGATTGGAACAAAAAAAAGCTCACATTATTTGTATTGTTGGAAAACACATTGTCCCTTGTCAATTATTTCGTTATGAAAAATGCTCACATTATTTCCAGTGTTGGAAAACACACTGTCTCGTGTCAATTATTTCCTTATGAAAGATGCTCACATTATTGGAGTGTTGGAAAAACACAGTCCCTTTTTAGATATTTCCTTATGATTTTTTTTTGATTTGTACACACCAACAATGTAATGAAGTCCACCTTAAAATTTTAGAAAAATTAATTGGTATAGTAAAACTAGAATTTCACTTTCTTCATTTGATCAGAACAAAAAAATGATCACATTATTTGCAGTGTTGGAAAACACACTGTCCCTTGTCAATTACTTCCTTATGAATTTGCAGTGTTGGAAAACACAATATCCCTTGTTAGTTATGTAATGAAGTCCACCTTCAAATTTTAGAACAACTCTTTGGTTACAATAAAAATGACATTTCCAACTGTCCCTTGATAGCCTGGGATAGTGTATTTTTCACTTTCTTGATATGATTGGAACAAAAAATGCTCACATTATTTGCAGTGTTGGAAAACACATTGTCCCTTTTCAATTATTTCCTTATGAATTTGAAGTGTTGGAAAACACACTGTCCCTTGTCAGTTATGTAATGAATTCCACCTTCAAATTTTAGAACAACATTGGAATTAACTAATAGGGGATAGTGTGTTTTCCAATAGGGGATAGTGTGCTTTCCAATAGGGAACAAAAAAATGCTCACACTATTTACAGTGTTGGAAAACACACTATCCCTTGTCAATTATTTCCTTATGAATTTGCAATGTTGAAAAGCACACTATCCCTTGTGTAGGAAAAATGCTCACATTGTTTGTAGTATTGGGAAACACACTGTCCCCTGTGTACAAAAAGTGGACAGGGGATATCATTAGAATGTAATATTTCTAGAAATAACTAGCAGGGGACAGTGTGTTTTCCAACATTGGAAATATGATTGGAACAAAAAATGCTCACATTCTTGGTAGTGTTGGAAAACACATTGTCCCCTGTGTAGGAAAAGTGGATTGGGGACATCATTAGAATGTAAGATGTCTAGAAATAACTAACATGGGACAGTGTGTTTTCCAACAGGGGACAGTGTGTTTTCCAACATTGGAAATAATTGACATGGGACAGTGTGGTTTCTAATAGGGAACAAAATAATGCTCACATTATTTGTAGTGTTGGAAAACACACTGTCCCTTGTCAATTATTTCCTTATGAATTTGTAGTGTTGGAAATAGACTGTCCCTTGTCAGTTATGTAATGAAGTCCACCTTCAAATTTTATAACAACTCTTTGGTTACAGTAAAAATGACATTTCACTTTCTTGATATGATTGGAACAAAAAAATGCTCACATTGTTTGCAGTGTTGGAAAACACACTATCCCCTGTGTAGGAAAAGTGGACAAGGGACATCATTAGAATGTAAGATGTCTAGAAATAACTAACAGGGGATAGTGTGTTTTCCAACATTGGAAATAACTAATAGGGGATAATTTGTTTTACAACAGGGGCCAGTGTGTTTTCCAACATTGGAAATAATTAACAAGGGACAGTGTGTTTTCGAACATGGAACAAAAAAATGCTCACATTATTTGTAGTGTTGGAAAACACATTGTCCCTTTTCAATTATTTCCTTATGAATTTGCAGTGTTGGAAAACACACTGTCCCTTGTCAGTTATGTACTGAAGTCCACTTTCAAATTTTAGAACAACTCTTTGGATACAGTGAAAATGACATTTTAGTTTCTTGATATGATTGGAACAAAAAAATTGCTCACATTGTTTGCAGTGTTGGAAAACACACTATCCCCTTTGTAGGAAAAATGGACAGGGGACACCATTAGAATGCAAGATGTTTAGAAATAACTAATAGGGGACAGTGTGTTTTCCAACATTGGAAATAACTAATAGGGGATAGTGTGTTTTCCAATAGGGGACAGTTTATTTTCTAACATTGGAAATAACTAATAGGGGACAGTGTGTTTTCCAATAGGGAACAAAAAAGTTCTCATATAATTTGCAGTGTTGGAAAACACACTATCCCTTGTCAATTATTTCCTTATGAATTTGTAGTATTGGAAAACACACTATCTCTTGTCAGTTATGTAATGAAGTCCACCTTCAAATTTTAGAACAACTCTTTGGTTACATTAAAAATGACATTTCACTTTCTTGATATGATTGGAACAAAAAAATGCTCACATTGTTTACAGTGTTGGAAAACACACTATCCCCTATGTAGGAAAAGGGGATAGGGGACATCATTAGAATGTAAGATGTCTTAAAATAACTAACATGGGACACTGTGTTTTCCAACATTGGAAATAACTAATAGGGGACAATGTGTTTTCCAATAGGGGACAGTGTGTTTTCCAACATTGGAAATAACTAATAAGGGACAATGTGTTTTGCAACAGGGGACATTGTGTTTTCCAATAGGGAACAAAAAAATACTCACATTATTTGCAGTGTTGGAAAACAAATTGTCCCTTTTCAATTATTTCCTTATGAATTTGCAGTGTTGGAAAACACACTGTCCCTTGTCAGTTATGTAATCAAGTCCACCTTCAAATTTTAGACCAACTCTTTGGTTACAATGAAAATGGAATTTCACTTTCTTGATATGATTGGAACGAAAAAATGCTCACATTGTTTACAGTGTTGGAAAACACACTATCTCTAATGTAAGAAAAGTGGACATGGGACATCATTAGAATGTAAGATGTCTAGAAATAACTAACAGAGGACAGTGTGTTTCTGAACATTGGAAATAACTAACCTGGGACAGTGTGTTTTCCAACAGGGGACATTGTGTTTTCCAATGTTGGAAATAACTAACAGGGAACAATGTGTTTTCCAACAGGGGGCAATGTGTTTTCCAACAAGGAACAAAAAAATACTCACATTATTTGCAGTGTTGGAAAACACACTATCGGTTGTCAATTATTTCCTTATGAATTTGTAGTGTTGGAAAACACACTGTCCCTTGTCAGTTATGTAATGAAGTCCACCTTCAAATTTTAGAACAACTCTTTGGTTATAGTAAAAATGACATTTCACTTTCTTGATATGATTGGAACAAAAAAATGCTCACATTGTTTACAGTGTTGGAAAACACACTATCCCCTATGTAGGAAAAGTGGACAAGGGACATCATTAGAATGTAAGATGTCTAGAAATAACTAACAAGGGACAACATGTTTTCCAACATTGGAAATAACTAATAGGGGACAGTGTGTTTTCCAACAGGGGATAGTGTGTTTGCCAACATTGGAAATAACTAATAAGGGAGAGTGTCTTTTCCAACAAGGAACAAAAAAATGCTCATATTATTTGCAATGTTGGAAAACACATTGTCTCTTTTCAATTATTTCCTTATGAATTTGCAGTGTTGGAAAACACACTATCCCTTATCAGTTATGTAATGAAGTCCACCTTCAAATTTTAGAAAAACTCTTTGGTTATAGTGAAAATGACATTTTAGTTTCTTGATATGATTGGAACAAAAAAATGCTCACATTGTTTGCAGTGTTTGAAAACACATTATCCCCTGTGTAGGAAAAGTTGATAGGGGACATCATTAGAATGTAAGATGTCTAGAAATAACTAACATGGGATAGTGTGTTTTCCAACATTGGAAATAACTAACAAGGGACAGTGTGTCATCACTATATTATAATGATGTACCCCTTGTTCATATGATGATGACATTAATTTGGTAGATGAACTCAAAAAATTGTGGCACATCTTTTGCCAATAATACAAATGTTATTACCTACCTGGTACATTGAATTTTTGTTAGTATACACATCTTATTAATACTTCACGTGATTTATAACCATATAGGTATGTTTTGAGTTTATATTTGTATATTTTGAGGATGATGCATAAAATTAAGAATTACCACTATCTTGTGAATCCAACATTTTAGAAATTCAATTTCTTCTTTGCAATACTTTGGATACTAATGCATGACATTGAGACCATCTCTCTTTTTTTCACCCATGGTTTCATTTTTTTTTGGATGCTAATATAGGACAATAAGATTATCTACACCATAACATTTCTATGCTCTAAGTCATATTTGTCCATTACCACTCCTATGTTTTCTTTTTTATGTTATGAACTTTTATTTTGGCATATCTTTTGTTTACTTGTTACTTGTTATGGGCACTTATTTCTCTTTTACTTGTTTCCATTTAGTAGTAGCACAATTTCATGTGCATACTTTGTTTTTAGTAATAACACTACGAACTATCTTATGTTAGCAAGAGCACAACCAACCATATCAAAACTTTTAAGCAATTCTATTTCACTAAAGAATAAAACATTTGGCCACCATGTAGTAAGCTTCTTTAGGGAGAACATAAAGTGGAGAGGGAAAAATGCATTTGATCTATTCTTTAAAAGGATAAAATTTCAAACATGAAAAGCTTATCTATTGATAACTTCAATTTTACATAGATTAGATGTAAAAAGATGCTACATAGAAGGGTTGTCATCCCCAAAGATTTATACAACTCAAGATCATAGAAATGAGGAAGATATTCCTCTAATAGGAAAATAAACCCCTATATGACAATGATTCATTCTCTATAGTGAGATATTTTATGCATTTACAATAGTTTCAATGTGTTCAACATTTTCAGAGCTCTCATTTTCTTCCCAAATCTCAAGAAAGGCTTCCTTTATATTGTGAATGCTTTCAAGTGCGAAGTCTGCTTCCTTCATAAATAAGAAACATCAGAAAACTGTTCTTGCCTTGTCATAACCTGTAAAGCTTGAAAAATGAGAAAGCCAAACAACATATTTACTAAAGGAAAGAAAAAAAACATTTTTGAGAAAACAGGAAAAAAATAGAACATTCTTGAATTAAGAGAGGAACTGAAAGAATAATCACAATAAAAATAAAAGAAAAACTACAAAAGTGACTCCAAGTTGAAAACTGGAAACAACAACTTGCAGATGCCTTCAAGTTAAAATTGGGTGGCTTGGTGAAGCAGGGAAGTAAACCTGAGAGGGCAATAAAATTAGACACTCATTACCATGAATCTATAGAGAGAAAACATACATTGACATGAAATAGACGTGTACAGTTCATGAAAGATGGGTAGACACTCATTACCCCGATTCCCCAGAGGAGAAAAATAAAAACTCCAAATCTAAGCAAAACAAAAGCCTTGTATTGTTGAAATATACATTCCATAAACAAGCAATTCTGCCCTTGGCCAAATCAATAGTAGTAGTAACATGGACATCAATAAAATCCAAAGTCGTTATGAAAAAACCCACATAATTGCAGCAAGCTTAAAAAGTAACATCAACAATGCCAATCCAATCCACAACAATAGAATGCACAACAGTTATGGAGTTACCAACATCACTTCAGTATGCCAAATTGATAATATCAGCATGAGCTTCAAAAACATCTTAAACTTTTGTGAGGGCACCCAAAAAATTATAGCAAACATCGATAACAATTCTAATTCAATTCGCGACAATATTTATGCCAATTTCCATCCAATCTTCAATGATTCCAACACCAATGTCAATAATAATAGAAACAGATCTTGCGACAGGACCAAATACAAAAATGAAATGGCAGATGATATAGAAATAATAATAGAAACAGATCTTGCGACAGGACCAACATACAAAAATGGCAGATGATATGTTAGAACAACTGAATGGCACTGAAAAATGAAGTCTAGAATTATAATACTGGAAAGACATAGTATGAAAATGCCCAATTTACATACATATATTAGCAAAAAGATAACACTGTGTAATGCATTTGAAACCCCAGGAATTAGAAACAAACCATATTATTTAACACACTGCCATGCCACTCCCAGTTGCAGAATTCTCCCCTTACCCTGCAGTCACGTCTATGTTTCTAGCATTTTCTGCATGATGGAGATGAGAGAAGGAAGACTTGTATCATTCTCAGTGTGAAGTTTTTATCACAACATATTCCTACTCTTGAACCCAGAATGGCACCCGAAAGTTTCTTTACAGATGTTCCATGAGAATAGCATACAACACTTACAGAACTGAATGATACTGAAAAAAGCAACTTGCGGTCCAGAAGGACTTGAGGAATTTGTAAAAGAAGACAAATTTGTAAAAGGCCACTAGGACTCATACCCGCTGCACAGTGTCACAAAAACAGAACACCAAATCCGCACAGTGTTGCAAGAACCAGAACACCAAATGCAGCCATCCCCGGCACACATTATTGTATGTAACAGAACAAGTGAAAACCCAAAGCGGCAGCCATTTGAGACGCTACATCGCCACTTCAAACGTTGATCTGCCAAGCATTTCTCTCGGCAACAGATGCACCTGAAAAATTGAAAACACAATTAATTGCGAAATGGACCAGAAAAATCAGATATATAACGCATTCTATTCTTACAGTGCTGTGAATAAACACATTCTGGCTTTCTTCCAAACAATAAATAGTTGCAGATCAGGATTTCTTTGAATGGTTTGTTGACGGTGCTCAAAATTCATGTTGTGCGTGCAAATGAAAATGGAAGAGGATTTTTGAAACATTTAAACGTACATAGCTTTTAAAAACTCCCGCTTAAAACTCCCACTTACTTTCAAAACTACCCTCTGTCGTCGTCCATCTGTCAGTCAAGTCTTTCCATTAATGCATTTTAACTTTCCTTCGGTCTGTTTTATGTAGCGTGTGAGATGGGGATGGGATGTTAAATGGGGATGGGATGTTAATGATATCATGTTATATACATAGGTGCTTTTTGTCTAGAGTTAGCCTTTTCCATTTAACTTGTTTGGTGGGTTTTGTGGCATATTTTTTGTTGTAGGGTTTCACTGTTCACATTCAATCATTGGAGATTTCATAGAATTTATTGAAATTCTCTTGGTCCTAATTGACCTCAAAGCAGTGTCAACATAATACATCTCTATGGAAGCCATTTGCATAGCCCCTTTTGACTTACCAAACCCCCATCATGGCATTCTCTATTATTTGGCATTTTTCATTATTTCTATGTGGATTTAAAACTTTTCATCATAGTTAATAAACCACCAGCCAATTACTAATTGCTAGTGGTATTTTATACACCATGTTAACCCCCTTAACCACCAAAGGTTAGTAAAAACAAGTTGTGATTAGCGTACCACTCAATCGTGGTTATTAGAATGTCAGGTCAAAATCACTAAACACCAGATTATCTATTTGAGCTTGTAAGGGGGTAGTATTTTATCTTTTCCATAACTTGAAAAAAGGGATATGTTGTTTCAAACATGAATAGTTACACAAATTTTTCTTTGTCATAGGCACAATGGTGTCATTAATTTAATTTAATTTAATTTTTTTAACTATTTTTTAAGATTTTGAAAGTCAATATTGTAAATTTTTTTTAAAAAGGCATAATTTTCATCTTCATTATCAAAATTTTGTAAACTATTTTTTATTTGCATTATAATTTTACTAGGAATTCATTTTTGCATGTTATTTTAAGATCTAGATTGGCAACTTTTTACAAATTGTAAAAATCTATTTGAGATAAACAAAAGAATTTGGTATTCAGTCTTAACAAACTTGTAAATTTTTATTGTACATATTTCTAGGGGGCCTAAAATTAGTAATACATCAAATAGATGGGATTTTATTGTGTCTCTTTTTGTAAAAATAGACCTAATCCTAACCCTATTTAACTTCAACAAATGGAAGAAATCAATAGAGATAAAGATCAAGAAACTAGGATTGCAACAAGTCACAATGGGTTTGAAACTTGAACCCATAGGAGAAACTGAAAAATGAAAATGACATAGTCACAATGATGAAGTCTATGGTACTTTATGTATGTCCATTTCTCCCAACCTTCTCTGTCACATTAATTTTACACAACACCTAATGGTGTATGGGGGAATTAATTGAAGAATGAACTAATATGTCTTAATCCACACGAATCTAACACAATTTATGATTTATTCCCTAAATTGGATTTTCCAAGGTTCCAACTCAAGCATGTGGAATAGAAAAAAAAAGATGAAAAATTGGTCCTAACCATCTTATCAAAGTTAGGTATTCAATATTTAGTGTTTATTTCTACTTTTAATGTAAAAAAGAATGCTTTTGGTGCATGCTACATCATGCCTTCTCTTTCAATTTTTTTTGCTAATCTCCCAAAGGAGCAAGAAAAAAAAATTCAAATGGGTACCATGAAGCCTTCAAAGCCATAAGATCTTGTTGTAAGTAAATAAAGGTTCTAAAACCTAAGGGAAATAAATAAACTAAGCATCAAGCTAATGTATCCAAACTAGAGACTCCATATAATTCATCTTCCTCATCAAAATGGAAATATTCTAAGGAGAAGCCCAAATGTATTTATTGTACGAAAAAAGGCATAAAAATCACTAGTATCATTAAAAGGAAATCGATCACTTGAAACATCTTCAAAATTAAATTCAGTTGCCTACATCCATGATGGATGGTTCTTCCTCTTTTCCATCCACATCATCCACAAATTTAGATAAATTTAAGAACAAGTGTATGACACTCTTGTCTTCTACAAAAAATACATCAAATAATTGACTTGTTGATTTTGGGGCATTGCACCACAAGGCTGCTGTAGATCGAGGTAGAATTTGGGGGATAAGCATGAATCAATAATAGCAACAAAAAAACTATCTAATTCAAGCTAAAGAATAACTTAATCCAACAATGAAGCACAAATGACAATAGGAATCTAAATAATAATGCAATAGTACTCAATGTCTATGCCAAAGTTGATTATTATTTATTGCTTTTCTCCATTGTTCTTTGTTTGTTCTCAAATTTGTAGTATGCAACTTGTATGATGAGCTTGATGTTGATGCAAGATAGCTAGATCTCAAGATAGTAAAACTTCAAAGATTGTGGTTAGGTTGGAATGAGATGATGGCTTGATTTTATAGAAATCCCAATTCAAACAAAGGGCGAGGATTGAATGATGAGGTATCATGATCAATGTATGCGATTAATTGAGAGGAAAAGTGATAAGGATGGGAAGGATATACCAAAAATCAATAAATTAGTTGATATTTAAGGCATAGCTAAGAAGGAACAAATTAAATAATAATAGCAATCATTTCATTTAAAAGAGGGAAATGAATAATTAAATAATTAAAAATAATTATTTAATAAAAGATAGAAGGAAATGATAAATAATTAAATAATTTAAAATAATTATTTAATTATGGATAAGAGGAAAATGATAAATAATTAAATAAATAGGATTTATTTAATTATGGAGGGAAAAAGCTAATGAATAATTAAATAAGTAAAAATAATTATTTAATTATAGAGGAAAATGAAAATGAATAATTGAATAAATAACAATTTATTTTATTATAGAGGGAAAAGGGATAATTAGTAATGTAATTTAAATAAATTGACATTTATTTAAATTAATCAAAAGATGAATAAGGATAAAGTAAATTAATTAGATAATTAAGAATTATTTAATTAATAGAGGAATAGGACTTTAGGAAATAATTAAATAATTGAAATTATTGAGTTATGCAAGAAAGAAAGCGAATTAGTGATAAAATGTTGGTTGTGGGCTCAAGATATTTTTCAGGGTCTACATTTTACCTGTCTTTGATACAATGTGATTTCGAGAGTTGTGCCAAAGAATAATCATGAAAATTTAGCTCAGGATGTTCCCTAGTGTGCCCTAGCGGATGCAAGATAGGATGATGCCCCCTTGAAAAAATTGACAATTTTTTTAAAAATTCAATTTTTTTTAGCAAATATATTGATAAGCTAATTGGATAGGTGCAAATGCATTGGTGATGAAAATAAAGGATCAAAATTCAATCTAGAGCTTGATATTTGTGTTCTAAGGTAAAATTTGATGCGACCAATTATGAAGACAAGGGCACTTGTGAAGTGGATGGGTCAAGGACCACAGGGGAGGCTATGAGGCAAGGGATGAGGGAGGGGAGATGGTCAGGATGGAGACGAAGATGGAGATGGAGATGATGGTGGGGATGGAGGTGGTGGAAGAGGAGATGGAGGATGAGGTGATAGGGGTCAGGGTGACCCTGGGAGAGGGAGAGATGATAGGGTTCGGTGAGGCTAAGCATGTTTACCACCATGCGCACCACAGAGAGTTCCCTAGAAGATGCCACCCATTCAGGAGGAGGGAGAGCAAATGGAGTTGAAGATGGAGGAGGTGATGGATGAAGAGGCATTGAGGGAGATGGTTGATGAGAAGATTGATATGGAGTAGGAGGCAACAAGGGATATGACCATTGAGGAGGAGGTCTTGCATGATATTCCCATTAGGGATGTGATCTAGGATGTCATTGAGGAGGATGAGGATGGAGGGCAGTCTCCAAGCATAAATATAGGAATTATAGGCACAAATCTAGATGCTACAAGCATAGACCTAGCATAGATATCGACCTTACAAGGACAGGAGTAGAAAACATATACTCACGATCGAGAGGGATATGGTAGCTATTAGATACTATGTACCAAGCCAATAGGGAAGCTCAATATTATAGGAATTTATATGAGCTTGCAATGCCAATGACTGTTAGGGCACCCAACTTTTAGAGCTAGAGTCAAAGTAGGGGTCAAAGTAGTGTCAAGGTTTCAAAAAGGAAATCGTCTCCCTATGACAGGTCCTTAGGTTTAGAGCACAAGGACGTCATATTATCGACTCCCTTTGGAGATAAAGAGAGCATAGGCTAGGCCCGTTTCTTTATATGTTTGTAGACACTTACATTTTTTATCAAGCTTGTGAGCTCCATTTTTACATACATCATGATATTATATTGTGACACACCATTATATATATATATATATATATATATATATATATATATATATATATATATATATATATGAGATGCATGATTTTGGTGATGACTATATGATGTGCATGATTCTATGTGTATGTTTCTCTATGTGATGGATATATGTGATGCAATTTTATGGTATGAATTTTATGATCATGTAATATTTCCTTTATGGTACTATGATGTTATGAATGTATGATGTATGGTTTATGCCAATACATGTTTATGATATATGGATGGATGCACATGATTCTATTTTATGGTTATATATTTTATGATAGATCGATAGATACACATGATGTGGTGTCATGGATATGTAAGATTATATTATATGTTTATGACATGCTTTTATGTGATGCTTATATAAATGATGATAGTACATGATGTAATGTTATGTATGTTTTCTTTTTGTATTTTTTTGATGCAATATGGATGACCTAATATGCATATGATGATACCTATAATGTACTAACGTGATTGTGGATGCATGATGATGCTCTTCTTTTTGTGTGTCACAACACACAATCAGGATTACTGTGAAGGTGAAAAGATGGAGTGTTAGTGCATAAATAAGTTAGCGAGGATGAAAAAGAGAAATGAAACAAATGAATTAGATTGCTTATCTTGAGATCTTGCTAATAAATGATCAAGCTTCGATTTTATTGTATAATTATCATCACAAAATTTATTATAGCAATGGATAAAGAACACCAAGGTATGACAAACCAATGTGTGATATGTTACCCTTTGTAAAAGTAGACACATGATGGAAAAGGAGTATTATGACATAGACTAGTAACTATAGAACCTTGTCAGAATATGTGAGGAAGTTACCACAAAGCATTTTAGTTTTGATGCAAGGAAGTGTTAGATGATCTTTTACTTGCATAGGAGGTTTTGATTATGCCAAATGGAAACTCAATCACAAAAAATGAATCATTTTTCTCCAATCATATTGCCAAGAAAAATATCAAACATAAATCAAAGAGAACAAAGGTCATGATCCATCATCACTCCTCTCATTACTTGTGGAATTCCTTGAGGTGCATAGTAACATGAAAATAGATAAATCAAATAAAAAGATAAGAAAAAATAGACCAAAAAAGTAAATAGCCATTTAGATCATTTTCCATATTATATGTTCAGATTTTGGATAATGATAGTGTCTGGTTTTATGAATGAAAGCATGTGTTTAAGACTAGGGATCTCGACGATGCAACATCCTGTATAAGACAATTTATAGAATAGCGTCTAGTTTTAAGAATGATACATCTCATATAAGATGGTGAGTCTGGTTTCGAGGATGCAACAACCTATATAAGACTGATGCTAGGATGGATGAAGTTTGGTTTTAGAAATGTAGCATGCCATATAAGACCAGAGATCTTGATGATACACGTTCTATATAAGATTGTTTGATAGTTGATAAGGGTTGTTTAGGAATTTGATCTACTTGGATTGAAGGCTATCTAGGGATAGTTCAATCTATAGTTTCATGATTTAGTTAAGCTCAATTCTCTTATTTGATAGAGTTTTTGTTTGTGTCTGATCAAAATTTCACCCTTAGTAAGGAACAATTTATTATGGGATGCGAATTGTGATGGGTGAATAATTTTTTATGAAAATACCTAAGGGAATGACCTAGTGCCTCAAGGGCTTTTCAAAGATGGCCTTTCCTACATAAAGTGTAGATACAATGTAGTTTAAATGACTTTGGCCATGGATAGTTTATTATGGAAGGATGGATACAGATGGATTAATATTTTATTATGAAAAAACCTAAGGGACTAACCTAAGCCTTAAGGGATCATCGATGATGGCCTTACCTACATGAAGTCATAGAGGAAATGTAGTTTGACCACTTGGAATGACATAGATTATATTTTGGGGGTTTTGATGTTTTTTGATTTTTTTTTTTTTGAAATGTTTTGATGCTAGCTTGTGTCTAGGATCCCCTTGTGAGACATAATTCAAGGAATTCCCCCTAGTCAGGTACATGACCATCTTATTATGAATGAAATGAGATTTGTGAAATTTATTATGGATGGATATGAAAGATGACGCTAAGCATCAACAATTCTCAAGCCATGAGAAGGATGACTAAGCTTTATTATGAGTGAATGCAAAAGGTAGAATTTATTATGGAATAGAATATGCACAAGGGATTGTAGATGAAAGTGGAAAATTAGATAGAGTGGTATTAGATGATGGAGCAAAGGCTGAATACACATGATACCTATTTGTTAGGCTTTCACCATGGTACTTATCCAAAGCACCAGCTAAGTGGTTTTCACTATTGGAAAAATTATTTAGATCTTTACTATTTTTGATTTTTCTATTTGTTGGTGCCACCAAGATGCCTGTTTTCTAGGATTTCATTAGGGAAATGATTCTTTTTTATTTTTTGTTTTGTATTTTTCTTTATTTTTTTAGGATTCTCTAAAAGCTAGGTATATTACTTGGAAAGGTGCTTGTTATTGATGGGGTATGGTAGTGGTGTTAGGAATTGTATGTAGAAGACATCAGTTAAATGCAAATAAAGATTAAACAGAGAAATGAAAAACATAAAAATAATAACAATATTTAACGTGGTTCACCCAAAATTGGGCTACGTACAACAACAAAGAGTCCAATATTATTATCCAGTAAATCGAACTGATTAGAACTAGTAATCCTTGCAACTCAATACCATTACAAATGCTACAATACAATGTCAACAGAAACCAAAACCCTTAGCCTTTTATCAAGACTTATGCCGGTTACAAAATTAGGGTTTTTTATGATGCCCCTTGACCCTGTTAAATAATTTGGGGGGAAATTGTGCTGATAAAAGGGGAAAATTTTACCTTCAATTCTGATTAGGCTCCATATACCAACAAGTGGTTCACCCTCAAAAGTAGCAAGTTGATAAGTGCCAGATCCATATGTTGTAGTTATGATGTAAGGACCCAACCAATTAGGCTCAATTTTTTTGAGCTTCTCTTGTTCAATTTGATTCTTTGGGTTCTACTTCAAGACCAAGTCACCAATGTCAAAATTTCTAACTCACTCTTTTATTATAGCTATGATAGAGATGATTTTGATATGATTGTAAATAGACCAATGTCTTTTGTCTCTTTTCATCTAGTAATTCTAGCTTATGCAAATGAGATACATGATATTCTTCATCATTGATGAATTGTTACATAGATACTCTTGGGGATGGTAACTCAACTTCAATGGGAAGAATGGCTTCAGATCCAAAGATGAGTGAGAATGGGGTGGCTCCTGTAGGAGTGTAGATGCTAGTATGGTAGGCCCATAATGCCAGGTTAAGTTGAATTTTCCAATCATGAATAGTGTCATCGATGGTATTCTTTAGGATTTTAAGGATATTTTTATTAGATGCCTCAACTTGACTATTACCCTTGGGGTAATCGGGAGTGGAAAAGTGATGGTGGATATGGAATATCTCGCATAGTTCATAGAAATCATAATTTTTTAAAGGATGACCATTATCTGTAACAATAGATTGGGGTACACCATACCAAAATATAATGTAATTAAGGATGAAATTGGATATTTGATTGTTGATGATGTAGGTCATTTGAATGGCTTCGATCCATTTTGTGAAATACTTAGTTGTAGTAAGGATGAATTTATAACCATTGGTGGAGGTAGGGTGGATCTTTCCCATGAGTTTGAGTTCCCATTGAGAGAATGGCCATAGTGATGTTATTGGATGAAGTTCCTAGGTAGGTGCATGCATAAGACCTCCATGTATTTGGAATTAGCAAAATTTCTTCTCAAAGTGATAGGCATCATGTTACATAGTAGGACAATAGTATCACATTCGCATAAGCCTTTTGGCTAAGGGAGAACCAATAGAGTGAGATCCACATTTAGCATCATGTACTTCGTGTAAATATGTTTGTGCTTCCTTTGAATTGAGACATCTAAGGAGGATGATATCTAGGCTATGATGGTAACAAGTATCACTGATGATAAAATATTTAGCTACTTGCTAGATGAAGGTATTGTATTGGTTGGAGGACAAGTTAGGAGGGATAATTTGGTCATGCAGGTAATTATTAAAGTCTTTGTACTAGGGTGAATTAGGACCAAAAATTTTACTCACGAGCTCAGATTTGGGGATGTCAAATGTGGGGATCAAAAAATGTTTCACCAAGAACTCATACTATGACACATTGTTAGGTATATCCAAGAGAGATCCAATGGTGGCCATTGTATCAGATGCCTTTTTCTAAATTCTAGAAGTTTGAGTGAAGATAATGACATCAAAGTACTTCTTGAAACTATCAACCATTCTCTTGTAGTGAGTAATAATTTCATCCTTTTTATCATCTAGTCATCTTTAACCTAATGAATAATCAATTGTGAATCACTGTAGACTTGAATGTTCTTGATTTTCCCTTTGATGGTTATTTAGAGTCATGTTAGAAATACTTCATATTCTACCATGTTATTAGTGCATGGAAACACTATTCTATATGATTTAGGTATTGAGTCCCCTTGTGGTTTGACGAAGTGGATACCAACTCCTGACCCATGATTTATATAAGATCCATCAAAGTAAAGCTTCCATGTTGTAGAGGTCTCTATTATGAAGATGGATTTTTAGAGAAATTGGACACTAAGGGATGATCTGCTATTGTTGGAGCATGCACGAGTTGATTGGCTATCACTTTTCCTTTCATTTCTTTATAATCAACATACTCTATATCAAACTCACTCAAGATCATTACCCATTTTTCTATTTGACCTATTAGAGTTGCTTTGTTGAGGAGGTATTTTAAAGGATCAATCTTTGCAACCAGTTTTGTTTGATGATTCAACATGTAGTGTGAAAGATTCTAAGTGGAAAAGACTACTGCAAGGCATGCTTGTTCAATAGGACTGTAATTAAGCTCATACCCTACAAGAGTGTGACTAATATAGTACATATCCCATTCTTTTCCATCATTATAATTTTGTGTTAACATGGTTCCCAATGCTGACGAGGTTATTGATATGTATAGTATTAGATGTCTTCCATCAATGGGAAGCATGAGAACTGGAGGAGATAATAAGTAATCCTTGATTTGTTGGAATTCTTCCTAATAATGGCTGGTCCATATGAATGGGACTCCCTTATGAAGCAAGTGCTAAAACAATTGATATTTGTCTATACATTGAGCTATGGACCTTCAAATAGACTATATCCTTCCTTGTAGATACATAAATGGCTTATGCTTGTTGGTGGAGGCATATCCATGATGTCTTTTAATTTTGTAGGATCAACTTCAATACCTCTATGAGAGACAATATAAGCTAATATTTTTCTAGATTGTACCATAAAGACACACATTTTAGATTTAATTTGACCTTGTACTCTTCTATCCTTTTGAAAATTCTATCCAGTACTACTAAATGACTATCTCTTATCAATTATTTTGCTAACAAGTCATCAACATAGTCTTCCATGAATGTATACATGTAGTCATGAAAAATTATTTTCATAGCTCTTTGATATGTTTCTCCAACATTATTAAGACCAAATGACATGACATTCCAAAAATAGGTACCCCAAGCACAAGTGAAATCTATTTTATGTTGATCCTCAAGGGAAATTTTAATTTCATTGTATCCTAAAAAATGTCCACAAGTGATAGAATTTTGTATCCCACCATAAGATCTACTATGATCTCAATGTTGGGTAACAAAAAATAATCTTTAGGACAAGCTTTGTTTAAATATGTAAAGTCTGTGCATACTTTGATTCCACCAGTTGGTTTTGCTACGAGTACAAGATCTTAAATCCATTTTGCCTAATCTATTGGTCAAATGAAACCAATGTCGAGCAACTTCTTCAATTCTACTTTTACTAGCAGTATGATTTGGGGATACATCTTTCTCAACTTTTTCTTAATGGGTTTTTCATTTGGGAACAATGGTAAATGATATAGAACTAGCTCAAGATCCAACCTAGGCATATTAGTGTATGACCAAGAAAAAATGATTTTTTTTTCTAAAAAGAAACTGATGAATTCTAGCTTCTCTATGATTTTCAAGGATGTCACAAAATGAACAATTCTAGGATTATCCTCAATACCAAGATTAAATTCTTTTGATTTTTCTAAAAACAATGGTGATCTCTCTTTCTTTATGGGGAGCATATCCAACCCTCCATCCTTGGGCTGGTCAGGTAGATTTTCACCCTTAGATATGTTGTTTATTTTTTATTTTTCATGGTCTAAAGGCACCTTTCATTTTTCACCTAAAGAGCTATTTTTTTTATCTTTCTCATTTTTGCAACTAGAGGGTGGAGAAGACTCCCCTAGTATGCTGCATTTTCAAGCTCTATGATAAATCCAACCTTATGATCCCCACTTGGTATCCCTTCTCGAAGTCCCATGAACTAAGCTATTGCTTCATCGTTATTGAATATGCCCAAGGTCAGAGGTCCTTGTTGATCCCAATCTACTAGTTGTGGGTAAACGAGTGGTAATTCACCAATGGTATCATTATAGCTCAAGGAATAAGCAACCGTGGTAAAAACAAACGTATCATCGAGATACCAAAAGGTTTTGATCTAGGAAAAGGTGGTTTGAGAAGAAGATAGATCAATCTATTTAAAGGTTTCGACTAGGTCATAATTACTAGAGGTATAGGGATCCCATTCTCACTCATTGGATATTTTTTTGGCATGTGTCACCAAAAATGTATATCTTGCTTGATATGGGAATAATTGATGATAAATTGGACTTAATGAGGCCTTAATTTGGTGTTGTGAGGTGTTTTACATATCTAAATTAGGTCTTTGACCCTTGTAAACTGAATAAAATGAAATTAATGATGTCTTGTAAAGGTGTTGTAAAGTATTGTAAAATACTTTCACGCCTCTCTATACTTAATGGACCCATATTTCCCTAATTTAGTGTTATAAAATGTATTTAATTGCATTATTACATCAATTTAGAAGACTTGTGAATTAAAATTAACTCTAATCTAGTGTTTTAATGTGTCTTACACATTCACATTAGGTGTTATGCCTTTGTAGGCTATGTGGACCTCATTTTAATGATGTAAAGTATATTTAATCAAACTTTAACATTGGATTTTGTGTCCCTAGCTCTAATTACCCTTTACATCATCATTAATAGGCCCCTATGGCCCCATATTGTGCATCCCAAGGCTTAATTTGATCAAAGACCCAACTAGAAAAACCTAGAAGCTTAATTTCTTGACTCCCTGACAACCCAACTCAAAAAATACCCCCTATGGGACCAAGTCACCCAGCCTGGTGACTTAGTCCCATTTGGGCTATTTTCAAGGTTTAGGTAGGAAAAATTGGAATTTAAGTTTATTTTTCCTTCATGTTAGCATTTGGGATCAAATTAATAGGAAAATTAGGTGGATTTCCTATAAACACAAGCTTCTAAACCCTAATTCATAACTCATCATCATTCATTCATCATTCATCATGTTTTGAAGTCAAGCAAGCTAGGGTTTTGACATTCTAAGTCATCAAGATAACATTTTTTAGACATTCAAGGGGAAGATATTCATCTTTTGTTGCAGAAAATCAAGATCAATCATCATGGAAATTCTCTAATTCCATCGTTTCATGCTTCATTACATTATTTATCCATTTTTTTTTTTAATTACCTAAAAAGGGGTTTGACCAAGGAAAACTCCCATTCCCTAACATTCAACATTTTTTTCTCTTCATTTTGTGTTCACAAATTTAGGTATCTTGAAGGCCTCTAAATCATTAAAGACCAAGTTGTAAAGTTGTTAAAGACATCTCCTTGCTGATTAAGTCAAGATATCAACAAAAAGTCACTTTCAGGCCTGGAAATTAGAGTTTTAGAATTAGATACCTGTCAGAAACTAGAGTGCAGATTGAGGGCTTCCATTCCCACTTTCAAATTTTTAGAAATTTACAAGTGGATTGTCATCAACAATGGAAACCTAGTCCCACTAAACCTATTTTTTAGAGGTTTTTGTATATTTGGATACCCATTTGGTTGAAACAGGCTCTAGAGGAATTTTTCTAGATCTGGGACTAAGTTGCCCAGATTGAAACAAGTGTCCTAGTTGGATTTTGCATCAGGTTTTTTAGGATTCCAGACCTTCATTCCATCCTTTTTCAGCCTCTAGGTCCACACCTCCAGTTTCATCAGTTTCTATTGCAATTTACCTTCATTTCTAGGTTTTTCTACATATCATAATGTGTTTTCAAACATCTTTCATTTCTTAGTTCTTGCATTAATAACTCATTTCCTTTATCATTTTATTTCATTTAGACATTGCATATAGGCATACTTCATTCATACTTGCATTGATTTTGAGTGTAGACATTTCCCATTTTGGCCCATCTTTCTCCTTTTAGGTGAAAAACCCTAGAAGTGCAAGAAAGCCATTGGGTGCCAAAATCTTTGTCCATGCGACATTATATTCCTCACATGTCTCAATTTCATTAGAAGCATTACCCTTTTCACCCAAATATAACTTGGTATGAGGAGGAATCACTTTTGGTGGTACATACCCTAACCCTATGTTCCTTGGAAATTTAGGAGGATATAAAGGTTCTATCATTCCATGTTTGTTCAAACCAAGACCACTATGTCCATCATAACCTTGTTGCTTCATAATATTGAAACCTTTTCCATACTACTCAACTGATATTTGTGGGGACTTCGTTTCTTCTTCATCCTTATAGATCCATGTAGAAATGTCCTCGCCTATATTCTCTTTTCTTAGCTCACCCTACTTAGTGAACATGGTAGGAGGATTATGAATAGAAAATTTAGGTTCCTTTTGAATATGACAAGGTTTCCTATAATATTTTTGTGATCTGGGAAGATTTCCAACACAAAATAAATTCTCAATGTTGTATTCTCCACATTACATATCATGGATCTAGACCTTAGGTTTAGAAGGTGTGGTGGATGGAGTGGAATATTTATCTAGTGAAGAGGGATCAATGTAATGTGATGAGGTGGAGGATGAAGCTTCCCAATTGATATGAAATTTATGTTTAGTGGTCCCTTTTAAATTGCTACAATATTGGAAGGGGTCAGGATCACTTGATTAGTAGTTTCTGTGCCATTATATGCAAATTTAAGGCATTGATGGTATGTGAAAGGAACAACTCTCATGACATGAATCCATGGGTGACCAAGGATAAGGTTATATAGTAGGTCTAGATCCAGGACTTGGAATATTGTATTTTGAATAGTAGGTCACACCCTTATGAGAAGCATGATTATACAATTAGATGAATGCTCGACATTGTCATAATCCTTGATAATAATTTTCTTAGATGTGTCTATACAAGCTTCAAAGAATCCCAATGTTATAACCAATTTTAAAGTGCACAAATTCATAACTACTCCATTGTCTACCAAAACTTATCTTATTTTGTGTTTATTAACGTATACCTCAAGGTGTAATGGGTCATTATGATTTGGTATTTGTGCAGAAAAGTGTTGCTCACAAAATGAGACATGACAGGTTATGGCTAAGTATCATACCATGGTATGAAATTATTTGGAATTTAGGTTGGTGGGAACATATTTCTCTTGCAAGGCTTTGTCCAAAATGACTTTATGCTCAGGGGATATGGGAAGCAACTCAAGAATGGATATTTGCACAAGAGATCTTCCTAGATTATCTAGGAGGCTATACTAACTTTTTGGTTGTATATTTGAAGAAACCCCTTGCAAGGTCACTTTAGCTCTTCAGGTGGTAATGACACATTCTATATTTTTCTTGATAGTAATGGTAAAGACATTGTCATCAAAGGCTTGAATGTGTTTGACAATATACTTAATTGAGATGCTAGTTTAATTGGAATTGTTGTTTGTATTGTTCCTTGAACTAGAGGATTTTCCTCTCCCATGAACTTGCAGGGGATTCTTGAAGATAGTATGGTAAAAAATTGTATTTTCTTGTAAATTTTCCACTAATATGTCACCTTGTTCAATAAGATCTCATATGAGGTATTTAAGTTTCCAAAATGATGATGTTTTATGTCCCTTCAAGTACGATGGTACTCACAAAAATCATTTTTATTCCACCAAGTTGGTTTAATTTTTTTGGTTATAGGGTCTAACTTCTAGAAGTTGAATCACATTTGATTGAAAAAGTTTCTTCAAAACCAATTCAATGGGTGTATATGTTCATTTTGGCATGCTTTCTCATGCAGGACCTCTATGTTGTTGGTTGTTTTGGATTGAATTTATATTTTGATCATTACTTTGTTTTTCATTATTTATCATGGAAGGACCTTTGAGATGAATGGTGGATTGAAATTTGTTAACCAATTTAGCATCCACTACCCTATCATTGGTGACATTTTTTTTCTAGACCAAAATTTGCCTTTGTCATTAGGATTATTTTGGTTTTCTTTGAAGATCTTGAATAATCCTTTTGCAACAAGAGCTTTACCAATGGAGAATCCCTTTTCAATGACATCCTCAAGTGTGTTTCAAAATAAGATTTTAATTTGGTGCATTAATTCCATATTGAGGTTTTAAAAAAAAATAGGGACCAATTGTTTATCAGGTATGTGACAGGGACATTTACTAGCCATACTTTTCCATATTTGAAAGAATGAAGTAAGTGATTCCCCTTATTTTTGTTTAGTTGTAAATATTTTCAAAAGGGCCATGTCACTTTAAATGGTATAGGAAAAGTGTGCGATAAAATTTTCATCTAGCTCAATTTATGTTCTTATCTTAGGAGGTAAGTGTGCGAACCACTCTAGAGCCTACCTTTAAAGGCTATGTGGGAATAATATCATTAAGTACATAGGATAAAAAGAGATGTACATACAAGTAGTATTAAACTCTCTCACATATTCTATTGGATATCCTTTCCCCTTATATTTGTTAAAGTTTGGCACATTGAAGTGTGGAGGAAAAGGTGGCATGAATATGATTTTATCAAAAGGATAAGGACATAGTTACTCCATTGAGTATGTTTTCTTTGTCCCACTCACTTACATGTTTGAAATTTATTGTTACATTTATTACATTTGTTGCATCAGGGATTTCATGGGTGATGGTGGTATGTTTGGTTGACCTTATAGGAGAAGGTTGGCATTGGTGTTAAGTTTGTTAAGGTAATTGTATGGTAATAGTAGATTTTGGTTTTGGAAGTTGGATGTAAATGTCAAGTTCAAGTTGATGTTTTGTTGAGAAGGATTTTTATTTCCTTGTTGGAAGTGGGATGCAAACACGGTGTTGGTGTTGTTATTGGTATTGGCATGATGTTGTGGGGGAGCTTGGTTGATATGTTGATGTTGTAGTGTTTAGTTGAGGTTTGGATTGACATGTTGTTGTGATGGGGTTTGGTTAGTGTTTAGGTTCAATCCAAAATAAATATTTGTATTTGGTGAAGTATTGATCATTTGGGTTGGCACTCTAGATGTGGAAATATGAATCATCCTTGTCTTTTTTGGTGGGTTTGGATTTATATTTATGTTTGTGTTGGTTGGTGGTGTGGTATTTTGGGTGGATGACATGGAAAATGGATTTGAAAAAGTCACACTTATAGTACTAGAGGATGAAGCAAATGGATTGGAAAAATGTGGGACTTGGTCCTTGAGATATTAGATGTGTTCTTTTGGTCCCAAATGTATGATTAGGGGGTATGTTAACATGTATTGTGTTATGTGTAGTTCCCCAAAGTGGCATACTAGAGCACATTTTTTGTGAGGAATGACCTTGCGAAAGTGTGTTATGACCTTGACCTTGAGTTTGAGCTTGTGTTGTTCCCTCTATAATTGTGGAAGTGTCAAAACCAAAGGGAAGCTTGGCACCATTTTGAGCAAGTGCTAGGAAGTAATTATTAGGATCTTCTTTGACCATCTCTTCTATGAAACACACTATCTTAGGATCTTGGGAAGCTTGTTCAATCTCTTCGATAGTTAGACCTTGGTTAATCTCATTCAATGTAAGATTGGTAAATGGGTTCAAAACTTCATCTAGTGATGTTTGAGGTTGGTTTGAAGATGACACAAAGTTCATGTTGTTAGTTGGATTAACATAGGGGTCATATAAGGGATCCATGTCTTTTTGTTTACTTTGTGACCTATTTAAGACCATATAAGAATTGTGATTTTTGGAATGAATGCAACTAAGGATGAAGGTGCAAGATAAGGATGAAAATGAAAGCTGATAATGAAATTATGCTATGTTATTTGGATTTTTGGAATATAAGGATGTAAGATGGGAATACAACTAAGGTTGGTATGCAAAGTAAAAATGAGAATATGACTATGCTATGCTTGGATGGGACTAAGACTATGACTGGATTTGGATATGCAATTTTAAACCTTAAAAAGGGGATGCCAAGCAAAATATGATGAACCAAAGTGACAAATCTAAATGTCAAGACATCAAGAGGATTAGAACCAAGATGATGATGATGATGAAGATGATGATTGGATAAAAGGTGAACCTACACTAGACACATGAGTTGTAGGCCCAATCTAAGGTTAAGATAAATGAAATGTGATAAGGTCAAGATAGATAAATGTGAGACTATGGTGTGTTGAATAGAATGATAAGCCTCCTAATATTAAGACCCAAAATGATTATGGAATGAGGTAGGATGAGATGCATACAAGGTAGGACCATGCAAGATAACCTAATGTAGATGATGAAATATAATGAATGGACTGACTAAACCTAAACAAGTCTCAGATATGAATGTAAAATTGTTGTCTATAAGGAAGCTGAAAGTTGGATGTACATATATTTCCCCAAAAAAATGATTTTGAAAAATGTGGAGTTCTAAGCCACGTATGCAGTGCAGGGTATGTGTAGGATCATCATGGAAAAAACATGCCCTTAAATGGCCTAAAATTCAGAAAAATTAGAGTTAGGAAACTTGATGTAAAAATTTGAATAAGTTATCTATATTATTTCAAAAATATGTAGCAAATTGAATGTATTTTCCTAAATACTAGGTTTTTTAAAAGAAATAAAAATCTATCTGGTGAAAATTTGAAATTTTAATGCAATAGTACTTAAATTTCAAGGAAAAAATAAGAAGTAGGTGTCTTTCTAACCACCCTAACCACAATAAAATGATAATAATTTTTCATAAGATTTTAGATATAAGTAGAGGACTCATGTCCTGATGTGATGCATACTTTTTTGTAATTTTTTAAAAGTAAATAATTAATTATGATTTTTTTATTACATCTTCCAAAAAATATAAAAAATCGTATGTCTGACCAGCTTAACTTGGTCAAAACTTCATGAAATTCATTTTATTTTAATCCTATAGTATGCAAAGCATAGAATGTGACACATGTTTCGGATTCAAAAAATGTGATATCATTTGAAAGCTATAGATGTTTTTCAATCAACTTATCAATCAGGACTTTAGTTGTAATTCAAATAGAAAATGAATAATAATTATTTATTTAATTCAAAGTAAAAAATTATTTATATTGGTGGAAAGTTGAGAATCTCCTTTAAAAACCCTTTTCATTTCATCAATTTTGGGTAAAAAAAGTCGTCAGCCACATACCCTACACATACCCACATATCGCCACTTTTTCGCCCATTATGATCTTGCACACACCCTGCAGAGCTAGTCAATTGAGATGCAAGACCAATCAGTTGTAGGGCACATGAAAATACAAAATTTTGACTTCCTAGGGTTTATGGTAGATGCATCATTTAAATTGAAAATTGTGGTGTATTGTCTTGCAATTGCAGTGTTTTGTTAAACAGTTGTGGTGTTCTAATTTTTAGCCTAAAGTTGATGTTTTCTAGGTGGTTTTCTATTTTTGGAAATTTCTATATTTGATCATAAGACACAACAAACTCTTGAAAAATATATTTGGCTGATTTTGACTATTTGACTTCTTGGTAAGTAGGTATTTTGAAAGTTTCCTTTCACAAAATTTGCTTGGCCTTGGTTCACAAATAATACAAAAAAGCACAACCTAGCTATTAGTAAAAGGGTTATCTAATAAAGTGGGCTTACCTTACCCTTTTAAGTGATTTTAAATCTAAGAAAGAGGAGTGGGTGAAGCTAGAGTATTCCAAGGTCATGTACTAGCTTAACACCTTTCGCCTTGAGAGAATGAAATACAAAGAAGGAACTGTGCCACCTCAACCTATGAGGCCCAACCCTATCTATAGATTTTGTCACACCTTGATAAGTTTAAATTGATGATTTAACCTAATTCCATGTTTAATATTTTGATTTTAGTATTAACTATTGTAAATGATTATTGTGAGAAATTTTCTTCATTAAATGAAAATGAGAGAACTGTTAGGAATGAATGTGAGAAGATAATATTTAGATTCTCGAACAAGTATCATATGAAGAATACACTTAGATCGATATGAGCTAAGAAATTTTGTGTATCTAATATTAGTTTGAATCTCGCTAATAAGTTTCATGTTACTTGGGAAATGATAATAGGTAGGAATAAAGCAGGACTTTGGAAGATCAGGGAGAAGTTCCAGAAGGATCACTAGCCAAGAATCATCAAGGTAAATTTAAAAGATGACTCTAATCAATTAGAGGTATACCTAAGGTATGATAATTTGAGGAAAAATTATATAAATTAGATATCAAGTTGAATGATAAATTTTATTATAGGAAGGAGTGTCCAAGAGTAAATTTAGTAGTGTAAATAAAGTATTTAGCTAAGGTTAGGTTTCCATTATTATTTAATGAATGCTCAAAGATTCCATCTTTTATAGGGAAAGGAAATGAATATATATGTGTACTATGATTTACTAACTATTGAATTGATTTTATTGATATTTTGAACAGGTATAATTTATTATATTTCTAACCTAACATGTATTTGGAAAAATGCATATGAGAGTAATGCCAAGGGTAAAGGGGAGAACAATCTAGACCCAAGTCAAATATCTATCTTTTGAAATTTTGATTTTTGACCCTATGACTTGGGAGGTAATTAGGGTTTTGTTTATGTTGTAATTGAGTGGAGGGTTTTAATGATTGGAGGCTTAGTGTAGGCACTTTTTGGATCCTTATGGATTATACTCATGTGGTTAAGAGTGTAAGATCTATTAGGGTTTTCAAATCCTTAGTTAGGTCTTGAATTTCGAATTGGCCTTTAAAGTTGTCTTTTTAGGGTGTTGTATGGTCAATTTCTTTGATATTAGTGCAAAATAGACCCCTAAGGCCTATACCTATGGAAGGGGGACCTTTTGGACATGTGACATTGTCCTTGGGACATGATTTGACCCTTCAAAAGTCCACTTGAAAAAGTGTGACGAATTTGAGTCCTTGGGAGCTGGGAGAAGTGACTTGTCACTCTCCCACCCCTCCCCAAAGTTCATTAATGAACTTGGGAAGAGCATCAAGGCTTTCACATGTGTGAAGCCACCTTGTAAGGGATGATGGGTAGAGTGTCATAGTACATTCCCCATCTCCCCAAAAGTCTCACACATGTGTGAGAATTTGTGGGGATGTGTGTTGAAAGATCAAATGAGAGAGTGACAAGTGTCTCTCTCTCATTCAAATGAATTCAAGTTGAATGATTATATACTTGGATGGAAAAGAGGAAATGGACATTGCCCACTTCTCCTTTTGGAGAACTTGTGAAGTGAAGAAAAGAAGGAGAGAGTCAAGGATGGAAGAATAGGAGTTCAAAGGAGAGCAGCTTGTAGAGAGATAAGTCTTTTTTTCCATTTCTTATTCTTAGAATTGGTAGAGATAGCTTGATCTATGCATTGAATCATAAGTAAGATTGTTTAAGGGATATATTAGAGTAATGTGATGTATAATGAGCAATCTTGTTATAGCACTAAGCTCTCACCATTGAATTACAATGGTGTATAATGTATTTCTTGCTCGGGGGTATGGCTAGAGCCCACGAGGCTCCATGACGCCATTACGGTAGGGTGGAGAGCAAGACCTAGTTCATGAGTTTGTAAGTCATTTGCTTCCTCAAATATTGTGATAATATTGTAATTCTAAAAGATGGGATTCATGTTTTAGCAAGTCTTATTCCTTTGTTTGTGCTCATTGTATTTCTTTTTAATACTATTGCAATATTAAAAGTTTGTATTTTGTTTTAGAAGGAAATTATAGGAAAAGAGCAAGACTTTGTTCATGGGTGTGTAAGACATTTGTTTTCTCAAACATAGTGGTAGAGTTACAAGTTGCAAGGAGATGAATTTCATATTGTTCATTGTAGAAATGAGAACAAGCTTTCTTTGTTTGTGTGTTGATTCATTTTATTGTAAAATACAAGAAAATGAAATAAAATAAAATAAAGCAAGTCATTGATATTGCATGTTGAAGGATGAGTTTCATACTTTGTAAGATGAAAAATAGAAAGAGAAAATTCATGTTTGTAGGTGTGATATTTGTTTCATTTCTATGTATCATTGTAATTGGAAATATTTGTTGAAATTGTACCATGTTGAAAGGAGAAGTAAGAGTATCCTATAATATAAATTAAAGGAAGGGTTTCAAACAAAGGGTTACTTTTTCTTTTTCTTTTTTTTTGTTGTTCTTGAGGATAATTGTTGTGTAAATTTAGTTATATTTCCTTTTGGATTGTTTAAACAAGTTGTTATTCTTGTAGCCCTTTTTGGATAGATAGAGAGTGTGATAATTTATTATGTTTGGGATGTTAAGAATTTGTAATTATGTGAAGGGATATATACTTAATTTATTCATTATGACAAAAAGATATGAGTAATTATTTATGCTAAAAAAAAAAAGAGTATAAATTAATGGGCATCTACAGAAAAATTGTCTTTCCACTTTAAAAGTTGAACTCTTAAAACAATGTTGAGCATATATTATATGAAACGTGTTATTAAATATATATATTATATATATGATTCATTGATTTTAACTAAATATGTATTACATGTTAGAAACAAATGATTATATACTTATATTGTGAATAATAATTATCTATTATCTACATATTTAAATAAGAAAAATAAGAAAAGAAAGAAAGATCTACAAATATTTCTATCTAGTAATCATTTTTAATAAAGCTTAAAACATTTGGAAATTTATTCCGAATATGTATATTTTGAAGAAGCCAAAGCTTCTTAAGGGCTTGGCCTTGAGAGCCACAACCCCGAAGGATGAGACCGCCAATAAGGAGGCAGGCACAGTCTCCACAAGGGTTGCCCTCTCTTGAGGCTTCTTGCAACATATTTAAATGTCTCTGTGGTTGTTGTTTTTACAATTTGTTTTGCATTTTGAGTAAAATATCTGCTATACCTTGTATCAAAATAAAAATGTACAGTCTCAGTTTGTTGCTCAACAAAAGTACAATTTTAGAGAAACATAGAAGCAGACCCTTGTCATAAATTAGATCATTGCCTTACAATTTTAAACAGAGAGCAAACACATAAGTTGAAGTGACTTCCTTGAGATCATATCTCCATTTCTGCCAAACATTCAAGGGAGGCCACAGTCGGGTATTGACCCTCCCACTCCACTCTTTATTTTTTTCTGCAGTCGAGAGGGTTTCTATTGAACTATTTCTCACACCTCCAATGTCATTCTCTAGATCTGTTGGTCTGTAGAGTTAGGGAAACAATAAAAAAATAAATATTGTAAAACAGATTCACAGCCATGATTTTTTTTCTGGGAAGGATCATGTATAACTAAAATAAAAGTAAAACAATCTTGTTAAATGCCCAACAAGATTTTGGGGTTATACAGTGCACAGGAAAATGTATAATTTTTTTTTGTATATCTGCTGGAAAGTAGACAGTAAAATGCTTGAAAAAAGTAATAATGAAACAAACCAAAATAAAGCAGAGATGTAATAAGAATTTTCTGATTTTAGAGACACATTAAATGATAATAAAACTGTTCTCTCAGATTTTATCTGTTCTCTCAGATTTGTATGAAAAAAAAAAAGGAGAGAAAAAAAAAGTATACCCTGTTAAATGTTAATAAATACAGTGAGCATTCAGAAAAAAAAGGAAGAAGAATGAACAATGGATATAAATTCATGAATCGAATCAAGCAAGAATGAGACCCTTAATCAAATAACAACTAAGATCATTCTTCCAATCGCAACAGTCTCATCTTCCATTCTCCTCCAAACGTGTAGAACAGAAAATGAACAAAATAAGAAGAAAACAGGTTTATGAAAACAAAAATCCTTATGAACTGAGGGTTTTCCCTTAATGCCCTAAGATCTAACGGCTAATAGCACTTGTTCTAATCTAAAGGCTGGGATTTCTTGCACATTCACTTAACTTTAAATGGGCGATTTTTTTTGTATTTAATCTTATTTAGTTGGCAATTATGTCAAGGGTGGGGAAAAAGGGCTAGGAAGTCTCACTTTGAGTTCCACTTAAGACCATGCTTAATATATTTGAGAGTATCCCTCATATTTTAAATTTAATACAAAAAATAAAATAATATAAAACAAAATATAGATTGCTTCTTCACAACTAATGTATGCACATAGTAAAGTGGAAGGTAGTAATTATTTTGGATTTTTAGTTTGTTCCACCATAAAGATAGAAGAATCATGTAAATACTACTAAGTTCTTCATAGATGTAATTGATTTCTTAATATTGGGAAAATAAATATATATCATTATTATATATAATTTATTTATCTAGTTGTTCTAAATCATATTTAAGATAGCATAAAAACATGCATAGAAAAAAAAGAAGAAGAAGATGCTTTTATTGATCAATACAAAATAATTGCACATAGAAATAGAAAGTAGATTTCTTTATCAATACAAAATAATGGCACATGAAAATAGAAAGTAGATTTTTTCTTGATCAATACAAAATAATGGCACATGAAAATAGAAAGTAGATTTTTTCTTGATCAATACAAAATAATGGCACACGAAAATAGAAAGTAAATTTTTCTTGATCAATACAAAATAATGGCGTGTGAAAATAGAAAGTGGATTTTTGGATCAATACAAAACAACTGAGATGAAAAGAGAAATCATTTTTTTTTAATTTTTTTTACCAAAGTAAAATAATTACATATAAATATAATGGTTGTTTGAAATAAGGTTTTATAATATATATATATATAGTAACTCTTGAAATATCATTAAAGTGTAGCAAATCAAGTATGGGTGGCTAACGCTAATAATTATAAAGGCACTAAGAAATAATATTATTACAAAGTAATAATAGTGTTGTTAATAGGTAGGGTAGTAAGTTTCATCATGTGATATTTTACATTGATAGTGGTCATAAACAATATTAATTATGCGAATAAGAGATTTAATATTAATATTATTATTCAACTAAATGATAACAACGATATCAGTACAAATATGCGATTGAATAAATGTATTCTTTCTTTAAATTATGACAATGATATTTCTCATGTTAATACTATTATTTTTAATTAATTAAAAGGAATTAGTATTAATACGAGATATAAGCTTAACATATTATTCGATTTAATCATAATAATATTATTATTAATATGAGATTTAATAATATTATTGAGGCTTAATAGCTAGTAACAATGTTATTTTTTTCAAAATTATATTGTGACTCCTCAAAGTGTACATCTAACATCATGTTTAGTATTATAAAAACACATATTTAGAGTGTTAATTAGCTATATAATGTTTGAAAAATAATAGTCAGTTTTTTTCTAGTGAAAAGAAATTTATTGGCACTACATTTGGTATCAGAGCCCTAGGTTGCAACTCTAGGGAACTCTGGGAACAATTTGGGCATTAAGAGTTGTGTGTGTGTGGATAAATGTGGAAACCTCCTTGTGTTAGGTAGGATAAAATGTTGTAATCCTAGATAACTTACCTTGTATAGAAAAAGAGAATATAAAAGTTAATATCTAACCTAGTTAGAGTTGTGATTTACCCTATGGTCAAAGATTGAACGAAATCCATGGTTCAAATAAATGTTTAATTGAAAGCATGTTATCTTTAAGAATTAATCAGACAAAATAGGTTCCCTTGATTTAAGTAAGGACGGTGGAGGAATTAGTCTAGCTAACAATGGTTATGACGTTAATCTAGTATTTTGGCATTAAACTTTCTTAAACCTTAAAAAGGTATAATTGAGCTTTGAAACATAGTCTTTTTATAAAGTGTATAAATAGTGTTATAAGACATCATGATGTGTATTATTAAAGAAACATTATTTTGTTGGCTTCCTAAGTTGATAATTATCAAATACAATAGTAATGCTACTTCTTGAAGTTATGGTTGTTTTTGGAGCAACATATTTTCTTACAGGAACTTTAATAAAAAATAAAGAATAGAAGTTATACTTTTGAAGATTTATCACTAGATAAAGGAAGGAACTATATGAACCTCTAAAGGGGATTAATGTGTTAAAGGTTGTGGTTGAATAAGGTTAGATCTCTAAACCCTTAAATTGATTAAATCAATTTGACAACAAGAATGGAATTAAAAAAAAAAAACCCCACAAACTGTGTATTATGAGGAATTTGAGCAACCATATAGTTAGATTCAAACTCTTAACAAAGATTAAAACTAAACCTTTAGGGTGTAGGTTTTTTGACAAAAATAAATTAATTAAGGACTTGTTTACAAATTGGTATTAATACACGCGTGAACTAAGAATCTTTTACACCTTGAACATGGAATTTATAGGCCCTATTCTATTACCCAAAGGTATTGATTTACATGTAAGTGTATAAGGGTTAATCTCGTGAAGCAACAAACAATTCACTTTATGGTTGGTAAGAAAAAAATTTCATGTATGATGGCATCAACTAAGGATAAAAGCCTTGCAATGCATAGTAAATCCAATTTTTAAAAGTGGTCAAAATCATATTTTAGCTTGAATTAAATGGGTAAACTTTAAGTTATCCTAACACTTTTGCAAGTAAACAAAGACTTAGTGAATGTAATAGAAATACAACAACTAATAAATCTTGGAGTTGTTTTACCAATAGACTAAAATAGAAAATGATAGAACATGATTCAAGTCATAGGTGAGAATGTATAGAAAGTTGCAACTAAGTTAAGATTGGTGAAAATTGAATTAGATATTGTATAAATAACTTAATTCTAGAAAATTAAACATACCTTTGTGATGAGACCATATCAAAATGTGAACTTGATGTTAAAAATTTATCTAGAACGCATGCTATTACTACTTTCCTTATAAATGAGCTAATAAATAAAATATTGTTGAAGCCAAAATAAGAAAGGATTGTATGTCTAATATGAAGTAATAACATATTCAATTAGGTGTTGACCTTTAGGGTTGTGTATATGTCACAAGAACTGAAGAATCAATTGTTTGAATTTATAAATTGGGTAAGGAATTATGTAAAAATTTTAGTGAATTGAATGATTGAGAAACTAAATGGTATCATCAAGGACATAAAAATTTCCATGAAAGACTCCCAATTGATGTTGTGCATTTCTATACCAATGACTAGTACTCTTGAGGAAAATATGCGTGTGTGTGTGAAAGAGAAACACACTGGAGAAAACTTAGAGGTAGGAATTGTTGCTCATTGTATCTATTTGTACCATAAGAAGTTAGAAATAATTGTGATTACAAAAAAAATATGATTATAACATGTGATTAAATGAGTCAACCTTAGGTAGTGAAATGCAATATTTGTTTAAAAATATATATAGATTAATGAGTTGTGAAAATTATTATTCTATGATTTATCATGTGTTTTATGAATTGAGTGTGCTTTCTTCTCTTGTTTTATGATGTTTCAAAAGAAAATGGTTGATTAACTTCTTTATGGAGTAGAAAAAAAAAATAAAAAAATCTTTATCATGTTGCAAAATATATGTAATGGAATTCCCATATGGATATGTTAGTGAACATGTAACAAACATAGTTGAATGAAAGAGGAAGGACAGTATGGATTCAAATACAGAAAACCAATATTGATCATATATGTGATGTTGGACAATGGATTAGTAAGATAAAAGTTTGATATACCATGTATTGTTAAACCTAAGAAAATGGAGTACTACCTAGGCTATAGTTGTGCATTGTCTAGTGATTTCTTTTACATATGCAAAGTGAGTAGAGATTTACAAAATTGGGAAGCAAGGTGAATTTCACCTAAAGAAAATGGAGTGTATTTAAGTACATTGATTTTGCTATGTTATATGAAAAATTTCATAGAGTGTATTGTGTTATGTCATGTGATGTGAAACCAGTAAATGCGTTGTGCCCCAAGTATGAGATACAATGTATCCGACTTGGGATAAGGGTGGTGGACGTCTAGTACGATCCCCTACGTGTACCCTTTGTGATGGTCCATTGTGTAAGTTAGCTAGTTAAGAAATGATGTAAACATGATATGTGTGGACGTGTGTTTATTAAATGCAATGTGATGTATTCCTTTGTGTTAGTCTTGTTTGTATGTTAAATGTGTACCCCTAGTGTTTGGTTCCCCCCTAATGGGACTGTGATGCCAACTAGTGTAAATAGGGGTTGAGAGGCACATGGTCTACCATCAGGAGATTACGAGCTCAGGGTGTTGTCCCTAATCCTGATAAAGGATCTATGTCAAGTCATTGTAATCTTCCCATGGACGTTGACCGTGGCCTACTCCCCCACATATGAGAGCCACACTTGTTGGTTCATAGTGCAAACCTATTCCTTGATGTTTATAACCCATGGGTAAAGGATGGAATAACATGGACTACCAATGATTCATACTTATGTGGTCAGGGAGCACCAGTTACTCATATTCATGTGGTCAGGGACCACCAGTGCTTCATGTTTATGTGGTCAGGGACCACCAGTGATGTATATTAATGTGGTCAGGGACCACCCGTTATTCATATTTATGTGGTCAGGGACCACCAGTTATTGCATGCTATAATACTTATGATGTGGTTAGAGAACCACCATTCCCCTCCTCCCCTTACGTGGCTTATCAAGTCACGTGGTGCTTGTAATGTGCAAATTTTATTGTTGAAATATGAATTATTTGTAATTCTTGGTTGATGTTTTATTTTATTATGCGCCAGCAATGTGTAATTTTACATTTATGTACTTGGGCTATTTAGCCATTTGGAAGTTGTTATATAGTCCGATTTGCCTCAAGGACTTGTTTAATTTTTCCTTTGAATTATGATTGGAAAGTTGCAATGTAGCTACAATTTATCTTTATTTTGTTTCTCTTGAATTTATAAGTTCCCTCTTGGGAGTTTTATTGAAAATTTGGTTTATGATCTTGTGTTATTTAGTTTGAGGCTTTCTCCTTGGTTGCAAATTTGCTGGAATGTGTGGTGTAATGTGGAATTTGTAAACTGCCATATCCCGGGGGGGTTCCCTGGCAGGTCGTATAGGGGAGTAGATGTGTTGGGGAATTATTTTGAAAGAGTTTGTGAATGGGACCGGTATGGGATGGTAATTAATCCATTCTTCCCTCATTCTATGATTATTCTTATCTATATGGAGGAGTCCTTAGAGAAGGGCCTCGAGTGGTATCCAAGAATATCCATCCTTATAAACCCCATTGTGTGAGCCTTGTGTTGTAAATTGTGTGGTTGTATGAGGATAGGCACACCTAATTTGGGAAGAGCATACTTTGTATGAGGATAGGCGCACCCGATTGGGAAGAGCATCCTTGCTATTGTTGTGTGTACATGTGAAAATTGCAAGTAAATGTGATGTGTTGTACCTGTGAACTATGTGACAAAGATAACAACAAATGATGCAAATTTAATATTCCTTGAGACATGAATTGATATTGGAACAAAAATAGTTTCTAACATCATGAGTGATGTTTATAATGCAAAAGGGGAACATTGAAGGGTATCCAAGGATGATAATGTGTTTGGATATATGTTGGTGTATTTTTTTATCAAGAATGTTAACAGCATGGATGACTACTAGTATTTGTTATATTGTGAGTATATCGAATAAATGTTCTATGATGAAAAATTATGTTCTAAGTATTTAGGTGATTGGATTATGGAAGTGGTGTCTCTACACATGTAATGATGAATTAATGTTTTGTACCTTTATGGTAAGATAATTAGTATATTTAACTTGTCATGTGTGTTTCCATACTGGGAATTAGAATTCCAAACCTTAATGACTTCCAGGAGGAAGTCCAATCTAAGGGGAGGGAGATGTGAGGCCCAACCCTATCTATAGATTTTGTCACACCTTGATAAGTTTAAATTGATGATTTAACCTAATTCCATGTTTAATATTTTGATTTTAGTATTAACTATTGTAAATGATTATTGTGAGAAATTCTCTTCATTAAATGAAAATGAGAGAACTGTTAGGAATGAATGTGAGAAGATAATATTTAGATTCTCGAACAAGTATCATATGAAGAATACACTTAGATCGATATGAGCTAAGAAATTTTGTGTATCTAATATTAGTTTGAATCTCGCTAATAAGTTTCATGTTACTTGGGAAATGATAATAGGTAGGAATAAAGCAGGACTTTGGAAGATCAGGGAGAAGTTTCCAGAAGGATCACTAGCCAAGAATCATCAAGGTAAATTTAAAAGATGACTCTAATCAATTAGAGGTATACCTAAGGTATGATAATTTGAGGAAAAATTATATAAATTAGATATCAAGTTGAATGATAAATTTTATTATAAAGTGTCCAAGAGTAAATTTAGTAGTGTAAATAAAGTATTTAGCTAAGGTTAGGTTTCCATTATTATTTAATGAATGCTCAAAGATTCCATCTTTTATAGGGAAAGGAAATGAATATATATGTGTACTATGATTTACTAACTATTGAATTGATTTTATTGATATTTTGAACAGGTATAATTTATTATATTTCTAACCTAACATGTATTTGGAAAAATGCATATGAGAGTAATGCCAAGGGTAAAGGGGAGAACAATCTAGACCCAAGTCAAATATCTATCTTTTGAAATTTTGATTTTTGACCCTATGACTTGGGAGGTAATTAGGGTTTTGTTTATGTTGTAATTGAGTGGAGGGTTTTAATGATTGGAGGCTTAGTGTAGGCACTTTTTGGATCCTTATGGATTATACTCATGTGGTTAAGAGTGTAAGATCTATTAGGGTTTTCAAATCCTTAGTTAGGTCTTGAATTTCGAATTGGCCTTTAAAGTTGTCTTTTTAGGGTGTTGTATGGTCAATTTCTTTGATATTAGTGCAAAATAGACCCCTAAGGCCTATACCTATGGAAGGGGGACCTTTTGGACATGTGACATTGTCCTTGGGACATGATTTGACCCTTCAAAAGTCCACTTGAAAAAGTGTGACGAATTTGAGTCCTTGGGAGCTGGGAGAAGTGACTTGTCACTCTCCCACCCCTCCCCAAAGTTCATTAATGAACTTGGGAAGAGCATCAAGGCTTTCACATGTGTGAAGCCACCTTGTAAGGGATGATGGGTAGAGTGTCATAGTACATTCCCCATCTCCCCAAAAGTCTCACACATGTGTGAGAATTTGTGGGGATGTGTGTTGAAAGATCAAATGAGAGAGTGACAAGTGTCTCTCTCTCATTCAAATGAATTCAAGTTGAATGACTATATACTTGGATGGAAAAGAGGAAATGGACATTGCCCACTTCTCCTTTTGGAGAACTTGTGAAGTGAAGAAAAGAAGGAGAGAGTCAAGGATGGAAGAATAGGAGTTCAAAGGAGAGCAGCTTGTAGAGAGATAAGTCTTTTTTTCCATTTCTTATTCTTAGAATTGGTAGAGATAGCTTGATCTATGCATTGAATCATAAGTAAGATTGTTTAAGGGATATATTAGAGTAATGTGATGTATAATGAGCAATCTTGTTATAGCACTAAGCTCTCACCATTGAATTACAATGGTGTATAATGTATTTCTTGCTCGGGGGTATGGCTAGAGCCCACGAGGCTCCATGACGCCATTACGGTAGGGTGGAGAGCAAGACCTAGTTCATGAGTTTGTAAGTCATTTGCTTCCTCAAATATTGTGATAATATTGTAATTCTAAAAGATGGGATTCATGTTTTAGCAAGTCTTATTCCTTTGTTTGTGCTCATTGTATTTCTTTTTAATACTATTGCAATATTAAAAGTTAGTATTTTGTTTTAGAAGGAAATTATAGGAAAAGAGCAAGACTTTGTTCATCGTGTGTAAGACATTTGTTTTCTCAAACATAGTGGTAGAGTTACAAGTTGCAAGGAGATGAATTTCATATTGTTCATTGTAGAAATGAGAACAAGCTTTCTTTGTTTGTGTGTGATTCATTTTATTGTAAAATACAAGAAAATGAAATAAAATAAAATAAAGCAAGTCATTGATATTGCATGTTGAAGGATGAGTTTCATACTTTGTAAGATGAAAAATAGAAAGAGAAAATTCATGTTTGTAGGTGTGATATTTGTTTCATTTCTATGTATCATTGTAATTGGAAATATTTGTTGAAATTGTACCATGTTGAAAGGAGAAGTAAGAGTATCCTATAATATAAATTAAAGGAAGGGTTTCAAACAAAGGGTTACTTTTTCTTTTTCTTTTTTTTTGTTGTTCTTGAGGATAATTGTTGTGTAAATTTAGTTATATTTCCTTTTGGATTGTTTAAACAAGTTGTTATTCTTGTAGCCCTTTTTGGATAGATAGAGAGTGTGATAATTTATTATGTTTGGGATGTTAAGAATTTGTAATTATGTGAAGGGATATATACTTAATTTATTCATTATGACAAAAAGATATGAGTAATTATTTATGCTAAAAAAAAAAAGAGTATAAATTAATGGGCATCTACAGAAAAATTGTCTTTCCACTTTAAAAGTTGAACTCTTAAAACAATGTTGAGCATATATTATATGAAACGTGTTATTAAATATATATATTATATATATGATTCATTGATTCTAACTAAATATGTATTACATGTTAGAAACAAATGATTATATACTTATATTGTGAATAATAATTATCTATTATCTACATATTTAAATAAGAAAAATAAGAAAAGAAAGAAAGACCTACAAATATTTCTATCTAGTAATCATTTTTAATAAAGCTTAAAACATTTGGAAATTTATTCCGAATATGTATATTTTGAAGAAGCCAAAGCTTCTTAAGGGCTTGGCCTTGAGAGCCACAACCCCGAAGGATGATACCGCCAATAAGGAGGTAGGCACAGTCTCCACAAGGGTTGCCCTCTCTTGAGGCTTCTTGCAACATATTTAAATGTCTCTGTGGTTGTTGTTTTTACAATTTGTTTTGCATTTTGAGTAAAATATCTGCTATACCTTGTATCAAAATAAAAATGTACAGTCTCAGTTTGTTGCTCAACAAAAGTACAATTTTAGAGAAACATAGAAGCAGACCCTTGTCATAAATTAGATCATTGCCTTACAATTTTAAACAGAGAGCAAACACATAAGTTGAAGTGACTTCCTTGAGATCATATCTCCATTTCTGCCAAACATTCAAGGGAGGCCACAGTCGGGTATTGACCCTCCCACTCCACTCTTTATTTTTTTCTGCAGTCGAGAGGGTTTCTATTGAACTATTTCTCACACCTCCAATGTCATTCTCTAGATCTGTTGGTCTGTAGAGTTAGGGAAACAATAAAAAAATAAATATTGTAAAACAGATTCACAGCCATGATTTTTTTTCTGGGAAGGATCATGTATAACTAAAATAAAAGTAAAACAATCTTGTTAAATGCCCAACAAGATTTTGGGGTTATACAGTGCACAGGAAAATGTATAATTTTTTTTTGTATATCTGCTGGAAAGTAGACAGTAAAATGCTTGAAAAAAGTAATAATGAAACAAACCAAAATAAAGCAGAGATGTAATAAGAATTTTCTGATTTTAGAGACACATTAAATGATAATAAAACTGTTCTCTCAGATTTTATCTGTTCTCTCAGATTTGTATGAAGAAAAAAAGGAGAGAAAAAAAAAGTATACCCTGTTAAATGTTAATAAATACAGTGAGCATTCAGAAAAAAAAGGAAGAAGAATGAACAATGGATATAAATTCATGAATCGAATCAAGCAAGAATGAGACCCTTAATCAAATAACAACTAAGATCATTCTTCCAATCGCAAGAGTCTCATCTTCCATTCTCCTCCAAACGTGTAGAACAAAAAATGAACAAAATAAGAAGAAAACAGGTTTATGAAAACAAAAATCCTTATGAACTGAGGGTTTTCCCTTAATGCCCTAAGATCTAAGGGCTAATAGCACTTGTTCTAATCTAAAGGCTGGGATTTCTTGCACATTCACTTAACTTTAAATGGGCGATTTTTTGTATTTAATCTTATTTAGTTGGCAATTATGTCAAGGGTGGGGAAAAAGGGCTAGGAAGTCTCACTTTGAGTTCCACTTAAGACCATGCTTAATATATTTGAGAGTATCCCTCATATTTTAAATTTAATACAAAAAAATAAAATAATATAAAACAAAATATAGATTGCTTCTTCACAACTAATGTATGCACATAGTAAAGTGGAAGGTAGTAATTATTTTGGATTTTTAGTTTGTTCCACCATAAAGATAAAAGAATCATGTAAATACTACTAAGTTCTTCATAGATGTAATTGATTTCTTAATATTGGGAAAATAAATATATATCATTATTATATATAATTTATTTATCTAGTTGTTCTAAATCATATTTAAGATAGCATAAAAACATGCATAGAAAAAAAAGAAGAAGAAGAGGCTTTTATTGATCAATACAAAATAATTGCACATAGAAATAGAAAGTAGATTTCTTTATCAATACAAAATAATGACACATGAAAATAGAAAGTAGATTTTTTCTTGATCAATACAAAATAATGGCACACGAAAATAGAAAGTAAATTTTTCTTGATCAATACAAAATAATGGCGTGTGAAAATAGAAAGTGGATTTTTGGATCAATACAAAACAACTGAGATGAAAAGAGAAAGTATTTTTTTTTTTTTTTTTACCAAAGTAAAATAATTACATATAAATATAATGGTTGTTTGAAATAAGGTTTTATAATATATATAGTAACTCTTGAAATATCATTAAAGTGTAGCAAATCAAGTATGGGTGGCTAACGCTAATAATTATAAAGGCACTAAGAAATAATATTATTACAAAGTAATAATAGTGTTGTTAATAGGTAGGGTAGTAAGTTTCATCATGTGATATTTTACATTGATAGTGGTCATAAACAATATTAATTATGCGAATAAGAGATTTAATATTAATATTATTATTCAACTAAATGATAACAACGATATCAGTACAAATATGAGATTGTTGATGTTTTCTAGGTGGTTTTCTATTTTTGGAAATTTCTATATTTGATCATAAGACACAACAATTAATTGAAAAATATATTTGGCTGATTTTGACTATTTGACTTCTTGGTAAGTAGGTATTTTGAAAGTTTCCTTTCACAAAATTTGCTTGGCCTTGGTTCACAAATAATACAAAGCTAGTAACCTAGCTATTAGTAAAAGGGTTATCTAATACTCCTCAAAGTGTACATCTAACATCATGATTTAGTATTATAAAAACACATATTTAGAGTGTTAATTAGCTATAAGGTGTTTGTAAAAATAATAACACCTTTTTTTTGAGAGAATGAAATTTATTCGCACTACACAACCAAGATCTAGACATTTTAAGTAACTTCTCATGATGATGCTATCACAATGTAGGTCAACAATAGTAGATGACTGAAATAGGTCTTAGGATTTTAAAACAATGGTTCTTACTCTCATGTGAATGAGCTAAAGAATGGCATGGCCTAGTAGCGATGGAAGACCAAAGTATCTAGCCCACACGTGGAATTTCCTGCACTTGAAAGGCCCACCCCCTAGGGATTAAATGGATCATGCTCACCTTTTAAAGGTTTTTTCACTTTTATATAGCGCACTAGAGGTATATATGTTGGGGGTTGTTCCTAGGAGTGAAAATCCACTGGCAGACCTTCCCTACTCAGAAAGAAAAATGGAAGGTTTGTGTAATGCTCTTTCTCATCGCCCAGGAATCACATGCAATGCAAGGGGAGAGGATACTTAAGACTACATTATGCCGCTATTTCTTATCACCCAAGAATCACATGTAGCAAAAAGGGAGATGATACTTTATCTAAACACTCATTTGGTAATAACACATGCACGAAAGTGCATAAAACACATAGGAGACTTGTTTTTTTTAAGCACTAATTCCAAATGTTCCTAATTTAGAAATCAAACACATATAGAACCCTATAAGAAATTGGATTAGTAGTTTAGATCAAAATTTTTTCTCCCAACAATTTCCACAAGCTATAAATTATATATTAGTAACCAAAAACCTCTACCCTAGTGAATGTAAAAATTAGAAAATAAAAATCATAAATTTATACCCTCTTTTTGCTATGATAGTCAGATGCAGTGCATAGAAGCTTGAATGCAATGTTGTAATGCATCACATAAATTAATAGATGTGACATAAAAAATATCAATTGTGACATAAGGAATAGTGACTGTGGTGTACTTTCAAATGATTACATAATTATATGATATGATTATGGTGCAAAAACTTGTGACTGCAAAAACCAAAGAGATTTGATAAAAAAACAAAAAATTTGATGATGAAAATGATGTAAGTATACTATTAAAATGTCAAAATAATAACCAGTAGCTAATAAAATGATCTGAAACAAAAATGATTGAATGATTTTGACTTTTATAAGGTAACAGTCATATGTGTTGTTCTATATGATAGATGCAGTGTGACATACCTCACATGCATCATTCCGTACAATAATTAAAGTGTTTGAAGGATCAATTGTGGTACTGCACATAATGATTGTGTTACACTCCTAAAAATCAAAATTTCTCAATAATTTCAAAAAATACGGTTAGTTCAAGCTAATGAAGACCCTAATCCAACAATGAAGCACACATGACAATATAAATCCAAATAATAATGCAATAATACTTAATCTCTATGCCAAAGTTGATTCTCCTCCATTGCTCTTCTCCATTTTTCTTTGCTTGTTTTCAAATTTGTAGTATGTGACTTGTATGATGAGCTTGATGTTGATGTAAGATAACTATATCTCAAGATAGAAAAAAATTCAAAGATTATGGTTAGGTTGGAATGAGATGATGGCTTTCTTTTATATAAATACCAATTCAAATGAAGGGTGGTGATTGAATGATCAGGTATCCTGATCAATGGATGAGATTAATTGAGAGGAAAAGAGGTAAGAATTTTAAGGATGGACCAAAACACAAGAAATTAGTTGAGATTTAGGGATAGTGAAGAAGGAATAAATTAAATAATAATATCAATTATTTAATTTAAAAGAAGGAAAATGAATAATTAAATAATTAAAAATAATTATTTAATAAAAGATAGATGAAAATGATAAATAATTAAAAATAATTATTTAATTATGGAGCGAAAAAGATAATGAATAATTAAATAAATAAAAATAATTATTTAATTATAGAGGAAAATGAAAATGAATAATTAAATAAACCAAAATTTATTTAATTATAGAGGAAAAAAGGATAGTCAATGACAATTTAAATAAATTGATATTTATTTAAATTAATCAAGAGAGGAATAAGGATAAAGTGAATTAATTAAATAATTAATAATTACTTAATTAATAGAGGAATAAGACTTTAGGAAATAATTAAATAATTAAAATTATTTAATTATGGAAGAAAGAAGGAAAATTAGTGATAAAATGTTGCTCACAGGCTTGAGACATTTTTTATTGTCTACAACTATTAAGAGAACTATTTTCCTTATTTGAGCCTTGTTCATTCCTACCAATTTTGATGATGAATAACAATTATATTTTAGCTCTTGGAAAATATCTATTGATATTGATGAAGGAACATTCAATGATGCACTTTATGTTCCTCATCATCCAATAATCTCATTTAGGTTAGAATTGTGAAATAAGCACAAAACCACAAACCACAGGATCAAACAACAAACAAAAACACCTTCCACACAAGAGATTTGCAAACAAGAATTGGTAAATTCATCAACAAGTAAGAGTTAGAGAAGAAGCTTTCAAGAATATATGAAAGCCGTGATATTTCCCGTGAATAATATTTGAGTGATATTTACAATAAGAGTTGAATGCTTATAAGAGAAAATCCCTAAATGAGAAAGGGATCAGATCATGACAAGTGTCAACATCACATGAGATGTGACATAATGATCTAGTATAACTCAACTAATAACACATTCCTAAGTTTAGCTAAAGCATGTGAGAATAAATTAGACTAATAATCAATTAAAGATTAATTAATTATTAACTAATGCAAGATAACTCTAACACCCCCCCTTATGATGAACTTAGGGAGTAGCTAAAACCAAAAGAGAATGCAAGATGGGTTCAGGAAAACAAGGCCAAGAAAGGTGCCCATGTACAAATAGAAGATCTCTATAATGGGAGGAAATAGAAAATCTCATGGGAAAAACTCTACTCCAAAAAGAGATGAAGGCCAAGTGAAGGACTGAAGAAGCCTCCAAACAGGGAAAGGTTGTTAAAAAATATAGGAACATAGAGAACACCACAGAGGGGTGAAGAAGCTACAAATACTGTCGAAGAAAGACTACTGAAATGCTAAAAGAAGAACCTCCACTGTGATCAGGATCAAGAAGACAAGAATTTGTATGAGTGCCCCTAATGACACTACTTGAATTAGATGGAAAACAAAGGCAAACACTTGGTACTCGAAGATATAGATGGAAAAGGTACCAAAAGTCTGAAGAATTGATCAAGTCAAAATGGAAGGTCACCTCTTCAAATAGGAACGCAAGAGTGTCCATATGGTAAGTGCTCCATCTCATGAAATCATGGAGTATAGCCATTTGTTAGCCTGGTATAGGAACAAATGCACTATAGTCCACTGGCTCCGCTCCAATGAAACCAAGGGAGGCAGTGGCACCAATGGTAGAAACCCCATGTGTTGACAGGGAGGTATGGCCAGTTACAACTTTGGCCCAGATGTTTTTGAAAGTGAAGTGCATGAAGAGGAACTAAGAGAATCTGAAGGTGCATACATGAAAATTACAAACTGATAGAAAGGATGTGAAAACAAAAGTCACTCACATGAGAAAAGTATGAAGGAAAACAAAGGAAAACATCAACCCCCGTGGCACTTTATATCATAGTATGAGTACAACAAGGCACAAAGTGATGTGCAAAAATCCCAATACTACACATACAAAGCTGAGGAACTTTATTTCATTGTGTTTACAGATGATAAAAAATATGCAATGTGAGCCCATAAAGAGTCAAAAGAATAAAAGAATAAGAAAAGATGAAGAAAAGAATAAGTGGTTCAATAGATGTGGATGAAGCATATGGAACATTGTGTTTTTCGATTTCTCCTAATTTTCTCTTTCACATTAAATATTTGGATACACAAAATGCAATATGGACTAAGCTAGAAACTCTATTTGGTACTCAAGATTCTATGAGGGGTCATATGTTAGAAAATGAGCTAATCAATCTAAGTCCCAACAACTTCAAGATTTCTTCACAAAAATGAATTCACTAAGGTTGTAGTTAAAAAAATGGGGAATTGAAAAGAAAGATGAATAACTGATTCTTAATATTCTCTCTAAGCTAAGTTCTCAGTATTCAATATTTGTTTCTACCTTCTATTTTTTTTTAATACATATTGGATTATATATTATATATAAATTAACATTTGATATATTAAATTAATTTTGTGCTAGAGACACCCATAGCTTGATTTTTATCTATATTTATAATAAATTTATTTATTGTCTTATTAAAAAAATTATTGGTTCAAATAATTCATATGTTTAGTTTTAACATAAAAATATAATAATGAAGATGTAGATAAAGTTTACTTTTATTTATTTATTCTAATTATTTAATTATATTTTTAAATTTTAATATGTAAAATATCTTAAATTTATTTTCAATTTTTTTTAATAAATATTATAAAAAAACCACTTTAAATTGTAATACAAAACTTATTTGACTTTATAAAATTACTTGTTTATAAAGAAATATACCAAACTTATTTGACTTTATAAAATTAATGTATTGTAAGAGTATTGGTAACTTTTTACATGTAACTTTATAAAATTCACAAACTAGATGTAAATATTATAAAATATTTAAATAATATAAACATCCTTTGAAAAGAATACATATTCTAAAATATTTGGAGTAAGTTTATTACTTTAAAAAGTAATTAGCGTCATATTTTATTTTTATATAGTAAAGGATGTTTCAATTCTACTAATGTGATTTAATTTTTAAATTAAAAATTAAAAATTAGATAAATAATTTATGTTGTATAAAGATTATTAAATATTATAATCACGAATATTATAAAAATTCTAGATAAAAAATATTCTAACATTTGCAAAGAAAAAGTAATATATTAAATGAATTTTCAAGATCAATAAATTATTTTATTTTTCTCAAAGATAGAAAATCGTATAATATTACAAATTAAAATTAACAAACACACAAAGATATAAATAATAGAAAATGAAAAATATTAATTATTTAAAATTATTAAAAAAATTATTAGTTCAATTAGTTCATATGTTTAGTTTAAACATAAAAATAGTAATGAAGTAGATGAATTTTACTTTTATTTATTTATTTTTAATTATTTAGTTATATTTTTAAATTTTAATATGTAAAATATTATTAAATTTATTTTCAAAATTTTAATATATTATATTAGATTATTTGTAGATTTTTTACATTTAACTTTATAAAATTATTTGTTTAGAAAAATATGAAGAAACACAATACAAATATTTTTTTAATTTTTATTTTATAGAAATGTATTGAATAAATATTGATTTATTAAAAAATAAAACATGTAACATAAAAATAATAGATTTTATAAAATTTTTAGATGAGAATTGGTAAAAACCTATTTGAGAAAAAAATAAATAGAAATAAATCTTTCTAAAAGACACCAACATACTCAAAACAGTGAGCTATAAATATAAATTCCTCTATAACATCATTTAATCTCAATATTTCATGTAATTAGATGTCTAGTCCTAGAAGATAATTGTGGGTTTGGCCTCAATTTCTAACCTTATGCAATACATGAAATGAATAATCTCTAGGCATCAAGTACTACCAAATGCCAAACTTATTTATTTGATATGTAACTTAAATTTTTTTATCCTTGAACAAATTATCCCTCATTATATCATGTGTGGTTATAATTTCATGACCTATTGATTGAGGAGGATTTACAAATCATAATGCTCATTATAATTTAACCTTAACCCTAATCCAAATTGAACCTTGATTGAACCCTAACCCTAATTGAACTGAATCCTAAATAAATTATAACCTTAATTAAGCCTTGATCATAACCCTGATAGTAACCCTAATTGAACTCAATTAAATCACACCCCTAATTTGAATTTAATCCTTCCCTTATCCTAACCCTATTTGATCCCCAGTCCTAGCCCTAACCTTAATCAAAGTGAATAATAATCCTAATTGAACTCAAACTTTTAGACTAATTAAATTGTAATCCAAACTATAACCCAAATTGAACCCTAACCCTAATTTAATTGTAACCCTATCCCTAATGAATTTATAATCCTAACCATAATTCTAATTGACCATTTATCGAACCCTAACCCTAATTGAACTCTAACCTTAACTTTGAACCCTAATTAAATCATGACATTAATTGAACCTTGACCTGTACCATAACTAAATAGTAACCATAATTGAACTCAATTTTTTTAGCCTAATTAAATCCCAACCTAAAAATAATAGACATTGTTGTTCAAGAATTTTTTTTTTCGTTATTAATAGGTCTTCCCATACAAAGGAAAATAATTGTTCATAGAAAAATGACAAAAAAATAGAACTATACATAGGTGATCAAAAGGTTTTCATATTTGACAACAATATTCCAATCATCTTTCCTCATCATCATCAAAAATATAAAACAAAACCACAACTACTCTCAAATTTTCTTCTCTTGAAAGAAAAAAATATTGGGGCATTTTTGTTCTTTGAAGTGAAGAGAAATTAGCTTTTTTTGTATAGACAATAATTTTAATTTCTATTGGTAGACCTATTAATAGAAAACATTTTATACTTTTATAAATAACCTTATTGTTTTAAATCTCCAAGCATATAACAAACTTTCTTTATAACATGATAATTAAGAAATTATGTTTCAAATATCTTGTACCATATGTACATGTATATTTACACTATTTCTAAAAACTAGTATTATATTTATGTATGTATAAATGTGTATCTATTAATACATAAATTGGGGCTACATATTATTCCTGTGTTGCAAAATAATAATTATTTAAGGGATTTCTTGTCCATTAGCTAACCTTTTTTTTTTGTTTGTTTAAAGAGAGGGGTAAAAACTTTATTGAAACTCAAAAAAGAAGATTACAAGCAAATCTCAGAACAACAGCTCTAAGAGAAAAGCACAAGAACAACAAAAGAACAAGAGCACTAGTCAACCAACTCCACAACCATCCATATCCTTAGTCAAGGTCCTCCTCAAATCCAAACAAAAGTCTCGGGGAAGATGTCTCCATTCCTCAACCCTCCAAAAATCAATATGATCAAAAGCCCACTTTGCCAAACAATAGCCCTATTCCACTCATGTGGAATGTGGATAAAGGAAACTATCTCCATCCTAGAACTGATTTAAAAAATTTGTTGAACAACCAGAGCCAGCTGCCAATTAACATCCTTCACCTTACGTTCAATCAACAAATTCATAATAACCTGAGAGTCAGATTCACAAATAACCTTACGCCAACCTAGAGCATAAGCATACTCCAGAGCATAGACAATCGCTAATCCATCCATAAAATTATTAGCATGCCAACCTTTATAAATAGAAAAGAAGAACACAACTTCACCTAAACATTCTCTATCCATGCCGCCAATCTCAGCTAGTCCAGGATTACCTCGGGAAGAGCCATCTGTGTTAATATTTAAGATATCCTCAGGAGGAGGCAACCATCTACCCATCCTTTGAACTTTCTTTTTCGCACATCTACACCTTCTGAAACAAGCAGAGGTAGGAGACAAACCTTGAAAACCCATTCCATCAGTAATTTCAACATCCCCTCTATCAAGCGGGAACATCACCTCACATTTGGATTCCATAGTCTCCTGGATCATTCCAAAAATTCTATGCCAAACTTATTGGATTCCTAACCTTCCCCCTTGGAAAATCCTACGATTTCGTTCTAGCCAAATCTACCAGAGAATAAAGGTAGGTCCAATGCACCAAACAATCTGAAGAAAAGGAGTCAAAGTAGGGGGCTTACCCAAGCTTCTCCAGAATTCCACCAGGGATGAAGCATGCACACAAGGGTGTTTCCAAACACCCCACCAAAGGTGCCAGAGCTACAAGGAGAAGGTACATCTAAAGAAAAAATGTGAAGAGTCCTCCTCACCAGCACCACACAAAAAAAATAAGGAAGGTCCATGAAATCCATGCTTCTCAATATTGTCCCAAGTCAAACACATATTCCAGGCCAAAGTCCACACAAAGTAGTTACATTTTGGCCAAGAGAACTTATTCCACACATACTTCCACCAATGAACCTCTTCTCCATTCAATCTACGGGCCATCAATTCCTGATATCCACTAGCCACAAAAAAATTCCTTTAGGATTTGGGTGCCAAGAAAGAACATCCTTGTCCTTGAGGGAACTACAATGTCTAGCTGATAAAATACTATGAAGCTCCGCACAATCTTCCTCCAAACCTGCCACCGGACACTCACACGAGGACTTCCAACTAGCAACCTCCAGCTGACCATAATGGTGAAAATATTTAAAATCACTAAGCCTTGACCAACTAGCCTCAAGGAAGTGCTGGCAGAGAGCCAATAAATGAGGAAACTGAGAGATAATGTGAGGAAAACCATCCCAAGAGTCTGACCAAAAGAGAGAATTTGTTCCCTTCTTACATATCCAAAATAATCCCTCCTTAATCAAAGAAGCCCCTTTCTTGAGGGTCCTCCAAATCACTGATCCACTTCCTACCAGAGGATAATGAGGAACCTCCTCCTTTGGGATCCCAAGAAGATACTTATGAAGTAGAATTCTAGCCCATAGCTGATCTTGCTCCACACACAATCTCCATTAAAGTTTTGCAGCCAATACCATCCCAAATAAAGTCGATTGCCTCAAACCCAAAGCACCCAAATGTTTTAGAGAGCACACAATATCCCATCTGACTAGGCTCCATTTAGAAGAAGACAAGTTTCCGGCCCATAAAAACTGCCTTGCCATGGAATCCAATTCCTTAACAAAGCCCATCGGAGCCACCTAAAGTATACATCTATACAAGGGAAGAGCCTGAACCGTAGATTTAAGCAACTAAACATGACCAACAAAGGAAAGCCATCTATGAGTCTAGTGATTAACCTTCACTCAAAATTTGTCTAGAATATATTGCCAATAATCTCTAGGGAGCTTACCAGAAGAGATTGGAATACCCAAGTAAGTCAAAGGAAGAGAGCCTATCTGAAACCTCATAATAAAAGAAATTCTCTGTTGAATAGGTCCAGGTGTATTAAGAAAGAAGATGGAGGACTTATCTTCATTAATTAATTGACCGAAAGCAGTGAGATAAACATCCAAAGCCTTACAAAGATTAGTAGCCTCCCTAATTGTAGCCATACCCATCAGGGCAATATCATCCAAAAATTGTAGGTGTGACTGAGGAGGAAACTCATTGCCCCACCTCCACCCCTGGATAACCCCTGACTCAGCATTACTTTTCAAGAATCTCCCCAGTCCTTCAACAATAATAAGAAAGAGATAAGGGAAAAGAGGGCCCCCTTGCCAAAGACCACGAGAAGCTCCAAAAAGCTCAGTGTGCTCCCCATTGATTAAAATAGAGAAGGAGGTAGAAGTTACACAACACATAACCCACTGAATCCAGTCCTCAGCAAATCCAAAGGCCCTAAGAATATTCTAAAGAAAGGACCACTGAACTCTATCATAAGCCTTAGCCATATCAAGCTTAATAGACATTGCCTTAGCTTTTGACGTAGCCATAGAGTGGATAGTCTCCGTAGCAATAACAACTCCATCCAAAAATTTTCGGTCAGCCGTAAAGCCACCCTACTCCTTAGAGATAAGCCATTTAAGCCATTTCTTTAACCTTTCAACAATCACCTTATAGATAATCTTATAAATCACATTACAAAGGGCAATGGGACAAAATTGGCTTAACCAATCTACCCCGTCACGTTTTGGGATGAGGGAAAGAAAAGTGAAGTTTAATGCATGAAGCATCTATTTATTCCTCTGAGATTCCTAGACCACCTCTAATAAATCAACCTTAATAATATCCCAATTTTTTTGAAAGAATTCAATCAAAAACCTGTCGGGACCCGGAGCTTTCCCTTTCTTCATATGGAAAACAATCTCTTCCAACTCCTCCAAAGAAATATAACGCATAAGATTATCATTCATTTCTCTAGTAACAAGTTGGGGGATGCAAGAAAGAACTTGAACTTCCTCAACAAAACCCTCCTGAGTGTCCTCCCCAAAAAGAGAAGTAAAATACTGCATTGCCTCTCTAGATATCTCCTGTAAGGAGGAAAGTTGTTCTCCCCTATCAGTCACAAGCACTGGAATAGAATTACCATGCCTCCTCACCTTCACCAAATTGAGGAAGAAGGCAATATTTTTATCCCCCTCTTGAAGCCACTCCACGTGAGCTTTCTGTTTCTAGTAAATTTCCTCACACATTTCACATTCTTCTAGGATTTTATCCTCTTCCTGAAGCAAGGCTTCTAACAAAAAATTCTCCCTGATTTCCTTGGTTATATTATCTAACTTAGATTGAGCAATAGCTTTGTCATGAAAAATGTTCCCAAAACATTAGCGATTCTAATACTTAAGATAGTATTTAACATATTGCAATAGGTTGGAAAAAGTATACATAGTTGTGCCATAGGTGGGCCTACCAATCCTCCACTAGTGAGCAACACAGTCTTGTAAAGAGCGATCACACAACCACATAAGTTGGAACTTGAAAGAAGGAGATCAGGCCACTCGAATAGAGGACACCACTAACTTAATAGGCTAGTGAACCGAACCCCACCAATCCAGAATCTCCAAACAAGTAGACCAACCACCACCTACCCAAAAACAAGAAACCAAAAAGTGATCAAGTCTTTCCACAATGCACTTCTCCCTAATTCTCCAGTTGTTCCAGGTAAACTGTCCATTTCTAGGTTTGATATCCACCAGGTTCAAAGCCGATATGTTATCATGAAGAAATAAAGAAGAAGGTTCCAATCTTGCTATACCACCCTGTTTCTCAGCCAACTTAGTAATGGCATTGAAATCTCCAACCATAATCCAAGGGTGATAAGGCACCATACTTCGGATAAACCTTAAATGGGACCATAAATATTGCTTACCCAAAAATTCAGTAGGAGCATAAATGTTGGAGAGGAGGATAATTTCCCTAGTCTCAATGCTTGTAGCGATAAAAGACATGGAGGATTTAGAAGACATCCACCAGAGAGGGTGAATTCTTAAAGGATTCCAGAGGCAAGCCACACCCCCAACAGTACCATGAGCACCAATACATTGGAAATCACCTCTACTCCACAACTTAGATGATAAACTAGACATGCTTTCAACAGATAACTTTGTCTCCTATAAAAAAAGAAAATTAGGAGAGTGAATTTGCACCAAGTCTCAAATTTTTTTTTGTCCAGGGCCACTATTCAAGCCCCATACATTCCAAGAGAGAATGATCATTTTGGAGGATTAGAAAAGTGGGAGTCAAGAGTTTTGATAGAACCTGACTCCACTAAATTCTCCACCATCAGCTTGATTTTCTCAAAATCTTTCTTTCTTCCATTCTTGGAAGGCTTCTCAATAGTCCCTTTCTTAAAGTCTTTTTGAAGAATACCCAATGCAGGAGAAGCCTTGCTTCCTTTTGCTGCATCAGGAACTATTTTCGAAGGAGGACTAGTTGTTTCTCCCACCATCAATGGCGCAATAAACATAGACTCAAGTTCCCTATAAGTCCCCAAACTCTGATCTATGTCCATTTGCAAGGCCCTCTCTATCTGTGGAATTTGAATGTCCTCTGTGACAATGTCTTCTTGAACCTCTTCCATAACACTCTGGTCCATTCCCAACATACCAGGGTTCACCTCCTATAGACTAAGATCATCCAAAACCTCAAACCGGTTAAAGGTATCTCCCTCCCGTCTTTCCTTAAATGTTCTCTTTTGACCCTGATTCTTATTGCGAACTTTAACTGGAATAAAACCCTCACCACCTGCAACCTCACTAGACATAGGCACTTTTCCTTTGTCACCCTTTACGGGGTTATGAGGGGGTTGAGATGACTGAGTCTCTGGTGGCTTAGATCTTGGGCATCTCTGAAGATGGCCATATTCATGGAAAAGACGAATATGAAATGGCAGTGTTTCATAGTCTAACTATTGAACCCAAGAATATGAACCCGCCCGAATTTCTAAGGAATCAGGAAGAGGGTTACTTAAATCTAATTCAACAAAAATGCGAGCAAAAGTCATTACCTTTCTTTCACTCGTTTGTTGAGAGGCACCCATAGGTTTACCCAATAGCACAACCACATTGTGCAAGATATCATTATGCTAGCACTCAATACAAAATCTGGGGAGACACACCCAAACAGGAACACGATAAGGTAGTTCCTCTAAAGGATTGAAACCCACATGCCGAGGTTTCATAAAAAGACCAACCTGATTGTGGAAGTAAGGTCCACCCTCAAAAAAGTTTCTCTGATCTGCCATGCAATTGAAAACCACCATGAAGTAGTTGTTTGCCAACAACATAATGTCCATTTCCCCCTCAGGAGACCAAGTCCGCTGCGACCATGACTCCAAAAATTGAAGTGAAACCCTCATTCCCATGAATTTTCAAAGAAATTCATGCTTCAAAAAATATTCAGTGTCCTCAGCAATGGATTCTGGCTGAATCACCAAAATGGGTCTCTCCTTAGAGCATTCCAGGTAACTGTTCACCTTCAGAATTTGAGATCCTCCTATAGGAACAAAACCTCCATCTCCAGCATCATTGGCAAATAAACTATTATCAAACATTCTTGTCTTTTCGTTTGGGGAAGAAACCCCAATAGCAGCACGAAATTTCAAAGGGAATTTTTCCCTAGAAGTCTTGCCTGGAGCCATAACCATAGGTGAAAGCACACTCTACAGAAACCAAAGAAGAAGAAAACCAATAAAAGAAAATTTGAGACTACAAACACTAAGAGACAGAAAGTTGACCCCAACCCCGTCCGACAGCCACAAACCACAACTCGAACACCTAACAAAGCCTAACCCCACACCTAGCTCGAAAATAAGAAGTAAATAAGCCCAAGATTGGGCACATGCAAGAATGAAAGGCCCCTCATGTAGGCCGCAACCTACACAGATCAACGCTCTCCATCGCCCTCACCTCTCCTCACATACATATTGAAATCATTTTCCCCTCCATTAGCTAACTTATTCCATAGAGGCATGTATTAATATTATTGAAAAATGGAAATAAGAAAATTAAATAATATCTATAGAACTATTAAAACTGAAGAAATTTATTAAATAAGTGTATAATAATAATAATTATATATTCTTATATATTAAGGATATTAAAAGCAATTGAATCATAATAATAAAAATAAATATAAATCCTTGTTCTAGTTGTAATACAGAAAGGCATATTTTTTTTTTTATCAAGTACAAGAATATCTCACATTCTTTATGTGTAAGACTTTAATGCAAGCTTCACTCTGCAGTGCCAAAAGCACATAGATTAGCCTCAAATAAAATCAAACTTATTTACTTATTTTAGTAATGACATTTATATAAGGTATGATATTTACAACATCCAAATTAAGGGGATACCAATAATACTCTCAAGGGTATACACTTCAATGCTCATGGAATGTCATGATTGTAGAATATGCACAAAAATATTTCAAGAAAATGCCATTGGGAAGTGTAAGGCCAAAGTGCACAAGTTTTGTCAATGTCTTGTCTTCCTATGCCATAGTGGGAGGTTTGGAAGATGGGATGGGCTTACCCCAAATTGCATAGATATATTTGATTGAATGAATTCCTCAACATAGATTTGATAAATGAAGTTCTGGAACACAGATTGAACACTGAGATGAAAAAAAATTCAACATAGCACCATGGAGAGAAGTGTTTGATAGTTAGCATATTAATTTCTTTTGAAATATAAATGTTAACAATAGAAACCAGAATGTATATTAAATTGTTAGAGAAGCACCTCTAGACCTAGAATTAAAAATCAATAATCAAAATAGAAAATGGTCATTTCTAATGAGATTATATCCCATTAACAAAATATGTGACTGAAGCCTATGCTAATTTAACTATTGTAAGCATGTTTGGGTGCTCTCTGACTTAAGCTAATTTTAACCAATAAATATAATATAAAACCTTTTTTATATTGAAATTAATTCATGCAAGGGAACTCATCAAAAATTACTAAAGCTTTTGACTCCCTCTATTCTTCTGAACTCAAATAGGTCTACTTAGTTAAAGACAAGTTGATTGACTCAATTAAACTTTGGCTCATTTGCATTTTACCTTTAGCCATCCAATTCTAGCTTGCAAAGAAGAAAAAGTAAAATATATATGGTAAGTTCTTAACAATAACCTGTGGATGCCAAATCTACAAATGGTTAAACCTTAACATAATATCATCATGCTAGTCATTTGAAACACTTTAGATTAAACATCCTTATGAAATACTTAACCATGCTAAAATATGCAAAACTAAATAGAACCAAATAACTAATTGCAAACATATAAGAACATGATCAAAACTTTATATCATATTAGATTGGTGCTATTGTGGAAAATAGCACTTTCCCAACCCTTGATAATGCCAATGATGATGATGCAATGGACAAAATTAGTTCTCAAGTGAAGAGAGTGACTTTGCATAAGCTTTGTAGATTTGTGGAGTTGTGGAGGATTTGATGATGAGTGAAACCTTTCATTTATAGAATATTTTGATGAGAGAAATAGCCAAATGGATGAATGTGGGACAAAGATTTAGCCAATGAGATGAGGCCACTTGTCAACTTGTGATAGGTTGAGGAATGAGCACATTTTGGTCAATGTCCCAAAGAGGGGGATATTCAAATTTGAATTTGATGAAAGGATGAGTTAAATGCTAAGCTTGACTTATGCAAGAGACATGTAAGAGCCTATTAATTGCTTTGTTGGATGTACATGTCAAATTGTGGGGAGATTCAAACTTGGAGAATATTCTCTTTTTATAATGCCAAGTTGAAAGTAAATAAAGATTTTGATAAATCAATTAAATGCAATTTCATGTGCAAGTGGAAAAATCTAGACAATACAAGTGATTAGGATTAGCATTTAATCATGGATTAGATTAATTAAGATTATGTTAGATGCTTTGACGCATTTGACTTAGATTTAGGGATTTAAATCAAATCAAAGGGAGATGAAAGGTGATAAAGATTTAGTTAAATAAATATTTGATTTATTTAGCTAAGGGGGATAATGATAGGATCAAATTAAATAAAGTTAATTTATTTAATTTAAATGGACGATCCTTAGAGATTAAATCAATTAAACTTGGTTTATTTAATTGATGGGCGAATATGAACTAATTAAATGCATGATGTAAATTTTGCATGTCTATATTTTTCCCCTCTTTGAAGCAATGTACTTACTGCGTTGGTTCAAAGAATAAACTTGCCACGATCAAAATTCAAAAAAATTATGATTTTTTCAGATGCCCCAGCGGAAAGTACACTAGTGATTTTTTCATATACCCCAATGGAAAGAAGTACACTAGTACATTGCCCCCTCGAGAGATCGAGCAAAAAGATTCAATTCGAGGGTTGATTTGGTGATAAAGAGGTTCAAAATGGATGGTTATGATGATGATGCAAATGAGATGGATGATGCAATAATTCCTATATGATTATGCATTAGATGTTTTATGCAAATGTATGATTTTATGAGATGCTTAGACTAACAGATCTATATTATGATGATGATTATGCAATGCATGTGAAATGATCATTATTTCCTATTATGTATGATATGAATGATATGTGGTATGCTGACAGTTTGTGGATGCAAGATGGATGCATGATGGATGCATTGGTGATCTTATCTTAGCGCAGAGAGAAGAAAGAAGGAATGAGATGATGCCAAGAGGATCCAACAAGTCCATGATTTGACAAGACTTTATTAGAGATGATGATGATGATGATAGATGATGATGATTTTCTTATCAAGGATTGGGATTTTAAAAGGGCTACTTACCTTATGTTTGATAATACACATAGATACGATGCATCAAGGTATAAGGAACTAGGATGGCATTGTACCTAGTGCAATGGACTTTGACTCGACAAATAGATAGGAGTATTCTTGTTCACACTTGACATACAGAAACCTTGCGAGGACGTACCTAACAAAGCAAGTATTCGCCAAGTTATATTACAAGAATGTCCAACAAGCACAAATGACAAAAGGATAATGATTGTTTCCCCATTCCTATCTCTTTAAATAATTCATTTGGATATCATTGAGAGGTCCTTGGAATGAGCACAATAAGATAAATCAAAAGGAAAGATCAAGTACACAAACAAGCCAATGTTCTTCATACCTTGAGCCAAACGGATGTGTTTTTAAGGATAAGAACTCAAGGTGATATCCAAAATGATGCCCATTGTTAGAACGATATATCCTAGGACATACATTTTATAGGATGATGATGGTTTCATAAGTTGATTGATAGGTTGTTGATATAAGGTTGATTGACATGTTTGAAAATGATCAAGAGTTTGATTTTGCGTTTAACGGTTTGTTGTTTGCTTTTGATTTTACAATTGAAGCTTTTCATTTTCCAATTGCTATGATTCTTTCTGTTTGTTTTTCCAAAGGGTGAGGGTGATGATCAATTTATTATGGTTGATTGATTATCACGGGTGAAAGTGAGATGAGACAGATGGATTTTTTCAAATATTTGGATGTTTTTGGAGATTTTAGAATGTTTTGAGGCTATTTTTGGTATTTTTGGATTTTTCAAATGATTTGATTTTTGATTTTTTCAAATGTTTTGATTTTTGATTTTTTCAAATGTTTTTGGATTTTGACATGTTTTCAATGTTTTTGGATTTTTGCATGATTTTGACATTTTGGATATGGATATATGTGATGATATTAGTGTTCTGTTTGGGATTTTGTTGAAGACCAAGCTAAGGTTGATTGATCGAATCAATGGATTGATGATGGTAACATTGTTGAGGATACACAACAATGCAAGGATAGTGTTAAGCAACACAAGGATATTCTGAGATGATTTTTTTGATTGGATTTGATTGATCTTGATTGATGAAGCTTGATTTGGAACAAAATTTGTTCAAATGATTTGATGTGATGTTGACATGCAAATTAGATGCGACTGATATCAATTGTTTGGATCGATGTTCTATAAAAGATGAAGATTGATAAGGAACATCTTCTTGTCAAAATATGCCATGGGCTAGTGATTTGGATTTTGCTCACAAGTGCTTTGACCAATTTGGTTTCACATTTGTCAATGTTCTAATCGGTACATAAGTTGGAGGATACAAATCAAGATTTATTCCTGAAGTGAGATCTAAATATCTTCCCCCAGTTCTAGCAATGTATGGAATGCGATGGGTGGATGTCTGGATAGGTGTATGGATGGATGGATATGGTAAGTATGCAAAGGATGCCAAGGATTATCTTGCGATAAGATAAGGTGTTCAGATAAAGAACACTCATTTGGATGATGTTTCATGGCTTAGATAACACTGGGTAGGATAGGATCAATGAAAATGACCCATGTCAAGATGTTTACCATAAGCAAGCATAAAGTGCTCCCTAGAATTTCATCAAAATCAAGATAACTTGGATGATGGATGCAGATAGATGAAAATGGATTGGATAAATGGTTCATGGATGCATGGATTTATTATGGATAAGACGGATGGAATGTTGGCTTTATTATGGATGGGATAAGATGCTTTCACTTGAAGTGGCACACATAGATGCTCGTTTGCCAGGTTTTCATCATGGTCTTGCCCACAGCGCCACTGTAGTGGTTTTCACTAGAGGACGATTTTTTCTCTTTAGTATTTTCAATCCTTTTTCTGATTTTTTTGGATTTTCATATTTTTGGATATTTTGGATTTTTCTGAAAGATTTTAAGCTCATGCTGAATCACAAGGTGTTGTTGATGTAGATGCCCCTGTCATAATGTGCCATCGATATCCTGCTTGAAGAAGTGGCTTTGCTAAGATACGTGCACTTGAATATAACTTTTGAGATTCCTGATCTGCTTCGTCGATACTAAAGTTAACTTTGTCTCTGTGCGTACATTGCGATAGAGTGCCTTCAGAATCTTTATGATGAAGGGTCATTTCTAATACATGGTCAATTTGAGAATTGGATATCATGCACAGAGGCGTAGATGGAGTGTGTTTAGGGATAAGAGATGGATTGGTTGATGGTTTGGAACCTTTGACTCTCCAAACTTGGGAAGATGAGCAATGATGGGTGGATACGAGAGTATGCATGGAATTAGGACCAATTGCTTGATATACTTTGTACATTGCTTGAAAAACTTGCTTTTGATTTTGTGGACATCTTTGATGGATAGTTTTCCCTTTTTTATTTTTCCCCATAGTTTCTTTTACTGATGGAGTTTGATAGAGATAATCTTTCTTTGTATTTTTTGGTATCAAATTATATTTGATTTGTCCTTCATGCTTCTCAGCTTCTTTTTCTTTGATGAATTTCTTCGTACTTTGATTCAATTCTTTCTTTTAACGTTGGTCGCAATTCATGGATGGGGTGATGGGTGGATGAAGATTCATGACGTGGCTAGTTGTAGTATTGATGCTAGTTTCATAATAAGGACTCTTCGTGCTCCCTATGTTGACGTTTGCTAGAGACGAAGTTGTCCCCAGTATTGTGGAAGTAGTACATTCATGCTTTGATTCTGCTTGTTCTAAGAGCTCTTGTTTAGAATGCGTTCTCTGATAAATGACCACTGTAGATGATGTTATATCGATTGGATGCTCTACTAACTTTGAAATATCTTGTTCTATCTGACCTGCTTCCTTGAGTGGATAATGTTAGATATCTTCATACATGATGTATCCAGTCTGGATTTTGGATATATCTGATCTTGATGTTGACAACTCTACTTGACTGTAGGAATCAAGAACCTGCTCTTTTTGTGTAATACTATCAGGAGTAAAGGAATCTTGTTTTGAATGAAGATCATCTACGTGTCTATCTACAGAAAGAAACTCATGGGTAAATGGAGGAGTATGTGCTACATGGATATGATCATCTTCCATAGATAAGAGAGTTTCCATTAGATTATTAGAGTATATTGAAGACACAAATTCTTGATTTTGATTAATTTTGGGATTGCTTTTGACACACTTTGGATCAAGTTCTTGACATGGTTCAGTTTCAAAGGATGGATTGTTTACAAAGGGTTCTTGGACATCATCAGTAGTCATGGTAAGTGGTTCGATATCCTCTTGATCTTTGAGTGGACTTAGATCAAGTATCAAGTTGAAGATTCCTTCAATATCAACAACCATGAGGTCGAAGGATGTCAATATGTCCTTGAAAGGACCATTGCTAGACTTTGGTGAGAGATATTGATCATGCTTTGGCATAAATTCTTGAGATATGTCCTCTAACTTATCAGGTGATGTAGAGACATTTTTAACATGACCATTGGTTGATGCATTGTTGGATGAGACAAGAACATCTTTATTGATGGATAGATCTTGAACATTGTTTTCAATAATTGTGATAGGGAGATTGTGAATGTCTTCAACCATACGGTCAAGTGATGTTGAAATTTCTTGAATTGGATCATTATTGGATATTGTTGGTGGATTTTGATAATGATTGAAAAATGACCCTTGATGTATGTTGATTTGATCTTCGGACAAAATAGAAACTTCTTCAATGTGCTCTTTGATGGATAGATCTTGATCATTGCTTTCAACAATTGTGGTGGGGAGATTGTCAATGCTATCACTAGTGGTTGAATGTTCATTGTTATCCCCAATAGTTATCATTTTTCGTGTTTGTGCTTGTGTTTGTTGGGTAGCTTGAGAGGCTTGGGCAGCTTGAGAGGCTTGTTGCACTTATTGAGCTCATGTTTCTTGTTGCGTGGCTAGATATTGTTGGATGGCCTTTTGGTAGGCCTAGTGAGCTTTTAGCGTAATGTTATATTGCCTTGCTACATTTGGTTTTGGTGGTAGTGGTGGTGGATTTGGAATTGTCTTGGATGTAGTGATGGGTGGTTGAGATAATTTTGAAGCGATCATAGTGGTTTATGATATGATGGGATTAATCGAGGTGATAGGAATGGTCAACATGACCGAGGTGATAGGTCTTTGGGAGACCATATTTTGATTTGTTGGGATTGAAGTTGACATTTGATTAGATACCATTTGTTGGTGCGATGTCGATGGTATATTCAAAGGATTTGATGTGATGGCTTGATTGGTGTTAGGTGGATTGATTTGGATGGAGTGAACGGTGCTAGGTAAAGGGGGAAGCCCTAAACCAAGGAATGATGTTGATATGGGTAATGGTGGTAGAGATGTCTCTTGGTACAATGACTCAACTATTTTGGTAAGTGTAGCAATTTGATCTCACCAAATTTGATCTTGATTTCAATCTTGACTCCCTTGATATAGTTGATTTGGTATTTGTTCAAGCAGATTTGGGATGCATACTTGTGATTTTTGAATGGGATCATGGAAAAATTGATTTTGGACAATGTTCTGATTTGGGATGATGTTCAAATTTGGCATGATAGGTTGAAATTGAACATTGTTGGTGTTGGGAATCACATTGCCTTGATTTAGGTAACTTGGATTTTGCATGGTGTTACCTTGACTTGGATTAATACATGGAGTTGTTAACGTCTTGTTTGGACTTTGAACAACATTTGTATGATTTGCAAACATATCTGGATCCCAATGTTTTCCGGATTCATGTTTGGTAATCTTGTACTTGGTACATTCACATTTGGCATGTAGGGATTTGATGAGATGATGTTGTTCATTTGAAGGCTCATGCATTGGGTGTTTGGTTGATAGATTTGAAGGTTTGAATCTAGATCTACCATTGGGAAATGTGTTCCAATATTTTATTTGGGCATAATCACACTTGTTGTACCATTGACATTTGTAGAAGGTACTGATCCTATGTATGGATTGTATAAGTGTGAGTTTTGATAATCAATCGACATTGTAAGGCTTTGAAAGTTCAATTGATTTGGATTACTCATGATGTATGGATCAAGTTTGTATTCCATGTTCTCCTTGTGTTTTGACCTTGTTGCAAAAGTGACCTCTAAGGTTCTTAGGACCAATGACAAGATGAAGGATGAAAAGGGGAAATGATATGAGTGTTGAACATTTAGGGACTTTGGATCAATGCTAGACTTAGGGTTTGATTTGGGTAATGAACTTGTAAAACCTAAGATGTAAGATGTTATCTTATGATGAACTTGTTCAAAGGATTGCTGATTTAATTACAGGTATGAGAAAGGATGCATTCCCATAATCCTAACTAAACAAGGTGATTTTTGGTTTGATGATTTACCCAAGTTTAGAATGATGTCTCCAAAGCCCTAAAGTTGTTTGTGGGATGAAGATGATAAATGTTTGGATGGATGATGTTTTTTTTTCTCCTAAATGAACCTAGGAAGGACTTGTTTACTAGACCAAGATAGTGAAGAACATGCCTTTCTCTAAGAGTAATTCAAAATCAAAAGATCAATGTTTGCATGAAAAATATACGCCCAAAATATGCCAAGCACATATGTGGGGTCCAATTGATTCAATCTTTGCTTAATGACTTATTTTTACCAAAAAAAATTCTTGATTAGCTTTCAAACTAAATGTCCAATGTCTTAATTTTATTTCATCCCACAAAATGCATTATGCAGAAATTGAGGAAATCAAGGCAAAGGTTTCCTAAAGTTGACTTTAGTAGGAGCAAATTGAGATGAAATCCAAATGTTTAGAAGCCTCTAAGGATATGAATCACAATGGAAAGCAATAACATGTGAATTTGTTCAAAGATATTTGCTTCTCCTAAAGGGTTTGAGATTTGATGCTCATATAGAATGTTGGTTTTTTAATGTTTTCGATCAAAGCACCGTGTTTTCAAACTGACTCACAAGTAATATAACATTCTAGCTCAATTGGTATGTTTTTCTTGGTGGGCTTGCCTCATGCCCTTCATAGTAGACAAGATGATTTTACATGCAACCAAGGAAAAAATATAAAGGTATGTTAAGAATGAAGTCTTAACCTCTATATTTTAACCAAGGTTGGACATGGCAAGTAACTTCTTGGAATCTAAGTTCCAATGCACCACTTTGTTAAAATTGTTGGATGGATTGGTTGGCTGCTAAAAACAAGGGTTTTAGTTCAAACTTTTTGTTCGTGGAGATTGACCCATACGGCGAGAGTCCCCTTTCAAATCCATCTCATCGGAATCAACCGCATGATATTGGCGTTTACTCCAATACCCACATTTATATCCTAGCTGGAAATACTCTCGAGTTCAGAGTGTTGCCGATTGAGTCGTTCCCTTGGGTGAGTACCTTTTCCCTAAGGCAGGCCCTCTAAGATAGACAAAAGTGAGCAAACATATGCATAGTTCGATCAACCTTTTTTTAGAAACAAAGAGAGAACACATGGGTAAACCCACAATAGTGGGTTACAATTTTTCGAACGAAGAATAATTAGAAATTCTCATCAAAAAATTTAAAATGGTTTACCCCTTCTAATGAAGGGGGTTCAAATGAACCAACCCCCTTCTAATGAACCCCCCTCCCTTCTAATGAACCCCCTTTTGTACCATATAAGGGGGGTTCGAATGAACCCCCCTTCTAATGAAGGGGATTCGAATGAACCCCTTCATTAGAAGGGGGGTTCTAATGAACCCCCTTTTTTCACCTTCCCCTCCACCATTTCAAAATTTATGCAATTTTTTGAGTATCAAAGCTTGGGAAGGAAGTGAAAATGGATTCAACTTGATAAAACAGGTTGGATGATTGTAGTGATCGAAACATGCTTTCCAAAAAATATAAATTTAATATATTTTTATTTTATTTTTTATTTTATTTTATAGTTTTACTATACATAGGTTTTTCACCGAACGTCAAGTTCAATGAAAAATCATTGTAGAAAAATAGTAAATTTGAGGAAAAAAAATTTGAAAGTTATATATCCACTAGGTATTGAAGTCCTCATTGTAACAAAAAAAGAAAAATTGAATTTCAATACATACCAAAAATGTTATGCGAGTTGAAGTGCACCTATGTCTAAGTTATAAATGTTTTGACTTCAAAACTTAATTAAAAGAAAAATATTCAACAAAATTCTATGAAACAAAATGAAAGCCATAGATACTTGTGTTACCAACCTAAATTCAAAAGAATTAGAGTTTTATCTTTTGTAGAAAAAAATTATGTGTGCTGAAGTACACACCACTTTTTAAAAATGTTGTTTACTATTAAAAACTTGTTATCAAGGGAGACACAAAAAAATTACAATTTAATTTCAAATTTTTTTTTAAAAATACATTCCAAATCTATAGACAAAATCTCACAAATCACTAGTTTACATCATTTTCAAATTCCTAATAGTTTACCTACTATAAGTGTAAGAAAGTGAAGTTTTCTCTGAAAATTTTGATTTCAATGTCAAGTTTGGCTGAAAAGTGTAACCCATTATTGTGGGATGACCCACATGCAATAGGTTTACTCACACTCGCATAATGTTTTGTTCAAATTTTAAACCCAAATTGAAGTGTGGAGGCAATTTTTTATGCAAGTTCTTAATGTCATCAAAAATAAATTTGATTGTCAAGATCGCCGTAAAGCGCGAGAGAAGTGCATACGCCTGTTTAGATGAGATTACTTTCCATAAAAGATTATGAAACACAAAAAAAACATGTTCATTTTAAGCCTCAAAGCAATGATGAATTCGTTTTATGCATAAAAAAAAATGAAGTGTGAAGTTGCTTGTTCAATTTTAGCCAAATCTAAAAGCTAGTGAGTTTCTAGGGTTCAGTTTTAATCCAATTTTGAAAACAAACAATGATCTAGTTGGCTTAAAATAGAAAATTAAAGTAGTAAATGGAGGCTCCAAGCATTAAAAAATGCTTTATAAACTTTGAATTTAACGATCCATTCTCCAAGATTCTTCCAAAGATTGCTTCTTGCAAGCTCCTTATGCAACGAAATGCTCCTCTTTCCTTGCCTTTCCTTTTTTTTCCTTCCTCGTTTGCCTTTCACTTTCCTTAGTTTTCCTTCTTCATTTTCCTTTGTTTTCCTATCAACAAAAAGACAAAATATTAAGTTTGTTTTGATCATTAGCTTCAAATAAAAGAACAATTTTAAAGATCCATAAAAAAAACAAAAAGAAAAGCATTAATAAGAACCCTGCTCTTTTAGACTTTTTAAAGCAAAACAATTTAGTTTGTTTCTTGCAAACATTAAAAAGTTTAATCATCAAACCAAAGAGGCATTTTTATTGCTTATTGAAAATAAAGTCAATTGTATCAAGCACATGAGTGTTTTAAGAAGCCTTTGGTCTTTATCCTTTCACTCTAAGTCTTTCCTTAAAACTGGGTGATAGTCTACTTTCTAGCCTTCTGTGCTTCATTAACTCCATCATACCCCACATGCATCAGAACGTATATTGCATGTAAATCTTCAAACATTGAAATTTTAAATTGATTCTACAATGTCAGAAATTTTCATTTGAAAAAATCCCTTTAAAACTCAATAATGTAAACAAATCAGGACCAACTAACCTTTGAGTCCAAAAATTAATTCCTTGTACATTTGAGTTTCTGACTATGTGTTCCAGTTTAGTTTTCAGATAACTCATTGGCCTTGGACAGTGAGCGCATAAGACAACCCCACTCATAGACTCCTAAATTTGTGACATCAGGGTCAATTGCGAGGAAACTATAAATGGGTGACTATTGCGAGGAAATGCATGACAACAGGGTCAACCATCAATGCTAGATCACATGCCTATGAGATATCGTTGGTTTTAGGCTTTGACAACACACTTTGTCAAGTAATAAGATATTAGGCAGGATAGTCAATTTTACAATTAAAGTGACATTGTGAGGTTTGTCATAATTTGCACACCAAAGTTCCAATGATTATTGCTCATTCTGCTAACCAAAAAAATAAAATCATCTAACTAGTAGCTGGTTAAGAGTAAACAGAGGACATGTTCATAGCTCTGAATGTCCCAAATAACAAAAAAAAATGCTAGTTGTTTAGTCTCCACCTCGACAGACTGTGAATGGTCAATTGTTGTTCATTCAATGTACCTACAAATGAACAAAAATTTCAATGCAAATTATTTGACAGAATTCCTGGAAGAGTTGTGAAGCACAGACAAGGCATGTGAACTGTTTGACAAAAAATCCTCAAAGAACAGCGACTTATGGTACACTCATAAATGCGTTGTGTGACAACAAGAATGTAGACCATAAGAAACTCGCCAGAATCAATTTATTGAAAGGTGTAAGAAAATTTTAGGTAAATGCAAGCTATAGGTGGAGAGCCAGTGAGCAAGATGGACACATAGAGAGGGCGTGACATACTACCTCAAAGACGTGGTCTCATGGCTGCAATGATTGCAGAATGGATTCATTGAAAAGGATTTAGAAACCTACACACAAATACAAGCTGTGAAAGCATAGACAAGACACGTGAACTATGTGACAAAATGCTTCAAATTAAGGCTGTGCTCAGTAATCATTCCAACATCCTCCCTAAACCTACACAGTCAATGGTAACCAAATTAAAATGTATAAAACGTACTCATCGAACCCAACCAAAAGATTGGAAAGGAAATGATCTAGGAGAGTAATTGGCATGTGGCTGGGAGAGGTAGATGATGTTGTGTTGATGATAATCTTCTTAGAAAGACTACACGCTAATCAAGAAACTTTTATAGTGGCAGTAGGTGAAATACAATACATCACGACCAATGTACTCAATAGATAATCAATGAAAAGAGACATCTATTCTACCATCGCCACCCATTCTTAAAAGAAAATTACCTACTTCTCATCTCCACCAAACTAAATCCAACTTTAACTCTGTGACTGAATCACCTTGGTAAATATGCATGCAGGCCCGTAAAAAAATACATCAAAGAAATGTCATCTCATGGAACGCATTGATTGTTGTATACATGGATCCAGAATTGTATCTGAAGCAGTTGGAGGTAGCATAAGAAAATATGGTATTAATGCCTTAACATCCTCACATATCTGGCAAGAGGAGATGTATGATTCGTACCAGACATACCTAGAAGGTTTTCTAGGTAACCTATGTAAACCAAAAGGAGGCGTATGACTCTGGTTGTGCTAAAGACTGTGTTCCTATTTTTGATGCCTTTGTATCTAAAATGTGCATGGGATTATTACACCAGAGGTTGAAAACTTGATATTGAAGCCTTTGTATCTAAAGTGCTGGTTTGTGGATAGCCCAAGAAAAAGTAGCAACGAGAAGAAAGTATAACTATGTGAAGTGACAGGCGCTACTTTCTTATTAATCAGTCACCTATATTGTGATAAAAGGCCATATCCCTTGAAGAGTTAAGCACATAGTAAAGAATTCAGAGATGACAATCTTTTCTTGGTTTTCTGACAAAAATTACGATAAATAGATTCAAGATTGTAGAGCTATTGTCTAATAGATGCGAATCAAAAAGTGTTAATTTTTTGGACACATTAACACCATGAATGCAATTATATCTTGCAAACTGGCTGCCTGAAATTGTGCCCAATATGAAACTAAAAATGGCATCAAATAAATGTATTCATTCAATCAAATCATATGCTGCATACAATGCAGATGCCGAGTTTTACAAATTCCTGCAATGAGATATAGTAAGAGATATAATAACCCTACAAAATTTCAATCAAACGAAAATAAAAAGACAAACTATAATCAAAGCCCTCCTAGCGCCATAATGTGGATGCCAAATCTGCAAATGGTTAAACCTTAACATAATATCATCATGCTAGTCATTTGAAACACATTAGATTAAACATCCTTATGAAATACTTAACCATGCTAAAATATGCAAAACTAAATAGAACCAAATAAATAATTGCAAGCATATAAGAACATGATCAAAACTTTATCTCATATTGGATTGGTGCTATTGTGGAAAATAACCCTTTCCCAACCCTTGATAATGCCAATGATGATGATGCAATGGAAAAAATCAGTTCTCAAATGAAGAGAGTGACTTTGCATAAGCTTTGTAGATTTGTGGAGTTGTGGAGGATTTGATGATGAGTGAAACCTTTCATTTATAGAATATTTTGATGAGAGAAATAGGCAAATGGCTGAATATGGGACAAAGATTTAGCCAATGAGATGAGGCCACTTGTCAACTTGTGATAGGTTAAGGAATGAGCACATTTTGGTCAATGTGCCAAAGAGGGGGAGATTCAAATTCAAATTTGATGAAAGGATGAGTTAAATTCTAAGCTTGACTTGTGCAAGAGACATGTAACAACCTATTAATTGCTTTGTGTGGTGCATACTTTTGAAATCTGCAAAACTAAACTTCATACAAGGTTAGTAAATCACAAATTCCTCAAGAATGACCCTATGAAATACCTTACAAATGCTTCAAAATGCAACAAAGGGTAAAAGAAAACTAAAAGCATCATGAAAACACTCAACAAGTTACCTATTCCATAGTGGATTGGTGTCACATGTGCTAGTGACCCTTTCCCAACCCTTGATCAATAGCTAAAATGATGAAGTGCAATGGAGATGAAGAACAAGATTATTTCTCAAACCAAGAGAGTAACCTTGCATAAAAATTGTGGATCCAATGAATGAGGATTAAGCCCTCTTTTATAGATTTTCTTGATGAGAGATTGGCCTAGATGGTGAATGTGGGACTAAAGATCCTCCAATGAGAAGAAGACACTTGTCAAGTGGTGAGTGGTCAATGGTTGTGCAAGATTTGGGAAGAGTGCCCATGAGAGGGAAAATTTGAATTCAAATTTTGCAATAAATGCTGAGTTTGACCTTGGAAGGGGACATGTAAGAGACATGTAAGGCCTCATAAATGCTCTGTTGGGTGTACATGTCCACTTGGGGGGAGATTGAAACTTGGAGAATATTCTCCCTTTATGCCAAGTTGAAAATAAAGATTTTGATAAATCAATTAAATCCAATTTCATGTGCAAGTGGCCAAATCTAGAGAATGCATGTGGGTGAGATTAGCTTTTAATCATGATTAGATTAAATAGATGATGATTATGTTAGTTTAATGCTGATTAGGTGAGTTTGACTTTTAGGACTTTGATATTTGATTTATTTAAATCAGAAAATGATGGAATATGATTTTGGATTTGATTTAAATAAAGTCCTAATTTATTTAATTAAATGGATGATGCAAGATGAAGGTTGAATGATAATGTTTATTTGATAAATGACCTTAGGAAATGAGATTATTTAATGAATGGATGAAAGTGATGAATGGGCCTAATGTGAGACCTAATTTGACTGAATTTGATCGAATGCATAATGTTAATTTTGCATGTCTACAATTTGTTGGATGTACATGTCAAATTGGGGGGAGATTCAAACTTGGAGAATATTCTCTTTTTATACCAAGTTGAAAGTAAATAAAGATTTTGATAAATCAATTAAATGCAATTTCATGTGAAAGTGGGAAAATAAAGATTAGGATTAGCATTTAATCATGGATTAGATTAATTAAGATGATGTTAGATGCTTTGATGCTTTTGAATTAGATTTAGGGATTTAAATCAAATCAAAGGAAGATGAAAGGTGATAAAGATTTAGTTAAATAAATATTTGATTTATTTAGCTAAGGGGGATAATGATAGGATGAAATTAAATAAAGTTAATTTATTTAATTTAAATGGATAAGGATCAAATCAATTAAACTTGGTTTATTTAATTGATGGGTGAATATGAACTAATTAAATGCATGATGTAAATTTTGTGTGTCTACATAACCATATAGTTGTTAGTGAACATGTTTTAACATAATCCCATGCTTGTTCTTTTGCTGCTTCTATCTGGGGAAAAATCGTCAGGTTATGGAACATCCCATGGGTCTTCCCTTCGTCCATTGAAGATTTCTTCTCTCAATGGAAAGATCCGACAAAAAATCCCATGCTTAGATCTTTTTGGGATCTAATATTCCCTCATGTTGCTTGGGGTCTCTGGAAAGAACACAACAACATAATTTATAGAGGAAAAGAAGCCACTGAAGACATTGTCTTTGATAAAATTGTTAGATTTCTGAAGGAAAATTTCAATACTTTGGTTCAGAAGAACAACTTGTCCTTGAAAGATGAGTAGTCGCTATATGACCTAACTGTTGCAAAGGAGTGGAACATAAATCTTGTCCCGTCTAGAACTAATATGATAGCCAAGAAGGACAGAGAGGGTGTTTGCTGGTCTTTCCCGCCTAACGGTTGGATCAAAGCTAATTTCGATGGTGTGGCTAAAGGTAATCCGGGGGCGGTGGGATGTGGTGGAGTCATAAGGGACTCCTTTGGCAATTTCATAGGAGCGACGACTTCTCCTCTTGGATCCCAAACCAACCATTTGGCAAAGGCTGCTGGAGCTTTCCATATCATAAATTTAAGTCTTAACATTAAACATCTGTGGCTTGTAGGAGACTCCAAAAACATAATTGACTGCCTTTAGGAAAAGTCTCCCCCCTCGTGGACCATCAAGTCATGGATTGAGGAAGCAAAGCTGACTTTGGCTAAATTTGAAAAAGTTAAAATATCACATGCTTACAGAGAAGCCAATGCCGTTGCGAATTTTTTCGCCAACGAAGGAGTTAAGAGTAAAGAGGTGTGTATTTTGCTAAATACAAATGATCTAAACTCTAGTGTTTGCGCCCTAATAAATTATGATAAATCACATGGAAAAGCTACGTGTTATCCCTTCAATGAAGACATATAAGACCTTTCACATCACAATCATTAGATTGTATGGGACCGATCCCAGCAACTTCATTTGCAAGAAAGGCCCACATGCTTTGTGGGTGCTAAGTTGTGGTGGGGCCAATTTTAGTGAAGCTTTCATCTAGGTCTACCCCACTGTGTCGGCTGAGATGGGAGGAGACAAAAAGTGTATTGAGCCGGACAACTATGAAACTCATATGAAATTTGCCAAGGCTTGGGAAAAAGTTAAAAGTTGTGGGCTGCTTCCTTTTCTGGAGAAGCTCCATGGCTCCAGCCAGGAGGCTATGAACCCCTTTGTTAAAAATTGGAATAAAGACAATTTGACCCTGCTTGGCAGGAATGTTGAGCTCAGTGAAAATTTAATCGCTAAAGTTACAGGTTTATCTACTGAAGGGAAGAAGTTTTTTCATGGACATGGCTTTTTCTAATGAAGCCATGATTAGATTTCATAAAAGAGACAAAGAAAGGTTAAGCCTGGTCAAAATTGCTAGCAGTTACTTTGATGCAGATTTTATAAAGGCCATCTGGAGGAAGGTGTTGCGAGTCATCATGGAGTACATTACGGTGGATGGGCATTTTACTAGAGTTTATGGCTACCACTTTTCTCTTCTCAACCACTTCCACCACAAGGTTAGGATTTCTCTTCCCTATTATCTTTTTTGTTCCCTGAAGAAAAGCTTGGAGGATAATAAGAAAAACCCCAATAGATTTCCTATTTTGCATACGGGGCTTATAAGATTGATTGTCAAGCATTTCAAAAACATGCCTGCCCCCACTACCCTGGATACCACTCCTGACTCTAAGAGTGATGACACGGAGCCCAGTGGGTCAGAGTACATTCCTAACCCTAGTTCGGCTAGAAAAGTCCTCAGTTCGCATGCTGGCCCTTCTGGAAAAATAAACCCTACTCTCCTCTCTGGTAAAGCCCGTGTTGAGCTTAAGCTTGATAGTCCCTCCCTTCACAAGAAACCCTAGGCTAAAAATCTTGTTTCCTATTTTAAAGAATCCTCTGACTCGGAGGAGTCCAATGCCAATAAAATGATGGTTAATGCTGAACCTATGCCGGATAAACATGTTGAAGATGACTCCCCTGTTAACCTTAATTCTAAGAAAACTGTTCCTAATATCAGTGATGAGCCCTCTTTGGATTTTTTGAACCTTGCTAAAGCCAACTCTGAGTCTCACTCCAAACTCATGGACTGAACTTTCACTGAAATCAATAAGCTGAAAATCAAAAACTGGGCCCTACAAAGGAAAATTGAAGTTCTGGTTGCTAAAGTTGCTGAGATTGAAAAGAAAGTTAGGGACAGAGGGGTCCATGGTCATACTAACAGAGACACTCATTCCAAAATTGATTATATTATGAACACTATCAAGACTGTAGCTGAGAAAAATAACAAAATGGCCAGTCACAACACCATTATCATTAATGCTATGGGAGAGAAGCTCGAGAAAACCCAGCAGGGTTCTCTTGTGGTGGATCTGGAGGAAACAGAGGACAAAAGCCAGGATATGGATGTGAGTATTTCCAAAAGAACTAGAGCCAACTTGAAGTGCAAGGTCCCCCTTACTTCTAGTATGATTCAAACTTTTAAAAAGGGTGTCATTGATATGTAGAAGCTGGAGGAGGAGACTGAGTCTATCCTCAAGACTCCGAAGTAATGTCTGGGGTTTTTGCTTTTCCTCTGTTTCAGTCTTTTTGGTTTTGTGCAAATGGTTGCTGCTGATATTTTCTTGGGCAGCTGGTTTTTGTGGTTGGACCTTTTTGTCCTCTCTTCTATTTTGTAAACTTTGTGGTTTCGGGTCCCTGTAAAACCTGTTTTACCCTTTTATCAAAAACATAATCCCATGCTCATACCATCTCATTTGATTGAAATATCAAGCACGTTATCTAGAAATCTAGAAGCACGTTATCTAGAAATCTAGAAAAATGCATTGAAATCTAGTAAAGAAGTTGTATGAAAGTGATAACTTGAAACCATAACTAATTTGTAGTCAACATATGTATCATTCAGTTGCCTTGCTAGTTTGAAGAACCTACCCAATAAGAAAAATCAAGAATGATGTGAAAGTATTGAAATCAGATGCTTTTCTATCACCCAAATAAAGACTCCAATTTATGATAGCATGACTATTTCAATAATTTTTTTACATTGCAAGAAAATTCAAAATACTTTTGATATTAAATTGAATATTTGCCTCATTTCCCCCTAGACTAGAATTCAAAATCATAGGCCCCACAGCCCTATTCAGTCTTGCTTGGCTTTGTACCTCTAGCATGCCACATGCAGTGACATGTGCCTATTTAAGCAGGTGGGTAGAAATTCAACCACATATTATGAGAAAGTAATTGTGGTCTACAAATGACAATTGTATGGACCCATAGTCTTCTGTAGTCTGCTTTAAAATATATCTACTGTGTTTGTCTTCAATCACCCTTGAGCTCTTTTATAAAATCCATCACCAAAAAAATTTACTCCTGAACTTTTCAGTGATGAGAAGCCTTTGCATAACATATTTTAAGAAACCTTAACCACAAGTCACAAAAAACATAGTTACCTCACAGTACAAGTGAAAATGAGGGCCCTTAAATAACTCAAACTAATTTGAATAATTTCTTTGCAAATACAAGCAATTCCTATCATATCCCAGTCAACTCAATTAGATTTTTTAGAATTCTTCAACAAAATTAGTTAAAAAATTGTATCATATACCTTTGTCCTAACTATTGTCCTTGCTACCCTTTTTAACATCCCCTTATCTGGTGTTTCTTCAATGATTACCAAAGTTAAGAACTTCTCAAGAAAATCCAATGTGGCTCTTTTTACAATTTCAATTGCATCAACAAGCACTTGAGGATGCATTCTTGAAAAGTGGTTTAAATTTCCAAGTTACATTTAAAAATTCAATATAATGGCTTCATATATTGATGAAGTCCAAAATTATCATATCATGATATGTGTTTGATGTCCAGGCTATATTTGGTCAGTTAAGATATTATAATACAAGTATGGAACAAACACCTTCAATAATAAGAACAAAACTTTGAACAATGTCACCATACTCTGGCTAGAAGTAAAAATGTGTTCATCACATTTTAACCAAAATCATCAGCCAAATATACAAAATAGGAAGATAGAAATGCCCTAAACAGCGTGGGATCGAAGAATTGATAAGACACATCAAAAGCCATTTAAATGCATGGACATGGAAAACTCCAAGGATAGATCTATTTTGTAAGGTGCTTGCTTAGGAAATACAAAATTAAATGCTCCCCAAACAGAAAACTGAATGAGACATTCACCCCGAATTGATTTAAATGTAAATAAATCCAAACTGAAGCAGAATTTGAACAATGCACAGAAAGTAATTGACTTTTACTTCGAATTATGAAAATTAGAGATACAAAATTTCTGATGCAATCTAGAACTGGGAACTAGATGATATAGTCGGATGGCATAGTACAATAGAAAGGAAATTGATAGCCTATTCCAGGATCTTTACTAGTTTGAGCCATAGTAACTAGCTTTCGACACACTCATTGTTCAGATAGGAGTGCTCGCGGCACCGAGATTTCCTGCTCCTGATGGAATCGTCGCCCAGAAGTGATGACAACTACACCGTTCAAGATAATCGTGTAAGTGCAAGGAACCTGATCGGGTATCGCGTTGTGGCAGACCTCCCGTTTGTGAATAATTCCAATGTACTGACACAATGCAGCCGCCTAGGTTATGAGGGCTGGGTTTAATCGTCACACGCTAAGCTTTGACTGCTTAGTGTGTGGATGTGGGCCCGCTTAAATTGTTTCGTTGCTCTGCCAAAATCCGTTTGGCTAAACAATTGCCGTGACAGTCAGCGGTTAGCAGTTCCACGCGCATAAAGAAAATAATGTTCAAATTCAAACACACTATTCCCGCGCGGAAGTTTGGTAGATACCCTAAAATATTTGCTCACATAAAAAAATAAAACAATCTCTTACAGCGTACAGAAGACATGGGTGTCCTCAGAAGGCAGACGCACTGTTTCACCATATCCAACAAACAGGCCTTAAACCCGATCAATTTATGCCTATGCCAAAATGGGAGCTTTGGACCACGATTTACGTATCCATAAAAGCAGAAAGGAAAGGGGACTTTTCTCAGATGTTGGAAATGGTCTGATGGAAATGCTTCCAAAATGTGGAAGCTATGGACAAGGAACGTGAACTGTTTTACCGAATGCTTCAAAGAAATGTGGTTTAATGGAATGCCATGATTGCAGGATACGCACAAAATGGATTTATTGAAAAGGCTTTAGAAATTTTCAAGCAAATGCAAATTGGTAGGTGTGAAGCCAGTCTTCGCAACCTTCGCCAGCATCCTCCCAGCCTGGGCTAAAATGAGAGCTTTGAACAGGGTATGGGCATACATGGATAGAGGAACTTTGTTTGTACTTGCATCTGCCCTGGTAGACATGTATCCAAAAATGTGAAGCATAGACAAAGCACGTAAACTGTTTGACAAAATGCCTTAAAAGATGTCACCTCATTGAATATTATGATTGCAGGATTTTCACAAAAGCTATTGAAGATGGAGGGCCTTTCATTTGTGTGGTTTAAATTAATAATTTCTGCATACAGATTGTTTTTGTGAGTTTAGTTTGGGAGCGAATTCTCCTAGACAATTGTTTCTGAGTTTGAGATAAGAAAACCTCTAATTATTTGGTTGTCATTCATAATTGAATTGTCAATAATTGTTGTTCAAAGGCATTTTGATTATTTGTTCCAATTTTTTTTTGCTTTACAACATATCATGCATTGCAACCAATACCTTTGAAAGGCTGTCATAGTTTTATTAACTTAAAATTAAGTTTCATATAGAGAGTAATTCTTAAATTTGATAAAAAAAAGTTGGAAAATGATTTATCTTATTAGTAGGGATGAGGTGTAAGATTGTTATTGATCATATTTAAAAATGACAATTTTCTATTTTTTGGGTCTCAAGATTGTTGCAACATAAGTGATCTCTAGATTATCTAGAGTCAAAATATTATGCTCGTGTCTATATTAAACTATAATTACTAACCAATCTTGCCACTATAGAGATATTGGTAGTAGGTCAATTTCCTCAATGATTAATACCTCACATAAGTTTTCATAAATTTAAAATCATTTCTGGTGATGTTATATAAGGATATTATTATATATCCCAATAAATTTAATGATATTCTCATCATTCTAAAATGTACCTAGAGAAACAAGATCTTGTTGTTCCCAATTGATGAGTTTGGGATAGGTAACTAGGAGTCAATAGTACAAATGGAGGTTTCATGGAAGAGTTTGGTAATTTCAAGATTATCAAAGAATTTAGTGATGGGCTAGACCTTAATATTTTCAATATTAGGAGACATGTCTTTTACAACAATATTTGTGAGTTTTCATTTAGTTTATTAAATTCCTATTAAAGGTGGTATGTATCTTAAACATCAAGTTTTGATACTTTCTTCTATAAAGAGTATATCAAGAACACTTTAGTTGTGGAGCCAAGCCTTCACCATTGCATTTCAGGTTCATACAAATGTGGAGTATTGTGGGTATTTTTATTTTAAAGGAAGCATGGTGTGAACTCTTTAACTCAATCAATCTAGGAGCTAGTTGCACCTTCAATTTCTTCATTATCTAGTAACCCATGTTGGACAAATGTGTTGGTACTAAAATGCATGATGGTTTGTGTCACTTTAGATATAGGATGAGGTCAACTATGAGATCATGGATATAAAATGATCATGATGATACAAAATGTGTTGTTTAAATCATACTCTCCTTAGTCAGTGTTAATGAAGGGTATGTGTAGGATCATGATGGGCCAAAAAGTGGCAATTGAGAAATAATACGTTTTTCATCGACCCAAAAATGTGGAAATGTCGAGTTGACTTTTTTGTGGCTTGGGTGTCAGTACACACTTCCAAAGAAAAAAACAAAACCAAGATCTCCATATCGGATCGGATATCCGATTTGAAGCAACCATATATAAAAAAAAACCGAGCCTGTTAAAATCATTTGGCATTCATAAACAAGCGGTGACACACAGTGAGGAGGTTCTCCACATATCCGGTTTATCTGATATCCATTTTGAAAAGGTTAGATTTTAGATTTTCCTTTGCTTTGATCGAATTTTGAATTAGATTTGTATAATTTCAGTTAGGTTTTTATGATTTTTTTTTCAAAATAGGGTTTTTGATTGAATTTTTATGAAAATTTTGAGTTTAGAATGGATTTTGATTAAAAATGAATGTTTTTTTATGAATTTTGATTAAAAATGATTTTTTTTTATTGATTTTGATTTACAAATAGTGTTGTTTACATGTATTTGTATTAAAAATTAGAGAATTTTATAGATTTTTGTTAAAAAGTAGGTTTTTTTTTTGTTTTTTTTAAAACTAGGGTATTTTTACAATATTTTCATTTCTATTGTCTATTTTCAATTAGACTAATTAGTTTTTAACTTTAATTAGGCATTATGGCTACTGAAAATGAAAATGCACAAATTCCAAATGATCCACTAGCTGAGAATGAAAATGCACAAAAACCAAATGCTCCACCACCTCCACAGCCATCAATTGAAGAATTAATTGGTGAAAAATTGCAGCAATTAAAGGGCATTTCTGAACTACACCAATCAACAATAGAATGTGCATCGCTGAATTTTTCTCCTAAAATCTTCAATTGCTCCTTAACTATAGCTCTCTTTACACATGCACCTGCTCCATCATGATCCCCTTTCCCATGTCTAGCTTCAAAAAAACTCCAAATATGAGGTAGATCCCTCTCTACATGCATTTTACTCAACCAATAAAACATACGAGCATTCTTGAATTGACCTGTGCAATTATTTGACCAAATTAGATGTTGTCCCAATGCTATATCATGCTCCTGCAAGAACTCAAAAAAATTCTCGAAACAATCTTGGACATACTCGGACGAGTGAGATCTATCATCACTCATATAAAAATGATACTCTCTGATTATCTTTCAATCCTCCTCTGTACTATCAGGTGCATGTCTAAACGTTATGTGGACAAAAATAGCAATATGAACGGAATTGTAATACTGAGATTGTACCTCATTTTGTGGTTGCAATGTGTAGTTTTCTGCAAAATCAACCACAATTATAATAGTTCCAATCGGAAAACAGTCCTTACACATCCTGAATTATTGATCCAACCACTGAGACCTATGACTATGCCTTGCATACTTGTAGAAAATATTGTCCTTAAAATCTGAAATAAAATCAGCAACACTGCATTCTTTTGTAACCAACTCACACCTAGAACCTTCATCTCCACTTTGCAAAGTATATTTGACTATCTCATATCTCTTTTTCTCAACAAGCTTCTTTCCAAATTCATGTTTGGAACTCTCATGAAAACATTGAACAAACTTTGACAAGCCACCACATTGTGAGCTCTTTGCATTTAAACAATCATTTCGATAGAAAAAGCAACCATCATCTCTAGAACATAAAAATAGATCTAGCAAGTCCCTTGATGATTTTGGAAGATGCATTGCACCACACTCCTGCAACATTTTATTAGTATGCAAAGTAGAATGGATATAGCATAATAGCTCATGGTACATTGAAAAATTCACATTGTATTTGCAACAACAAGTATTACGAATCTTAAGAGGCACATAATAAAATGGATTCAAACCCTCAAAAGTCCTTTGCAGGATTTCCATATTTTTATGTGTTTCAATAAATTTTTTGAACAACATTGTTTGGATTGATTCCAAGAAATGTTTAGGATGTGGTGTATGGTCTCGATTGCCAATTCTTAAATTTAAAACATCCTTTGCATTGGGTGATACTCTAGAGTTATCATGCAAAAATTGTTGAATTACCTACTTTACATTATCGGTTAGCTTTTTATCAACACATGGAAGCCTCTCGGGAAAAGCCCATGTATCATTTTGAAGAGGATCATCTATTCTTTCTCTTCTTGCAAGTGCTGTATCCAAAGTTTTACGATTTATATCAAAGTCAATACAAGTTTGTCTCATAAATCAAGCCTTTTTCAATTGATGGCTTACTAGGGTGGTTGTAATGACTCTCCGAGCAACTCTCTTATCTGTTTTCTTGTTATTTTTTCCAATAGACTTGAGAGCATTAAAAATATTTTTGACAATAATAGAATTTTTTCCGGTCTTCTTGTTCACACGAATCTTCAATTTGGCTAGCAAAGGTCTCATCTTTTGCAT